>JBBPBO010001986.1:8809353-9314935 GCA_037974295.1 Cicer cuneatum
CGTTCTGTTTTGCTTATGATGATTGTGGTGTGAATCGTTCTGTTTTGCTTCTGATGATTCTGGTGTGAATCGTTCTGTTTTCCTTATGATGATTCTGGTGTGAATCGTTCTGTTTTCCTTATGATGATTCTGGTGTGAATCGTTCTGTTTTGCCTCTGATGATTCTGGTGTAAATCGTTCTGTTTTGCCTCTGATGATTGTGGTGTGAATCGTTCTGTTTTGCTTGTGATGATTCTGGTGTGAATCGTTCTGTTTTGCTTCTGATGATTATGGTGTGAATCATTCTGTTTTGCTTCTGATGATTCTGGTGTGAATCGTTCAGTTTTGCTTCTGATGATTCTGGTGTGAATCGTTCTGTTTTGCTTCTGATGATTCTGGTGTGAATCGTTCTGTTTTACTTCTGATGATTCTGGTGTGAATCATTCTGTTTTGCTTTTGATGATTCTGGTGTGAAATATTTTGTTTTGCTCTTGATGATTCTGGTGTTAATCATTCTGATTCTGGTTCTGTTTTCTGATGTTTTGATTTTGATGATTCTGATTCTGGTTCTGTTTCTGATGTTCTGATGTTTATCATTCTGGTTCTGTTTCTGATGTTCTGATGTTGATCATTCTGGTTCTGTTTTTGGCTTCTGTATTCGACTACAGGCATGCTGTATTCGAATACAGAATGTTGAAATTACAGTTTCAGCTTGTGTATTTTAATACAAGGGATCTGTATTCGAATACAGATTCGAGTTTTCAAAAATTTCAAGTTTTTCAACAGTGTTTTATAAACCCTAAGTGTTGGGGAATATTGGGAAGGTTTATGACGAATTAAAATGGAATTTTTTTGTGATAGTTTGAAGTGGGGGTGATGAAGTTTTTAGGACTTTACTGATGTAGTGAAAAATGTTGATTTGTGCACTGAGACTGCCTCTGTATTCGACTACCAGGGAGGTTGTAGTCGAATACAAAGTGTTAATTCTGCACTGTTTTGGCTCCTGTATTCGTATACAGAGAGGCTGTATTCGAATACAGATTCGTATTTTCTAGAAATCTCAGTTTTAAACACTGTTTTATGAATTTTAAAGAGTTGAGGAAAGACTTATGATAATTCACAATGGAATTTTGAGGTAATGTAAAGTGATAATGATTGCTTAAATGTTTAATCATTGATGTGTTGATGATGAAGTTAATTGTGTTGAGATGTTCTGGGGGAAATGCTGGAAAGGCTGAGTGTTTCTGATTTTTTTGCATACTGTTTTCAGTGAAGAGAAAACATTGCATGTCCATGCATTTCATAGTCAGGTGGTGACCGCGATGGGCCACAGAGTAATGCGGTGACCGTGATGGGCCGCGAAGTTAAGTAGTAACCACAGTAGTGGGCTACGGAATGGCCGCGTGTTCGTGGTGGTCCATTCTATCCGTGCGAGGAATTAACTTCTGTGTATTTGGCCTGTGAGAGGCTAATACACGTTAATGTAGTAACCGTGATGGGTTGTAGAGTGGCCGCGTGTTCGTGGTGGTCCATTCTATCCGGTTTTAGAGTGGCCGCGTGTTCGTCGTGGTCCATTCTATCCGGGCTATGGAATGGCTGCGTGTTCGTGGTGGTCCATTCAAAGATGTATAACATGCTGGTCTGTTGAGCGACTGCACTAGGTGCTGATCTGTTGAGCGATTGCACCTTGGTCTTGAGGGCCGTTAAAGTCAAACATATTGTGCTGGTCTGTTGAGCGACTGCACCTTGGTAATTCCAAGAAATTGTATCCATGAGCATATACATATTGCATTGAGGGATTGACCAGTGGGTCATGATTGGTTTATATGATGATGTTTGGAAATTGATGTGTGTGAGTACTTGGCAGAATCTAAATTTCTGATTAATTATTGTGTTTATTGAAGTGTTGACTGTACTTACTACATAATTTCCATATGAAACGGTTGCTGTTGAAAAAACTTATATGTCATGAAAATTCAAATGAGCATCCTTAATTTTCATCATTGTCATATATTATGCCATGAATATATTTGTTGTTGTGAGATATGTGCTATGTGATTATTTGTTAATTTCAGTCGGTGACCCCTTGCTACTATTATTGTGGAAATTGGGTTTTGCCCTCAGATGATACCTGAACCCGTCCCACCGACGGTTACACTAACGACGGTAACGTTGTTAGTTTTCCCTGATTTTTCACACACGGCGTATTCGTGGACAACGCAGATGGGCGGACAACTGGCTGAAGACGAGACTTGTAGAGGATACGGTGGAGACCGTGCTACTGTAGCTTAGTGCATCATTAGTTAGACTTGATGTCTAGGATTTTAAGTTGGGAAATGTAATTTTATTTTGTGAATTAATGTATGACTTTTCCGCTGTATTATTCTGCACTCTGATGCTATTTAGTGGCCACAGGCGGGGGGTTCTCTTTTGAAATGAACTGATGAAAATTTTATTTTAATTCCATTGACATTAATTTTGGAAAACTCATTTTAATTATTTATTGAAGAAAAAAAAAATACACTCGCGCTGTATTTTTAACTCGGGGTGTTACATGTTGCACCTTCATCATGTTCCAATTTTAGCTCTATAAACAATGATATACTCATCAACTTTAACAACAATTGTTGAATAGAATCTAGTTGAGATTCAGACTTTTTAAGTGAAACATCGACTTTCATAAATATGCCAGCCTCTTAAATAATTAAAGATAAATTATTTAGTCATTTAAAATATTTCAAGGGTAACACTTATAGGCTTATGGTCAAATACTTATAGGAACCCAAAATTTGCAGTACAAATTAATGGAAAAAAAAGAACAATTTAGCAATGAACAAGAAGTGTGTAGTATTACTAAAATGAAGAAATTATATAATTTCTTAAGATAATCTCTCTGCTATTAGAATATCTCTTTATTTTTTGCTGTGTTTTCATTTCAAATATTTGGATGCAAAAGTTTATAGATCAATCTAAAAACTTCTTATGCGCTATAATTCAGTGGATTTGAGCAATACTTTGAATTAGAGTATATTAAGTTTCAAATATACAAAACCAGTTAAAAGTTTTCATAGTCAAGAATAATATGAAGAACTATATAATAACAGGGTTGGGATAGCGGGTTGCAATGATAGTGAGATTTGTGGCCTAGAGCACCGCTACCGTCGAACGCGTTTTTCCGGTCGGTGGCGTTGCGGAAGCCCCCCCACCGCACTGGGATCTCGTCGGGATTTACCATATAGACTGTAAGAGACACAAAAACACTTTCTTTTTATCCCCTTAGTGTGTGTTTAAAATTTTAAGATATCATGGTGATACTGCACAATGGGAAGCAATAAATTGGAGCTTCATGATATCACAGTCAAAGTTACATTGGGAAGCAACATTTCTCATCGAAATGCAAAACCCAAACATACAATTAGAAAATTAGAATAAATAAAAGGGAAGCCCATTCCACAAAAATAACGAAAAGTTAAAAGAACTATCACTACTTTAATTTTCACTACTCGATTTACTCAAATTATGTTGCTGCTCTGTAGAAATAGTAAATAAACTAAATTTAGGACGAATGATTAAATTTAAATGCATCCCTCTAGTCATTTGCTCAGCCAAGAGCGAACAAAGGGAGGATCCCCGAAACAAAAGTTTATTGTTATAACCAAGTTGGTTCTAATTACTTAGGATTTTGATGTTTACAAAAGATCTCCATGTAATCTTATTTTGAACCTTAAATTATTAAATCAAATGCCACCTGAAGCTGAAGTAATCAGAAGCAGAAAATCAAAGGGTTCCAGAGATTGAATCCTGAAGGTACCAGAAGATACTCTAGGATGTCAAAACATCACCAGAAGATATCTTTGCTAGCCCGGGTCAGAAGGAAGCAAAGTCAGAAGGAGACCTGGTCCAGACCAGAAGGAAGCCTGCCAAAGGGAGACTTGATCCAGACCAGAAGGAATCAAATGTCAGATTTATTCCAGAAGTTATTCTGACCAGAAGATGGCCTGGCAGTGAAATGATAAACAACTCAGACTTGATCCAGACTTAATTAGAGGGTAAATTAATGGGTGCAGAACAAAGGAATTAATCCAAATTCGACCCAGACCAGAAGATAGCATGGTTCAGGATATGAAACTAAGTCCAGACCTGAAGAAATGATCTCCAGAATTGATCCAGAACTGATCCAAAATAGAAGGTAAAATGTTCATACTGAAATATTATTTGTCTAGATTTAGTTTCAGTTTAATCCATACCAAGTCCAGAATTGGTCCATATTAGAGGGAAGATTTTTAGATCAATGGTTCAGATTTAAGTATTTGGCCTAGTGTTGGCCGAGATCAGACCATGGCCCAGTGTTGGCCGAAATCAGAAGGTCAGGATGTGTGGTCAAGCAATGGCCGAGATCAGAGGATCACAGCAAATCAGTTTGCAAGTCCAGGCTGGCCGAGATCAGAAGATCAGAAAGTGTGGTCCATGGTTGGCCGAAATCAGAGGATCACAACAGATCACTTAGTATGGTCCAGATGTGGACTAGTGCAGAAGAACAAATGGTCCAGATTTAATCATGAGGATTAACGATGGAGATTTTAATTTATTTTGATCAAAGTATTAAAAGGATTTGTTACAAAAATAAAGTGAAGTCGTATGGAAGATCAGGAGCTGTTGGCAGAAGAAACTAAAGACATTATTGGCCAGTTATTTTTGAAAGAAAATCTGAAGCATAGAAAAGATATGTTTTTTATTTAAGTGAAGCCCGATTGGTCAAGATATTTTTGCAAGAGAATCCAGCAAGATACAGCTCGAAATTAAGCTTGGAAGAGACCCTAATTCGCATCTATAAAAGGAGGCTCAAGGCAGAATACTTAGCATCGAAAATCACAAAAGAGTCATACACTTCCAAAGCAAACACTCAAGTTTTCAATGAGGTTAATTGTGAGTTCCAGCTTTCAAGAAGCAAGCACTCGTGTTATTTTCTTTCCTTTGTGTTAGATCTAAGTTATTGTTGTAGAGTCTACAATCTGAGGGAGTCAGAAGGGGTAGCAGATTACTTGGCAATTAGATTCAAGGCGTTGTAATTCCTTCTACAATCTGGGGTTGTCAGATTGGCAGGAGAAGACTTAACTTAGGAAGTCAAGGTGCTGTATTCCTCAAGAGTCTAGGATTGTTAGACTGTTTGAGAAGACTGACTTGGAGGGTCAGTGGAACTGTTGTAATTCAAGGTTTGAATTAGTGAAATCCTTCCAGGTGAAGGGACAGGACGTAGCCTCGTTAACGGTGAACCAGTATAAAAATTATGTGTTTTATTTTTACTTTATATCCGCTGCTAACTCTGTTTTTATTCATACATCAAGTTTTGTTTTAAAAGTGTAAAACATCAACGAATGGAAGTGGGATAGCATTTCCATGGATTTTATAACAGGACTGCCCAAGACAAGGAAAAAGAATGATTCAATTTGGGTAATAGTGGATCAATTGACAAAGTCTGCACATTTCTTACCAGTAAGAACCACTTATAAAGTAGTTAAGCTGACGGAAATCTACATCGCTGGAATTGTGAGGTGACACGGTGTTCCATCGAGTATAGTATCAGACCGTGACCCAAAGTTCACATCTCATTTTTGGGGAGCACTGCATGAGGCTTTAGGAACGAAACTGAAATTGAGTTCCGCTTATCATCCACAAACAAACGAACAGACAGAGAGAACAAATCAGTCCTTGGAAGATCTACTGAGAGCATGTGTGTTGGATGACAGAGGAAACTGGGACGAGGTGTTGCCATTGATTGAGTTCACTTACAACAACAGTTTCCACGCAAGTATTGGAATGGCACCCTATGAGGCTTTATATGGACGCAAGTGTCAAACACCTCTATACTGGTATAAGGACCGAGAGAGTATGATTGTTGGACTTGAGATGGTGGAGCAAACTACAGAGAAAATCAAGAGGATACAAGAGAAAATGAAGATTTCACAGGATCGTCAGAAAAGTTATGCGGACAAGCGTCGCAGACCTCTGGAATTTGAGCAGGGTGATCATGTATTTCTGAGGGTCACGCCTACAACTGGTGTTGGCAGAGCTATTAAGTCAAGAAAGATGACTCCGAAATTTATTGGACCATACCAGATTACTGCACGTATTGGACCATTGGCTTATCGGGTCGCTTTACCTCCTATACTGTCCAATATTCACGACGTATTTCATGTGTCGCAGTTTAGGAAATACATTACAGACCCGTCACATGTGATCGAACCAGATACAATTCAGCTGAAGGATAACCTGCCATTTGAAGTATTCCCTGTAAGGATTGAAGACAGGAAGATTAAACAGTTAAGGAACAAGGAGGTCCCACTAGTCAAAGTGATTTGGAATCCGACTACTGGAGACGCGACTTGGGAACTGGAGAGTAAGATGAGTGAAAAATATCCTCAGTTGTTTATCGACATATAGTTTCGAGGACGAAACTAATTTAAGGGGGGTAGTAATGTAAGACCCTTAATTTTTAATTGAAATTATGGAATTAATTTTAAGTGTATTTCGGGGATATTTGTAAAATATTTAATATATGTATGTTTTGAGTGAATATATATATATATAAATATTTATTTTGGAAGATGAATTAAAATCATTGGATGAAGAATAAATTAATTTAATTACGGGTAATTAAATTAACGGACAGTTAATTAAAGGATTAGCGGCAAATTGCGACGAGACTAGTTAAGTGCTGAGGATCAGACAAGTGTCGGGTGAGGTGGCACCCACACAAGCCTATAAATAGGAGTGAGAAGGATGGGTGAAATCAGAACACCACTCTCCTTCCTCACTGCCCATACTGCATGTAACAGTGCCCCTTTTCCCTCCCTTTCTGTTTGCTGTTTTCTGTTTCGAGTCCACGATTTCAAAGAGAAAAGAGGGAGTTCCTCAAAAGTGCCATTACTTGGAAATCCAAGCACTGAAACACCAAACCCTCAGTACAAAAGTTGTTCCCCACATCATTACGGAGCTAGAGAACCCACTTTCGTAGCAGCGAACGCAGGACGAGAGTTTCATCGTTTTTGACGCATACACGTGAGTAATAGCAGAAAACGCAATAAGGGTAAGGGCACCTTCCATTTTCTAGTTGCATTAGGGCTGTAAATGCATAACTGGCATAACATTACTGATGTTTTCATCACTATTTTGAAGAAAAACTATTTTGCAATGACATTTTGAAAAAAAGAAGAAAATGCATTCTGTGATGTGTAATGAATCTGTGATGTTGTTGTTCTGGTTGTTACTGCAATGCTGTTTGGTTTGTGTGGGAAAACTGAAAAATGTTTTGCATGTTATTTTAAAGGTGATTAAAATGCAGGTTCATAAACTGTTTTGAATGTTGTTATAAAATTCGAAAAACACATTCTGTTGGTGTTTGCTGCTATGTGATGATTTCTGTTTGACTGAATGTATTAATGTCATTCTGTTTGTGTGAGAAAGCTGAAATGCTTTTCATGTTGTTCTGATGTTTGAGAAAACTGAAATGCTTTGCATGTTGTTCTGATGTTTGAGAAAACTGAAAAGCTTTGCATGTTGTTCTGATGTTTGAGAAAGCTGAAATGCTTGCATGATGTTCTGATGGTGTGAGAAAGCTAAAATGCTTTGCATGTTGATTCTGTTTGTGTGAGAAAGCTGGAATATGCTTTGCATGTTGTGTTGGTTGTGTAAGCATACTGGAGAATACCATGCATGTTTTTTTGGAGATGCATGTTCTGGTTCTGGATGATTCTGATGTTAATCATTCTATTTGTGCTTCTGATGATTCTGCTTCTGTCTCTGTTTTGAGTGTTTCTGGTGTTGTTGATGTTTTCAAAAGAAAAGGGATTTTAAAATGATGAAAGTGTTTCCTTCTGGAAAATCTATATTGATGTAAAAGTCTGAGTTTTGTGGTTTAAAAGAGTGATAAAACTGTTTTGGGGTTGGGCTGATTTTTCAAAAGAAACAGTTTGAAATGTGTTGAAGTCTCAGGAAAATTTCACTGATTTCGAAGGTGTATTCGAATACCACATGAGTGTATTCGAATACAACCTGCCAAGCTTCTGTTTTACTTAAGTTTTCAAACTTGTATTCGAATACGAGCCCATGTATTCGAATACAGAGGAAGGATTTTTGCTTCTGACTTATTCGAATACAGAAGTGAAATTTTAACACTGTATTCGCATCTGTATTCGACTACAGGCATGCTGTATTCGAATACAGGATGCTGATTTTCACCAGTTTTTGCTTCTGTATTCGAATACAGATTCGGGTTTTTCCAGAAACTCAGTTTTTATCTTCTGTATTCGAATACAAGGAAGCTGTATTCGAATACAGATTCGTGTTTTACAGAAAATCAATTTTTAAACACTGTCTTGTGAATTTTAAAGTGTTGGGAAACTTTGAGAAGAGTTAAAGTGAATTGAAATGGAACTTTTGGTGATATTTTGAAGTGGTGGTGATGATGTTTTTGAGACTTTACTGATGTAGTGAAAAATGTTGATTTGTGCACTGAGACTGCCTCTGTATTCGAATACCAGAGGGTTGTATTCGAATACAGAGTGTAATTCTGTACTGTTTTGGCTTCTGTATTCGAATACAGAGAAGCTGTATTCGAATACAGATTCGTATTTTCTAGAAATCTCAGTTTTAAACACTGTGTTATGAATTTTAAGAGTTTGGGAAAACATTGCAAAGTGTTAATGATTACTTGATTGTTTAATCATGATTGTGATGATGATAATCTTGATTGTGCTGAGATGTTTTGAAAGATGATGGAAATGTTGAATTTTCCTGATAATGCATACTGTTTCAGTGAAGAGAAAACACTGCATATTCATACATTGCATAGTCAAGTGGTACCCGCAATGGGCCACAGAGTAATGCGCAACCACGTGCTGATCTGTTGAGCGATTGCACGAGTGCTGGTCTGTTGAGCGACTGCACTAGGTACTGATCTGTTGAGCGACTACATTGGTACTAGACTGTTGAGCGTCTGTACCCTGAAATGCGCAACCACGTGCTGATCTGTTGAGCGATTGCAGGAGTGCTGGTCTGTTGAGCGACTGCACTAGGTACTGATCTGTTGAGCGATTGTACCTTGGTATATGTCAAACGTGCTGGTCTGTTGAGCGACAGCACGAGTGCTGGTCTGTTGAGCGACTGCACGAGTGCTGGTCTGTTGAGCGACTGCACTGGTGCTGATCTGTTGAGCGATTGCACCCTGGTCTTGAGGGCCGTTAAAGTCATACATATTTAAATTGTGCTGGTCTGTTGAGCGACTGCACCTTGGTGATTCCAAGAAATTGTATACATGAGCATATACATATTGCATCGGGGTGATTGATCGGTGGGTCACGATTTGGTTATATGATGATGGTTGGAAATTGATGTGTGTGAGTACTTTACAGAATCTGAATTTCTGATTAATTATTGTGATTACTGAAGTGTTGGCTGTACTTACTACATATTTTCCATATTAAACGATTGCTGTTTGAAAAAGCTTATATGTCATGAAAATTCAAATGAGCATCCTTAATTTTCATCATTGCCATATATTATACCATGGATATATTTGTTGATGTGAGATATATGCTATGTGATTATTTGTTAATTTCGGTCGGTGACCCTTTGCCATTATATTGTGGAAATTGGGCTTTGCCCTCAGATGCCCCCCAAACCCATGCCACCCATGGGACCCGATACGACGGAAACGTCGCTCGACTTCATTGATCGTTCTGTGCCTACTTCTTGGGTTTACGACCCCACCTCAAGCAGGGCTACATACACGGGGAGATTGACGAGGACCTGTAGGACCAATGGAGGGGTGCACTACGTGGAGCACAGCTATGCGAGGATTAACTTTCCCGTGCCTTCCCGTTTGATATTGGAGGCGCACGGAATTTTTGATGATGCTGAGGAGCCAGCTAGAGGGGTTGAGATGGAGGCCACCGTAGGAGTGGTGACTCCTAACCCGGTGATTTGAGATGTACATAATTCTGAGACGGAAGAGAAGAACGAAGAGCTGAAGCCAGTAGCAGCTGATATTCCGGATCCGTCTAGGATATCCGATGATTGTTATGCGATTCCAGCACCGCCGAAGCGACCGAGACTATGCATTGATCTGACTTCGGAGGAGACTGATCCCTCTCTGTATGATGAGGAGGAGGTCACATCGAGGCGAGCGGCGGAGTCGGATGAGACTTGTTTGGGATGCGGAGGAAATCTGTGCTACTGTAGCTTTAGTGCATGATCAGTTAGACTTGATGTATAGGATTTGAGCTAGAAATGTAATTTGTTTTATTTTGGAAATATTTGTACTACTTTTCCGCTAAACCATGCACTCTGATATTTTCTGTTGGTATGATATGACACTGATATTTTGGAATGTATTAATGTTTAATATTAATTTCCAAAGATAAGTACTTAGTGATATTTCTGATGAAATTATTTAATTACGTTCATCAATTAAATTACGACGTATTATCTTATGAAATGAATTAGTGAAAACTTTATTTTAATTCTTTTTGAATTAAATCTGGAAATTCATTTTAATTAATTATTTTTTAAAAAAAAAATACACTTGCGCTGTGTTTTAAACTCGGGGTGTTACAGGAAGAATCTAACAAGAAGAGTATTGTTTGTTATGGATGCAATAAATCTGGACATATCAAGTCAGAATGTCCAAATCTTGAAAAAGGCAAACAACACAAGAAGAGTTCCAGATTTAGAAAGAAGGGTCTGATGACAGCCTGGGATATATCAGAATTAGAGGAAGAATCGTCTGATGAAGAAGAGGCAGAAACAGCAAAGATGGCACACATCAGGTCTGCCTCTAGACTTCATAAAGGCAAGAATTCAGGAAGGAAAGCAGGCAGAAGGAAGAATAATCGAAGCAGTCGTTCAAGCAAGTCTGGAAGCACATCAGAGGGAGCAATTCTGGCTCTGATGGCTCAGACAAACTCAAGTTCTGAATACAGCTCATGCTTTGGAACAGATTCAGAAGATGAAGACGATAAGATATTTTCTGATCTCTCTAAATCTGAGTTAATTGATACTTTAAAAGATTTTTTAAATGCAAACAATAAGATGGCTTTAAAACTAAAAATTTTTTGGGAAGATAAGAAAAATCTGACCAAAGAAGTCCAAGTTTTAAAGAATCAAAATTCTGAGTATGCAACTGAAAACAAGGATTTTAAAACTGAAGTTGCAAGACTCAAATCTGAAAACCAAACTCCCAAAAGCAATGTTTGTTCCACTTCCAAAACTGTTTGTGAATCTGATATGCATGAACAATTCTTTCAAAACTTTATTTCTAATGGAATGGAAAGAAGTAAATATGCATCTATGATTTATGGAAACAGTAACACTAGAAAGAGAGGTCTTGGTTTTACATAAACGATTACTGAAAGTAAAGCTGTTCATTTTGATGTTTTATGCATTGTTTGTGCTAAGAAAGGTCACTCTGAATTATCTTGTCCAATGGTAATATCTGAACAAGATCAGAGAGTTGTTAAAACTAACAAACCTGGACCCAATCAGTTCTGGATACCAAAAGATCAAATTGTCTATGTTGCAGATATTTTGAGCAACCAGAAGGAGACACCAACAATGGTGCCTGGACAATGGATGTTGGCAATGCACAAGCAGAAGAAGGTTTATGTTCCTGCTACAACAAGACAAAGGCAATATGAGTCTGATGGAAGAAGGTCTGGTCAACTCAACCAGAACCAGAATCGGAAATAGAACCAAAACTGGAACCAGAATCAAAACAGGAACTGGAACCATAACTGGAACCAGTATCAGAAGCACAGAAACTGGAACCAGAACCAGAACCGGAATCAATATCAGAAGCACAAGAACTGGAACCAGAATCAACTCTAGAACCAGAATCAGAATCAACACTGGAACCAAAACTAGAATCAGATCAGGAATTACCAGAATCATCAGAATTACCAAATTCATCAGAACCACCAGATTCACCCAAATCACCAGAATCATCAAGGCTATCAGAATCACTAGATTCACCAAAATTACCAGAATCAAAACATGTTCCAGAATCATCAGAGGAACATGGTTTATCAACCAAAGCAGAATCAAGGAAATTGCTCAAACAGGCTAGAAGAAGAACTGGCTCTAATGGCTCGAACAGAAGCTAAGTCTGAATCTGAGTCTGACTCTGATTCTGACAGAGAAAAGGCAAGGTTTGATCAGCAACACAAAACTTGGTATCTTGATAGTGGCTACTCCAAGCACATGACAGGAGATAAATCTATGTTTCTGGATCTGACTATGAAGAATGGAGGCAAAGTTTCCTTTGGAGGAAACCAGGAAGGTCAGATTATTGGTACAGGAACTATTGGTAACACTTCTTCTTCCCTTTCTATTAAAAATGTTTTGTTAGTTAAAGGGCTAAAACATAATCTTCTAAGCATAAGTCAATTAAGTGATTGCAACTATGATGTTATTTTTAATCAAAAAACTTGCAAAGCTGTTAGTCAACTTGATGGGTCGGTTTTATTAACTGGCACTATGAAGGATAATGTTTATAAAATTGATCTGTTCAGTCTTGCTAAGCAACAGGTTAAATGCCTATTATCTGTGAGTGAGCAGAATATGATTTGGCACAAAAGGTTAGGGCATGCAAACCCTAGGCTTATATCCGAATTGAGCAAACTTCAGTTGGTAAGAGGGCTTCCCAAGGTAAGTTCCAAAACTGAGATTCTGTGTAAAGCATGTCAAAGAGGTAAACAAACTAAAAGCTCTTTTAAAACTAAAAAATGTGTTTCTACCTCTCAACCACTTGAACTGCTTCACTTAGATCTGTTTAGTCCTGTTCAAACGGCTTCCCTCAGTGGTAAGAAATATGGTTTTGTAATTGTTGATGATTACTCAAGGTGGACTTGGGTAAAATTTTTAAAGAACAAAGATGAATCTCACAGAGTATTTATTTCTTTCTATAAGCAAGTTATGAATGAACAGGGTATTAAGATCATAACCATCAGAATTGATCATGGAGGTGAATTCGAGAACAAGTATTTTGAAGAATTCTGTGATGAGAATGACATCTCTCACAACTTCTCATCCCCTAGAACACCTCAACAGAATGGAGTGGTGGAAAGGAAGAACAGATCACTGCAGGAGATGGCCAGAACCATGTTGAATGATATAAAGGTTGCCACCTACCTTTGGGCAGAAGCTGTCAACACAGCCTGCTAAATTCAAAATAGAGTCTACATCAGGTCCATCTTAAATAAAACTCCCTATGAACTGCGGAAAGGTAAGAAACCCAATATTTCCTACTTTAAGCAATTTGGCTGCATCTGTTTTATGTTGAACACTAAAGATAACCTAGCTAAGTTTGATTCTAGATCTGAAAAGTGTATCTTTATTGGCACTCTAAGAGATCAAAAGCTTATAGAGTGTTTAACAAAGAAACTAACATTGTGGAAGAATCAATCCACATTAAGTTTGATGATAAACAGCTTGACTCTGAAAAGTCAAAGCAAGATGAGAAAATTGCAGGTGAACCAGAGGCACAGGAACCCAAAGCTGAACCTGCAGCAGAATCTGAGAAAGATCAAGATGAAGAAGAACACGCTGACTCTGAAGACAAGTCAGAGGGAAAGAATGGAAGTACAAGTCTTCACATCCAGAATCTCTCATTATTGGCAGTGCAGCAGAACCTTTAAAGACAAGATCATCAAGTAGAGAAACCAGTCTGTTTGGTTTACTATCAACAATTGAACCAAGCAATGTTGATGAGGCTTTGGCAGAGGAAGGTTGGATACTTGCAATGCAAGAAGAGCTGAATGAATTCCAAAGGAATGATATTTGGGATCTGGTACCCAGACCAAACAAAAACATTATTGGAACCAAGTGGGTTTTCAGGAATAAACTCAATGAAAAAGGTGAAGTGGTAAGGAACAAAGCCAGATTAGTAGCTCAAGGATACAGTCAATAGGAAGGTATAGACTACACTGAGACTTTTGCTCTAGTGGCCAGCTTAGAAGCAATTAGAATTCTGTTATCATTTGCTGGTAATCATGATATAATGTTGTATCAAATGGATGTTAAAAGTGCATTCTTAAATGGCTATATAAGTGAGGAAGTCTATGTCAAACAGCCCCTTGGATTTGAAAATTCTGATTTTCCAGACCATGTTTTTAAACTTAAAAAATCTTTATATGGTTTAAAACAAGCACCAAGGGCATGGTATGACAGACTTAGTAACTTTCTGCTTAAGAATGAATTTAATAGAGGCCAGATTGATAATACACTATTTAGGAAATTCATTAAAAATGATATTTTGATTATTCAAGTTTATGTTGATGATATCATATTTGGATCGACTAATGGCACTTTGTGCAAAGAGTTTTCTGACCTAATGCAAAAAGAGTTCCAAATGAGCATGATGGGAGAACTCAAGTTCTTTATGGGAATTCAGATTCACCAAGGTAAATCAGGTATACTCATTCACCAATCTAAATATACTAAAGAACTTCTTAAAAAGTTCAAAATGAGTGAATGTAAGCCTATGGTCACCCCCATACACCCAATCTGCTCACTTGCGAAAGATGAAACCAGCCAAAAGGTAGACCAGAAAACATACAGAGGTATGATTGAATCCCTTCTTTATTTAACTGCTTCTAGACCTGACATCTTGTTTAGTGTTTGTGTCTGTGCCCGTTTTCAAGCTGACCCTAGGGAATCCCATTTAACTACTGTCAAATGAATTTTGAGATACCTTAAAGGAACCACCAACCTTACTTTGTTATACAAGAAAACCCCCACCTACAAACTCAGAGGTTTTTCTGATTCCGACTATGCTTGAGACAAGCTGGAAAGGAAAAGTACAAGTGGCAACTGCACTTTCTTAGGTGATAATTTGATCTCTTGGTCAAGCAAAAGACAAAGCACCATTGCCATGTCAACAGCTGAAGCTGAGTATATATCAGCAGTAGGATGTAGTTCACAGTTACTCTGGATGAAACATCAACTTGAAGATTACAACATCTTTGAAACCAATATCCCTTTGTTCAGTGATAACACTTCAGCCATAAGCCTAACCAAGAACCTTATCTTACACTCTAGAGCCAAACACATTCAAATAAAACACCATTTCATTAGGGACCATGTTCAAAAAGGGACTTTAAGCATCCAGTTTGTGGACACTGATCATCAATAGGCTGATATCTTCACCAAAGCATTACTAGAAGATAGGTTTGAGTTCATCAAGAAGTATATCAACATTGTCTCCATATCTGACTAGCTCAAGTAGTCTTCTTAGGAGTAATTCAAGTCTTCGAGTTATAAACTAGCAAAATAAGTTAAGGTTTTGTCTTCATCAAAAAGGGGGAGATTGTTGAAACCAAGTTGGTTCTAAGTACTTAGGATTTTGATGTTTACAAAAGCACTCCATGTAATCTTATTTTGAACCTTGAATTATTAAATCAAATGCCACCAGAAGCTGAAGTAATCAGAAGCAGAAAATCAAAGGGTTCCAGAGATTGAATCCTGAAGGTACCAGAAGATACTCCAGGAGGTCAAAACATCACCAGAAGATATCTTTGCTGGCCCGGATCAGAAGGAAGCAAAGTCAGAAGGAGACCTGGTCCAGACCAGAAGGAAGCCAGCCAGAGGGAGACTTGATCCAGACCAGAAGGAATCAAATGTCAGATTTATTCCAAAAGTTATTCTGACATGAAGATGGCCTGGCAGTGAAATGATAAACAGCCCAGACTTGATCCAGACATAATCAGAGGGTAAATTAATGGGTCCATAACAAACGAATTAATCCAGATTCGACCCATACCAGAAGATAGCATGGTTCAGGGTATGAAACTAAGTCCAGACCTGAAGAAATGATCTCCAGAATTGATCCAGAACTGATCCAAAACATAAGGTAAAATGTCCAAACTGAAATATTATTTGTCCAGATTTAATTTCAGTTTAATCCAGACCAAGTCCAGAATTGGTCCAGATCAGAGGGAAGATTTTTAGATCAATGGTTCAGATTTAAGTATTTGGCCCAGTGTTGGCCGAGATCAGAAGATCAGACCATGGCCCAGTGTTGGCTGAAATCAGAAGGTCATGATGTGTGGTCCAACAATGGCCGAGATCAGAGGATCACAGCAAATCAGTTTGCAAGTCTATGGATGGCCAAAATCAGAGGATCACAGCAGATCACTTAGTATGGTCCAGATGTGGACTAGCGCAGAAGATCAAATGGTCTAGATTTAATCATGAGGATTAATGGTGGAGATTTTAATTTATTTTGATCAAAGTATTAAAATGATTTGTTACAAAAATAAAGTGAAGTCGTATGGAAGATCAGGAGCTGTTGGCGGGAAGAAACTAAAAACATGATTGGCTAGTTATTTTTGAAAGAAAATCTGAAGCATAGAAAAGATATGTTTTTTATTTAAGTGAAGCCCGATTGGTCAAGATATTTTTGCAAGAGAATTCAGCAAGATACAGCTCGAAATTAAGCTTGGAAGAGGCCCTAATTCGCATCTATAAAAGGAGGCTCAAGGCAGAATACTTAGCATCGAAAATCACAAAAGAGTCATACATTTCCAAAGCAAACACTCAAGTTTTCAATGAGGTTAATTGTGAGTTCCAGCTTTCAAGAAGCAAGCACTCGTGTTATTTTCATTCCTTTGTGTTAGATCTAAGTTGTTGAAGTAGAGTCTACAATCTGAGGGAGTCAGAAGGGGTAGCAGATTACTTGGCAATTAGATTCAAGGCGTTGTAATTCCTTCTACAATCTGGGGTTGTCAGATTGGCAGGAGAAGACTTAACTTAGGAAGTCAAGGTGCTGTATTCCTCAAGAGTCTAGGATTGTTAGACTGTTTGAGAAGACTGACTTGGAGGGTTAGTGGAATTGTTGTAATTCAAGGTTTGAATTAGTGAAATCCTTCAAGGTGAAGGGACTGGACGTAGCCTCGTTAACGGTGAACCAGTATAAAAATTCTGTGTTTTATTTTTACTTTATATCCGCTGCTAACTCTGTTTTTATTCATACATCAAGTTTTGTTTTAAAAGTGTAAAAACAGGAAAAGTATTCAAGTTAGTCAAACACAATTCAACCCCCCCTTTTGTGTTTGCACCTTCATTTATGCATGTTGTTCAAAACAACTTTAGTAGCACACCAATCACAAGATCAAGGGACCATGCATCCCTTACATGCCTACATTATAAATCTAAATTAAAAGTACAATATTTTATATTTCACTTGCATTGTTCTCATCAACCTGTCAAGGCAAACCAAAAGGGAAAAAGGAAAATCTCTTCAGCTCAACATCAGTTGTGAGAATTGTTCCAGCAATACAAATGTTCTAGTTATCAATACAATAGTTTTAAGCTCAAATCACACAAAGACATAGTTTATGGCAATAAAACAAGTTTGTTAAACAAGCAAATGTGTGGTAAAAAAATGGGTTAAGAATTCAATTACATACATTTCAGATATACGATTTCAGATTGCACATCTAAAATAGGTATATGGTATTTAGATAACACATTATAACATTCAAATTTCAAAATGAACCTCTGATTCTATTTATTATAATGTCATTCACCTTGTGTCTATTTAAGTCTATTTAATTAATAAAAAAACTAATAGCAACTATCACATGTCCTGTTGTACCTCATTCCTACTCAATTGTCAAAAACAGTCTTCTTGGCTGAAACAAACATTCTTACTCTATTATTCTAATGTAAATGCTTGTAAACACTAATCAAGGTATCTCGAATCCTTGATTGCCAATAAAACCAAGATAACATCACTTTAAATCTAACTCACCTCCTATAGGCTATAATAATATAAGCAATAAGAGGTTCCTCGTCAACCCTAAATTAATAATAAAATCCAACGATAAACCATAAGCAATAAAGGTTAATAATAAGAATAATTAACAGTGAAACAATTTGAGATTGCTAAGTAAGAAATAAGAATTATTAGAAAATTACCAGATAAAGCAACACATACTTGCTCACAAAGGGAAACACTTCTTGTTGGTGAAAGAAATTGACACTTCTCGACGGAAGCGCTTCTCGACAAATGGAAGAGGAAGACAAAGAAAACTCATCAGTTGCCGCAGAAGTAGAAAAACGTTGCGCTAGACCAACTCTTCGTCAGCGCTGAAGGCTGTAGACATTATTCCAATTCTCGATTAGGCGTTACGTAAAATTTAGGGGAAAACAGAATAACTTTGCGATACGTGTACCACGTCTAATAAGGGGAAAATAGAATTTAGGGGAAAACAAAATTTACTTGTTGATTGTGAAGAAGGGAGTGAAAACAAAAGGAAGACTGAAAGCTGAAGAATGAAGTTCGCGTTGAAGAACTGAAGAATGAAGTTCGCGTTGAAAGCTGAAGTTATGAAAGCTGAAGAACTGAAGGCTGAAGATTTAAGGATGAAAACGGTGAAGGATTTTGGGTTGAATGATGGCATCTAACAAATTTCGGGTTGAAGGATTTCAGGTTGATGAGTTCACTAACGAATGAAGTTCGATGAAGCTCATACGATTCACGGGAAGGATGAAAAATGAGTTTCGCACATGTTTTTCTAATTTTTTGGTTAATTTAGGGGAAATTTTTTAAAAAATGTTTGTTAGATCGGTTTAATATAACAGATCTAACAAATCGTACAATTTTTTTTTAAAATGCTTGTTAAAACGGTTTAATATAACAGATCTAACAAATCAAACAATTTTTTTTAAAATGCTTGTTAGAACAGTTTAATATAACACATCTAACAAATTAAACAATTTTTTTTTAAAATGTTTGTTAGAACGTTTTAACATAACAGATCTAACAAATCATACAAATTTTATTTTTTTTAAAATGCTTGTTAAATCAGTTTAATATAATAGATCTAACAAATCAAACAATTTTTTTTAAATGCTTGTTAGAACGGTTTAATATAAGAGATCTTGTCACCGCCTATTTATTACATTGAGTGTATAACAATCGATCTAAAATCACAGAAGTAATAAGATTAAATTGCACTAGTGATTACAATTTAACGTTTCATCATATCTCAACAAACCTTTTTATATCTGCAACCAAAATGGAAGCTAAGACAACATATTTAATCAAAGTAGATAATTTGTTTATTAAAGAAATTTATTTGATACTCATATTTCCAAAGCAATAATTTTATGTATATGATAAAACAAAAGAAAAAATAAAACTAGTGGCTTTTGCAAATTGCAACCTAAATAGGGTACATTAATTAAATCCCCTCGTATAATGTGTGTCATGATTGGAAAGGGGAGTTCTCCCTTAATTATGTTCAAAATATTTCTTCATGTCATGACAATTTGATATCTCAAGACTCAAATCCCATCCCTTAATTATGTTACGTTTTTTTTCTTTCTTTTCTCAATATGTAATAAATATAGTTATTTTAAATATTTTGGAAATTCTATTTTAATTTTAAAAGTTAGACTCTTAACAAAAAAAAATTTAATAATTAAAAAAATGATAAAATAAGTTTTTAGTATTTATATAATTTTATTTTTAGTACCTATAAAAAAATTCTGAATTTTTTAGTCTGTAAATTATTTTTATTCACTTTAAGTCCCTATTTTGAAAAATAAAGTTAAAAATTGATATTTTTAATCCTAAAAAAGGACCTATAAAATAAAAATAGGAACTAAAAGTAAATAAAATTCTTTTAGGGAATAAATTTGAAAGGTCATAATTTCGTAATGACTAATAGTTTATAACGTTTTTTCATAAGCTAATTCAAGTAGCTTAGGAACTTATATCTTATTATTTTTTCTTCTAATTTTACTCTTACTATTGTAACCTAAATCATTTTTTATCCTTTTTAATTTATTTATTATAATTTTAAATTATTTATAAATAATTTAAATATTCAAATAATTAATATTTTAACTAAAATAATTTATTTATTTTAATTTAAAATAGATAAATAAATATAAAAATATATTAGATTGATAAATTTTAATAAAAAATTAAATTTAAATAACTACTTTAAAATACTTTTAGCATTAATTGATAAAATTTATTTTTGATTAAGAATATTTTTCATGTCTTTTATGTTTTAAGCTAATTGAACCACTAATTTTATCAAACACTTTAATTAGTTTAATAACTGCAAATTATAAGCTAATTTTATCGGACAGAGTCTAAAATCATATTTAAAATAAAAACACCCTTATTTTATTACATTATCAAAAAAAATTGGGACTTTCTCCATTTGTGAAATCCAATATAATTGGATTGGATGCACATGCATCACCGTCATCAGCCCTAAATATATACTACAATAAATATAAATTAATTATGTCTATTTAAAAATAAACTAATAAAATCTTTTAAATTATCAATAAATTTAATAATATAACTTACTTTTTTTAATTCTCATAATTTAATCTTCTTTAATATATAAAAAAATATAGTATGTAAAATAAACATATTAAATACAATAATAATCAAAGGATGACAACGATTCTTGATTCTATATATAGATACATGCAACCTATAATTAATAGCAACAGTTGTATCCAACCATGCATCATATGGAAACCACTCGTGTGCATAGAGTTTGGACATTCTCCTAATCAATTATAGTATTATCCAAGTGACTATTCATATAGCCCCCCACGTACAATGAGATTCAATTGACATAACAACAAACTATGGTTCTAAATTTTCATGGATGAGAATTGAGAACCAACCAATCTCTATTGTCCTCTAGCAACCAATTTATGAGACTATATTACAATTTATCGGTGATCATACTATATACATTAATTGTAGGCCATCCTAGCTCCATTATTATTGAATCATTAATCCTTAGTTAACTCACTCTTTGAGACGACATTTGTTAGGAGAAGGATCGCTTTCAATCCAGAGTCATGATTGTACAAAATATAGATGTCATGCCACACTTTATTGATACCAATTAAGTTCCTGGTATATATGCATAAATCAATTTTCTCATTTTGTTTTTCACACATATGCATAGCAAATAATTAAACACCACTATAAATAACTCACACAAATTTTAACATAATAATATCAGTATTTGTCAATTACATTAAGACTTCAGAACATAATTAAAACACTGTTACTTAAACAAATTTTGAAGTATTAATTTAATATAAGTTGTTTATATGAATACATTTTGAGTTCTTTATTGAATATAACAATGTTAATTAAACAAATTTTGAAGCATTAATTTAATGTAAGTTATTTGTATTAGGAGTGTTCAAAAAAACCAAAATTTGAACCAAACTGTAGAACTGAATTGAACCGGTTTTCGAACTAATTTTTTAAAATTGAACCGAACCGGTTTTCAGTTCTAAAAAACCCGAACCAAACTGGTTTTTAGTACAAAAAACTGAACCGAACCGATTTTTGGTTAAAAAACTAGAATCAAATTTATTTTTTAGAAATAATTAGGAATAATTATGTAAAATTTGGCTTATAAGAAAAAAAAATTAAACTAAAACCAGTTTAGTTCGGTTCAATTTTTTGAATTGAAAATCGGTTCGGTTTTTTAGAATTGAAAACCGGTTCGGTTCGGTTTTCAAACAGTTTGATTCAGTTTTCAAATTTTCTCCAACCCTAATTTATATGGATACATTTTGAGTTCTTTATTGAATATAACAATGTTAATTAAACAAATTTGTATGATAAACTTTTAGCATAAATTGTTGAATGGCTACATTTCGAGTTCTACTTCTACAAGTGGCATTGGCTTCTTCCCCGCTCTTATTGAGAACAATCTTTTCTTGGTGAGATTTGATTCCAAAATTTATTAGTGAAGATGTCTTTTATAATAAGGTGATTATAGATTTAAATAACTTCTTGTGCATGGATCATGTCATGTCCTCCCATTATTTTTATTTTCTTTGTATTTTTAAATAAATTTATGGTTTATTGCAAATGATTAGTAGTTTTATAATTACAAAATTATAC
Source organism: Cicer cuneatum (assembly GCA_037974295.1). NCBI lineage: Eukaryota > Viridiplantae > Streptophyta > Magnoliopsida > Fabales > Fabaceae > Cicer > Cicer cuneatum. The sequence continues at coordinate 8,831,294 of JBBPBO010001986.1, forward strand.
GTAAAGAATTTTATATTGTAAATTAACAGATATGTCATATGATATATTTTTAATATATTAGTATAAAGAATTCTTAAACTGTCGTTCAATTACAGATGTTAGATTATTATATTTATTTAACTTTTATCATAACTACTTTTAAAGTCATGTTTATGAATAATTGTGATGTGTCAACAATATAATTTTTTTTATACTGACCCAATACATAACAATTAAACTTTTTCACAAATTAATTTTTAAATGCAATATGTATTTTTAGAAATGATTTTTGAATAGATTGTAGTAATATTGTGTACATTCCACGGTATGTTTATTATAATACAAAATTAAAAAGGTGTTGTAATTTTCAAAAAGAAAATAGAACAACTATATAGATATATTATGTCACCAAAAATTCTATTGTCGATAGAGTACTTGAACCAGTATTGACATAATTATAAAATTTATATGTACATTGAACAATTATCAACAAGTTATATTAATAATAACACACCGATAGACTATGATTATTATTAATATAGTATTTATAATAATTAAAATAAATTTAATTTAAATTATATAAGATTTACACAATTGTACTCACTATATATATATATATATATGAGATTACAATTATACAAATTAAGAATGATTATGCTTTAAGTCGTTTAAAATAATTTTATTTTTATCCAAAATAGAACTCTTAAAATGATAAAATTTTAAATATTTTGAAAAAAGTTTTAATTTTATACACATAATTGCACATTTATAATTACAAAAGGAGAAAAAAAAACCATAAACAAGTTTATCATTATATAAAATCACATAATTAATATGTCACAAGAGGTTAAAATATTATAATTAAATAATTAAATATGACATTCATATTTGTATGCAGCATTACTAGTTTTGATAACTTCAGAATCCACAAAATCTTTTACAGCATCATCTAAGACGGTTCATAGATAAATTATATATATATATATATATATATATATATATATATATATATATATATATATATATAAAAGGTAAAGATAATCATATCTTTAAAGATGAAGATTAAATCTTAGTTCCAATCATAATTCATAATGTTTTTTTACGGAATGTTCCAATCATAAATATAGAGACATAAAGTTTGAAACTTTAAGCATAAAATTGAGACTTTCACTAAAAATACTACAGTAACCAAATTTTTTCCTTATTTTTTTTTTAACATTTTTAATTTCACAACCTTTACATTACATTGATTCATCTTATTATCTTGTTTTTTTAGTGAAATGTGCAAGTGGGCCATTTGCAAACAGCATGTAGAAAACGTATTTGATTTTCCTACCTTCTTTCTTTGGGCCTTTGATTTTCGCCTTTTCTTTTTAGCATATTTGTTGTAAATGATTTATTTCAACTCGAAATGTAAATTGAATCCTTTTTTTTTAAAGATGTTTTTTTTCTCATCCTAATATTTTCAGATAAGTAATATTATTAAAACATAAAATGAGAAACAAATATAATACCGAATAAAATATAGAAAGATCACGTATATATTCAGTAATTCAATTAAAATACAAAATTTATTTGTATTTTAATACAAATTATTGAATGTGTCTCATTTTATGTGAAGTTTTATGTTTTAATAACATTGCTCGTGTCGTATTTGTGTTCCAATGCACAATATTGTATTTGTGTCTTATTTTGTGTTCCAATAATATTAGTCTTCTCAAATACACAACAATACATGTTATAAAATACACCTATGAATTAATCAATCTGAAATAAAATTTAGGTGTTTTTAGAATAGCGGGATGAAAAAGCAAACTTTCAAAACAAATTGAAGCTTTTTGTGGAGATTTCTACCGAGCACCCCCCACAGTTGTAGCTGTCACCCCCTCAAGACACATGAAAAGATAATTTTACCCTTTTAACCATTTATAATAAGTTTCAAAATGGATAGTTTCGGAAATTTCAAATTTTCAAAACTTTTTGAAGTTTCAAACTTTCGAAATAAGAATTACATTTCGAAAATCTGGACAGTTTCGAAAGTTTCTAAATTTGGAAAGTTTCGAAGTAGAAAAATTTCAGAATTTCGAAACTTTCAAACAATTTGAAACTTTCACCTTAATATATTTTTGTGCTTTTTAATATCTATAAAACTCTCAAAAAAATTACCACTTGTTTTTTCACCCCCTTTTTCGAAAGTTTCAAATTGTTTGAAAATTTCGAAATTCTAGAGTTTTTCTATTTTGAAACTTTTCAAATTTGGAAACTTCAAAATTTTAAAGATTTGGAAACTTTCGAAACTTTCTAAATTATCGAAATGTAATCCTTATTTTGAAAATGGAAACTTCCGAAAGTTTCAAAAATTTGAAATTTCCGAAACTATCCATTTTGAAACTTATTATAAATGGTTAAAAGGGTAAAATTGTCTTTTCAAATGTCTTGAGGGAGTGGCAGGTACAATTGTGGGGGTGCTCGGTAGAAATCTCCTTTTTGTTTGTCTTTCTTTCCTTTTAATGTTACAAGTTTGGTTGGTCCATTTTCTTTATGGGCTTTGGACCCAATTTCTTAATTTGTAGTTGAGGAGAGTTTTTAACTTGCTACTCCCACCTATACCTCTCATCTCCAATATACTTAAAGAGACTATTTTACCCTTATAGTATATATAAAAATAGAAAATTCCAAAATAGGAAGTTTCAGAAATTTAGATATTTTCGAAATAAAATATGAAATTTCAAAAAAATAATGTCATCTTCTTAGAAAATAATGTCATCTTCTTAAAAATAGATAATTTACATTTTGAAAATTTGAGTAAAATTTTTAATTTTCGAAACATTCAAAACTTTCATCTTCTTAGAAAGTTTCGAAATGTAAAATTACGTTTAAAAAATTTGATTTTTAAAACTTTTGGAAAAATCATATTTCGAATTTTTGAAAGTTCTAAACATTTTGTTAAAGGTACCTTCGAAAATTTCAAATTAATTTAAACTTTCAAATTTTTTTGATTAATTTGAAATATTGCAAACGTAATTTCAAGTTTTTTTTAAAAAATAGTTTCAAACAATACGAAATTTCCAAAATAGGAAATTCCAGAAATAGGAAAATTAATTAATATTTTTGAATGAGTCATTATACTTATTCTTTAGTAGAGCTTGAATATCATTTCTGTTGTTCAGAGACATGTTAACCACTGTAGTTGCATCTCCAGTAGCAGCAACAACTTTGGTATCAGTAACAAATTCCTCCCAATTAGTTCTTCTAATAATTTGATCATGAGGAGATGTTTTGGAGGAAAGGTTAATAGTGAGGTAGGTATAGGAGCAACTGGTTCAAGCTCATTGTTGATGTTCTTCAACCATAACATCATAATGTGCAACATTGGTTTTGATTGGATGAAATATATTTACTGTCAAGAACATTCTGCTCTTGTGGAGAACATTCTGCTCTTTGTGGAGAATGTTCTGGTGTATACCTTCTTGCTTAATTTGATCTTTTTCTTATAGCCTTTTTGTTTTGCCATGATCAGACTTTAGAGTTTTCATGAATGATATTTGAACATTATCAACTTTGCGATTTATCCAAATATAACATTGTAATTATTTATCTTCACCATCCTATCTTTCATCATCAAAATCAACATATTCATCAACCATAATATGCATAATTTCATTTGGGCCTTGAGTTTCTATAATATTTATAGAATGTAGAGCATTTAGAATATATACTTTGATGACATTTTAAAACAAATTGCTCATACTTTCTTTATTATGTGAAACATAGTAATGACATTTAAAGTATGATATGTTTTGCTTTAAAAAACAATTATATGAAGGCACGCCAAAGATCTTTTCTACTAAAGCCAAGATTAAGAAAATGATAAACAATTTTTGTGGTTTCACTTCAAAATTATTTTTCACCACTTGATTTATTTAAAATTGTTCTTATCCATTTCTTGTAACTTCATATTGTTTGAAAGTTCTTTGATAAACAAATCATGTGAAATATCATTTTTTATCAAAGAATTATTTGAAGAATAATATTTCAAAATTCCTTTGATCATTTCTTATATAAATGACAATTCTTTTTCAAAAGTCTTAAAAGCATGATTTGGTTGAAAATTCATCTAAGTGTAAAACATAAGAATTTTTCTTTAAAATGAGGATGTTTGTTTTACTACAGCCATGTGGGGTTTAAAAAATAACTTTAAAAGTAATTTTACAAAGTTATATCAAACATTCTTAATCTATGCAAAATTATTTCAACAAATGATACATGTACCTTTGATTTGTTAATGTTTCCAAAGGTTATAGACACTCCAAATTTTTGTAATGAGAGGAGACATCATACTTTTCCATTCATGTGTATTGAGCATGCCTTGTTCATGTATCCATGTTCTTTCTTGATTGTTGGATGGTGTTCCTGCATCACAAGTTAGTAATGACTTTGGTACCCATATTTGTTTGGGTCCTTAATGGTTAGTATATCTTCTTTTTGAAGATTTTTTTAAAACTTGATCTCTTTTTAAAATAGCAAGTTGACTTGAAGTGGCCATTCTTGGAACAACGGGAACACTTTGTTGTTCGTCTTGGAGAAGGTTTGAAAATCTGAGTTTTAAAAGTCTTTGAAATTGATTTTGATGAAATTCCAAAACGTTCTCCTTTTTTCAAACTTTCTAGAGAAAGTTCAGCTTTTGTTCCAGAACGTTCTCCGTTTTGAGAACAACCTGGAGAACGTTCTCCTTTCTGCAGATTTTTCAAAACTGGTTCAACTTTATTTGCAGAACACTCTTTCCTTTTAAAAATCCTTTTGCTTTTAATTTTTTCATCTCTTTTCTTAACGTAACAAGCAATTTCCAGATGTCCAATTCTTTTACAATATGAACATTTGGTTTTGCATTTACCTTCCTTTCTTTCTAGAACAAAATTTTTTTCATAAATCTTTTCTTTTTGAGAAGTTTTGAAACATAAATCATCTTTCTCAAATATCCTTTCTTCATATATCATATTCTTTTGAAATGTTTCAGTGGTTGTTACCAAGTTGGTTGAATCATTTTTTGAATCAGGAACTTCTATCTTTAAAGAGGTACTTTCTTCCTTAGTTTCAAAATATTTTGGAAAATGATTTTTTATGGTTATCTCATTGAGAGACTTTTGTTGTTCAACCATTTGTAAATGAGTTTGCTGCAAACTTTGAATGACCTTTCTGAGTTCGTCATTCATAGCTTGGGTTTTCTCTTTTTCTTCTTTTTCTTTACGGAGTTGTTCTTTTAATAAACCATATTTTCGAGCAAGAAGGTTTGAATCACATAAAAGATTATCAAATTCTTTTTCCATTTCTTCACATAAAAGACAGAGTTCAGATATGGTTACCTCATTATTTTCTAAGTTTTCCTTGAAGCACATGTTGGTTTCTGACATTACTTCTTCTTCCTGAATCTTTTCCTCTAACACTTGTTAGGTGCTTAATCTTTAGAGACCAAGCTCTGATGCCAATTGAAGTAGCAATATCGATTTACAAGAAAGGGGGGGTTTGAATTGTAAATTTGCCCTTTTAAAATTCCTATTAAAAACTTAAGAAAATAACTCAAGATTGATCTTGGTTGTGAAAACAGAAAAAGGAGAACGTTCTTGGTTTTCACTAGAAAACAGAGAACGTTCTTGGTTAGTTAAAATCAACAATTCAGTTTATCTATTTAACTTGATAATTAACAGACTGAAAGTAAATAGAGATAAGGGAAGAGATATCACACACAGATATATCCTGGTTCACCCAACCCGGTCTACGTCCAGTCCTCACAACGGTGAGATTTTCCACTAAGTGTTTAAAACAAGAACCTTCTTGGTTTTACAGCACCTAGCTTAGATCAACCTTGATCTTTGTTACAGACTTTAATCTAATTCCACCCAGAAAGAGATTAATCAAATCACCTACCAACCTTGATAGTGATTTCTTACAATCTACCCCAAACTATACTTAACTCTTATAGTTTGAGTTTTACAATAATGATGAGATTGTTTAGAATCTAAGATGTCTCAACTCTTGTTTGAGATTCGATTCTTTACAAAGAATTCAATATAAATGTATCAGAGTAAAAAGAATTTAATCAACTGATTCTTGTAAGTGATGAGAGATTTTCAAGTATGTATGTGAGTGATTGATGATATATCTTGGCACTTGAATGTCTTTGATTTTTGGACAGAATCTGAGTATGCTCAACTCGTGTTTGAGATTAGATTCTTGACAAGAATTCAGTAGATGATTCTGATATGAAGAGGAAAAACAGAACTGAATCTTTTGTTTATGATTGAGAAGCTTTCAAGTATGAAGATGTATGTGAGTGATGTTTTTCTCTATACTTGAAGCTGTGTTTTCTTCCTGAGCTTTGGCCTTCCTTTTATAGGCGTGAGAGCATTTAATGACGATCAAATAGAGCCGTTGGTAGTGCTCTTGTCAGGCTTGACCAAAGGCATTATTTCTGAATAAAAATAATCCAACTTTTGACTTTTTTTATTTTCTGTTCAGACTGAGCTGTGTGTTGCGTTTTGAATCAAATTTTCTTGAGTAATTAATGATCCTTTAATGCTTCTGATAAGTGATAATATTGTAGGCTTGAAATGGAGCTTTTGAATCACTCAAAACAGATTAAAAACGATCACAAAGCTTGTTGCAGAAAAACTGTAGTTGCTGGAGATTGATGATCAATCTGGAGCTTTAGCTTTTGGGTTTCCTGGAGATTGATAATCAATCTGGACTGATTTCTGAACATACTGGAAGCTGTCTTGATGCATTGTATATTGTTAAGATTGTTTATCAATCTTGACAGCAGAACTGGAGTTTTGATTATGTCAAAACAGCTTGGAGAATGATGATGAACTTCTGCAGAATGTTAATGAAAATTCTGGAGATTGATAATCAATCTGGAGTCCTAGAATTTGAACTTTTTGGATATTCTGATGTCCAAGAACAGACTTGGTTCTTCCTCTGAATGTATTTTCTGGAGGTATCCTCTGAATGTATTTTCTGGGGATATCCTCTGATATCGTTTTCTAGAGATATCCTCTGGTATTCTTTGGTTGAGGTATCCTTTGGTATTCTTTGGTTGAGGTATCCTTTGGTATTCTCTGGTTGAGGTATCCTCTGATATCCTCTGGTTGAGGTATCCACTGATGGCAGCTTGGTGAGGTATCCTCTGATGGCAGCTTGGTGAGGTATCCTCTGATGGCAGCTTCGTGAGGTATCCTTTGATGTCAGCTTGGTGAGGTATCCTCTGGTGACATCATCTGGTATCCTCTGGAGGCATCTTCTGGTATATCTTCTGTTGATGTTTATCGGGTAACATCTTCTGTTTTTCCAGATTGTGTCAAGAGTGTTCTTTATGCTGATTTCTTGGCTTTCCTTGAATCATTAACATGCTGTTAATTCTGGACATTCTGGAGACTGTTCAGTCTTGCTTTGATAGCTTGATTCATGGCCTTTTTTCTTTGCAATTAGAATGGTTCCTTTTGATTCTAATTGATCACATCTGTTCCTTGTCATGTACTCTCATTACTGATGTAAATTCCAGATGCAATAACTTTAATTAAGTGGTGGAGAAAGTTTGGTCTTTATGCTATCACAGTCTTGCGAACATTCTCCGTTTTCTAGAATATGTCAAGAATGTTCTCTACTGCTGTTTTCTTTGATTATTGCTTTGTTCACTTATGCATTTATGTTCCTTAAACAAACTTAAGTGAAATCATTAGTAGATCACCATTCATAAAACTTAATCATTTAATTTAAAAGGTTTGTTGTCATTAAAACATATATCAAAAAGGTTTTTTCCTCAACAATGACAATATATATATATATATATATATATATATATATATATATTTACCCATCTTCTCAAACATTAAAATAATAACAAAAATAGTTTCAGAAATAAAATGAAATTATAAAGATGAAGTTACAAAAAATAAATAAATATTTTACATAATTTATTTTTAATTTCTAAAAATAGGTTTACTATTTTTTAAGTTTTTTATGAATTAGATAAATATAGATCTGCATGTCTTTCACCATGTTAACATGTTTAATATACAACATTATTTTAAAACATGTCACATCACTAATTTTGGAACAAAAATATAGGTTGAGACCCAAATCACAACAAGTGTGAATTTTTAGGGTTAAAAAAATTTGATTTTAAAAAGACACTAATTTCGTGAATGTGTGATAAAATAGAGCTAAAAATGCAATTAAAACACTAAATTATTAAATATTCATTATTGTTATGTCTTCTCCGTTTATGTTGACCATGACTTCATTTGCCGGATGATATCTCAATGAGATTTTTTCTTTGTATTTGTTATCTGGAGCAGCCAGCTAGCGAAGGAAGGGAAGCTCCACACAAGGAAGCCAAAGCTGGTTGTATCCATTGCTTGTTTTTAGTTCTGCTCATTTATTCTCAAATACACGTTTGAATTGGTTAATCCAGACATTGAAAACACACTTCCAAATTTACTCATTCGGAAAAAAATTAGAGACTAACATGTTAAATGCATAAACATTCATACAACACGCGATTACAAATATAAGATGAGACGCATTTTGGACAATCAGAGTATTCCTTACATTTGTGATCATCTATACAATGTAAACCACATAGTAATATTAATGAAAGGGATGAAAGCTTGTGTAAAAAATAGGATTTGTATAGTATAGATCTCTAAAACAAGGTTTAAATGGGGTGTACATGGGCGCGGGTCGACTCGTCAACCCGACCGCCCAACCCAATCTGATTTTTACTGTACCCGGTCACTTTTGGGTTCGACCAGACCCAACCTGTTGAAACCCGCTTATATTTGGTTCGGGTAATGGGTTCAATAATTTGAACCCGTCAACCCGACCTGATAACTAGTTTTTTTTTTTTAAATTTTGTTTGGCAACCTAGCAGCCCAATCGCAAATGTTCATAACTGATAATTTTGTTTTAACCTTATAATCTCGTATATGCCTACTCATAAAATTCATATCTAATTTTTAAACTACCTTTTTCAAAAAAGCAATATAATTTTTTAGTTAAATACTATTTATTTAAATGTTATATTTTGTTATAGTTTTGCATAATGAATGTATGAATTCAAAGCTTATGTTTATGAAGAATTTAGTTTAAATTTTTTACATTTGTTAAATACAAATTTTTTGAATTAAATACTATTCATTTGAGTTAAATACTATTTATGAGGAAAAATGATGTTTATGCAAAAGTTTATACTTATGATGAATTTGGTTTAAATTTTTTACATTTAAGCCTATTAAACACTTTTTTTTGTATTTTATTTGAAAATAGTAAGTATTTTGAAAATAAATAAATGAAGCACTACTCTTAAAGAATTATGATAGGTTAAGTGGTGGAGCTTCTTTGGGACATATGGGTGGTCTTGACATTTGAATTATAATTTTTTAAATAAAAATTGATATATAACAAGTAAGGGTGTACATGGGCACCAGTCGACCCGCCAACCCGTTCACCCAATCCAACCCGTTCTTGATCGAGTTGGGTCGGATTAAATGAAAAAAATATGGGTTTAGAACTTAACCCAACTCAAAGATAATCGATCGGGTCGGGTATCGGATTTTGTCAAAACCCGCCCAACCCAACCCACATACACTCCCTAGGTTTAATAGTAGACTTTTATCATTTTTTATAAAAAATGAATTTTATAATAATAAAAATATACAAAAGAGAGATACGATATTTTATTAAAATTTATTAAAAATAATAGGTGTCTGTCTACCTTCGGACCTTTATTTTGAGGCCCGGATTAAATGAATCCTAAAAAATAAAGAACAAGCAGTTTATTTTGTGAAAATATTTTCTATTTTCATTTTTAAAAATGTGTATTAATTTTATTTGTTAATAAAGAGTTAAAAGATTTTTGAAGTAAAAAAATGTGTATATTCTAAAAATAATGTAAATATAAAAAAATAATATTTTTATTATTTCTAAAAATATATCTTTATTTACTAACATTTTATATTTTCTCTATAATAATTATTTATTTCAACAATCTTTGATCAAGGTAAAATAAATACCCATTTTAAGAATTGAAAATACAAAATATTTTCACAATATAAAGGAAAGTAAAATTAAAATTTGAGGAACGAGAAAAGTGGCTTAGAGGTGCTTTGAAGAGTCATGTTTTCCCCTATACTAACTCAATTGACTATTTGTATTTATATTTCACGTTAAAACATTATTGGCACGTCGTCAAATTTCATTTTTTACCCACTGTTATTATTTTCCCTTCTTTTTCTAAAGAAAATGGAGCAGCGCTTAAATATTTCAAGTCTAAATCTTTCGCTTTGAATCTGTCTAGTCAATTAATATATTTTTTCAAGTTGAAATCTTTTGCTTTGAATTTGTCTAGTCATTAAATATTTTTTAAGTCTAAATGATTATTTTAGCTTTTCAGGAATCTAATCTAGTAGTTAAACCTTTCTCTCTAATTCTATTTCTTCTTCATTTTAAAAAAGGGTTGATTTAGAGATATTTTTTAGTCCAAAATCATCTATTTACATTGTTTTCTTCTATCTTTTAATTTAAATAAGTGATTTTCAAACAAATCTATATTTCCTTTGTGCTTTTCTGTTTTTTCATCACCTTAATGCAATAGTGATTTGTTTGTCGTGTCAGTGCGGTGTTTTGATTCAACGATGGTGATGTAATGATAGTGATGCAATGTTAGTGATTTGATAATGGTGATGCGATGTTAGTGATTTGGTGATGGTGATGTAATGATAGAGAAAAGATGAGAGAATCCTAATCCCCAAATCTATTTCTGATTTTGGATGGAGGAATTAAAACATTAACACCTTCATTTCTTTTTTCCATTACTTTTTTAATTAATATAATTACTTAATTTCATTTTTCTAACTATTTAATTTATTCTTCCATCATGTCAAACTGCCACATCACTCCTCCTTTTGCTACATAAGCTTTTTTTGTAATAGGAACTAATGACATGAATGATTTTAAGTTTGTATCTGATTACAAATCGCACTAGTCAAAAACACTTTCAGTTTGTATCTTATTCTTTTTTTTTCTTATACTTTTGTGTTAGAGTATCTTCAAATGTAATTCAAATGTTTTCTTTGGAGAGTGTAGGCATACTGGGGGCCATAGAGAGTGTAAGAGAAGTATATGTGTTATAACAATTTTCACATAGTGTTATTCTTTGGTTGTCATTAGGCAACAATCGTAGTTTTTTCTTCGAATTTTGGAGTTTCTACGTTATTTTCTTGTGTTTCGATTGTTATTTAATTTTATTTGTTTGTTTCATTTTCCCAACATTTTATTTGATTGTTATTTAATGATATGCAGCCATAAATCACCATTGGAAACTTATTGGCGGATGTTAAGATAGAAAGATTGAATGGAAGGATTCTTTTTTGACATTGTTCAAGATGTGTTGGAACTAATGGTACCTAAACACTAAGTGTTGAAACTTAGAGTAAGTATTGTGTGAATTAAAAAAATGAAAAAGTCTTACATACGAGAGATATCAAACATTAGAAGTGTTTACAAAGAGGAGATATGACTTTTGGGGTGTACCCCAAAGAGTACTCAATTTTGTGAAAGAAAAATAATGCACTCAAACTGACCACCACATGCACGCACTCAAATGGGTTGGGCCAAGCTTGGGCTGCATGGTGTATTATTTTTAAGTACCCAAAAAAATTTAATATTTATTTTTAAAAGCATGCGTTTTTCTCTTTCTCTGAAATTTTCGACACACTTTTTTGTGTGTGTATTAATGGATCCTCCATTTTGTTCCATTTCTCCTCGTCAATTTTTACATGACCAAGTCTTCCTCCACCTCCTTTTGATTTCGCAGGTCCGTTTTTCTATGGGCTGATTCATATTCAGAGAACTGGTCAAAAACCACTCACACGGAATTTGCTTAGATCGGTTGCAGAATTCATCTATAAATAGAGGTAAGGGTTGTAGCACCTCAATTTTGTCTATTCCAATTAACAATGATAATCCAAAAATACATAATAAACCAGAATCAAAATACAAAATAGTGAGGTACTACATTACAATTTACAGTAGTCAGAGCTACATTACAATTTTTACAATTTACAATAGTTAAAGAGCTGCTCCTATATGACTGAACAACAATCTTTTTGTAGCATTTTGAACCCAACATTTTGCGCTAGCCCAGACAGCTTAATCTTTTTGTAGCATTTTGAACCCAACATTTTGCGCTAGCCCAGACAGCTTCTGTAAACCTCTTTCAACCTGCTGTTTGCAATTAATTAATAAGAAGTTAATATTGTGATTTCTTGTTTACTTTAACATAATGGCTAATCAGTAACAAAGATATGGCTAATCAGTAACAAATAAGACATGTTCTTATCAAGATTAAGAAATTAATCAACATTTTTTTTATTTATTTAATAAATATTTTATAAACCAAAAATACAATAAAACAAAGGCAAACATTGTGGTTTATAGCTTTACAACTCATTCCCTTATTTCAGTTTCTTTACTTTGCCTTAAAAAGTTATTATTTTCACTAAATCTACACTCAAACAAAAAGGTGATTTACATACTTCTATACTCAATCAGAAAGATAAATTACAGGTTTCTATACTTAGCAAAGGTTGCTTGTCTTTGTTGCAAAAACAATGTAAAAACTAGGACTGACTATTATCTCATAGACATAAAGAACTGTTACTTTACTCTATAAATTGAAGAAACATTCATTAACAAAACATAGAATATCAGACACTAACAAAAATACTTAAAAAAAGCAAAAAAGAAAAGAAACAGGCAGGATAGGAAGAACAAACAGAAGCTGATTTAAGGTATTTTTGTTTATTTTTTTTTGTTCCTGTCTTTGCACTATAATTATTTTTAATAAAATTTTTTGATTAAATAACGTTGTGATTGAAAGGTAAAAAAACAAAAAAATCAAACCTTTAACGTCGTCGTTGGCATCGTCGCCGCCGCTATCATCGTCTTCGTCGTTGTTATCGTCACCGCCACCTACTCCGCTTCCTCTTCTCCCTGCTCGGCCTCCGCTTTTTTCTCCCTACTCGGCCTCTGCTTCTTTCTCACTCCCGTCCTCTCTTCTTTCTCCCTCACTCGGCATTTCTCCTTCGCTCTCGGCCTTTCCCTTCTCTCCCTCTCCCAGCCTTTGTTTCCCTTCTCTCCCTCTCCCAACCTTTGTTTTTTTCTTTTCTCTCTTGCGCGCCTCTGTTTCTTTTTTCCCCTGATACAGCCGCCTCCCTTGGCAACTTAGGGTTTTCTTTTGTTTAACCCTTCCTTTTCTTTAAAAGCAAATTGGGCTCGGCCCATTATTTTGTTTTCTCTAAAAAAAACACGATTTATTTTTTATTTTTAAAAAGTCAAGTTGGGCTCGGCCCATTCATTTGTTTTTTATAAAAAAAACTGTTGTTGGTTATAACTATATAGCAAACTTCATAAAAAAATATTACATTAAAAATTAATTGAATGAGATTTTTTTTAGTCTTATTTTCACAATAAACTAATAAATTAAAACTCATAAACAAATTAATAATTAAAAATTATTGTTAAACGTTATCTAAAAATGACATCATTTGTTCCATAAGTAAAAATATGAATTATACAACCAAATAGTTTTAAAATTATTTTAAAAAAAAAATAATAAATGAATCTAAAATTAACTTTTTAAAATATTAGATTAATTAGATGTGACATCTTTTTAATCTTTGAGTTGTTAAGACACAAGTTTTACTACTTCATGGTTTTAAGACTCAATTTTAAAATCGAAAATAATAAAAATATTTTTAAACGGATTAACTGGATGAAACATCTTTTTACTCCTTGAGTTTTGAGACACGAGTTGTACAACTTGATTGTCTTAAAATTCACATTTTTTTTAATAATTCAATTCAAACAAACTCCTTTTATTTTCGTCAAAATTAACCTTTTAATAACTAAACACGATTTATTTAAAAACAATCAACATATCCGCATTTTCTAGCCAAGAACTACGTAGCTTTGATTTCTCCATCGCACCAGGAGATATGTAGGAGCAAGATCACACTCTTGTCAAGCACATTAACAAAAATTCTTTTTTTTGTTCCTCTTTTCTTTAAACACGTATTTATTTTAACATCACATTAAACATAAATAATTGATATTCATATTTAATAATAAAGAGAAATAAATATACTTAAGTTAATACTAATTTTGCACAATTAATTATAGGTAACCATATTTTAACGGATGTCGTAGGGTGCTAATACCTTCCCTACGCATAATCGACTCCCGAACTCAAAATTTGGTTTCAAAGACCATTTTTTTTTTCTTTTTAAGGGTTTCCCAATGTTTTCCGTATTTTAAATAAACTTTGGTGGCGACTCCATTGAATTCGAGAAATACTCGAAATTTAGGCCGCGACAGCTGGCGACTCTACTGGGGACCCTTAGAGAGTCAAACCTAACATGATTAATTGTGCATAATTTTTAACTCTTTCTATATTTGTTTGATTTTCATTTTCTAATACTTAATGGGTTTATTATTAGTTGTCATTATAATATTCTTTTAAGTTAGTAAATCATTTATTTTATTATTTTATTTATTTATTTAATCATTATTATTATTATTACTATTATTATTATTATTTTCTGTGCATGTATATATGTTTTATTAGCAATGTAGAGTTATTGAATTATGTTTATTCTACACCCTACACACACTTATGAGTGGAACCTTATACCCGAGTTTGAACAAAACTTAAGTTTAGTTTCGAGGTTGCGTAGTGATAGCCTTCTGGATGTACATCCTGTTTGGTTAGCATGAAGATCTCACCTAAAGTTTGATCCTATCAAGGGTATCGTCACTCCAAATAGTTTACCTATTGTTGTTGACAAAATTCGAAAATAGGATTATTGGCTCTAGGAACCACATTTAGAATCATAGAGCCACCCTTGTGAGAGTTTCACTACATAAACCAATAGTCCATTTCATCATAAGAACATCCATATAAACCAAAAATAACTCATACATCCAAATTATATATATATATATATGTGTGTGTGTGTGTGTATATAAATACATTCACAATAATTATTCTACATAGTTTCATTCATATCTCATGATTTTTTTCTCTCTTCTTTTCTAAAAATAAAATATATTTTGCATAAATTTTCTGGATTTTTTGGGGAATCATACAAACCTTAGTCAAGTGTTAAGTAGATAATGGGATCGGAAAAAAGAAAAACTTTACTTTTAAAGTTCAAGCAACCTGATTTGAAAAGTTTAAGAGACATCAGCAATCAAATGAAAACCATACAATGTGAGATTTTCTTTAGTAAATATGGGAAAATCCTAAACCTCTTGGCAGTAAATGTGCAAACAGGGGCCCTCACGGCACTGGCTCAGTATTACGACCCTCTCTTAAGATGTTTCACCTTTCAAGACTTTCAGTTGGCCCCGACATTAGAAGAATTCGAGCGAATATTGGGTTACTCCCTAGAGAAAGGAAACCCTTATCGATATACTGGGCAACCACCAAATTTGAGCGTAGTTGCTGAAGTATTAAAAATCGACATAAGAGAGTTGGCAAGCAAAAAAGAGGAAAAAGGGGCTATTCATGGTTTCTCGAGAAAATATCTGGAGCAAAAGGCATAAGATTTAGCCGTTAAAAAAGAATGGGGTACTTTTATAGATGTGTTGGCTCTCATTATCTATGGTATTGTCTTATTCCCAAACCTCGATAATTTTGTTGATTTTGCTGCCATCAATGTCTTCTTGGCTTTTAACAAAAATAAACAAAATCCAGTTCCCGCGGTCCTTGCCGATGTGTACTACTGTTTGCACATGCGGCACGAGAAGAAAGGGGGTACAATTTTGTGTTGTGTTCCAGTGCTGTATACTTGGTTCATGTCTCACATGTTCAAGAAAGGGTATCATGTTGAAATTAAAAATAACCGTGAATGGGCTCAAAGTATAGCTAGCCTTACCGGGGACATAATTTCATGGTATCATAGAGAACAAGAGGTAGAAGAAGTAATATGCCAATGCGGAGACTTTCCAAATGTACCACTCATGGGAACCAAAGGTTGTATTAACTACAATCTGATGATAGCTCTGAGACAGCTTGCTATCCTATGTTGGAGAAACCAGATGATAAGTCATTAGAAGCTTTTGTTTTCCACAATACGAGTATAGTAGACCCACCGATGTTGCAGAGGATAAGTCGAGCTTGGGAAGTGATCATTAGAAAAGGAAGAGTACTCGGACGTAGAAGTTGTGGCACAAAGGAACCCTATCTACAATGGATAAAGAAAAGGGTCCAAGAAATCAAGCTGCCTTTCCATAGTACACCGTCGAATGATCAGGAGATACCTGAACCTACCCTTGTTACAAACAAAGAAGTAGAAGAACTCAAAGCACTATTGTTGAAGTCTGAAGAATAGAAAAAAGAGCTAGAAGTGAAGTTAGAAAAAGTCTCCCAAGAGACCGAGAATTTGCGATCAGAAAACACTTGTAAGAATCAGTTTATTGAGAGAAGCAACAAGAGGTTGAAAATTGAAAAGGAAAATAAACTGGACATACAAGATTGTTTGAGAGGTGCAAATGAAGAATTAGATGTGCGGAAGCAAGAGAGGAATGAAGCTATTGAAGAAGCCTATATGTGGAAGCAATTATAGGCGAAATCAGCAAGCTCTGAAAGGAATATAAAGAAGGAATTTGAAGAGATGGTAGCCGACTACGAGAGTCAAGTAAAGAATGAGAGGCAACACAAGGAAGAAATGGAAGAATTGCTCTCAAAACATCAAGATGCGCTAAGAATAGAAATGGAGACTTCTAGTGAGTTGAAGAATTACATTGATTATCAAGAAAAAATCTATAATGACTTAAAGGATGAAACCACATATTGGGAGGATCGTTTTATGACGTTGCTTGGACAATTGAAGAATCAAGAGGTCTATAAAGAGCTAGAAGATAAAGGCAAGTATTGGAAAGATTGTTTTTCAAAATTGGCAATGCTAGCAAATCAAGCAATCATAAAAATTCCAAAGCATCTAAGAGAGATTGATGCAGTAATGCATCCGCTCAATACTCCAGTCAAAGTCTACGAGTTCGTTGAATATTGCAAAAATCTGGTAGAAGAATTGGAGGAAAAGATTGGTCGTCCTATTGAAATAGGAGATTGAAATACCATAAATGTTGTCGTTTTTAATGTGATGTACTCTTTTTCCTATCAATGAAGGATTTGCTTGTTTTGTTTATCGATCCCCATATTTTATTCACTTATAACTCGAAAGGCTTATGATTCCCCAACATACAACTATATTGTAAAAAAAAAATAATTAACTAAATAATTTCATCTTCATTCCATTCATCCATACTCATAATTTTGTTTTTATTTAAAAAACAGAAAAAAAAATCAATAAAGCTGTTTCCTCGACACCCTTATCAGACTCGCGCAAACTCCAAGATCATGGATGAACTTGTGCAAAACCAAGAAGTGATGAGAGCAGATGTTAACCAATTGAAGGACAAGGTTGATCGAATCATAGAGGCTATACAGGCTTTGGCAAAAAAGGAGAATACAGATGGGAATCCTCCAACTGCAAATGAAGAACACCAAACCACTCCTTCTCACCCACCAGGCTTTACCCCAACTACCCATCAATTCCGTGCAGCAGCTATGCAATTTCCTATGTATGGTATCCCACCTGGTTATACTCCTCCTTTAGTCATCAACCCCATGGACAATAACCCAAATCACCCAGCCATCAATTCCCAAAGCTTAAACCAACCACAAATCCCATCTCCTCTCGGCTACGTGCCACCCAAAACACTCTACCCTCAGAAAACATTCCATTAAGTGCACCCCAAGCACCCCATTTTGATGCTAATGGAAATTGGCAACAACCTCAATTTATTGGTGAAGATACACAGTCGAAAGAAAAATTACATGTTTTAGAAGAGCGAATAAAAGCAATGGAAGGTAGTAATGCCTATGGTCTTGATGCTTTTGATATGTGCTTGGTTCCTGATGTAGCAATCCCTTCAAAATTCAAGGTACCTGAGTTTGAAAAGTACAAAGGTGCCACATGCCCTAAAAATCATTTGACCATGTATTGTAGAAAAATGGCTTCTCATGCTCATGATGACAAACTTCTCATTCATTTTTTTCAAGATAGTTTGAGTAGGGCATCACTAAATTGGTATATCCATCTCGAGCGAAATCGAATCCGTTCGTGGAAAGACTTGGCTGATGCCTTCCTGAAACAATACAGGTACAACATTGATATGGCCCCTGACAGGATGCAATTGCAAAATTTGCTGAAAAAGGACAATGAAACCTTTAAAGAATATGCACAACGGTGGAGAGAAGTGGCATCGCAAGTAGATCCTCCTTTATCTGAAAGAGAAATGGTTGGTATGTTTATGGATACTCTCCAGTCACCCTTTTATGAAAAGATGATTGGAAGTATGTCATCAAACTTTTCTGACATGGTCATGATAGGAGAAAGAGTAGAAAGTGGTATGAGGAGTGGTAAGATTGTGTGTGGAACGAGTGGTGTAAAGAAGCCCCAGATGGGATTCACAAAGAAGAAACAAGGGGATGCTAACGCTGTAATGGCAAACCCAAAAGTCTCTTATTCTCCATCCATGAATTCTTATCGACCTCCAAATTTTCAGCCCCCGATACCCCAAATTCCATACATTCCATATCCATATGTGGCTACGACTTCACCAGCTCCATACCCCCAATATCACCCTTCAAGGCCACCTTATTATCAACAACCCATGGTCCAGCCACCCCCTCCCACATTTCCCCAACAAAACCAATGGAACCAAAATCCAATCCCGAATCAATACAAACCACCAGTTAATCGAGAAAATAAGATAACCTGTTTTGACCCAATTCCCATGACATACAGCCAATTGTTGCCTCACCTACTCCAAAACTCAATGGTAGTCCCGAGACCCATGAAACCTATGGAACCACCATTTCCAAAATGGTACAACCCTAATGCCAAATGTGAGTACCATGCAGGAGCTGTAGGACATTCCGTTGAAGATTGCCAAGCACTAAAATCTAAAGTGCAAGAATTGATTAATAAAAAATGGCTTACCTTCAAGGAAGACAGTCCCAATGTAGGGAGTAATCCCTTGCCGGGCCACGGAAATTCCTCTATCAATGTCATTGAAGATGAGATAGATCAATGTGCAATTAAGAGTATGGAACATGTGAAAATCCCAACGAAAATGATCTTTGCTGAGTTAAACTTGATTGAGACGATTGACAATGAGGTAGGTTGTGCAAAAGATGATCATGTGCCGACCATAGAACCGTGCATGGAGAATAATAGATCTTTCCCAAGACCATTGGAAATCCTTTATAGGAAAGAAAATCTTATGGCAACTCCAAATGGACCATATCCAATAATTGTTCAGGCACCAACCTCTTTTCCTTATGGAAATACCAAGGCGGTACCATGGAATTATGAAGTCACGTCTCATTTGTCCAATCATCAATTAGGTGATAGCTGTGAACCTAAGGAAATTGATGTCACCAACATTTCAGGAGTTGGTGGGATGACTCGGAGTGGTCAAGTATACGCCCCTGAACAACCTAAGAGAAAGGAGGACCATGAGGAAAAGGGTAAAGAAGCTATGAATCATGCTACAAAAGGGCCAGGGACTAGCAAAAAGATGGTGCTTGAAGAAGAAGCTAACGAATTTTTGAAGTTTATCAAGCAAAGTGAATATAAGGTGGTGGACCAGCTAAATCAAACCCCTTCCAAGATATCTGTTCTTTCTTTATTATTAAACTCTGAAGCACATAGAAGGGCACTGATGAAAGTTTTAAATGAGGCCGATGTTACTCACAATATCTCGGTTGACCAGTTTGATGGAGTTGTCAGTAATATCACCGCTAACAATTGTTTGAGTTTTAGCGATCGCGAATTACCAGCTGAAGGGACAAGGCATAATAAAGCACTACATATCTCTGTGAGATGTCATGATCATATCTTGGCACGAGTGCTAGTTGATAATGGTTCATCATTAAATTTCATGCCAAAAGCAACACTCTCAAAACTATTTGTTGATGGAGCATGTATGAGGCCTAGTGCTATGGTGGTGAAAGCGTTTGATGGGTCCAGGAGACAAGTTATTGGTGAGATTGACCTACCGGTCCAAATTGGACCTCATAACTTTGGGATAACCTTCCAAGTGATGGATATTAAACCAGCATACAGTTGTCTTTTAGGGAGACCGTGGATTCATGCTGCTGGAGCGGTGACATCCACTCTCCATCAAAAGCTGAAGTTTATAGTGAACAAAACGCTGGTAATAATATATGGGGAAGAAGATATGATAGTGAGCCATCTATCTTCTACAGGCTACTTTGAAGATACAGAGGAAGCGATAGAAACCTCCTTTCAAGCATTAGAAATTGCCAATGTTGTCTTCATGGGTGAAGGATCTCACGTAAAAGAACCAGAGTTGTCTACCACATCATTGAAGTCTACCAAATCCATGTTGGAAGGAGGAGTTTTTGCTAAGTTGGGGAAATTGTTAGATAAATCAGAAAAGAATGATCGATACGGGTTGGGATATGTACCTACCAAAGTTGATAAAGAAAAGGCAATGAAAGGAAAAAGGAAAGCAGGATGGCTCGTCTGGAAAACCATTCACAGAAGATTCCTATTTGTGACATTCGTCAAACCTTTCAAAGTGCCGGAATAATTTATGCTGACCAAGTAGCTGTGGTGGAAGAAGAGCATGTCGGTGATGATACCCTCAAATTAGTGTACCCTTGTCTTCCGAATACTATCCTCAACAATTGGAATATCATCGAGTTTCCCATGTTTGTTAATTCATGCTCAAAGTAATTATGTATTTCAATTCCTTTTGCTATGCCTAAGGCTATAAGGATAATTAATTAAGGCGCATGTATTTCAATTCCGTACTTATTATCAATAAATGCATTTTTGAATTCTCCAACCGTTTCTTTTCCTTTTCTTCTTAAAAGTTATAACCTTTATTCATATTTTTTTTCTTTTTTTCTTAATTTTAATAATGCAGAGTCGAAAATGAATACGTTGAAAATAGCAACGCTAGAACCCCTTCTTGTAATTTTGAACTCCCAATTAATCACGCTGATGAGGATTGTGAAGACAATTGTGAGCCTCCCCCAGAACTAGAAAGGTTAATGGAACAGGAAGCTAGGATAATCCAACCCTATCAAGAACCTGTTGAGGTGATCAATTTGGGGACTGAATGTGATAAGAAAGAAATTAAAATTGGTATGTCTATGAAAGGAAGTGAACGAGAAAAGTTGGTTAAACTTTTATTTGACTATGTGGACGTCTTTGCATGGTCATATCAGGATATACCTGGGCTAGATACTAACATAGTTGAACACAAGCTATCGCTCAAGCCTGAATGTGCTTCGATTAAACAAAAATTGAGGAAGATGAGGCCTGATATGTCACTTAAAATTAGAGAAGAGGTCAAAAAGCAATTTGATGGTGGTTTCTTAGCAGTAGCAAAATATCCTCAATGGGTGGCTAATATTGTCCCAGTTCCAAAAAAGGATGGAAAGGTTCGAATGTGCGTTGATTATCGGGATTTGAATAAAGCAAGTCCTAAAGACGATTTTCCTTTGCCTCATATTGATGTCTTAGTAGATAGCACTGCTCAATATTCTCTTTTTTCCTTCATGGATGGTTTTTCAGGATACAATCAAATCAAGATGGCTCCCGAGGATATGGAGAAAACCACATTCATCACACAATGGGGAACCTTTTGTTATAAAGTGATGCCTTTTGGATTGAAGAATGCTGGGGCAACCTATCAAAGAGCAATGGTGACATTGTTTCATGACATGATGCATAAGGAGATAGAGGTTTATGTGGACGATATGATTGCAAAATCTCGGACCGAAGAAGACCACGTGGTTAACCTTCAAAAGTTATTTGTGTGATTAAGGAAGTTTAGACTCCGTTTAAACCCTGTTAAATGCACTTTTGGCGTGAGATCAGGCAAGTTACTTGGGTTTATCGTTAGTCAAAAGGGGATAGAGGTGGACCCAGATAAAGTAAGAGCAATACAAGAAATGTCGGCTCCACGCACGGAAAAGGAAGTCTGTGGCTTTTTGGGGAGATTGAATTACATTGCCAGATTCATATCAAATCTAACTGCAACATGCGAGCCAATTTTCAAGTTGCTGCACAAAGACCAAAAGGTTGAATGGAATGAGAATTGTCAAAAAGCTTTCGAGAAGATTAAACAATACTTGTTAAAACCTCCAATCCTGGTACCTCCAGTTCCTGGAAAACCACTTATTATGTACTTAACAGTGCTTGATAGGTCAATGGGTTGTGTGTTGGGGCAACACGATGAATCTGGTAAGAAAGAGCATGCCATTTATTATTTGAGCAAAAAGTTCACTAGTTGTTAAACAAGATATTCACTGCTTGAACGAACATGTTGTGCATTAGCATGGGCTGCTCATCGGTTGAGGCAATACATGTTATGTCATACAACTTGGTTGGTGTCTAAAATGGACCCAATTAAGTATATCTTTGAGAAACCTGCTCTTACTGGAAGGATCGCCCGCTGGAAAATGTTGTTATCAAAATACGATTTAGTGTATGTTACACCGAAAGCTATCAAAGGAAGCGCACTAGCAGAGTACTTGGCCCAACAGCCTGTAGAAGATTATCAATCAATGCAGTGGGAATTCCCCGATGAAGACATAATGACTTTATTTGAAGAGACCGAATCATCTGATAAAGAGAAATGGACGTTGATGTTTGATGGTGCTTCTAATGCATTAGGGCATGGAATTGGAGCCATTTTGATTTCCCCAGAGAACCAATTCACTCCATTTACGGCTAGGCTGTGTTTTTGATTGCACAAACAATATTGCAGAATACGAGGCATGTGCTATGGGCATTAAAGCAGCCATTGAATCAAAGGTAAAAGTTCTTGAGGTATATGGAGACTCATCATTGGTCATCCATCAGACAAAAGGAGAATGGGAAACTCGAGATTCCAAACTGGTTTCGTATCACACGCACATCAAAGAGTTGACAGAATACTTTGAGAAGATCACTTTTCACCATATTCCTCGAGAAGGAAACCAACTGGCCGATGCCTTGGCCACATTGTCATCAATGTTCAAAATAAGCATCGATCAAGATGTGCCAGTCCTAAAAATTCAACAAAAGGATAAGCCAGCATATTGCTTATCAATAGAAGAAGAGCCCGATGGCAAGCCATGGTTTTACGATATCAAATCCTATGTTAAGAATAGGGAATATCCATTGGATATTTCGGAAAATGACAAGAGGGCTTTGAGGAGGTTGTCAATGAACTTCTTCTTAAATGGTGATGTGCTTTATAAGCGAAACCATGACATGGTTCTCCTTAGATGTGTGGATAAAACAGAAGAAGAGAAAATCATTCAAGAGGTTCATGAAGGTTCTTTTGGAACTCATGCAAATGGGCACGCAATGGCAAGAAAAATCTTAAGGGTTGGCTATTATTGGTTGACCATGGAGTCTGATTGTTTTAGTTATGTAAAGAAATGTCATAAATATCAAATTTATGCTGATAAAATACATGTACCGCCAACCTCTTTGAATGTATTAACATCACCTTGGCCATTTTCAATGTGGGGGATGGATGTTATTGGGCTCATCGAACCTAAAGCTTCAAATGGGCACCGATTTATCCTAGTAGCTATTGATTATTTCACAAAATGGGTTGAAGCTGCTTCTTATGCCAACGTGACGAGGAGCGTAGTGGTCAGATTCATCAAGAGATAACTTATTTATCGATATGGGTTGCCAAATAAGATTATCACGGATAATGCGACTAATCTGAACAACAAAATGATGAAGGAGTTGTGTGATAATTTCAAAATTCAGCACCATAATTCTTCGCCTTATCGGCCAAAAATGAATGGAGCTGTAGAAGCGGCAAACAAGAATATCAAGAAAATCATACAAAAGATGGTAGAAACATACAAGGATTGGCATGAAATGCTTCCCTTTGCATTACATGGCTATAGAACATCTGTTCGCACCTCAACAGGGGCAACTCCTTTCTCATTGGTGTATGGAATGGAAGCAGTACTTCCCATTGAAGTTGAAATCCCCTCGATCAGGGTCTTGATGGAAACAAAACTAGAAGTGGCAGAGTGGGTTCAATCACGATTTGACCAATTGAATCTCATTGAAGAAAAAAGAATGATAGCTCTGTGTCATGGTCAATTGTATCAAAAAAGACTTAAAAAAGCCTACGAGAAAAAAGTTCGTCCTCGAGAGTTTCAAGAAGGAGACTTGGTGTTAAAGAAAATATTGCCCATAAAAAAGGATTCTCGTGGAAAATGGACCCCGAATTACGAGGGACCATATGTGGTGAAAAAATCTTTCTCTGGGGAAGCTCTTATACTCGCAGAAATGGATGGAGAAGAACTTCCACTTCCAGTAAACTCGGACGCAGTCAAAAAATATTATGCTTGAAAAAATATAGGCTCGCTAGGTCGAAAACCTCAAAAAGCGACCTAGGCAAAAGTTAGAGCATCCCGATAGATTGAAAACTTGAAAGAGCGGCCTATGCCAAAGTTAGGGATATATAAAAAAAAAAAAGGAATAAAGAGAATCAAGCAGTTCAAGCTGGGGCAGTTATTCTTCTTGGATGCTGACCAACAGGAGTCCTAAATTACAAGAATGATTAGCGTTTGTTATCCCTTCAACTAAACATGAACAGACTCATCCCTACATTGTAACCCCTACCTCAATTATTTTTGTTCCCAATATAGTAATGTACTTTTTTTATGTTGTCTTTCGATGTTATACATTACCTTTTTTTCTTTTTCTTTTATCGTCTATTCCCTAAGTTAATTTAGTCTCATGGTTGTTTGTTCTAGCATTTTTAAGAAAATGTTATTTTATAATAATAAATATTGGAATTTGAAGTAGGTGTAAACAAAAAATATTTTAATTATTTTGATATTTGAAAATATATACACGGAAACTTGATAGATTCTCAACATGTATGAGATGTCAACACAAAAAAAAAGGGCAGTCATTTTAGACAATGTACTTTGTTTTGCCTCTAAAAAAGAAGTCACATGAGATGTATAGAGTCATCATACAAAAAACGGTTGTTATCTTTATTTATTAATTGAATATTGTGGGTGCACAGAATCATATAAGGATCGAGGAATTAAAAAATGAACAAAGATTTTATCTATATTGCAAAACACGTTATTTATGCATTTTGCATTCATATTTTTTTTACCTACTAAGGCATGACTTATGCATTTTCATTCACTCAACAACCTTTTGCAATGCATAATGAGTGAATCATGCATATTTAATATTTATACTCAACATTACTCATTATACATTATGCGTTTTTGTTACGATTATCATAAATACGTTCTCTAAAAAAAACATCTCTTTCTTTATTTATCTCCTAAACTAGACCTATGTATTGCCCGTGATTTACATTTTTTTATGGTCATTCTTCAATTTTTGTCGATCTACGCATCGGTAACCAATCCGAAGATGATCATTCTTTAATTTTTGTCTATCTACGCATCGGTAACCAATCCAAAGACGATCATTCTTTAATTTTTGTCGATCTACGCATCGGTAACAAATCCGAAGACGATCATTCTTTAATTCTTGTTGATCTACGCATCGGTAACAAATCCGAAGACGATCATTCTTTAATTTTTTTCGATCTACGCATCGGTAACCAATCCGAAGACGATCATTCTTTAATTCTCAATCTACGCATCGGTAACCAATCCGAAGACGATCATTCTTTAATTTTTGTCGATCTACGCATTGGTAATAAATCCGAAGCCGATCATTCTTTAATTCTTGTCGATCTACGCATCGGTAACAAATCCGAATACGATCATTCTTTAATTTTTGTCGATCTACATCCGAAGACGATCATCTACGCATAGGTAACCAATCCGAAGACGGTCATTCTTTAATTTTTGTCGATCTACGCCGTGGTAATTCGAATTCACAACTTATTTAGACAAAATTTAGGTACTTATATTTAATTACCTTTTACAACAATAATATTCATATGATAATATTCATATTCTCTAGTAAATACAATTAAATAGGGGCAGCTGTGGCACCTCAATTTTGTCAATTCCAATTAACAATGATAATCCAACATACATAATAAACCAGAATCAAAATACAAAATAGTGAGGTATTACATTACAATTTACAATAGTTAAAGAGCTGCTCCTATATGATTGAACAACAATCTTTTTGTAGCATTTTGAACCCAACATTTTGCCCTAGCTCCTATATGATTGAACAAACATTTTGCCCTAGCTCCTATATGATTGAACAATAATCTTTTGAGCATTTTGAACCCAACATTTTGCCCTAGCCCAATGTTTGCAATTAATTAATAAGAAGTTAATCAGTAACAAATAAGACATGTTCTTATAAAGATTAAGAAATTAATCAACATTTTTTTATTTATTTAATAAATATTTTATAAACCAAAAATACAATAAAACAAAGGGCAAACATTGTGGTTTACAGCTTTACAATTCATTCCCTTATTTCAGTTTCTTTACTTTGCCTTAAAAAGTTATTATTTTCACTAAATCTACACTCAAACAAAAAGGTGATTTACATCTTCTCTAAAATAGAAAACGAAGCATACTTCTTTTGCCTTAAAAGTTTATTATCTTCACTATTTCTATACTCAATCAGAAAGATAAATTACATGTTTCTATACTTAGGAAAGGTTGCTTGTCTTTGTTGCAAAAACAATGTAAAAACTAGGACTGACTATTATCTCATAGACATAAAGAATTGTTACTTTACTCTATAAATTGAGGAAAAATTCATTAACAAAACATAGAATATCAGACACTAACAAAAATACTTAAAAAAAGCAAAAAAGAAAAGAAAAGAAGCAGGCAGGATAGGAAGAACAAACAGAAGCTGATTTAAGGTATTTTTTTTTGTTCCTGTCTTTGCACTATAATCATTTTTAATAAAACTTTTTGATTAAATAACGTTGTGATTGAAAAGTAAAAAAACAAAAAAATCAAATCTTTAACGTCGTTGTTGGCATCGTCGCCGCCGTTGTCATTGTCGCCGCCACTGTCATCGTTGTTATCGTCACCGCCACCTACTCCGCTTCCTCTTCTCCCTGCTCGGCCTCCGCTTTTTTCTCCCTACTCGGCCTCTGCTTCCTTCTCACTCCCGTCCTCTCTTCTTTCTCCCTCACTCGGCATTTCTCCTTCGCTCTCGGCCTTTCCCTTTCTCTCCCTCTCCCAGCCTTTGTTTTTTTCTTTTCTCTCTTGCGCGCCTCTGTTTCTTTTTTCCCCTGATACAGCCGCCTCCCTTGGCAACTTAGGGTTTTCTTTTGTTTAACCCTTCCTTTTCTTTAAAAGCAAATTGGGCTCGGCCCATTATTTTGTTTTCTCTAAAAAAAACACGATTTATTTTTTATTTTTAAAAAGTCAAGTTGGGCTCGGCCCATTCATTTGTTTTTTATAAAAAAAACTGTTGTTGGTTATAACTATATAGCAAACTTCATAAAAAAATACAACATTAAAAATTAATTGAATGAGATTTTTTTAGTCTTATTTTCACAATAAACTAATAAATTGAAACTCATAAACAAATTAATAATTAAAAATTATTGTTAAACGTTATCAAAAAATGACATCCTTTATTCCATAAGTAAAAATACGAATTATACAACCAAATAGTTTTAAAATTATTTTTAAAAAAAAAATAAATGAATCTAAAATTAACTTTTTAAAATATTAGATTAATTAGATGTGACATCTTTTTAATCTTTGAGTTGTTAAGACACAAGTTGTACTACTTCGTGGTTTTAAGACTCAATTTTAAAATCGAAAATAATAAAAATATTTTTAAACGGATTAACTGGATGAAACATCCTTTTACTCCTTGAGTTTTGAGACACGAGTTGTACAACTTGATTGTCTTAAAATTCACATTTTTTTAATAATTCAAATCAAACAAACTCCTTTTATTTTCGTCAAAATTAACCTTTTAATAACTAAACACGATTTATTTAAAAACAATCAACACATCCGCATTTTCTAGCCAAGAACTACGTAGCTTTGATTTCTCCATCGCACCAGGAGATACGTAGGAGCAAGATCACACTCTTGTCAATCACATTAACAAAAATTCTTTTTTTTTGTTCCTCTTTTCTTTAAACACGTATTTATTTTAACATCACATTAAACATAAATAATTGATATTCATATTTAATAATAAAGAGAAATAAATATACTTAAGTTAATACTAATTTTGCACAATTAATTATAGGTAACCGTATTTTAACGGATGTCGTAGGGTGTTAATACCTTCCCTATGCATAATCGACTCCCGAACTCAAAATTTGGTTTCAAAGACCATATTTTTTTTCTTTTTAAGGGTTTCCCAATGTTTTCCCTATTTTAAATAAACTTTGGTGGCGACTCCATTGAATTCGAGAAATACTCGAAATTTAGGCCGCGACAGGGGTGTGCAAAACATATGGTTAGTTAGACCATATTAATAAATTGGATTGCGCTGCACCAAAAAAGTCCAAACCAATGCACTGAACCATAAATTTGAAAAAGATTAGTTAACCAAACTTAATTAAAAAACCAATTTGAACCATTTTAAAACTTTTTTTAACCAAAATCGTAAAATAATTTTTTTCCACCAAATACATAAAAAAGCTAAACATTAGCCCCAAAATTCAAAATGACTGAACCTTAGCCCTAAACCAAATTCTTATATGCTCTCTTCATCCCACTCTCTCCGATGATAGTAAAACATCTTCGGTGCAATCACTTCTGATTTCAATTTTCAAAACATTCTCCGACATAACCCTTCTCATCTCCGACCACGTAACCCCTCACATCTCACCTCTGACATAACCCTTCTCATCTCCAATTCATGTATCGAAAGATATTCTCATCTTTATGGAAATGATGTTAGGGTGTTCTCTTGCATAACAAAACTTGGTGTTGGATTAACATATGAACTAGGTTTTCATCAAGTGATAAGTACGTTGATATACTGATTATTGTTGGCTAGTTTGTGGTAAATTGGTGATTTAGGAACCAAATTGTCGGCTTACAATTTCAAGGACTAAATTTGATATAAGTGTATTATCTAGTAGAATTAAAGAAATGTTTAAAATGGTTGTTGCTATATATATCCTCCATCAAACTAGTTCAAAAATTATTTCGTTAGACTATTGTGATCCAAAATTTTGAAACTTAGACACAATTTTGGAGTTTTTTTAATATTAGAAAATCGATTCTTATAATTTTAGACTTGCCAGAATGAATGATTTGTCCATTCTTCTTACCCTCTGCTTTTCTTCCAGAGCTAGTACCTTTATGGAGTCCAGAGGCAAACTTGATGTGGGCCATCATAGCTGTTTCTGCCTCTTCATCATCAGATGATTCCTTTTCTGAGTCAGATGCATCCCATGCTGCCATCAGACCCTTCTTCTTGAATCTAGAACCTTTCTTGTGATGCTTTCCTTTCTCCATGTTTGGACATTCTGACTTGATATGTCCAGGTTCATTGCATCCATAGCAGATGATGCTTTTCTTGTCAGCTTCTTCTTTTCCTCTGTTGGAGTATTTGCCATTTTTCCTGGGAGCTTTCTTCTTTCTGTTTTGCCACATCTTTGTAATATGCTTGGTTATGTAAGCAAGATCATCGTCTTCACTATCACTATCCTCTGATTCTGATACAACCTTTGCAGCTTTCTTCTGTTTTGACTTAAGGGCTAAATTTTTCTTCTTCTTTGGTTCATCTGCATTCAGCTCTATTTCATGAGACCTGAGGGAGCTGATCAGATCTTCAAGCCTCAAGGTATTCAGATCTCTGGCTTCCTGTACTGCAGTAACCTTTGGTCTCCATTTGGCTGGTAAGCTTCTGAGGATCTTCTTTACATGATCTGCAGTGGTGTAGCTTTTCTTCAATACTTTTAAACCTAATACCAGAATCTAGAATCTACATATCATTGCTTCAATGTCTTCATCCTTTTCCATCTTGAACAGCTCATACTGTTTGACCAGTATGTTTGCCTTTGCCTCTTGAACCTATTGACTTCCTTCATAGGTCAGAACCAGACTGTCATAGATGTTTTTTGTTGTTTCCTTGTTGGTGCATATGTCAAATTCTTTGAATGTGATAGCATTTATCATGATGGTTCTGGACTTGTGATGCAGCTTGTATAACTTCCTCTAGTTGGGATTCATAGCTTCTACATCCAGTTCTTGACCAATTTCATCTCCTGGTGTAGTGGGTGCAGTATAGCCTTTGACTACCAAGGTCTAGAGATCGGGATCTTGGGAGATGAAGAAGCTTCTCATTATGTCCTTCCAATATTCAAAGTGATCTCCATCAAACAGTGGTGGCTTGTTGATGTTGCCTCCAAATTCTTCTTTGGATTCTGACATGTTGAACCCCCTTGAACCTTTCCTCAAACATTGTTAAGTGCTCAGCCTTGAGACCGAACTCTGATGCCAATTGAAGGTGCAAACACGAGAAAGGGGGGTTGAATTGTGTTTGTACTACTTGTATTCTTTTTCCAGTTTTTGATGATTATTTAAAATCTGATATATAAACAAGCAGAGTTAGCAGCAGATAAGGTAAAATAATCAACACAAAGATTTATCCTGGTTCACCATTAACTAGGCTACATCCAGTCCCTTCACCTCCAAGAATTTTTCCATTAATTCAAAACCTTTGAATTACAAAAACACTACTGACCCTCCAAGTCTGTCTTCCCAAACAGTCTAACAATCCTAGACTTTTGAGGAACACATCACCTTGACTTCACAAGTCAAGTCTTCTCCTACCAATCTGACTAACCCCAGATTGAAGAAGGGATTTCAACACCTTGAATCTAATTGCTAAGTCACCTGCTACTTCTTCTGACTCTTCAGATTGTAGACTCTACCTCAACAATATAGATCTGACACAAGGGAATGAAAAACAAGAGTACTTGCTTCTGGAATGCTGATACTCACAATTAACCTCACTAAAAACTCGAGTGTTTGCTTCTGGAAGTTTATGACTCTTTTACTGATTTTTGATACTAAGTCTTCTTCCTTGAGCTTTTTTTTATAGATGAAAATTAGGGTTTCTTCCATGATCAAATTTGAGCTGTATCTGTCCAGATTCTCTTGCAAAAATAACTTGGCCAATCCTGTTTCACTTAAATAAAAATCGTATCTTTTTAGCTTCATATTGCATTTGAAAATTCTGTTGACCAATCTTGTTTCTTTTAATTTCAAACGATATCTTTTTAAGCTTCAGATTGCATTCAAATTTCTTCAAGTCTTCAGTAATTTTTGAATCAAATCCCCTTAATACTTTGATCAAATTTCTATCAAAATTTAATCAAGTCTTCTTCGAACTTTAATCAAGTTATCACTGATTTTCATCATGATTAAAATCTGGACCGT
This sequence comes from Cicer cuneatum, assembly GCA_037974295.1. Classification (NCBI taxonomy): domain Eukaryota; kingdom Viridiplantae; phylum Streptophyta; class Magnoliopsida; order Fabales; family Fabaceae; genus Cicer; species Cicer cuneatum. Next base: position 8,862,798 of record JBBPBO010001986.1, read on the forward strand.
ATGATCTTCTTATCTCGATCAACTCTGGACTTTATGATCTGGTCTGCCCCAATTATGTGATCCTGTGATCTCGGCCAACACTGGACCATATGATATGATCTTCTGATCTCGGCCAATCACTGGACCATATGATCTGATCTTATGATCTCGGCCAACATTGGGCCATATGATCTGATCTTCTGATCTCGGCCAACACCGGGCCATGATACTTAAATCTGGACCATTGATCTGAACATTTTTCCTCTGATCTGGACCAAGTCTAGACTGAGTCTGGATTGAATCTGAATTAAATCTGGACTTATGATATTTTAATCTGGACATTTATCCTCTGATCTGGATCAAGTCTGGATTAAATCTGGTCAACATTTCTTCTGATTTGGACTGAGTTTTATGTTCTGGACCATGCTATCTTCTGGTCTGGACCAAGTCATTTGTTCTGGACCAGTTATCTTCTGCTCTGGATCAAGTCTAGATTAAGTCTAGACTGATTCTTATATTCACGACCAAGCTATCTTCTGGTCAGGATTAAGTCTGGACCAAGTCTGACTTATGATTCCTTTTGTTTTGGACCAAGTCTCCCTCTGACAAGCTTTCTTCTGGTCTGGACCAAGTCTTCTTCTGGACTCTGCTTCCTTCTGATCTGGGCCAAGGAAGATATCATCTGATGATGTTATTTGTCCTTTGATATTTTGCCTTTGATGACATCCTCTGGAGGTGTATCCTCCGGTGCCTTCAGGATGCATCCCCTGGTACCCTCTGGATGCATTATCTGGCCTAATCTTCTGGTGACATTTCTATCCTCTGGTTGCTTCCTCTCGATGTATCCTCTGGCAGTGTCATCCTCTGATTTTACACAGCTTCTGATTTGTTCTTCTAAGTCAAAATACTATTTACATAAAATACTTTTGTTAACATCAAAATTCTAAGTATAGAACCAACTTGGTTCCAACACTTGTTTCCTGAAATTAAAGAAAATTCAAAAGGATCCTTAAAGTTTTCATGAATTCGAACCTTATAATTTTAGAAACTAAATTAGTGATTGATTCATTCATTTTAATATTCGTCTTCATAATTGATACTATATTTACATGAGTATGAAATATTATTAGGTTTATTTAAGAGGAAACATCTTTGGTTTATTGGCTACACATCCATTAAGCTTGTTAATCCATGAAAACATTTGATAAGGAAAAGTGAAGCGCTTGACATGTTAAAGATTTTTGTAACTAAAATAGAAAATCAATTTAGTAGAAAAATTAAGAGGTTTTGTAGTGATAGAAGAACGAGTATGATTCTAGTTTGTTTAATGATTTTTATAATCTACATAGAATTATACATAAAATTCGCTTGAAATGAATGGCAAAGCAGAAAGGAAGAATATAACTTTTCCTAAACTAGTTGTTGTTATTATGCTTAACTCTAGGGCTACATCTCATTGGTGTAGGGAAATTTTATTGACTGTTTGCTATATTTTGAATAGAGTTCCCAAATATAAAAGAAAAACATCTACATATGATATTTTTAAGAAAAGACAACCCAAGTTGTCTTATTTTTGAACTTGTGGTTGTCTAGTTTATGTCAAAATCCCCGATCCCAAGTGAGTTAAACTCGCCAATATTGTCTATGAATGTGTATTCATTGGGTATGCAGTAAACAACAAGTGTATAAGTTTTTTGACCTAAATGCTAAAGTGATCGTAGAGTTAAATGATGTTGAATTTAAACAATTTATATTTTAAACAATTTGTATGATCAAACATAGTTATTATAGGTAAAAAAACACCAATAACCAAATGTGTTAGTAATTTTAGTATGGTGATTGATAATTGAACTAAAATTAAGAAATTCAAGTGAAACTAGATGTAGAGAATCAAATAATATTTATAATTGAAACCATGACTTTAGACCACTCTCTATTGATTTATAACTTTGACTTTTTATTGTTACTGATGAGTTTTTGTTATTTAGTTACCATTAACAATTCAAGTACCTCTTAGTTTCGATAATCAAATATAAATAATTTTAATTAATTTGATATTTTATAACTAATCTATGTGAATAAAATAATCTTTCTATTACTTCTACAATAGAACACACTTTCTCAAAGTGTGGTTTTAGCGCAATCTACCTAATTTTATTTTTAACGACAATGCTAGAATTTGCCCCCTTTGATTCATAAAAAAAACCATGTCACTATCACGTTGAATGTAGAAGAGTAAATGATTATTTTATATAATCAAGACTTATTTTACATAGTCGTATAACCTTTATTTATTGAAGCAGTTCATTGTAGCATTCCGGTAACATTTTTGTTCTCCATTTTTTGTAAAAGCAAACAAAGGCGACAACACTTGCATAATATCATTATTATCCTTTTGTTCCTATAAAACAAAATTTAAAGGTTAGAGAGAGAGATAAATTAACAAATGCAAGAAATCATAAGAGTAACAAAATATTCAAATAAATTATAAATGTAGAAGTAACAAAATTATCGATCAACTTAACTCTTCATAGATTGCAGTAACACTGAGACCAGTGACAATGCTTAACATTAGGTGGGATACACTTATTTGTACAATCATCATCCTTAGTACAATGAAGATCTTCTATATTAGTGTAAAACACAAAATAATGTTAATGAAAAATGATGAAAGGTTGTATATAAAATATAGAATAAATTTTGAGAATGAAGAGAAAAAAAGACTCACCTAAGCCTTCGGTTAAAACAAGAAAATGGAAAACAATTAGGATCATAACATAAACAAATTTATGAATTGTAGCCATATTTTTCTCTTTCACAAGTAGCAAATGGAAAATTGTTTGATCAATTTATAATATAAAAATGTCCACGATCTGTTTATGCCAATCACATACTTTTTAGCACTTACAGTTTCACAATAAATGCTTCTCAAATGAGTAATCCAATTACCATTTTGCACCTAATAAAAAAATATATAAACGAAAAATAGAATATATTTTTACTAAAACACTACAAAAAAAAGTGATATACTGTGACACTTAATTTTTTGTGACACCTCTTTATTTGTCACTATAGTTACTTTTAACTACAGAAAATAGAGAGTGTCACCTATTCTCATTTAATATTAATATATGAATTGGTGTATTTAATTTTAAACATCCATATTAAGTGTTCTTATATTCTATATTAAGTTTAAATTAAAATTAAATACACCAATTAATTTTTATGTTTAATAGAGAGTGTCACCTATTTTCATTTAAAATTTTAGTAAAAATATATTCTATATTAAGTTTAAACTAAAATTTTAATATTAAATACACCAATGAACACTTAATATTCTATATTAAGTTTAAATTTTAAAAAGTAAATATAAATAAAAAGAATAATTAAAAATTTGGTGTATTTAATTTTAATTTTTAACTAGATACATTAACTTTTTAACTACAATTTTTCTTATATTTAATTTTGAAAAGAGTTTTATACCATTACTATTAATACAAATTTAAAAATATTTAACCGAAATTGATTTATATAGTATTAAATAGATGGTACACTTGAAAAAAATGTAATTAATGCTACATTGTAAATTGAAATGAATTAATTTATTTTGATACATTTATTTGTTTACAAATAAATCGCTCATTACAAGACAGTAAATGTCATTATTATTAATTAAATATTTTTGATTGTATTCATTGATCATCGGATTGAGTTCGTTCTTTATTTTATCTCTTTCATTATGTTCTTCTTCTTCTCTGTTAGCCTTTCATTATTAGCAGGGACAAAATTCCAATAATACTGCATAACATTTTCTTTTTCTCTACAGATTAGATTATATAATTATCAATAGAAATTCCTACATAATTTTGAGGTTTTAGGTTCGAATATGAGACATGATGTCTAACCTAATGATATCAACGTTTGTCGATTGAGTTATGATTTAAGGACACCGCATAACATGGTTTTTAATGTAACTAAAGTTTGTTTGAATAATTTATGAATGATATGTAACAAGATACATTTTTAATGTTTTTTAACAAAAATTACTGTTTATTTATTATTTAAAAAAATATTTATTTTAAAAAGTAGTATTTTATTATTGTAATTATAATTTATTATAGTTTTAAATGTATAATTTATTAAAAAAGATTATTAGGCCAATTGGATGAATATCTATCAACAAAAATATGTTAATGGACAAATGGAATTGTGTTTTATGTTTAATGGATGAATATAATTTGGTATTTTTTTACTAATTTTTAGCGGATTTTAATGGATTGTTTTTGTAAGACTCAATACTAATTATCTAGAATTTGGCATCTCAATTCATACATCTTAATATTTTAGAGGCAAGTAAATATAAAGAATAATCCGAATCAATTTAAAGCAATTCAACTACCAATCAATTATGGTTTACAATTGTTCAAATAGATTCTTAAGGTACAATAGTCCAACTGAATTCTCTTAAACCTTTATATAAGCTTTTAATACAACAAAGGTCCTAATACATTATAACTAAACAATTAAATTTGGAGTTTTCCCATCTAGTATTAAGTTGCACCTGAACTACTTCTAGTTGCTAAATTTTTAACATAAAAGGGGTGAGAATAAATCTAAGTGAGTTCAAAACTAAAAGAAGAGAAGTTTGAAATTGTTATTTAATTAATAAATAAAAGAATGCAAAAAACATGAAATTTTGATACGATACATCTCAAGCTGAAGCTCTCAACTTCGCTTTCTTTTTAAAAACTAAATTGAAATCATTCTTTTAAAATAATTTTGTAAACTGCACACGACCTCTAAAATCATTTCCTTGTAAACAAAGAAAGGTCGCTCAATTATCTCGACGTAGGTTATCAAGATAATTGAGACCAGAGCGGTAAAAGTGGTCTGACCAAACCTCATTGTTCTCCTTTACCTGTTGAACCATGCCTAGAACAACTTGATTCTCACCATGAATAAGGCCATGCAAGATCTGATTAATGAGAGTGTACTGAACTTGAGATGTTTTGTATGAAATATCTTTATTACGTCATGTATGCAATGCATCCTTCATCCACAACAACTTTAAATAAATTAGCAATATACTAAATCCATATTAATTTAATCCCAAGTTCCTAATTCGAAACTAAAACCAGAGGCAAAAAGTAGAAACAACATCAGAGTCATGAAATTAATAACAACTTCAGAGTCATGAAAAGTCATTTGGATGCAGTTTTAAAACACCTAAATGCGAAAAATTTCATTTCCTCACACTCAACTTCTCCTAATCCATAATATCCTCAAAACGGTTGCTTTAAAGAATTCAGAACTCACAGTTTCGCATACGCATCAGAGGAAACAGTAGTAACGAGCAGTAATTGTGCTCGACAAGCATACTGACCTTAAATTAAGATCTACACATCTAATTAAATTTTTCTAACACATAATTCATTCACAACATCACACAAACAGTTTTAAAACACCTAAATGCGAAACAGTTTTAGAATTCTAATTAAAAGTCATTTGGATGCAGTTTTAAAACACCTAAATGCGAAAAATTTCATTTCCTCACACTCAACTTCTCCTAATCCATAATATCCTCAAAACGGTTGCTTTAAAGAATTCAGAACTCACAGTTTCGCATACGCATCAGAGGAAACAACAGTAACGAGCAGTAATTGTGCTCGACAAGCATACTGACCTTAAATTAAGATCTACACATCTAATTAAATTTTTCTAACACATAATTCATTCACAACATCACACAAACAGAAATCAACTACATGCATGTACTAAATTAACATAGATAAACTCAAATTTTTAATGAAATTCCTATATGCTAAATTTTTTTTCTTCACTATTTTAGTTTTTATCTTCCATTCCCTTTTTATTTTTCAAACAATTTCAGAATTTGTAATAAAATTTAATTCCCCAATCTCACATGATAAAAAGGTAAAGAACTCACCTAATTGTACTATGAAGAAGGAACTTGTGTCCCAACTCATTTTTAAACTCCTCTAATTTCAAATTCATGCTTCAGCTCGAATCCCTCTTGGTTGGTCATGTTTTACTTGTTCCATTGATTTGAGCTGATTTCACAATGATAAAGATACGGCAGACTTCCTCATGCAATGGTGTTGGACATGTTTAGGGATGTTAATGATTTTTTAGTTTTGGAAGATTTGGAAGAAGAGTAAAAATGGGGAACATAAAGAAGAAGGTAAACAATAACAAATGAGCTGCATGCAATAGTGTTGGACAAGTTTAGGGATGTTAGTGAACTCTTTTAGTTTTGGAAAATTTGAAAAAAGAGTAAACATGGGGAACATAAAGAAGAAGGTAAACATTAACAAATCAATTTTTCGCATGGTTTACGGGAAAGAGGAGAGAACGAGTTCGCGGTGAAATATCTTTCCGTGAAAGATTTATAAGAGGGAAAAGAAAGGAAATTCTCAAATTGTCCCTTGCCCTTTATTTTATTACTCTTGTGTCTCTCTTTATCAATTTAAGTTTAAATAAAAAAAAATCCCTATTTCTAAAATTAATAATATTATTTTATAACGCATGTATTTTATTAAGTTTTAATTAATTAGGTTATTACATTTGTCCCCTCTTAAAAAATATTTTGCCCTCAAAATTTGAGAAACTACTTTCTCTGGTCATGAACCTCCTACAACAACTTCCATCAAGTAAAGTTAAGTCGAGTAAAGAGTAAGATACGAATAGGAACCACTAGAAGCAGAAATGAAAATAATTACTAAAGGTATGAACGAATAAAATTGCGAGAGGCGGAATGAACAAGAATTTGCATAGACAAAAAGGGAGTAAAAATTGCGAGAGACAAAAAAATGAATAAGAATTTTCAGAGGCAATGATTTGTCTCAACTTCCTTAATATAAAAAAATTACTTTTACATATGGGTTGTCTCCCATGAAGCACTTCTTTAACGATAAAAGAAGAGCTTTGATAACTTATATACAAAAACAAGTGAATGATGTTTATTATCTTAATCTCTTGCTCTCCATGTTCAGCAAACATCTCTATTGATAGGTCAAGAAACCTTTTGATTATTTGTAATAAAATTTGAGTTGTTGGGCACACCAATATATGCAAAAAGAAATCCATTTGACGAGTTGTCCTCACTTTTAGTGCAAAACAAGGAGAACGATCTCTATATGAGAAGAACGTTCTTCTGCTTTTTATGAAGGATGAGTGGTTGCGAAATTTGAAACTTGTACCACCTTAAAATCATTTACTATAGCAACGCAGGGAAAGGAAAAATTGTTGACTAGCATATGTATTTGCTTGTACTTGGTTTTGTCTTTTAAAGCTTTGCAAGTGGAAGAACAATGAAAATGTTTTCTTCAAAATGAGTAGAACGTTCTTCTCGCAAGAAAAAAGTCCTCTTGGTTTTTTTGAGAAGCGGGTTGTCTTAAAAATTTCAGATACTTTTTGTACTTACTTGTACTATATTTGTCTTTTAGTGACTTTCAAGTGCTAAGAATGATAAGAATGTTCTCTTAAAGTCACAGACATTCTTGGAGTGTTAAAGCTTGGATTGTTGAGCTCTTATTTGCCTAATTCTTTAGATGACTTCAACATTTAAAAAATTTCCTTGTCTGTCACTGAGTTGACTTAAAATGCATTTAAAGTGCTTAAATTCATTTCTTGGATTTTGTCTGTTCTCCATATGCAATTGCACTTTGTACCTCCTTGTTGGATTGTATTGCTTGAACTATCGGTTACAATATCCTATCCTGTGATTGTAATGTTTTGTTAATTGTTAATGATTCAAACAAAAATGACATGGTATTGAAATGTAGTCGTGTTCATGAGTTTTGAATGTGTTCAAAAGAGACATAATAAAAAGAGTGATTTGAACTTCAAGATGCATATCTAATTGAATCCATAGTGTAGGTAGTTGTCTTATATTATGCAGGTTTTCTTTATTTAAAATTTTAAATGAAACAAAAAATGATTGTTTAGAGGACTGTAGTTATAATATGCATGCATGTAGAAGTGGTTGTTGCAATGTCTAACTAATTAAGCACACCCAACCTTACATCTGTTGAATGATTGTATCAAGTAGAAGTGGCTTTTGTCTACTATGCAATTTAGATACTTGCAAGTGTTTTACTTGATAATTACTATGAATGACTTATTTTCACGTTGTGTGCCTTGCTTTAGTTCATTACTACATTAATAAAATGTGTTCTCAAAGTAGGATGATTGATCGTAGTTTGACTCTAGAGAAAGAGAGGGTTCGAGATAAGATAATGAATATAATTGCAACTAGTGGAGATTGGAAGATAATAAGAATGACTCTCTGAAAGCATTTGTGCATCAAGTGAATCAAGGAAACAAAGTAAATGACACATATACATCGAAGCATATAGCAACATAGATGGAAAAAGTGAAAGGTAGATGGAAAATAATAAAAAGAAAATTCAATCAATCTTATGACTTTCAAGGACTTGAGTAGATTTGCTTGGGATTAGAGCACACATCGTTGGATTGCTGAACCTGAAGTTTGGGAAACATTTATTGAGGTATGAAACAATTTTTACTTTTGTTTTAATTAATTGATGAAAAAAGTGTACATTTAGATTTTTTTTAAGAAATCTGTAATTTTTTTGTATTTTTAAAATTATTATAAATATTGAAATAAAAGATAATATATTTTTTACAAGATAGAAAATTTAATTTATTATCATTTTATCAAATTTTTTAGTTTTTTTAAAAAAAAAATTCATAATTGTTTAGAAGATATATCATAAAATGGGAGACTTGAAAAATGATAAAAACAGTAAAAATATCACAAAGACTTCAATTGCTTTTTTCCTATTCATTTTTCTTACTCCCAAACAAGAGAAGGGGTTTGCCTCCTTCCTCCCCTTTCCATACCCTCCTAAGCCATCACACCTCCTCCCCTCAAAACTCCCAAACATACTCTATTAAAACGAGGAGATATAGAGAGCATTGCACACCATATTAACGTGAAAAAAGAGATGTGCATTAAATATAAAAATATATTTTATTATTTCTACAATAGAATACACTTTTTCAAAAAAATATGTCATTATCATGTTCAATGTAGAAGCAGAGTAAATAATTATTTTATATAATCATATTGCGTTTATTTAATTATTTATTTATTATTTTACATCATTGTATTATCTTTATTTATTGAAGTAGGACATTTAATATTGCAGTGACATGTTTGTTCTCCATACTTTGTAAAAGTAAACAAAAGGGACACTAGTGAATAATATCATTAATAAGCTTCTATTCTCCTGTAAAAAATTAAAGGTTAGAGAGTGATAAATTAAAAAGTGCGAGAAATCATAAGATTAATAAAATGTTCAAATAAATTATAAATATAGAAGTAACAAAATTATTGATCAACTTAACTCTTTATATATGACAGTAACACATAAACCAGAAATATCGGGGAACTTTAGGTGGTATACAAATATTTGGACAGTCTGCGTCCACTTTACAATGGCGATGTGCTATATTAATGTAAAACACAAAATAATGTTATTAAAGGAGGATGCAAGATTGTGTACAAAATATAGAACAAATTTTCAGAATGATGAGAAAAAAATATTTACGTAAGCCTTCGGTTACAACAAGAAATTGGAAAACAATTAGGATCATAACATAAACAAATTTGTGAATTATAGCCATTTTTTTCTCTCTTTTACGTACTTGTAGAGCAAAGAGGAAATTGTTTGATCAATTTATAATGTAAAAAAGTCCATTTTCTGTTTATGTCAATCAAATAGTAACTTTGAGCACTTTTAGATTGACAATCAATTCAATCTATATAATATTACTTTGCAAATATTTTAAACAAACGACGCAACACTTCTTAAAATTATAATCAATATTAAATGTCTTTTGATTTTTATAAGATCGCGCATTAAGATATTATTGGTCATTAGACTCAGTTTTTTTTTTTTTTTAGGGTAAGAGTTTATTCATTTTTTAATCTACGTTTTTTTTTACTCTGTTAGTTTTTCATGATAGAGAAGGGACAAAATCCAAAAAGAAAATAATAGGTTGAAATATTTTAATATTTAATCATATTTCATTTTCCGGACAAATATATTATATTAATAATATTAGTTATTTAATAATTAGGGTTCTTAAATGGATTAGCCATCAAATTAAATAATAAGTATAATTAGATTTTTATTTGAGTAGTAAATTATTTAATTAATTGATAAGAACTTAAATAGAGTAAATGTCCGATGACTCATTTGAGAATAATGATAACTTTAACTGGTTATTTTTCTATATACAAACTATGGTCTCCAATACACATGATCATACCATTCTATTCATTTGAAGATTGTTTATGATATAAGAAATACAAGTTGAGGAAAAGCTACAAACTAATGTGTGTTCGTTATTTATCTTTTTTTTTTTATTGTTTCAAGATTACTATCAAGAGGCCACAATCAATGGATTCGCCAATCTAGATATTTCTATTATCTTTTATAAATCAATTTGTCGTAGATTCTAATTTTTATGCATGCTTGTAGCAAGTATTGTATCATTATAGTTTTAATCTTTTTTATAGAACATGTCTTGTATGATTAATTCTTAAATTGATTTCAACAAGGAGTATTAGAGCGGATCTTCATTTTTTATTTATTGGGATTGCTTGAAGATTTTGTGTTGATTGTATCTATGTTTGAGTATTATGTTCTTACCCAATTTATATGAACCCTAAATCGTTGAATTTGAGATTTCCTTTGTTGTTTAAATTTTTTTTAGGGCTAAATAAGTTTTTAGTCCATAACTATAATATTTTAAAGTTTTATTTTTAGTCTTTATAAAAATATCTTCAACTTTAGTCTCAAAAAATTTTGCAACTTCTTTTTTTTTTTTTTAAGTTTACTCATGTACGTCTTTTGAATTTTCAACTATTTTTTACAGCTATATATGTTTATGATGTACATTATAAACATCTCTTACATAAAAAGGATTAAAAAAATTTAAAAAAAATATGTTTATGAAAGTATAATAAATTGAAATTTTTATTTTGAATCCTTTTAGATTTATTCCAATTTAATTAAACTACTTATTTAGATTGTTTTTAATTTTTATTTAAATTATAGAATTTGAGTTAAGTTCTATATGAGTTACATTAAGCAAATTTGTTTGTGGTGGAATGAGAGACCTTCATTTAAACCTTACTATGTATTTTTAATAAAATAGTTTAATGGTTGTGCGACGTAACTGTAAATTATTTTATATTGACGTCTAATAATAATATTTTATTGTACAATTATTTTCTTTTTATTGTTAGAAATATTTATCATATACCTTATATTTATAATATTATCCTCATATTTTAATAAAAATTTAATTTTATTATTTTATAAAAAAAATGAAACTTTATGTTTTGTGGTATATTTATATGTTTCAAAAAATTTAAAAACAAATTTTTCGGTATACCAAATTTTTTGGAAAACTTAAAAAAGTTTTTTGGAATACAAACTTTGAGTTATGTGGAAAATTTATCTTATGGAAAACTTGAAAAAGATTTTTTCAAAACACGAATTTCGAATTTTAAAAACACAATTGTGTATTAGAAAACTTTTTTTAAGTTTTTCGGTACACAAAGTTTAAATTTTTTGAAACACATTTATGTTTCGAAAAACTTTTTTTAAGTATACATGTGTTCTGGAAATTTTGAAAAATGTTTTTTGATATACAAAATTTGAATTTTCTAAAACACATTTATATTTTCTGGAACATCAATGTGTGTCGGAAAATTTCAAAAACAAATTTTGGTACGCAAAATTCAAAATTTTTTAAATACATTTGTGTTACAGAAATTTTTTTAAAATTTTTTGAAACTCAAATTAAATTTAATGAAGTAAAAAAAATAAAATAAGTAGTTAGCATAAAATGTAATGGTATGAATATAAACGTAGGGTATAGGGTATATAGTTTGCATAAAATTATTTTTTACGGTGAATTTTTACATTCCTTCTACATGAAAGATTTTTAAATTTGGTTAGTTAATATATAACGTACAGAATTTTGGTTTGACATTTTTTTGTCTTTCACTTTTTGGTAGTGAATAACTGAGATTCTCATGCTTGACTTCTCTCTTTATGTAAAAAGTTTTCAATTTAGAAACCAATTCCTGTTAATTCTATCATAAAAAGGTTGATTATATTCATTCTCTAATTGAAGAAAATTTGATATGTGATTGTGACATATTTATGGATTCAATTGAATCTTTTAATGTGTATAATGGGTAAAATATATTTGATACTGTCACATTGTATTTGATTGATATTTGAGAATTATAATATTAGTAGAGGATTTGAATTTAGATATGAATGTAATAAAAGATTTGATTTAGATTTAACTTTGATTTGGGTGATTAATTTCTACTTTTTTAAAGTACAAAAGTTATATAATTGGCATTGTCTTTCAATGAAAATAAAACACTTGTATACATTGGCATTAAGATCATTCCAATAGCATAATGTTAGATGTCCATGATATGATAAAGATATAGTATAAACTTGGATAATAATAGAATAAAATAATGACAAGATAAATATTATCATATTATGTGTTTGTTATACACATAATAAACAACATTTTATTTTGTCATATATTTGATATACATTTCATGATCACATGATATAATATATATTATATTTAAATAACAAAATAACCATTGTGAATAATTACATTTTTTAAAATTAACTTATTATATTTTAAATATTATAAATTAACAAAAAAAAACTAAAAAATTAAATAAGTAATGAAATAATTTTAAAACTATCCATTGTCACTACTAAATAAATAATTTAAAATAAAAATCATGAATAACAAAATAATTCTATTTTATTTGTTATAATATAAATAAAGATATGATATATTTTATATGTAAATGGTAATAAAAAAATACCTTTTTAAACAAATTATATTTATTTTAAAATGTTAGTTAATTTTCATATTTTTATGATTTTGAATACTAATTTATTATAAAAAGACAAAACAACCATTGTGATAAAATCATAAATATTTTTAAAATTAATTATTAATATTTCATTTTTAAATTTAATATCAAATTCCATTAATTATTTTTTATTTATGTTTGATTAAATTTATATTTTTTTATTTAAGATTATATTTTATAAATAATTTTTATATTTATATTTATATTTTGTACATAAAGGTAATTGAATAAATTATTATTTTTATTATATCTTGATAGTTTCTAACCAAGCTGATATCCAATATAAAAATTTTAACTAAAAAGATATGATATAATAGAATTCTAATTCACATAAAATAATATTATTTTTATGATGTCTTTTTATTTTATTTGTCAAATGCACTTTACGATTTTGCTATATATGTGGTAATAATTCCCATGAGGTGGTGGTGATAACCAAAATTAATGTGGAGGACAAAGGGTAGTTGGAAGGAGGGATTACGTCTATGATGAAATATGAGAGAAAAAAAGGTTGATTTTCATGTGAACAAATGTTGTATTAAATTAAAGATTTTATTATTATTCTTTTATTTTGGGAAATAAAGCACATATAAATTTATTATATTTATAGAGTGGAGATTCGTTGATAACTATATGATGAGTTATTCAACTTAATAGTTCAATATAAATGATAAATTTTATTAATTCAATCGTTAAATAAAAAATTTATTAAGTAGATAAATTCCATAAATTTTTATAAAATTTAAAACTATTTGATATTTCATTAAATAATTTCAAATGAAATAATAAACTTTTAAAAAATATAAGTATCATTGGTTAGATTACATATCTATAAATTTTGAATTTATATAGAATTTTATGCACTTTCATTAATATATTATGTCAATAATCAATTGTTGAATTAGTCAAATTCATTGTTCATATTGAGTTATAAAGTCATTACAGAATTACTCTTGATGTTAACATAACATCACCTCTATATATATATATATGTGTGAATCCTTTTAGCATAAATATTTTGACGAAAAAAAATTCAATTTTTAATTTATTAAACAAAAATTAGAGTGTGAAAAATCATATGGCAGTAGAAATGGCATTCAAGTAAGTTGGAATCAAAACCATTATCATTTGAAGTACCCTAACAAATATTAATAATAAAATAGAAATGGAAGATACTAAAAGTGTACTTACGACACTTAAGCAAATATAAAAATTTTATGGTTTAAATATATGATTGATTTATACAAATATGTGTTTCTTTTGTTTTATTTTCTATAAATTTTTTTGTTTGATTTTTATCCTTGTAAATATTTTTGTTTTGTTTTCGATTCTTGTTCTTTTGTATTAGTCTTTGCAAAATTGATTTTTGTAATGCTAATAATTGAATGACCGAAATTAAATATTATAGGGACTCATTCCAACAAAAATCAATTTTACAAGGACTAAAACAAAAGAACAGAGACCAAAAAGAAAAAAAAATTGCTAGGACCAAAATCAAATAAAAAACCTTCCAGGTAGTAAAAAAAAAAATAATTATAGGGATTAATCATATATTTAAATCAATTTTTTATATTAAAAATTATATTTTTCAATTTTTTGAAAGTATATACTTTGTTGTTTCTATTACAAAACTTCTAAGGGCACTTGTTATCATCACCCAATAAAAATATAACAAACTTGAAGAACTAGACAAAACCTACAGTGAAATAGGCAAAATAACAAGCAAATGTCTCCTTAAAATCTTACAAGGAAAAGTCAAAAGGATAAAAATCATGGTAAAAGGAAAAAAAAAGTGTATAGCAAAACAGATTCCAAAATCTAAAGAAATTAGAGAGAGAAAAAAAAACAAACATTCCTAAAAGAGATTAGTGAAACCTATAGTTGGGAAGATTAAGATTATTTTTAAAGAAATCATAGTAGATAAAGAGAGGGATAGTATTCCACCAAATAAATCTTTGGGGATTGAAAGCAGAATTTGCAAATTTGTCTATACAATGATTTCCGTTTTGGTAGATGTAAAAAATGATAAAAGAAGCATTCTTTGTAATATTCAAATAATTAAGCCAACGATTCTAAAGCTGCCAAGGATCAACACGAGGGAATTTGTAGGCCAAATAGTCTATGATGGACAAACTTTAAAAAGCATCGGATCAAGTGAGGGTACAAGATCTTTAAATGTGCTTGCCACATTCAAGTACATCTTTTTTTCCACCAATTCATTCACGTTAGCATTCTTATATTGCATATTAAATATGGACTAAATCAAAAATACGGTACATTTGTCTATTAATTTTATTTTTCAATAATTATATAAATTATTTCTATAACTAAAAATTTTAATTAAAAATCATAACAAATCAAAAAAGATCCGAAGGACAAAATTTAAAAGTTTTTATGGTGTTAAATCTATAACTTAATCATATTGATTCATTAAAACTATATCATTCAATTATTCATTAATTAATTTAATAATACCAAAACATATCAATTTTCAAATACACCGTAAAAGTTTATAAACCAAACAAAATTATATTAATCGACAAGTTATTTACACTCTTGCATCTACCATCTCAAAAGGCATAACCTGAAGCACCAAATTTTCCTCTTATTTATACTCTTTAATTGGAAGTTAAAAAAAAAACTAAATAAAAAGAAGATAAATAGCACTTCATACGTTTTACGACGAGTGTCACTTTAGCAAAAAAAATTTGTAATGTTATTTATAATTAGTTTTTTTGTACAACAATATATGTTTAAAATCATTTGTAAAATTTATTTTTTATTTAAAATTATTTTAATATGATAATATAATTTTTTATTAAATTTTTTAACCTAATAAATGAGTTTGTTAAATATATATATATATTTAATTTTTAATTTTTAAAAATTAATACTTAATAAAAAAAGTTATTTTAATTTAAAAATTTGAGGCTCAGTGCAACTTTATCTTTTGCACTCCCTCAATGTTCCTCTGCGTGTAACTATGTCAAATACTTGATTCTTTAAGTGCATAAAATCTAGATCGATAAAGATAAGAGACGTTAAAGTGACAAGAGTAAATAAACACAGGAAGAAAATAAAAATTTAACATTATTATAATTTAGTAGTCTATGAAGTTGTTAGTGTGCGTCGGCAGAGGGGTCCAAAATCCAAAACAAGATACGATCATAGGTTATATAGAACAAAATCTTGAGCTTAAACATTTTCTAAACACTAAAATCCCCTGCGTCATGCTTTATTGTTCATGCTTTGCTGGCTGTATATCTGACTTTTTATTCTTCTACTAATTTTTAAACTAATCAAAATAATTAGATATTTATTTGATTCCCATAGATTGGGATTTATGGGGTCAACCACACAAGTCGTGACTCTTTCTTTAAAGGTGAAGATCATGGTCATGACAGCTTAGATGTGTGACAATTTAATGCTAAGCGGTCATTAAAAACAGCTAAGTGTGTAACATTTTTAATAAGAAAACATAGCATTTTCAACAAGTTGATTGTACTTTACTTAGTATCTTCTTTGGATGACTCAATATAAAATATAAAATGAGGCAGCTCCTAAATTACATAATCACTAAATCTTGGATCATTCATTCAAAATCAGTGAGAGCAAAAAGAACTACTAGTGGCTCGCCACCTAATTAATGTTTCATATCTGGACGTTTAATTTAACACTCGTTTATTTTTCTTTTTTTTTTTATTTAAAAAAATAAATTAACCGTGAAACTCACACATATTAAATATAGAAAAAAGTATATTAAATTTAAAATCACATTTTAACAAATTTAATATCTCTACTATCTTTTTATTATCAATAATGAAGAAAGAAAGTAAATGAACGAGGGAATTAATGGAAAATTAATATATTTAAATTTACTATTGGTATTAATCAAAAAGAATTTATACATACAAATAAAAATAAGCTTCATTTGATTGCAAATAAGAATAGTATATTTAAATTGAATATAAGTTTACATTTTCATCCGTATTTTGAGACAAAACATAATAATTAAGAAAACAAAAACACAATAATGTTAGACATAATTATTTCTGAAGTCAACGAAAAATAATCAAATCAAAATCTTAATCCAAACAACCAAATTAATTTCTTCCACACATGACCAATGATTAAGAATGATGAAAGATTCACAATCTTTAATTTCATCCATCTACGAAAAAAAATGTTTGTTGGTGTTTACTCATATTGACCAATCTAACAATGTGTTCACAAATCATATGTAAGGCTGATAGAGTATTGAATTTGATGACAGCTTCATAAGCCACTTACTCAAAATATGGTACTGATAAAAACAAATATTTTGTCTCTATAAATACCGAATCTAGACGGAAAACAAAAAATGTCACATTGTAATAAAAAAACAAATCAATGCCGCACTTAAACGATGAAATTATAGATAAACATAAAAGAACTATTATATCTATGTGGAAAACCACTTCTTTAAATAAAATGAATGAATAAAATAACTTGGAGAAGTAATTATAGACAAAAAATGGAGAAGAATAAGAAGAGAAACTAAGTTTTAATTTTGAGAGGAGGTGGTGATGGCCGATTGTTCTTAAAAAAATGTAGTACCTCTATCCCTAATTATACACAATTTCAGAAGAAAAAAAAAATTGTCCCTAAATATAAACATTCTTGCAATATACTAAATACATTTATTATTATTTTTAAATATACTATTTATTAATACTACTAATTTGTCTAAAAACAAATAAAATTAAATTTAACGTATTCAAATACAAATATTATTTTAAGAACATTAACGCATAAAATGAGTACATAAACTACTCTATTAAAAAGTAAAAAAATAATTAATACTTATAATAAAGAACATAGATAGTATTAATAAGTTATTTATTGATTCGTGTGAAATAAAATATCCTTAAAACAAACACATACAGTAAATCGATGATATTTATAATATTTTTATCTAGCTCTTTGTTTAAAAGATGACAACTTGGTAAATTCAGATTTACCACATTTTAGTCCATGATCAACTAATTAACAATTCGTGAAAAGGAAAATATCAATACATTGGAATTAATCAATTAACCCATGAAAATAAATAACACACCTCAATATACTAATAGACTCTGCAGCCCACCCTGGATTTTGTTTTTTTGACTCAAGCCAATCCTGGAGCTAAACTATGACTTTTTGAACAATGATATTGAAAAATAAATATTGATTGAATTGAACTTTGACAAACTAGCCCCTAAATAAAAAACAGCCTGGTGGAAACCATGCAATATTCGAGGAGACGTGGATTCAGCCACAACAAGGAATCAAATAGTAATTTTGATTATTAAATGTGAAATGCAGTGTAAGTATAATATTTGAATATATTAAAATTATAAAAATAGTTAAGTGTATCTAATATAATATTTTTAACTAAACATAGTAATAGAAAACATAGTAAAGACTAGATTTATCAATGAAAATCACTTATCAGATCAAACTAATTAAAAAAAGATAAAATTATGCAACTTTTTTATAATTTTAATTTATTTATTTATATATCATAATCCGTACATTTAAATATTAAGTTATTTGATGCTATCCATAATCAACATAGATAATAATATTATTCGTACATCAATATCCAAGGATTGAGATTATAAATTTATGATTTGTCATAGTCATGGTGTAACTAAATTTAACCAAAGAGTTACAAATTTAAATCTCTTATTTTAGACTCAAAATCATTTTTTAAACAGTACTTTGATTAGTTGCTTGAGCAAAAGCTGCCTAAACCCCATTGGTAACCAACATCTTCTTTTTCTTTAATATATTATTGACTTAATTATAATTTTAGTCTTCATATTTTATCAATTTACGAAATTAATTCTCCTATTTTTAAATCTAATAATTTTTTTTATTTTTATTTTTTTAACTAAAGAATATTAATATAACATACTTTAAATAACATGACATATGATAAAATGATTAATATTTATTAAAATATAATAAATTCAACTTCTGAAATTTTTTATTTTTGTAATTTAATTAATGACATATAAACAATTAATGCATATTGATAATTCTATATAATCAAATTATATGTAACTTCATTTAAAATATGTCAAATCGTTATTTTTTTAGTTCAAAAATCTAATAACTAGACCAAAATTATAAAATTTTAAAATAAAAAGACCAATTTTATAAATTAATAAAAATAAAATAACTAAAATTACAAATAACATCTCTACTTGAACAAAAGCCATAATTAGTTTTGTAGGACTTGATTTTCTTTTTTCTTGAGTTACCTTTTCACTTGAAAATTGATTATACCGAAAATTTATTTTGTCAATTATAGATGTCACTCTCATTGAATGAAATCTCCTTTGGTGTATTTAATTATTTTTTATGTAATGTAATGCAAATGTTGATGCTTGAAACGTCTCCAAAGTTATTGGCTGGCTTGCATCGTCATATATTGCACATGACCCGAATCAAAGAATTCTAACTATGAAATCTAAGCCATCATTAGTCCAAGCAAATGCACTTTCCCATGAAGGTGCGTGAAAAACCATGTCAAGATTCAAATAATAAAATTGCAATTTTTAATTCCTACTTGCCATCCACACAATACCCCTCTGTTCAATCCTAGGCTATTAATTTATTACATTAAAAATCTATTTTTTTAAGGATACATTCAAAATCTTAAGAAATATTGTAAATTAATATAGTACAACTTACATAGGAATTAAAGATCATAAATACATAAGTATATTTGTTTCTTTTCTCTTCAAATCAGTTCAGCAGAAAAGTAAATAAAATTTAATGATGAATTATTTTAGTTTAAATTATTCGTCTTAAAATTCACCAACTATTTAAATTTAATTATTTAATTATAAATAATTGTGTTTAATTTTATATTTAAAAGTGAAATATAGAATTTCACACTTATTAAAGATGATAATTAATTAGATTTAATTTTCTTGCAATTATGTAAAAAAAAAATGTGTTTACTATGGTACCTCTTTTTTGTTATGTCTTAGCATACCTCTAATTATAATGATTATTTTTTCACAAAAACGTAAATAAATTAATGAACATGTATATATATTTGAATCCAACAAATTATGGCGCAATTTTTTTTCCTTCTTATTCATAAAACTTGTCTTGGAAGTTGGAACTTACCTTTTGTTACCCAAACCAAAACACACCCCCAACTAATCTTAGCTGTATATTAGCTTTACTAGACATGATACACCAATAACAACAAGAAGTAAGCCTTATTATATTATATTAATCACTTATATAAGTCAAACAATTGTCATTATTAAACTCTTTTACAAATCGGATTTTAAATTTTGATCGATGTCTCTCAAATAAAATTATTTTTCAAGAAATACGTGAGAAATAAAAAAAAAATTATAAGAAATACTTACTAGAATCAATATATAATTACACTTCAACACTTACGGCAACTATGTTAAAATATTCATAGAAAAATTATAACAAACAGCCATACATGTGACTGATCCTACATTACTTAATATCCACCAAGAAAATTGAATAGTAATTAATAAAATTCAAAGTCCAATACAATTTCTAGAGGAAGTAATTCCACCATCAACAACAAGATTATGACCACTAACATACTTAGATTCATCACTAGCAAGATAAAGAACAGCCTCAGCAATATCTTGAGCCCTTAATGTTGTTCCTCTCAAATTAGCTAACCCTCTAACAAACTCTTCCATTTTCTCAACTTCTTCATGTAAAGGCAATCTAAAATTGATACCATCATCAATTTCTTCATCCCCTTTTCTCCAAGCATTAACAAGCATAGATGTTGCAACACCAAATGGTGAAATGCAATTAACCCTAATCCCAAACCTTCCCAATTCACATGAAGTGTTCTTTGTTAATCCAACTATAGCATGCTTTGAAGCTGTATAAGCATGTGGACCAAGTCCTCCCATAACACCAGCTACACTAGATGAAGAAATTATGCACCCAAATCCTTGAGGAATCATTGCCTTTGCTGCATGCTTAATCCCTAAAGCTACTCCTTTCACATTTACACTCATGACTCGGTCGAATTCGTCTGCATCAAAATTCACAATGCTTTTGTTCTTGGATTGGTTTCCAAGAACACCTGCATTGTTGAAAATGATGTCAAGTTTTCCATAGTGAAAAAGTGTAGAAGTGACCAAATTTTCAACATCTTTTTCAATACTAACATCACAATGGACATAGGTGGCTAATGGAGAGAGTGAATTTGCAAGCTTGGTTCCAATTTCATCCTCAACATCACCAATCACTACCTTTGCACCATGTTTCACAAAAATTCTCACTGTTGCTTCTCCAATTCCTCTGGCACCCCCTGTTACAATAGCAATTTTTCCTTCCAATCTATAACAATAACAAATATTTCATAAGATCACACATAGAAATAAAAAAAAAAAAAAAAATCAACACTATTCTTTTGATATGTGCATAATCAATATTAGACCATGCTATGATATATTTCTTCAAAAATTAAATATAGGTAAAAAATTATTTGGTCTAAAATTTAGATTTGATTAGTACCTCCTAGATGAAGGAGCAGAAAATGTGGTGTTTGAAGAAGGCAGAGGAAGTTCTTGAAGGGGTTTCTCGGACATTACACCCATGGTTGAGACTTTTGAGAGAGAGAGAGAGAGATGGCAGAGGAAGAGAAAGGCAGGAGAAATGAAGAGTGGCTTGTTGAATGCCAAGTACAGGATTACATGGTCTATATATATATTGTATTTGGTTTGGACATATGCTATGTAATAAATTACAACTGGTCAAAATATATTCTAAGAAATTAAAATAAAGCATTGTACCAAAAAAATAATAATAATAAAGCACACTCACATCTTTATATATATTTTTAAAAATAGAACTCACATTTATATTCTCACGAAGAAAAAACAAAAATAATAAAGATCAATAAAAATATTTAATATATATATATATATGAAGAAAAAATATAATCAAATTATTTTAAAAAATTACATTTTAAGTTTAGTAAAAGTTTTTGAAAATAGTCTCGCAAGTACAACTCAGTTTGATAACTAGATTGAAATGTAGGAACTTAAGTTTGAACGACTGACTCTCCACTTCTTTATACTTAATGTTGCATTTGATTTACTATAAAAATCAGATAACATGAAATGACAACTTTATTTTGTCTCATATTTGATTCAGAAACTAGTCATAGAACTTGATAAATTAGGAACCAAGGTACTAGAGAGTTTTTGTCTTAAATAAAAACTATCAAAAATATCAAAATACTTTTTTTATTTTATTAAAAAATTATTATTCTATTCTATCATGTGTTTCTTCCTTTTATCTCTCTATCTAATCTCTTACATCTATCTCCCTTTTTCTTTATACTCTCTCCTCTCTCATCTCTCTCTCTCCATTCTATACCACTTATCTCTTTCTTTGTTATATTATGTTTCTCTTATTTTCTCTCTCTCTTATTTTTATCTCTAATCTCTTATGTCTCTCTCTACATCTTTTTTTTCTCCTTCGTCTATTTTCTTTATATATCAATAAAGAATATTATATTAAAATTGTTTGACACATAGATATATCAAATAAAATACACTGTAAAATTATTTGTTTTTTGTATCCATCATCAAATACAGTCAAATATAAAGTAAGGATAAAAGTTGTTTTATATAATTTTGTATTGTCTTGAACTATTCTGTCCAGTACTTTGAGTGTGTGAGTATAAGTTACTTAACCCAAAAAAAAAAAGTTTTCAAAATACAATACTGACATTAAATGTATTCAAATTATTTGTATGAGAAATCAATACTTTTTCAATCTTAATATTTGTATCTCAGGGCATCCATAATGATGAAACTCATCAGTCTTACGTGTACACATCACTCATTTATAATCTCTTCAGCTCAACACTTCAAAAAACTTATTAAATAAATCTCAAAAATAATTATATATCATTTTTTGATAACTCTGTATTAAAAGCATATCTCTCTACAAATTTAATGGTCTGCCCATTGCTTACCTATTTGGTAACAAGTTTATTTAGCTTGAGACTCTCCTATTGGAGATTATCTTATTTGATTCGTGCATAATTCTTAAAAAGATAGTTAATTGTATTAATTTTAAAATTAAAATTAATTTTATTTATTAAAACACCTCTATTAATAGTAATTAATAGAGCAATAATATAAGTTGAGAAACAACAAATAAAATATATGTTTTAAAGTATTTTTTATTTCTCTATTTTGTCAAAAATGAATATTTAGTCACTCATTTCTATTAACTAATTCTTGAAAAAAAATTTGGTCCTTACCATTTTTTATAATGTAAGACTCTCATTCATGACGTGACACTTAATTTTTAATATTAATTTTATTAATATATTAAAATATTTAAATAAAATATTTAAAATTTATTTATTTACTTCAACTTTTTTTAATAATTTAAAATTTTAAAGTATTTAAATAAAATGTTTAAAATATTATTTATTTTATTCTAATATCTTAATATTCAAATTTATTACATTGAGTATTATTTAATATTTATTTTATTTATATATTAAAAACATATTTTATTATCAATTAAAATATTTAAATAAAGTATTTCAAATTTATTTATTGTATCCAATAATAATTTAAAATTAAAAAATATATAGATAAGTTTTTTTAGTATTTTAAAATATTAATAAAATAAACTATTAAATTAAGTACAACAATAATAACATATAAATTATTTTATCCAAATCACAAATGTTACATAAGTATCACGTTATTAATGAAAGTGTCACGTTATTAATGAAAGTGTCACATAATAAACAATGATGGGGACAAAAAATCTCATGAATGAGTTAATACATCAACCAAAATACTAGATTTAGAAATAGGAAAACTAAAAGTTCATTTTGATAAATTAAAGAAAGCAAAAATGCATTTAAGTCTAAAATATATTAGTGAAAAAAAGTATTTAATATTTCATTGATAATATAAAAATATAAATAAGGTAAAACAAATAGATATTGCAAATAATACGCTTAATATGAGACAAAAGAAATATATTTTTTATTAATATCAAAATAGTTTAAAAAATTATTACGTCTTAAAGTTTTGATATTTTTATAAGATTATCAACTCATTTCAGTCCATAAGAAAAACCATGAAAGTCAATTTAGTCTTTAGAAAAATAAAAGTAATTTTTATTCTTTAAAAAATTAAACTATTACAATTTAATTCTTATATATTTTATATTTTGTTTGGTTTATGAATGAAATACGAAGGAAAGAGAAGAAAATGAAAAAAAGAGAAAAAGAATATAAAATAAAATTAATTGATCAATAATTTAGTATAAGAAAAAATAAAATAAAAATTATTGTAAAAAATAAATATGCATTTTATAACATGATATAAATGTCTTTAAGCAAAATATAGATATGACAAAAATGAATAAAAATAAATTAACATAAGTATTTCATTATGATCAATAAAAAAATAAAGAGTATACATATAAAAAATAAATTTTATAATGATCTAATTAGAAAATGTTTCAATTTAATAAACTATAAATATTATATTTTTGTACTCTTTATATTTTATACTTTTTTGTTAATTGAAATGAAATACTTATATTTATTTTTTAATTATAATTAATTTTTGTTTAAGAATATTTATGTCATTATTTATTTATATATATATATATGTGTGTGTGTGTGTTTTTTTAAATTTTTTTTAGAGTTTAATTTATACACTATTAGAAACAAGTTTTCTATGTGCGGATTTAAATTAAAAATCTGCAAGAAACACATTACATGCGGATGTTTCTGCCTCACATAAAACTTTTATGAATAATTATTTTTTTGATGATTTTGGAATAATTTTCCTGCAAATGTTTATTTCCTGAAGCTATCAAAAAATATATAACACATAGAACCACAACATATAATGGTACCGCGACGTTCACAACAGAGCCTTAAATTTTTAGGTATTTCATTTTTTAGTTGATGATTTTAATTTTTTTAACTTTTGTAAGTGAATTAAGTTGAATTGAGAAATTAAGGTGGATATATTTTTTTTTGACAATGAAGAGGCCAAGAAAATAAATAAAAAATAATTATCTTTTTAAAAAAATCTGGTTTAATTTTTTTTTCTTTTTAATATAGACCAAATAGTAAGAGGTTCAGGTCAACCCGACCCTATTTTTAAAGTGAGCCAAAAGTAAGGAAGTAGTTTTTTGCATGTGTGCAACAAAAAGATAGTTCTTTTAAATTGTAGATCAACTTTGTATATCCATTTATTAGGGATCAAGATTTCTTGTAGTCAAGGAATCACACATTTGACATGGTCATGCAATCTGGACTGTCAAATAAATAGCGGACACACATTTCAATTTTAATAAATCAAATCTAAAATACTAACTTAAAATGTGAGTTGTTAGATCTTGATCTAACGGTCAAAATTGACAACTGTTTATTATACATAAATGTAGTTATCCAATTATCCCGATTCAAACATGCGTCAGTTAAATTAACAACAATCTATTCTCACTTAGTATGTGTTTGGAAAGTTATCTTTTCATGTTGTGGACATGAGTTTGGCCAAACTCTCCAAATTCTTACTTCTAATTTTCAAGGTGGAAACATTGGAAAGAGAAATTTGTGATACGGACGTGCATCCAGACATAGCATTAGTATAATTATAATATAATTGTATCCTTAATCACTCAAGTGGGTTACGTGATTTATGGGTTAATACGATTTAATTTTTTTAAAATAAAGTACGTTTGAACTTTGAAGAATGAATAAGAAAACAGGGTAGGAACACCTTCTGGGACCAAATAGAGAAGGGGAAGGGGCTAAAAACATCATTAATGGAATTTAAATGACATATTTTAACAAAATGTGTCCGATTTGCTGCCATTATATTGCGCTTCTGGTCCCCAAAAACATATGTTCATAGAAAACTAAACGATAACGAAAGAAAGTAATTGCATTATGCATATAATTGACCCAATTTTAATCCAGGCCCAGCACTATGTTGCACTTTGTCATACATTATATTCATCTTCATCATAAAGAACCATTTTTGCCTAGTATAGTAGTATGTCGTGATTCATGTGATACTATCACTTATCCTCTTATTTAATATTGTTTACTTTCATCAATGTTGGGGAGTCCAAACTCCACGTGAGCACCAAACTAATAAAACAATGGTTTTAAGCCTCCAACAAATAATTACTTTTTCATGTTTATTTAGACCTAAAAAAATAAAAATACTACTGACAAATAAAATGTCTCAAAATTATAAATAAAAAATACAATCGTTAACTTATTTAATTAAAATATTTTGCATCTCATAAAATAAAAAGGTATAATTTAAATAAAAGACTAAATAGCAGAGGTGGTCCTTTAACTTAATTTCAGTTAACGTTTTAGTCCTTTATTTTTTTCTTCTTCCCGATTTAGTCCTTTATTTTAATTTTAAGTAAAATAAAGAATGAAAATATGAGTTTATTTGAAGATTTGAGTTACGAATCTGATGAAATTTGTATTATATGAAAGAATATAATTAATTTTATGGGTTTTGGTTGAAAATTTTGATGAATTTTTTTGTAAAAAAAAAGATAATATTGTTGACATTTTAAAACATAAAAGATCAAATTGTCACTTAAAATGAAAATTAAGGACCAAACCGGGAAAAAAAAGATAAAAGACTAAAACGTTAACTGAAATTAAGTTAAGAAATCACATGTGCTATTTAGCCTAAATAAAATTATAGTAAAATATTGTTAGTATTTTTTTTTACAAGAATTTTGTTTATAGTATTAAAAATGCCTTTATTTTATTTTTTTGACAAGACTTTGTTTTAGTCCTCAATAAATGTTGAGCTGACTCTAAATAGATATATGAATCACCTCTCTTATATATCTTGCTTTATACTTTATCCATACTAGAATGTCACTCTTGCCCCTCCATCAAGCTGAACCATGACTCTAATATCACTTGTTGGGGAGTTTGAGAGAGCGAGAGAAGCATCAATGAGCTAAACATCCAATATCCCTAAGAGACTTTAATATCATATCTTCATCCAACATTTTCTCCATAATGGGTATATGGGTCATATGTTTTATATATCCAACATTTTCTCCATTCTTAATCATATGAAACTAACCAATCACACTTGAATTCGAACAACATCTTTTTCTCTAAGAGTCTAGTGACGAAATTAAACTACATTGATTGTAGAAAAGATAGATATTGATGTAGGAGGGTTCACAGCCAGAATCGAGGAAGAAACGGCTTTGCGGACAAAAGCAGCAGAAAATGCGGAAAACGATCGTCCAGTGTCAGATTGTCTATTATTATACCTTTCCGAAAAGGGAATCGCGTCACGAACACAACTCATGGCTTTTCCATGAAGTATGGGCTCCAGACCCGTTTTGAGCTCGTCTTGGGCCTCAAAACAGCCGTTTTAGTTTTTCCCGTAATTTCGGGCTTTTCTGTTTTATAGCCGTTTTAGCTTTTCCTTTAATTTCGGGCTTTTTTGTTTTACCTAATTTTTGTACTAGGGTTTCTATTATCTATTTAAAGACTTTCTATGCTGTAACAAACGGTATCTTTTAATAAAATAATTAATTTTGAGAGTTTTTCTCTTCTCTGGTGGATTCCAGAACTTGTTCTTTTTTAGGATTAGCGCTTGCTAACCCTTTGCGATTTCCGACTGCGTCAGGTGGCATCAGAGCAGGCTTTCTCCTGTTTCTTTTCGTAGCTTGAACAGCCATGGGAGATTAACCAGTCACAAGAGCAGACATCGAGGGTATCCAGTCAAAATAGGGTCACAGTCACAGTCACAGCCGCGGCCCTTACTACTTTGACTACGCAGATGACGACTCAGGTGGCGGCTTTGAAGGTTCAAGTGAACGCCATCAATAATAGGAGGGACAGAGGTAGGAGAGAAAAACCACTCAAGCGTCCACATGGAGGCTTGCAGGCTCGTGTTGAATCGGACTCTAGTTCCAAAGAAGAGGTCCAAGAGGAGAATCATGGTTTCGATAATCAACAGAATCGCAACGACTACAGAGTCAAGGCTGACATCCCGTTGTTCTATCGAACTATGGGGGTTGAAGAGTTTCTGGATTGGCAGATTGAAGTTGATCGGTTCTTCGACGTGATGGGTGTGCCAGAAAACAAGCAGGTGAAGATGGTGGCAATTCGATTGAAGAGTATCGCTGCTGTATGGTGGGATAAGCTTGTTGTTCAGAGGCAGCACCAGAGGAAAGCGCCAATCAGAACGTGGAGGCGAATGAAATAGTTGATGCTGGAGCGTTTCTTGCCTGAAGATTATGAGCAGATTCTGTACAAGATGTATATCGATTGCGTTCAGGGTAGAAGGAGCGTGACCGAGTATACAGCAGAGTTCCTGCGTTTCTCAGAACGCAATGAGCTAAGGGAAACTGAGGGTCAGAAGGTGACTCGCTATATTAATGGCTTGAAGGGGTCGATACAGGAGAAGATGGGTCTGCAGACTGTCTGGACCGTGACGGAGGCCTCTACGCTAGCCTTGAAAGCGGAACTGATGGAGAAATCCCCCAGAAATTTCTCATCTTTTTGCATATTCACTCCGCAAGGTAATTCTGAAGTTGCTGGTGATGAGGATAAGAGTGTTGCTGCTAAGGATTCTGACTCCTCGGCAAAAGGAACCAGTGGAACCAGTAGTGCTACACCCAACAAGAGGGTGAACCAGAAGCCAGCCAACCCATACGCGAAACCGACAGGAGATAAGTGTTTCCGTTGCGGTGGGCAGGGTCACAAGTCGAATGTTTGTCCTTCCAGGAGAACGACTGCAGTCTTGAATGAGGAGTCTGAGGAAGAGGAAGCAGGCAACGAGTATGACGGTGTTGAGTTCGCTGAAGAAGAAGATGAAGAAGCGGTGAATTTTGTGCTGTAGAGAGTTCTGTTGTATTCAAAGGAGGAGGGGCAAAGGAAGAATCTTTTTAGAACACACTGTTCTATTAAGAATAAGGTGTGTAATCTGATCGTGGATAACGGGAGTACAGAGAACTTGGTATCCCAGAAGCTGGTGGAGTACCTAGAGTTGCCGACAGAACCGCATGCCAAGCCTTATGCTTTGGGCTGGGCGAGTAAGGGTTCGCAGGTCAAGGTGATGAAGACTTGCAAGGTGCCTATTTCCATTGGAAGGCATTACAAGGAAGAGGTAGTGTGTGGTGTTCTGAATATGGATGTGTGTCATGTCCTACTGGGGCGACTTTGGCAGTATGACAATGATATCACGTATAGAGGCAAAGATAATGTGATGATGTTCACTTGGGGAACGCACAAGATAACTATGGCCCCGGTTTCTGGTTTTAATAGAAAAACAGGGAATGAGAAGTCCAGTTTTCTTGTTATGACGCAGGATGAGCATGACCTGACTGAGACCTTCAAGGAAACTGAGTGGTTTTGCCTAGTGGTGGCCAAGGATGTGCAAGCCGTTAAAGAAGCTGTCAGGGCGAAGTTAGAGGCTACTAGGCAGAAGAACAAAATAGCTGCTGACAAGCGCAGAAGAGTCAAGGTTTTTGCTGTGGGAGATGATGTGATGGTGTTCCTGCGTAAGGAGAGGTTCCCAGTTGACACTTACAAGAAGCTTCAGCTTCGCAAGTACGGGACTTTCAAGGTGCGGAAGAAGATCAATGACAACGCATATGTGATCAACTTGCTGGGATCCATGAATATTTCCAACATCTTTAATGTGGCTGATATTTATGAGTTCCATGAAAATGCTGACCTTTATTCTGGTATGAACTCGGGGTCGAGTTCTTTAGAAGTGGAGGAGACTGATGTAGGAGGGTTCACAGCCAGAATCGAGGAAGAAACGGCTTTGCGGACAAAAGCAGCAGAAAATGCGGAAAACGATCGTCTGGTGTCAGATTGTCTATTATTATACCTTTCCGAAAAGGGAATCGCGTCACGAACACAACTCATGGCTTTGCCATGAAGTATGGGCTTCAGAACCGTTTTGAGCTCGTCTTGGGCCTCAAAACAGCCGTTTTAGTTTTTCCCGTAATTTCGGGCTTTTCTGTTTTATAGCCGTTTTAGCTTTTCCTTTAATTTCAGGCTTTTTTGTTTTACCTAATTTTCGTACTAGGGTTTCTATTATCTATTTAAAGACTTTCTATGTTGTAACAAACTGTATCTTTTAATAAAATAATTAATTTTGAGAGTTTTTCTCTTCTCTGGTGGATTCCAGAACTTGTTCTTTTGTTAGGATTAGCGCTTGCTAACCCTTTGCGATTTCCGACTGCGTCAAATATTATGGATCCAAACTTGCACACTAATACATTACATGTCCCTGAAATCTTTTGATCTCTTAAACTTAACATTTGAATTTCTTTTTAATTTATGGTAAAAAATTTATTTTGTTCTTAAGAACCTAATGAAGAAACTTACACACATAGAATGCATAGAAATAAAATATTACAGATTCAAACTCGCTTCTCAACATATCAATTACCTCTACAACCTTTTACCTTATGAATTGTACTCACAGAAAGGTAAAATATGTTTCTAGTTGTTGATCTTTCTTTCTTTTTTTTCTTCGTATTTTGATGGAAAAATATGTTTCTAGTAATTTATCTATACATATTACTATATTTTTACTCTTTTATCTTTTAAGATATTTATTTGAGTCTTTTATTAATGAGTTAATTTAGTACTCCTCTCATTTTATATATAAGAAGAAAAAATAAAAATCTTCCAGACAAAAGAGATTCATTAAATGTGTTATTAATAGTTTTTTTTAAAAGTAACTTTGAAATTAAATGCTTTTACTCCCACTAATTTGAAAATTAATTATATTTTTAATAAAAATAAAAGATTATAAAAGGAATTTAAAAAATAAATGAATCTTGAAACTTATAATTTTTTCTTATATATAGGATAAAAATATTCTCCAATAATTTTCTTACGTAAGGAACTAGAAGGAGTATTACCTAATATCATTAACTTACATAGTCCACTAGTGTATACAATTCTTTACGGGAACCAAATTCATTAAATAATGATAAGAGTAAAGACTCATTTTAGATCCTAAAAAAAATTGTAAGATTCAATTTATTCCTTTAAAAAAATAAAGGTAACTTTTGGTCGGTGAGAAAATAAAACCGGAACAATTTAGTCCATTTCTTTTTTATAGTTTGTTTGGTTGATGAAGGAAAGAGGGAGGAAAAAAATAAATGAAAAGAAGAGAAAATGAATAGAAAAAAGTTGATTATTTAGTAGGTGGTATTTTCTCAATGAAAATAGATTATAATAGAAAAATGTGTGTCTTTATAAAATGACATAAATATCTTTAAGAAAAAAATTCGATATGATAAAAAAAAAAATATTTCATTACAATCAATATAAATAAAAATAATAAATATATTGAATAAATTATGGAACAATCAAAGAAAATATTTCAATTTAATAAACTATAATTATTATATATTTATTCTCTTTATATTTTGTATATTTTTTAATCATATAGAATGTTTTGTTTAAGAACATTTGTCATTTACTAATACCATTGATATATGGGATTTGGAGGTGGATGATTTGTGAGTTTGAGTGGAGTGGAGAAAAGAAGAGAAGGAAATATGAGGGTAAAAGAGATAAGTTTTTGGTTTAAGATGATGGTTTATTGTTAAAAAGGGAACGAGATTAAAAACAAAAAGAAAACTTTTAAATGGGAAGAGAAGAGAGATAGAAGACCATTAGAAAAGTTGAAAAAGATAACCATGAAAGTGGAGTTAGTGGAGTTAGGTGGAGCGCGAGAAAAATAGTATAAATGTTTTCTCAACTCAAAATTTGAAGGTAATGAGTATATTATTGGTTGTCTCTCATGTATGTCAAATATTTACTAAGTTCATAGTCGATGTAAGACTTAACTGTTCACACTTGAGTTTTAACAATTTCTACCTCAAGTGTGAGAGTGTGACTTAACTACTCACGCTTGAATTTCAACAATCTTCATCTTAAGTGTGAGTCTCACACATCTTATATATTTCTACTGTCGTTATTACCAATGGAATTTGTCTCAAAGGCACACGAGAAATAATAGGTCAAATGTTCTATGATCCATAAGAGACTTTGACATCATATCTCAACTCAAAATCATAAGACATTAGGTATATAAATCACATCCATTATATATCCAACATTTACCAAGTTCATAGTTAATGTGAAACTTAACTACTCACAGTTGAATTTCAACAGAAAGAGAAGGAGGAAGCCACCAAACTATAAGAGAGGTGGTATTCTACCACTATTGTACAAATTATTTGGTCAATAAAACGCATTTCTATGACTTATAAAATATATTTTTTTATACTGACTAATAAAATATAAACCACTAAAATTAATCTTTTAAAATATAAACGATGAAAATGAAAACGAGATAAAAGGTAAAGTACTGAAGACATGTTTTAACCTTTATTTTTATCTAACAACATTTGAGAGCAACAAGAATAAAGAACACATTTCAGTCAAAAGAATAAAGAACACATATTGTTCAAGTAGCCCATCGTATTGTATTATAATAATACATTTGTCAACAATCTCCTAATCTTTTAAACGTGGCCAACATTTTTCCATCACTGTGCCTTCTTCTTTTTGACACAATCACTATCCATACGAAAATGCATGCTTTTTGAAACCTGTGAGTGCTTCATTTAAATTTTTTTACTCGGAGAACCTGAAAGGTGCCACTTGCCATCAGGAAAACAAAGTATTGCTTACATTATACATTATCAAGGGTAGAGTTGGTTGTGATTGTCCATTTAACCCTCTTTGTATAAAAGGCATGTTTGGTCTGTATAACAAGTTATGATATGTTTGTCCAATTATTCACCATGAGTATTTTTCTTGTCGGTTAAACGATTTGATCCAATAACAATTAAAATAAATAAATAAAATCACCTTTTGTAAGGAAAAAAATATGATATTATAAAATTATGATATTTTTTAATAATTTTATGTTGTAATTTGTAAGTACCAAAAAATAAAAGAGCCACAAACCAACTCTAATATTTCAAACCAATATTAAGAGTATAAAAAAAATGGTATTTTTCTTTGGAAGTATACTTTCAAAGTGTACTTTGAGTGAGGAAAGAAATTTCCAATGATCCTAGGTACTTTGGCACAAAATATGGGCTTCTCACACTTGTATTTTCTGATGGGCTGGGAATAAAAACTCAGTATTTCTCTTGGATCCTACCCAATCTATAGTAAGGTCCGTTCGAGGTTCGAGTGGTGTTTCATTTTCTGTTCTAAATTTTTTAAAAACTATTGTTTTGAGTTTTCAATTTTGAATTTCAATATTTAATTGAGTTTCAGTTTTTTATTTTATTTGTGACTTCAATCACTCTTTTTACCTATCTCATTATGAATGCACCAAATATAAAAAATATTGATATGTAAAAATAATTTTAAAAAAAATTAATTTTTAATTATTTTAAAATATTCCAGATATTGTAAAATTATAATTTATTTAATTATAATAATTTTAGTAATAGTGGTTAAAAATGGTAGTTATCGAAAATGACTATCATACTAGTTATCGAAGGTGACTGCAACGTCAAAAGAGACAATTGATAGTCGTAGGTGGTGGTCGGAGCATGACCGACAATGTATGTAGTTGGAGATGGATGGTCAATGGTGGGGGGTGGGGGGTGTCGGAGATGGGGGTCAGTGGTGGTGGCAGTTGTAGGAGTTGGGTGGTCATTGTTGGAACCAAGTTGGTTTTATATTTAGAATTTTGATGTTAACAAAAGTATTTTATGTAAATAGTATTTTGACTTAGAAGAACAAATCAGAAGCTGTGTAAAATCAGAGGATGACACCACCAGAGGATACATCCAGAGGAAGCAACCAGAGGATAGAAATGTCACCAGAAGGTTAGGCCAAATAATGCATCCTGAAGGCACCAGAGGATATCAGAGGATGTCATCAAAGGTCAAATAACATCATCAGAGGATATCTTCCTTGGCCCAGATCAGAAGGAAGCAGAGTCCAGAAGGAGACTTGGTCCATACCAGAAGGAAGCCTGCCAGAGGGAGACTTGTTCCAGAACAGAAGGAATCATAAGTCGGACTTGGTCCAGACTTAATCTTGACCAGAAGATAGCTTGGTCGTGAATATAAGAATCAGTCCAAACTTAACCCAAACTTGGTCCAGACCAGAAGATAACTGGTCCAGAACAAATGACTTGGTCCAGACCAGAAGATAGCATGGTCCAGATAAGAAGAAATGATTGTCTAGATTTAATCCAGACTTGATCCAAATTAGAAGATAAATGTCCAGATTAAAAGATCAATGGTCCAGATTAAAATATCATAAGTCCATATTTAATTCAGATTCAATCCAGACTCAGTCTAAACTTGGTCCAGATCAGAGGGAAAATGTTCAGATCAACGGTCCAGAATTAAGTATCATGGCCCAGTGTTGGCCGAGATCAGAAGATCAGATCATATGGCCCAATGATTGGCCGAGATCAGAAGATCAGATCATATGGCCCAGTGTTGGCCGAGATCAAAAGATAAGATCATATGGTCCAGTGTTGGCCGAGATCAGAGGATCACATAATTGGGGCAGATCAAATTACATAAGTCCAGAGTTGGTCGAGATCAGAAGATCATACGGTCCAGATTTTAATCATGATGAAAATCAGTGATAACTTGATTAAAATTCGAAGAAGACTTGATTAAATTTTGATAGAAATTTGATCAAAGTATTAACAGGATTTGATTCAAAAAAATTACTGAAGACTTGAAGAAATTCGAATGCAATTTTAAGCTTAAAAAGATATGGTTTGAAATTAAAAGAAACAAGATTGGTCAACAGAATTTTCTAAAGCAATTTGAAGCTAAAAAGATACGATTTTTTTATTTAAGTGAAACAGGATTGGCCAAGTTATTTTTGCAAGAGAATCTGGACAGATACATCTCGAATTTGATCATGGAAGAAACCCTAATTTTCATCTATAAAAGGAGGCTCAAGGCAAAAGACTTAGCATCGAAAATCAGTAAAAGAGTCATAAACTTCCAGAGGCAAACACTCGAGTTTTCAGCGAGGTTAATTGTGAGTATCAACTTTCCAGAAGCAAGCACTCTTGTTTTTCATTCCCTTGTGTCATATCTATATTGTTGAAGTAGAGTCTACAATCTGAAGAGTCAGAAGAATTAGCAGGTGACTTAGCAATTAGATTCGAGGTAATGAAATCCCTTCTGCAATCTGGGGTTGTCAGATTGGTAGGAGAAGACTTGACTTGTGAAGTAAAGGTGTTGTGTTCCTCAAAAGTCTAGTATTGTTAGACTGTTTGGGAAGACTGACTTGGAGAATTTTAAATAATCATCAAAAACAAAAAAAGAATTCAAGTAGTACAAACACAATTCAACCCCCTTCTCGTGTTTGCACCTTCAGTCAGCGGTACTAGCAATGGCCAGAGGTGGGTGAGTGGTGATAATGGAAGTGATTGGATATGGTGGTTAGTGGTGATGGCATTGGCAGGAGGTGAGCAGTTGGTGATGGAAAATGGTAAGTTGAGGTCTATGAGAGGTGGTGGTGGTGGTGGTTAGAAGTGGATGGTCAATAGTGAAGGCAGTGGTCGAATATGGTAGTGGTAGTTGTTAGTTGTTAGAGGTGGGTGGTTGATGGTGGTCGGAGGTGAGTGAGCGGTATGATGGATGTGGTCAGTGGTGATCGGAGGTGAGTGGTTGGTGATGATGGTGGTGGTCAGAGATGGTTGTCAGATGTGGTTGTCGATGGTTGTTAGAGTGATATTTATGTCTAAAGATGGTGACATGTTAAATTTTTATTATAAAAAAAATAAGAGTTATAAAACTTATTTTTTTGGTGTTGAGTTTATAGGAAAAATTGTTTTGAATTTAAAGTAAAAAATCAAGGCACGAAAAAAATCAAGCAATTGATCGTTCAATTATGGAAACTATTCTTGTGTGTGACACCACTAAGGATATTTGGGAATCGAGGCACGAAAAGTATCAGAGCTCTACGAAGGTCAAGCGAGCTCAGTTCCATGCTCTTCGACGTGAATTTGAAGTTCTTGCTATGAAAGATGATGAATGTTTTGATGATTACTTTGCACGCACGCTTACAATTGCAAATTGTATGAAGGCTTAGGGTGAAAAAATGGAGCAGGTCGTGATCGTTGAGAAGATTCTTCTATCAATGACATCAAGGTTTGTTTATGTTATGTGTTCAATCGAGGAATCTAATGACATGGTTGCACTGCACGAGGTCAAGGAAGGAGAAGACAAAGCAAAGAACTTGTTGAATGTTACAAGGGTTATAAACTTGGCCACTATCAGAATGAATGAATGTTCTGGTTAGGAGGAGAATGCCAACTATGCAGAGTTGTCACTGATATATACAATTTCCAGGATTGAAAAACAATCTTTTAAGCATATGGCAACTCCAAAAAAAGAAGCTTAATGTGGTGTTTCAAAAGGATACTTGCAAGGTGTTCCATGAGGAGAAAAGGCTTATTATGTCAACTCAGATGTCATCTAACATGATGTTTGTGATATTTGCTTCATTTTAATTCCAAAATGCTTGAAAATTTCAAATGAAGAAAACACACACTTATGGCACTGTAAATATGGCCACCTGTGTTTTAAGGGGCTGAATATACTAGCTCTAGTTGAAAAAGACTCTAATTGTTCAATTCAATGATCGAGAACAAATAGAGGTGGAGAGTTCACCTCTACTACATTTGATGAATATTGTAGCATGAATGGCAATAAAAGTCAATTGACTATTGCTTACAATCCACATGAAAATGGAGTATCTGAAAGGAAAAACAAAACTATAATGAACATGGTTAGGGGAAAAATTTCCTAAGTTTTTGGCATGAGGCAGTTAAATGGTCCATATATGTGTTAAATGGGAGCCCTACTCTAGTGGTTAGAAATGTTACACCAGAAGAAGCATGGAGTGGAACCAAGCTATCAGTGCATTGGTTCAAGGTGCTTGGATACATAGCACATGTGCATGTGTCTGATGCTCACAAAAATAATTGGATAAAAATAAATTTATATTTGTTATAGTTGTTTCTTTTCTTATATTAATAATGATAATAGATTTCATATACACTCTTAGCGATGGCTAGAATGGATAAGTGTTTTATATCGTATATGATGGATCATTATTTTTTACGGTTAGATCAATTAAGATTTATAGATTTTCTCACGTTTATTCTACCCTCACTAGATATCATTCTCTCATCTTCTTCATCTCTCTAATGCTATATGTCGTGCCGCACATATTTGAAGTATCAATTTACAAGATAGGGGGTTTGAATTGTAAATTAACCTTTTAAAAATTTCTGAAAAAAATTAACTCAAAATTGATCTTCGTTGTAAATCAGAAAAACGGATAACGTTCTTGGTTCTGATCTAGAAACGGAGAACGTTCTTGGTTAGTTGAAAATGACAGTTTTAGTTAATCTCTTAAATTTGATATTTAAAGACTTGAAAGTAAATAGATAAAAGAAGGAATATAACACACAGATATATCTTGGTTCACCCAACTTGGGCTACGTCCAGTCCTCACAACTGTGAGATTTTCAACTAAGTGCTCCAAGACAAGAACTCTCTTGACTTTTACACAAACTTTCTGCAGATCTACCTTGATCTGTTACAACTAATACCTTTCAATCCAGAAAGGAGTTTTTCACTGATCTATCCATCAATCTTTACAAAGGATTAATCACACTACCTTCTCTATACCTTCTCTATAACATAGAAGGATTTTTACAACTTCTCAAGACTAGTTTTTACTCACTTTATCTTGAGATTACAATGGAATGATAAAGTGTTTGATAGAATCTAAATATCATCCACTCGTGTTTGAGTGTTTGATTATGATCTTTGGAACTCAGAGTGATCTTAGAGCACAATAGTAATTGGATGATGCAGTTTCTAAGTACTTGACAGAACTTGAGAAAATGTGTGTTAAAAGGTGGAAGTTGTTGAAATTGATTATGAATGATGAGATAATTGCTTTTGTGAGTTATGATTATTGCCTTCATCTTCAGTTCTCCTTTTTAGACTCAAAAAGTGCTTATGACAGCTCATTTTTTCCGTTGGGAACAGATTGACTGTCCTTTGTCAGTGATTAAGTGAGAGCAGGCCAAAAAGCAAAAATGTTCTTCATTCTGCTTCTGATGGTCAAGAGCAGACTTGGTTCTTCTTCTAGGTGGCAAATGAGTCTTGATCTTAGTGATGCGTATTCTTGGGTTTTAAATCTGTAGAGAGATCTTCCAATAGTGACTTGCTCTTAGCATGATTGAGATAGCATGATTGAAAAAGCATGATTGAATTGGAACTGCACAAAAACTGAATCTATAACTGCATTTGCGTTTTCGCATTTCTCGAGCACCTCAAGAACGTTCTTCGTTTTCTTCAAAATTGACCAGAACGTTCTTGGTTTTGCTGACTTAGCTTGTTTCTTCTTTGATATGATATGTTTAAGTTTCTTGGTACCTATCTTGATTAATACACTCAAGCACACTTATTAGATACAAAAACATGCTTTAGAATCATAATTATAATTCTTAATTAATCTTTGTTTATCATCAAAATAATTTAAGTTGGAGTTTTGTCTCAACAATCTCCCCCTTTTTGATGATGACAAACATATTAATTTATATTTTAATTTTGATTCTAAAATAATCAGATACAGCTTTTTAGATAAAACTCCCCCTCAACATGTGCTATTCTTTTTATTAAACATCATAAAACAGTGCTCATAAACACTAGTTGTTTGAAACAAATTTTAGCATATTGAAACAGTGCTCAAGATAGCATATAACAGCACAAATTTCTACATATCACAACAGACTAGAGAATTTATCAGAGTATCACATGAAGTAGAATTCATCAGATCAAACATAATATCTCAAAAAGTAATGTCAAACGGTAGTTCATGTGTTAACAAACGTGCGACAATTAGCAAGATATTCCACAACTTCAATGTTTGAAACTTGAAACTTAAAATCTATAAAAATTACTTCTCCCCCTTTGTCACAATGATAGCATTTCAGCAAGTGTACTGAATCGTTGCAAGTA
This sequence comes from Cicer cuneatum, assembly GCA_037974295.1. Classification (NCBI taxonomy): domain Eukaryota; kingdom Viridiplantae; phylum Streptophyta; class Magnoliopsida; order Fabales; family Fabaceae; genus Cicer; species Cicer cuneatum. The sequence goes on from JBBPBO010001986.1 coordinate 8,901,880, forward strand.
ATAATTAAAAACGGCAATACCGAGTGTCGAACTCAAGGATTGCGTTTTACTATCGAATTATCTTTAATTACTGAAATTGAACAAAAAGTTTCCGAATTGATTTAGGTAATATTTAAAATAACAATAGTAATGAAATTGAACTTTTATGATGAGAAAAATGTCAGGGATGAGTTTCACTTTGAGTCCAACCTTGGTTTCTAATTTGATCCTAGTTACTGAATTCCTTTATTGAATTATGACCGAATTCTCTTTAGTATTCTTGCCCTAATGTCTTAGTGACCGAATCTTTAATTCCAAAATAACCCCTAATTCCTTAGTTGGTTTAAAATTAGGATTAAGCTTTACAGTACAAAAATTCTCTTTTTAAACTGTTGTCTCTGCAACTAATTCAATTGGTTTCATGACCTGCATCTATCCCTAGACTACAATCTCATGAATTTATCATCTCAAGCATTTGTAAAGTCCACTTTCATTTCAAATTACGAATCGTAGAACATTTTAAAGTTGATCAGACAATAAAAAGAATTATGCACAGAGATGATAAAAATAATTCAATAAATTTATTCATATAACTAGGAGTCAATTCAGACAAATAAAGCTTTCATCTTGTTCCACTCATCCCTAACAAATAGGGCTTAGTTACTCATTACAAAGATTAAAGAGATAGATATTAAAGAAGAATTACAAGAAGGATTCATGAATGATTCTTGATAAAACTCCTTCAATGGTGTAGAACAGCCGTCTCTGAGTGTCTCTGTTAGGGTACAAGTCTATAAGCTTCTCAATTGACAAAAAGATCCCTCAAAATTCAGAAAGACTCAGTTTTATGCATTCTTCAGCGCGCCACGCGCCCGAGGCGCAAGACTTGCGCTTCAGGCGCATTAAAACAGAAGCAGTGGTGCCAAAACGTGCTTCGAGCGCAGCTGGCGCGCTTCAACCGTACAACATCTTCTGTCTGACGTATACTGCGTATTTCTACTATTTTGAATCCGAATTTGGTTCTGGTGTCTTCATGGAAGTTGTAGCTATGGATCTTAGCTTTTATTTGCACTTGGTGTGACTCCAATTGGAAATCTACAACTCCAGATATGGTAGAAATACTCCATGTTGGTCATGTTGATTTCTCACCAAAATTCAGCACTGCACGGAAAATAAGGAAATAACATAAAACCATAAAAAATATCTACTTAATAAAGGAAATACGAACATAAACATGTTTTTAAATCTAAAAACTAAAATCAACAAAATATATTAAATAACTCCTTATATTAACTAATGATTTCCTATAAAGAAGACTAAAAACAATGACAAATATGCATATGATGAAGAGTTATCACACAACAAAAAGGGGACAAAAGACACTTAAACAACTAAGCAGAGAGAAAGATGGGGAGGACCCTTCGGGGGATGATGAGAGAGGCGATTGTGGGATAGGTGGAAACACATGATGCAGATTTGGCATGGATGGCTCCAAGCCTAGATTCTGAGCCAACTGAGTCATAATCCATTCACAGAGAATAGCTTGCTCTTTGTCCTGATGGATTTGCCACGCCAGGATTGTTTAAAGGGAGTCAAAGATGGCTCTATTGGTTTTAGAGCTGTGAGAATCTATCTTTGACTTTTTCAGTGGATGCTGAGAACCTTTTGGAGTTAATTGTGGAGGAGCAGCAGTAGTACAAAAGGTGGAAATGGTAGCAAAAGAGGAAGAAACATGTGGAAGGGAGTTTGGAGTATTGATGTTTCAAGGTACGGGTGAGCCATCTTCTAGAAAGGCCAATAATTGGCTAATGCCAAAAATTGAAGAGCAATTTTTTGAGGGGAAACAAACATGGGTGACATTGTGGATGATTGTGGATTAGCCAGAGGAGGACATACATTTTGAGGAGGTGATGCTGGAAGAGTGGTTGGTGCAGTAGTAGTGTGGTTTGGATTAGGAATTGGTGATGGTTCAGCAGAAGCAGGAGAGCCTGATTTTAGTGGCGAGTGAGGAGCGTTCCTTTTTCGTGTGGTGGAGGATGGAGCAGATTGGGTTTGTTTCATGTGAACAATATTTTTGAGGGAAAATTTTGATAGTTTGCTGTTGGAAATTTTAGAGCCCATATCCACAGAAAAGAACCTAAAAATTTGAGAGAAAACCATACCGTAGGGAATGGTGTTGTGCTTATATTCTTTGTAAATTGCAGAGATAATATGATGTATGATCAGATGGGGCATATTGAGCTTTTTCTTGTGAAGAAAATGATAAATGACTAGAACGTCATTATTAATTACAAATTTGTGGCTTCAACATGTAGGTAGCACATAATGTTGGCTAATACTGTTGAGGATTTTGGGAACCGACTTCAAATTAGCAGACAGAAAACTCGCGGAATTAGCAACAAACAGCTCCTGAAATACATCAACTTTTGAAACATCAAGGGCAAAATACCAGTCTTGACCAAAGACTACAGGCCCTGCAGTAGGTAATTTGAGAATATTAGCAAGGATGGATGGTGTCAGTTGTATTTCAGTTCCCTTGATTTTGAATACAATGAGGGATTTATCAGGAAAGCATTCAACCTTGCAACAAAATGCCCTAATTACCTCAGGGTAATAACAATAAGAGATTTTGAGGAAGTTGGTCCAACCTAAGGCATCAGTGTAATGCGGAATATATGTTTCATCAATTTTCATATTTTCAAACACAAAGACTCGGCCAATGCCAATGGGTAGCTGAGCCCATTTTTCATTGTAGATTGTTTTCATTTCGAGAGAGATCAGGGGGCGAACAGGTTTGTTTGATGGGGATGGTTTGTTTTTAAGCTTTGTGGTTCTCTTCGAAGAACGTTCTAGGTTTGGGTCTTTTTATGGAGAACGTTCTGGGTTTGGGTCTTTTTGTGGAGAACGTTCTGGAGGGTTTGCAGATTTAGGGTTTTTCAATTTTTTGGATGAAGGTTTGATTGTTTGCTTTGTTTTTGTTTTGATGGATTGAGGTTTTTTGTTGGACTTAGGGTATGGTGGTACTGATTTGGAAGGGGGGGTTTGGAGTGGCTTTGTTGGAATTTCTATTGTTTGAGTTGCTCGCATTTGAGTTTGTGGTGTTGGTTCAGAGATGATATGTTCTGGTACGGGTGTGGAGTCAGAATCATTATTAGAGACGATGTTGAAGGTGCAAACACGAGAACGGGAGGTTGAATTGTGTTTGCCAAAGTTGAATACTTTTTACAGATTTGATGAAAGTTGATATAAATTACTTGGAGAAGAAGCAATCAGATTCAGCAGCAGCGGATAATAAAAGGATAAGTATTTGGACACATAGATTTATCCTGGTTCACCATTAACTTGGCTATATCCAGTCCCCTAATTCAGAAGGCTTTAATCCACTAATTCAAGCACTTTGAATTACACAGCACCTCCAAGCCAATCTTCCCAAACAGTCTGACAACCCCAGACTTTTGAGGAACAACAACATCTTGACTCTACAAGCCAAGTCTTCTCCTGCCAATCTAACAACCCCAGATTGAAGAAGGAACTTACACCACCTTAACCCTACAAGCCAAGTATTGTCTTACCAATCTGATAGCCCCAGATTGAAGAAAGAACTTACACCACTATCTGGTTGGATACAAAGGTTTGGAACTTGAGTAATTGCTTCTAGAAAGCTGATTATAACAATGACTCTCACACTCTAAGAAAAGAACACTTAGAAAATATTTCTCTTTCGCACAAGTGTTTCCTTCTTTGAACTCTAAGATGAATTTGGATTTTAAGCTTGAGTTCTTCTACTCTCTTATGTTTTTCGATGATTTCTTCTTCAACATGGAGTATCTATTTATAGTAGAGATTTGGACTGTCTACTTGGTCCAAGTTTAATTTCGAACTGTATTTTGTTAAGATTTCTTTTGTAAATTCTTCAATTTGATTATGCTTCTTTTTAAATTTGAACCAAATCTTCTTATTTAAATGAAATCTTTTTTAAATTTCAATCAATTCTTCTTCGAATCTGGTGGCATCCTCTGGTGGTATACTTCTTCGAAGTCAAATATATTATTCTCATAAAATACTTTTGTTAACATCAAAACGTTAAGTGTAAAACAAACTTGGTGTTGGAACCAAGTTGGTTCTTGCAATTAAAGTTTTGATGTTAACAAATGTATTTTATGAAAATAACATATTTGACTTAGAAGAAGAATGAAAAATGTCATCAGAAGTATAGATAAGAAGATGACGTCACCAGAAGCAGAAATCAGAGGATGACGTCACTAGAAGCAGAAATCAGAGGATGACATCACAAGAGGATATCTCTAGAGGATATCGTCAGATGAATCTGTCAGAGAAAAATGCTCAAAATAGAATCTGAGAAAAATGCTCAAAACAGAATTGGAGAAAAAGGCTCAAAACAGAATTTGAAAAAAATGCTCAAAATATAAGCGGAGCAAAATGCTCAAAACAGATCAGTGAGCAAAAGGTTCAAAACAGAATATGAGCAAACTACTCTAGAATATTCTTAAAACAGATTAATCGAAATACACTCCAGAAGTAAAGCATCAGTGAAGTTCTAAAGTTCAACTATAAATAGAGACTTAATGTTGAAGAATAAAGCATCGAAAAACACAAGAACTCAAGCTTCAATTCAAAGTTATCTGAGAGTTCAAAAGAGAGAAACACAAATGAACAAGAGCAATATTTTCTAAGTGTTTTTGATAGAGAAATACAGTGCAACAATCAGCTTTCCAGAAGCAATACAAGAGTGCAAGAATAAGTGTAGCAAACAGCTTTCCAGAAGCAACGTTGCAAAGTTCCAAACCTTTATTATAGTGGTGTAGATTCCTTCTTCACTCTGGGGTTGTCAGATTGGTAGGAGAAGACTTGGCTGGTTTAGTCAAGGTGTTGTTATTCCTCAAAAGTCTGGGGTTGTCAGGCTGTTTGAGAAGACTTAGCTGGTTTAGTTAAGGTGTTGTTGTTCCTCAAAAGTCTGGGGTTGTCAGGCTGTTTGGGAAGACTGACTTGAAGGGTCATTGGTGTTGTAATTCAAAGGAGTTTGAATTATGAAAAGGCCTTCTGGAGGAAGGGACTGGACGTAGCCTTGTTAACGGTGAACCAATATAAATTGATGTGTTATTATGTTATTATTAATCGCTGCTGAATCTGATTAGTTATTTATCGAATAATTCAAATCAACATTTAACAAAACAGCAAAAGTAATTAAGTTTGACAAACACAATTCAACCCCCCTTCTCGTGTTTGTACCTTCACTTGGTTCCAACAATCTCCTCCTTTTTTATGATGACAAAACTTTTATTTTTGATAACCACTTTTCTTTCTATTTCCTTGACTCCCCCTAAGCTTAAGCATCACTTTCTCCCTACTTTATCTTCTCTTTATCAAATATCTTCTCCCCGTTTTATCATCAGACAAAAAGGCATGAAAGTGATCTTTCTCCCCCTTTTATTTTGCATACATGTTTACAACACTGTATAAACAATTTCTTTTTGAATAACATGTTACAAGAAAATATAAAAACTAATTTAAAACTAAACTTTTTTGAAGTGATTACACTATCAGTCAGAAATGAATGTAAGGTTTAGGTTTTTCTTAATGAAGTCAAACTTATCTTCTGGTAGTGGTTTGGTGAATATTTCAGCCCATTGGTGTTCAATGTCTACAAACTGAATGTTGAGTACCCCTTTTTGAACAAAGTCTTTAATGAAGTGATGTTCGATCTCTATGTGTTTAGCTTTGGAATGAAGTATAGGGTTTTTGGTTAGATTGATGGCAGAAGTGTTGTCACAATAGATGGGAATGTTGGTTTTCAGGATTTTGTAGTTTTCCAGCTGATGTTTCATCCAAATGAGTTGAGAACTGCATCCATCTGCTGAAATATACTCAACTTCTATTTGTTGACATTGCAATAGTGTTTTGTCAAGTCTTAACAGCAATTAAATGTGATTCCCTAGGGTCAGATTGAAATCTTGCACATACACATACACTAAACATGATGTCAGGTCTAGAAGCACTAAGGTAAAGTAGAGATCCTATCATTCCTCTATAGGTTTTTCGATCAACTTTTTGGCCTGAGTCATCTTTTTCAAGTGAGCAAGTAGGGTCCATTGGTGTAGCCATAGGTTTGTAATCACTCATCTTAAACTTCTCGATAAGCTCTTTTGTATATTTCATTTGATGAATGTATATACCTTTTTGACTTTGCTGAATTTGTATCCCTAAGAAGAACTTTAGGTCTCCTATCATACTCATTTGAAATTCATGCTACATTAATTGAGAAAATTCTTGGCAAAGAGTGTCATTAGTAGATCCAAAAATAATTTCATCAACATAAACTTGAATAATAAGAATGTCATCTTCTATTGATTTTCTAAAAAGTGTACTCTCTACCTGTCCTCTTTCAAAGTTATTTTTAAGCAAGAAGTTACTAAGTCTATCATACCATACCCTAGGTGCTTGCTTTAGACCATACAGAGATTTTCTAAGTTTAAAAACATGATTTGGAAATTCGGAATTTTAAAACCTGGGGGTTGTTTAACATAGACTTCTTCACTTATATAACCATTTAGAAAAGCACTTTTAACATCCATTTGAAATAATGTAATGTTATTATTTGTAGCAAAAGAGAGTAGGGTACGAATAGCTTCTAACCTAGCCACTGGAGCAAATGTCTCAGTGTAATCAATGCCTTCTTGCTAACTGTAGCCTTGTGCAACAAGTCTTGCCTTGTTTCTGACCACTTCACCTTTTTCATTTAGCTTGTTTCTGAAAACCCACTTGGTTTCAATAATGTTATTTTCTGGTCTTGGTACTAGATCCCAAACATCATTCCTCTCAAATTCATTTAACTCTTCTTGCATTGCAAGAATCCATCCATTATCTGCCAATGCTTCATCAATAGAGGTAGGCTCAATTGATGAGAGGAAGCCAAACAAACTGGTGTCTTTAAGTGATGATCTGGTCCTTAAAGGATCACTTGCACTTCCAATGATTAGAGTTTCGGGATGAGATGACTTGTACTTCCAACCACATCTTTCTTCTGACTTATCTTCAGATTCATCCTTTGAAAATTTGTCATATTCTTCTGATTTGCTTGTATCCTCTACTTTTTCAAGTTCTTCTGGTTTGTCTGCATCAGCTTTCTTTGGTTCTGGTAAACCTGCACTATCATCATCTTGCTTTGACTTTTCAAGGTCAAGCTGTTTGTCATCAAATTTAACATGTATGGATTCTTCCACAATATAAGTTTCCCTATTAAACACTCTATAAGCCTTAGATCTTTCAGAGTAACCAATGAAGGTACACTTTTGAGATCGAGAATCAAATTTCCAAGGTTATCTTTGGTGTTCAACATATAACAAGTACAACCAAATTGTTTAAAATTGGAGATGTTGGGCTTTTTACCTTTCCACAATTCATACGGTGTTTTATTCGATATGGATCTGATATAGACTCTATTTTGAATGTAACATGTAGTATTAATTGCTTCAGCCCAAAGTTGTTTTGCAACATTCATATCGTTTAATATGGTTTTGGCCATTTCTTGGAGTGGTCTATTCTTTCTTTTTACAACTCCATTTTTTTGGGGTGTTCTAGGAGAGGAAAAGTTGTGAGAGATTCCATTCTCATCACAAAAACTTTCAAAGAACTTGTTCTCAAATTCTCCTCCATGATTTGTTTGCAAAATGTGATAAACACTATGTGGGATTCATCCTTACTTCTTAAAATTTTTACCCATGTCCACCTAGTGTGATCATCTACTATAACAAAGCCATATTTCTTTCCACTTAGATCAGCTGTTTTCATTGGCCCAAATAGATCTATATGTAAGAGCTCAAGGGGCTTTGAGGTAGAGACTGAGTTTTTAGGGTTAGAGGAGTTTTTTGTTTGTTTTCCCTTTTGATAAGCTTCACACATAATTTCATTTTTGTAACTAAGCTTAGGTAGACCTCTCACTAGTTGAAGTTTATTCAATTTTGAAACTAATCTAAGGTTTGCATGAGCTAATCTTTTGTGCCAAATTAGTTTCTCTTCATTTACTGACATAAGACACTTAACCTTTTGTTTCTCTAGACTAAATAGATTAATCTTCTAAATGTTGTTTTGCCTCTGACCTGTAAAGAGTACATATCCTTCCTTCAAACTAATTGTCTTGCATGTTTTGTCATTGAATATAATATCATAATTATTATCACTTAACTGACTAATACTTAATAAGTTATGCTTAAGACCTTTAACAAACAAGACATCTTTAATAGAAGGGAAAGTACCATTACCAACTGTAACTTGACCAATGATCTTGCCTTTTTGCTTTCCTCCAAAAGTCATGTGCCTCATTTGCTCAAGGTTAGTTCTTGGAACATAGACTTTTCTACTGCCATATGTCGCGAGCATCCACTGTCCAGGTACCATGATTGGTGTTGTAACTTGATTGCTGAGGACATCTGCAACAAAGATAATTTTGTTCTTAGGTACCCAAATCTGGTTGGGTCCTGGTTTGTTAGTCTTGAAAGATTTCTTGTCTTTCCTTGTATTTATCATGGGACAAGATAATTTGGAGTGACCTTTCTTAGTGCAAATAGTGCACAAAAAATCAGAGGAAATAGGTTTAGTTTCAGTTACAAGTTCTTCAAATCCTATACCTCTTTTACCATTGCAACTAACTCCATAAATCATATAAACATATTTGCTTATTTCCATACCCTTAGCAAGAAAGTCTTGAAATACTTGTTCATGCATATCAGAATTACATGTAATATTTTCACTTGATGTTGAACAATGATTACTTTTTAGAGTTAGATTTTCAGCCTTAACTTCAGCATATTAGTTTTAAGAGCTGCATTTTCTGTTTTACATTCTGCACTTTGATTCTTTAAAACAATGACTTATTTGGTTAGAATTTTATTCTTTCCTAAGTATTTTCAGTTTTAAAGACAATTTGTTATTAATATTTAAAAAATCATTTATTGCAGTAATTAAATCAGATCGGGTGAATTTAGAAAATACCTCTTTTTCTTCATCTACTGATTCACTTCCAGAGTCAAAATCTGTGTTGGATCCAAAGGTAGAGTTGGTGTGAGCCATCATAGCCAAATCTGCATCTTCATCATCAGAGGATTCATCAGAATCATCCCATGTAGCCATTAGATTCTTCTTCTTGGGTCTGGAATCTTTCTTCCGGTGTTTCCCTTTCTCCATGTTTGTACATTCTGACTTGATATGTCCAGGTTCATTGCATCCATAGCAGATGATAATTTTCTTTTCATATTCATCATTTCCTCCGTTGGAATGCTTGGAATACCTTTGGGGAAGTTTCTTTTTTCTGTTGTGCCACATCTTTAGAACCTTTCTAGTTATGAAAGCAATCTTCTCTTCCTCTGGGTTTAGATTCTGATCATCTGGATCACTATCTTCTGATTCTGATGTTGCATTTAGAACCTTCTTCTGCTTGGATTTTAAGGCTAGGGTTTTGTTCTTCTACTTGGGATATCTTCTTCAAGTTCAATCTCATGTGATCTAAGGGAGCTGATTAATTCTTCCAGCTTTAGAGTATTCAGATCCTTTGCTTTCTGAATGGCAGTGATTGAAGGTGCAAACACGAGAAGGGGGGTTGAATTATGTTTGTTAAACTTGATTTCTTTTGCTGTTTTGTTGAAAGTTGATGCAAATTATTGGATGAATAATTGATCAGACTTAGCAGCGGATAATAACAACATAAGAACACAACAATTTATCCTGGTTCACCATTAACTTGGCTACATCCAGTCCCTTCACTCTGAAGGCTTTAATCCACTAATTCAAAATAATTTTAATTACAACTCCTGACCCTCCAAGTCAATTTTCCCAAACAGCCTGACAACCCCATACTTTTGAGGAACGAGAACAACTCCTTGACTCTACAATTCCAGTCTTCTCCTACCAATCTAACAACCCCAGATTGAAGAAGGAATCTACACCACTATCGGGTTTGATTACAAGGGTTTGGATTTTTGCATAGTTGCTTCTAGAAAGCTGATTGCTGCACTGAATTTCTCTCTCGAAAACACTTAGAAAATATTGCTTTTGCACTCAAGTGATTCTCTCTTTTGAACTTTCAGATTGTGTTGAATATGAAGCTTGAGTTCTTGTATTTTCGATGCTTGATGCTGCTGCCTGAAGCTTCCTTTTATAGCTGCAGATAGGGCTTTGTCCAAGCTTAAATTCGAAATAAATTTTGCTCAAATTTCCTTCGAAAATTCTGTTGGCCAATCCTGTTTCACTTAAATTAAAACCGTATCTTTTTAGCTTCAGATTGCCCTTGAAAATTTTGTTGACCAATCTTGTTTCTTTTGATTTCAAACCATATCTTTTTAAGCTTCTGATTGCATTCAAATTTCTTCAAGTCTTTAGTGATTTTTTGAATCAAATTCCCTTAATACATTGATCAAATTTTTATCAAAATTTAATCAAGTCTTCTTCGAATTTTAATCAAGTCTTCACTGATTTGCATCATGATTTAAATTCTGGACCGTATGATCTTCTGATCTCGACCAACTATGGACCATGTAATCTGATTCGTACCATTCTGTGATCCTCTGATCTCGACCAGCTTTAGACCATGTGATTTGATCTGTACCATTTTGTGATCCTCTGATCTCGACTAACTCTGGACCATGTGATCTGATCTGTACCATTCTGTGATCTTCTGATCTCGACCAACTCTGGACCATGTGATCTGATTTGTATCATTCTGTAATCCTCTTATCTGGACCATTGATCTTCTAATCTGGACCATTGATCTTTTAATATGGACATTTATCCTCTGATTTGGACCAAGTTTTATGTTTTGGACCATGCTATCTTCTGGTTTGGACCAAGTCTTTTGTTCTGGACCATGCTATCTTCTGGTTTGGACCAAGTCTAGATTAAGTCTGGATTAAGTCTGGACCAAGTTTGGACTGAGTCTTATGTTCACGACCATGCTATCATCTGGTCTGGACTAAGTCTGACTTATGTTTCCTTCTGGTCTGGAACAAGTTTCCTTCTAACAAGCTTCTTCTGGTCTAGACCAAGTCTCCTTCTGGACTCTGCTTGCTTCTGACCTGGGCCAAGAAAGATATCGTCTGATGATGTTATTTTTCCTTCCCTTTGATGATATCCTCTGATTGATGCTATCCTCTGATGTTTGCCTTTGATGACATCCTCTAGTATTCTCTGGAGGTATCTTCTGGTATATCCTCTTGTATCCTCTAGATGCATCATCTGGTATCCTCTGGATGTTTCCACTAGTATCCTCTGGATGTTTCTTCAGGTATCCTCTAGATGTATCCTCTGGCCGAAACATCTGGTGGCATTTTTTATCTTTTGGTGACGTCATCCTCTGGTGTATCATCTGATTTCGCACAGCCTCTGATTTTTTCTTCTAAGTCAAAATACGATTTACATAAAATACTTTTGTTAACGTCAAAACTTTAATTGCAAGAACCAACTTGGTTCCAACAGTGATCTTTGGTCTCCACTTGGTTGGCAGGCTCATAAGAATTTTCTTCACATGATCAGCAGTACTATAACTCTTCTCAAGTACCTTTAATCCTGAGACCAGAGTCTGGAATTTGGAAAACATTGTTTTAATGTCTTTATCTTCTTCCATCTTGAACAACTCATACTTTTTAACTAGGAGGTTGGCCTTTGCTTCTTGAACTTGTTTGCTTCCTTCATAGGTCAGAGTCAGACTATCATAAATACTCTTTGTTGTCTCTTTGTTGGTTCACTTGTCAAATTCCTTGAAGGTGATTGCATTTATCATGAATGTTCTGGATTTATGATGCATCTTGTACATATTCTTATGATTAGCATTCATATCCTTTCTTGGAATTTCAATACCATCAGTATCCTCTGGAGCAATATAACCATCTTCCTACAAGTCCCAAAGTTCAGGATCTTGTGAAATATATTAACTTCTCAGCCTGTCTTTTCAATACTCAAAACGTTATCCATCAAACAGAGGTGGTATGTTGATGTTTCCTCCGGCAACTTCTTCACTAAATCCAGACATATTGAATCCTTGGATCTTTTCTCAAATATTGTAAAGTGCTCAGCCTTGAAACCAAACTCTGATACCAATTGAAGGTGAAAAAACGAGAAGGGGGGTTGAATTGTGTTTGCCAAAGTTGAATACTTTTTGCTGATTTGATGAAAGTTGATATAAATTACTTGGAGAAGAAACAATCAGATTCAGCAGCAGCGGATAATAAAAGCATGAGTATTTGGACACATAGATTTACCTTGGTTCACCATTAACTTGGCTACATCAAGTCCCCTCATTCAGAAGGCTTTAATCCACTAATTCAAACACTTTGAATTACACAACACGTGACCTTTCAAGACAGTCTTCCCAAACAGCCTGACAACCCCAGACTTTTGAGGATCAACAACACCTTGACCCTACAAGCCAAGTCTTCTCCTTCCAATCTGACAACCCCAGATTGAAGAAGGAACGTACACCACCTTTACCCTACAAGCCAATTCTTCTCCTACCAATCAGACAGCCCCAGATTGAAGAAAGAACTTACACCACTATCGAGTTGGATACAAAGGTTTGAAACTTGGTGTTGCTTCTGGAAAGCTTATTATAGCAATGACTCTCACACTCTAAGAAAATAACACTTAGAACATATTTCTCTTTCGCACAAATGCTTCTCTCTTTGAACTCTAAGATGAATTTGGATTTTAAGCTTGAGTTCTTCTACTCTCTTCTGTTTTTTGATGATTTTTTCTTCAGCCTGGAGTATCTATTTATAGTTGAGATTTGGGCTTTGTACTTGGTCCAAGTTTAATTTCGAATTGTATTTTGTTCACATTCCTTTTATAAATTCTTCAACTTGATTCTGTTCCTTTTTAAATTTGAACCAAATCTTCTTCCGATTTAAATTAAATCTTCTTCAAATTTTGATCACATCTTCTTCAAATTTGAATCAAGTCTTCTTTGAATTTGAATCAAATCGTCTACGAATCTTGACCATGTCTTCTTTCATACTCTGATGTTTTCCTCGAATGGTATCCTCTGATGATGTCCTATGATTCCTGCCTCAGAAGGTATCCTCTGATTTTTGCCTCTGATGATATCCTCTGATTTTTGCCTCTGACGATATCCTTTGATTTTTGCCTCTGATGATATCCTCTGGTTTTTACCTCTGGTGATATCCTCTAATTTTTGCCTTTGGTGATATCCTCTGATTTTTGCCTCTGATGATATCATCTGATTTTTGCCTCTGGTGATATCCTCTGGTGGGATCCTTTGGTGATATCTGTAACACCCCGATTTTTAACAGCGCGAGTGTATTTTTTTTTCAAAAACCACTTAATAAAATAATACGTCGTGTCACAAAATGACAAGAGTAATAATTAATTTCATCATAAATACAAATAAGCTAAAATAGTTTTCGGGATTAATATTTAAAATATACAAATAGAAAATACACCGGGGCTATGAGACCTATCAGATATCGCTCATACCCCTGTAGTATTCTCGGCAGACAGCTGTAGAGAAGTACTGCTCCAAGAATGTTAGCCCCCCATGGTCACGTCAAAAAATGGAACATAGACCCACCAACAAAAGTCACTGTCAAAGTACATCATAGGTATAGTAATCCCAAAACAAAATAAGTACAACCACCAAAAACAGTAGGGCCCTATACAACAAAAACTAATCTGATCATCCACTAACAACTACAATAACAAGGGTGACCACCACACTCTGCACAAGTCTCGTCCGACACAATATCTCGCCTCGAAGTGGCATCCTCCTCCTCATCAGTCATAGAAGGATCAATCTCCTTAGAAGTCAGATCCACCCACGATATAGGTCGCTTCGGGGGCATTGGAATCTCAAAACAGTCCTCTACCGGCCTAGACAGATTTGGATTGTCAACCCCCGCTAACATTTTCCTTTCTCACCCGTTCCTGGTTCAGGCACCGCATCCCCTGCTACTATAGTAGGAGTCACCACACCTATGGTGGCCTCCGTCTCACCTCCAACTACAGGACCCTTTGCATCTGCATATACCCCATTCGCCTTAAGTACCAATCCTAAAGGTACAGGAAAGTCGATCTGCCCGTGAGTGTATTCCACATAAGACATTTCCCCGACACTCCTACTGGTTCTCACCACCCTCCCCATATAAGTAGCCCTACTTGAGATGGGGTCGAATACCCAAGCAGTCGCCGTATGTTGATCAGGGAAGTCTAATGACGTCTCCTTCATCAAGGTAACAGTCGGTGGGACGATTTCCAGTATCATCTAAGGGCAAAGCCCAATTTTCCACAATAATGTAAAGGGTCACCAACCGAAAATAACAGTTAACAATTAACAATTATGTCAAAAGACAACAATACATACATAGCAGCTCCAGCAAGATAACAAGAGTGACAAAATAAGTATACCCACTTACTGAAAATGTATAACATCTAAGTTTTTTATGAAACAAAAGATTGAGAATACAGATCATGCTGCAAGCCCCGAAGTACAATCAATCAATCACAACAACTTATTAGGAACTTGGAATTTAAGATACTTGCACATATCATTTTCACATATCAGATCATAACAAACATGACTTGCATGCCAACCACCCTAATGCAATGCTTATATGCCCGTGCACATGATTCTGGAATTTCCAAGACAAAACCAAACCCTCCTTGAAGGGCGTAAATCATAATTGTATCGCCTATCAAATGTCTTAGTACTAATTACCATGGTGCAGTCTCTCACGGACTAGCACGATTTACTTAGAGTGTAGCTTCTCACAGGCTTTACACATAAGTTAAATCCTCGTAAGGATAAGATGGACCATCTAATCACGTGGAACCACCCTGTAGCCCATCACGGTCACTACTTAACTTCGTGGCCCATCATGATCACTACTTAACTTCGTGGCCCATCACGGTCACCACTTAACGACAAAACTCTCCTCGAGGGGGGTAAATCATAATTGTACCGTCTATCACAGGCCTTAGTACTAATTACCATGGTGCAGTCTCTCATGGACTAGCATGATTTACTTAGAGTGTAGCCTCTCACAGGCTTTACACATCAGTTAAATCCTCGTAAGGATGAGATGGACCATCTAATCACGTGGAACCACCCTGTAGCCCATCACAATCACTACTTAACTTCGTGGCCCATCACGGTCACCATGGACACTGTGGCCCATCGCGGTCACCACTTAACTATGACATGCATGAGTGCACTCAGACTCTTTTTGCTGCAATCATTTAAGTAAATGCATATATGAAACCCGAAACTTCATAACAATTAAAGAACAACATCATGACAACCTTATGTAATTTAGTAAATGCATTAAAAATGTTTTCTAAGTATTTAAATGCATAAACAAATATTTAAAAATAGAATTTTTGACAAAAATCCAAGTTGTATTCGACTACAGCTTCTCGTAGCCAAATATAGACGTGAAGTTAATAGCAAAATCTGGAGATTTGTATTCAAATACGAAGAGTCGTAGTCGAATACAGATGACAAGTCAGTAGCAAAATTTTCAGTTTTGTATTCGAATACGAAGAGTCGTCGTCGAATACAGATGACAAGTCAGTAGAAAAATTTTCAGTTCTGTATTCGAATACGAAGATTCGTAGTCGAATACAGATGACAAGTCAGTAGCAAAATCTTCAGTTATGTATTCGAATACGAAGAGTCGTAGTCGAATACAGATGACAAGTCAGTAGCAAAATCTTCAGTTTTGTATTCGAATACGAAGATTCGTAGTCGAATACAAATGATAAGTCAGTAGCAAAAATCACGTAATTGTATTCGAATATGAGGTTCAAAATATTAAATAGGAACTGAACGTTTGCAGAAGTGTATTCAAATACACTAGGGTCCTATTCGAATACATCTTCAAAAAACAGTGCAATTTTTCAAGTAAATTTCAACTTCAGTTAAAAGTCTTTTATTTGAGAATAACTCATTACAACAACAATCAATCTTTCAAATCCAACCATTACCAACAACATTGATAACGACAACAACAACAACGTTTTTAACAAAGACAACACAACAATAACATCTTTATCATAAACAACACAACAATGACATCTTTATCATCAACAACACATAATGATATCTTTATCATCAACAACAACATCACAACAACAATAAGTCGGTTAAGAACTCCAAACGTATATATTTTCACGTCGAAATTTATTATTATGAAAACACACTTTAATCATCCATCAATCACACATATAGAGTTCCTATATGCAAACTAAAAATTTGGAAGGAGCCCTTTACCTTCGTTAACGCTTTCTCAATCGTTTTCTGCTATCGCGATCAAATACGGTGAAACTCTCGCTCGCGTCGATGCCACAAAAGTTAGCTCACAAACATCGTAGTGTGGAGAGGAGTAACTTTCCCTCTTGCCACTTCTCGAATTGAAGCTTAGATCTAAAAAGTAATAGAGGTTTTGTGTTTGCGATTTGTTTCTACCAACACAAACAGAAAAGAAGAAGAAGTATATGCGGGCAGGTAGGAGGAAGATGTTTTGCTTTCTCTGTTTTTCTTCCTTCCCTCTCACATACATGTATATATATATACATACTACTTCTCACCTACTATGTATGTATATATATATATATATATATATATATATATATATATATATATATATATTATAATCAAAATCAACCCACAAATATCTAAATACTCTTACACACATCACTTCACTCACACCTCAAACTATTTTAATAAAATATCTACTCTCTTCGCAACTCTACTGACAGATAAATTCTTGATAAATTGTCCGGTATTAATTCTTTGTAATAATTAGTCGGTCTCAAAATATATATATATATATAAATACATACATATATTAAACATATTACAACCATCTCAAAATATAGTTTTGGTACTTAATTCATAAAATAATTTAAAATTGGCTAAAAGCCTAAGTAATCTTAACACAAAATACCCTAAAATTGCATAAATTAGGATTTAAAATTAAGGGTCTTACAATATCCTCTGGTGACATTCTTTGGTGGTATACTTCTTCGAAGTCAAATATATTATTCTCATAAAATACTTTTGTTAACATCAAAACTTTAAGTGTAAAACCAACTTGGTTCCAACCGATGTGTATTGTGTTGTTTATTTTCTTTGTTTTAGAGGTACCAATGCCAACAAGAACGCGCATTGATCTTCGTTTTGATGGTGGTGGTTTTGGTCAACGCTTGTACGTATTCTTGAGATGTGGTGGAGTGCGAGTAATGGAGGGAAGACCAAATGGATACAATGGTGGAAGGATAGCTGCAAGAGGTTTGAGAGGCAAAATGATAGGATATGATTCATGAGAAGATGACATTAAATCAGAGAAGGTCTTTTCTGAGGAGGAATGAGGAGGTGTTGGTTTGGGTGGTGGTGTTGGTGAGCGAGTTGGAGATGGTGAAGGAGATGGTGAAAGAGACGGTGATGATGATATGGGATGTGTTCTTGCAGAGCTTTTTGTTATTGCCACTGTTGAATATGAAAGAGAGAATGTGAGACGAGTAGAACGATGAGGGGATTTTTCAGAAAAGTAAAAACTTGTTGTATAGTGAGAAGTGATTGTTGGTTTACTTTACGGTTGAGTATTGGATTACTCTACCAATGTCATGCGTGATAATGATGGATGGGATGAATGTGCATTGGGAAGGAGGAGGTTGCAGTGAAGTGGCAGAGTAGATTGCAGTAGTCGTGACTCTTTTGATGAGTACAATTGTTCGTGTGTAGACTGGCTTTTGAGATTTTTATTTTTCCTAAAGAACGAAGAACGTTATGGAGCTATTTTGCAGAGAGACATTCCAAACGGAGAACGTTCTCTGTTTTCTCCAGAATGCTTCTGGCTTCAGTTTTGACTTGGATTTTTTATGATTTTTAGCCTTTCTTTGATAGAAATGAAATTTTCTTCAAATAGAGGCTTAGTAAAGATGTCAGCAAGCTGATTCTTTGTATCAACAAAAATTAGTTCTATTTCCTTTTTACTAACATGATCCCTAATAATGTGATGTTTAATTTCAATGTGCTTAGATCTTGAACGTTGAATAGGATATTTTGAGACATTTATGGCACTTGTGCTATCACAGTAAATAGGAATTTTAGAATAGCTTACAGAAAAGTATTCAAGTTGATTTTTGATCCATAAGACTTGTGAACAACAAGTGGCTGCTGAAACATATTATGCTTTCGTGGTTGATAAGGCAATCGTGTTTTGCTTTCTGCATGACCAGCTTATCAAGGCTTCTCCTAGGAACTGGCATGCACCACTTGTGCTTTTTCTTTAAACCTTATCTCCAGCGTAGTCCGCGTCACAGTAAGCTGCAAGATCAAAGTGAGAACCTTTGCTATACCAAAGCCTAAGATCAGTAGTACCAACAAGATATCGAAATATTCTTTTTACAGCAGTAAGATGAGATTCTTTTGGTGCAGATTGAAAACTTGCACACAATCCTACTGCAAATGCAATATCTGGTATACTTGCAGTAAAATAAAGTAATGATCCAATCATCTTTTTCAGAAATTGATTTTCCCGTTTCATCTTTGTCTAGTGAGGATGATGGATGCATGGGAGTAGTCATGATTTTAGCTTCACACATCTTATATTTTTTCAAAAGTTCATTTGTGTATTTTTCTTGACAAATGAATATTCCATCTTCGTGTTGTTTGATTTGAAGTCCAAGAAAGTATCTTAACTCACCCATCATACTGATCTCAAACTCACTTTGCATAAGATTTGAAAAATCATCACACATTTTTTTATTTGTTGAACCAAAAAATTATATCATCAACATAAACTTGTGTCAATTTTTCCACGTGAAAATTGTTGGAACCAAGTTGGTTCTATACTTAGAATTTTGATGTTAACAAAAGTATTTTATGTAAATAGTATTTTGACTTAGAAGAACAAATCAGAAGCTATGTAAAATCAGAGGATGACACCACTAGAGGATACATCGAGAGGAAGCAACCAGAGGATAGAAATGTCACCAGAAGGTTAGGCCAGATAATGCATCTAGAGGGTACCAGAGGATGCATCCTGAAGGCACCAGAGGATACACCTCCAGAGGATATTAGAGGATGTCATCAAAGGCAAAATATCAAAGGACAAATAACATCATCAGAGGATATCTTCCTTGGCCCAGATCAGAAAGAAGCAGAGTCCAGAAGGAGACTTGATTCAGACCAGAAGGAAACATAAGTCAGACTTGCTCCAGACTCAATCCTGACCAGAAGATAGCTTGGTCGTGAATATAAGAATCAGTCCAGAATTAATCCAGACTTGGTCCAGAACAGAAGATAACTGGTCCAGAACAAATGACTTGGTCAAAACTTGGTCCATACCAGAAGATAGCATGATGCAGAAATTAAAACTCAGTCCAGATCAGAAGAAATGATTGTCCAGATTCAATCCAGACTTAATCCATATCAGAGGATAAATGTCCAGATTGAAAGATTAATGGTCCAGATTAAAATATCATAAGTCCATAATTAATTCAGATTCAATCCAGACTTAGTTCAGACTTGGTCAAGATCAGAGGGAAAATGTTTAGATCAATGGTCCAGAATTAAGTATCATGGCCCAGTGTTGGCCGAGATAAGAAGATCAGATCATATGGTCCAGTGTTGGCCGAGATAAGAAGATCATATCATAAGGTCCAGTGTTGGCCGAGATCAGAGGATCACAGAATTAGGGCAGATCAGATTACATAAGTCCAGAGTTGGTCGAGATCAGAAGATCATACAATCCAGATTTTAATCATTATGAAAATCAGTGAGGACTTGATTAAAATTCGAAGAAGACTTGATTAAATTTTGATAGAAATTTGATCAAAGTATTAAGGGGATTTGATTCAAAAACTACTTAAGACTTGAAGAAATTTGAATGCAATCTGAAGCTTAAAAAGATATGGTTTGAAATTAACAGAAACAAGATTGGTCAAAAGAATTTTCAAATACAATATGAAGCTAAAAAGATACGATTTTTTATTTAAGTGAAACAGGATTGGCCAAGTTATTTTTGCAAGAGAGTCTGGACAGATACAGCTCGAATTTGATCATGGAAGAAACCCTAATTTTCATCTATAAAAGGAGGCTCAAGGCAGAAGACTTTGCATCGAAAATCAGTAAAAGAATCATAAACTTCCAAAAGCAAACACTCGAGTTTTCAGTGAGGCTAATTTGGAGTATCAGCTTTCCAGAAGCAAGTACTCTTGTTTTTCGTTCCCTTGTGTCAGATCTATATCGTTGAAGTAGAGTCTAGAATCTGAAGAGTCAGAAGAAGTAGCAGGTGACTTAGTGTAAGACCCTTAAATTTAAAATTAAATTATGGATTTAATATTAACTGTATTTTGGGGATATTTGTAAAATATTTAATATATGTATGTTTTGTGTGAATATATATATATATATAAATATTTATTTTTGGAAGATGAATTAAAATTAGTGGTTGAAGAGTAAATTAATTTAATTACGAGTAATTAAATTATCGGGCAGTTAATTAAGGGATTATCTGCTAATTGCGACGGAACCGGTTAAGTGCTGGAGGGTCCAGCAATATTTTAATATTATTTTTGATGAGGTGGCACATAGATGTGCCTATATATGGACGAGAGAGGGAAGAGTAAAAATAGAAAGAAAAAAAAAACACTTCACCCTCCATACTGCATGTAACAGTAACCATCACCTTCCTCCTTCCATTCTGTTTCCAGTTCGTTCAAAAAAAAAAAAGAGTTACTCAAAAGTGAGATTAAGTGGAAATCCAAGCACCGAAACACCAAGTACCAAGAACAAAAGTTGTTCTTCTCCTCATTACGGAGCTAGAGAACCCGCTTTGGTAGCGGCAAACGCAAATGGAGACTTCGCCGATTTTTTACGCAGAAATGTGAACGGGAGCAGAAACGTAACTGGGGTAAGGGCACTTTCCACTTTCTAGTTTGCATTAGGGCTATAAAGGCATACTGTTATGGCATTAATGTTGTTTCATTACTGTTTTTGAAGAAAAACTGTTTTGCATGTCACTTTGAAGGATGAAAAATGCATTCTGTTGAGATTTTAACAATCTGTGATGTTGCTGTTTGGTGGTTATCTCAATGCTGTTTTGTCTGTGTGGGAAAGCTGAAAAATGTTTTGCATGTTATTTTGAAGATGATCAAAATGCATGTTCATAAAACTATTTTTCATGTTGTTATAAAATGTGAGAAATGCATTCTGTTGATGTTTGATGTTATGGGATGTTTGCTGTTTTGGCTGAAATACATCAGTGATGTTCTGTTTGTGTGAGAAAGCTGGAAAATGCTTTGCATGTTGTTTTGACTGTGCAAGAATACTGGAAATTACCTTGCATGTGTTTTGAGAAATGATCCAAATGTAAACGTGTAAAACTGTTTGTTTTGTGGGGATTGTCATTCTGTTTTGGGTGATTCTGGTGTTACTGATGTTTTCAATAGAAAAGGATTTAAAATGATGAAAGTGCTTTTCTGGACAATCTGTTATTGATGAAAAATGCCTGAGTTTTGTGGTTCAAAAGAGTGGTGGAACTGTTTTGGGGTTGTGTTGGTTTTTCAAAGGAAAAAGTTTGAAAATGTGTTGAAGTTTCAGGAAAATTTCACTAAATTCGAAGGTGTATTCGAATACGGCATGAGTGTATTCGAATACAACCTGAAAAACTTCTGTTTTATTCAAATTTTTGAACTTGTATTCGAATACGAGCTTCTGTATTCGAATACAGATGAAGGATTTTTGCTTCTGACATAGCATCTGTATTCGGCTACGACCTTGTCGTATTCGAATACATAATTGAAATTTTTGAAGGTGCAAACACGAGAAGAGGGGGTTGAATTGTGTTTGACTAACTTGAATACTTTTCCTGTTTTTACACTTTTAAAACAAATCTTAATGTATGAATAAAAACAGAGTTAGAAGCGGATATAAAGTAAAAATAAAACACAGAATTTTTATACTGGTTCACCGTTAACGAGACTACGTCTAATCCCTTCACCTTGAAGGATTTCACTAATTCAAACCTTGAATTACAGCAGTTCTACTAACCCTCCAAGTCAGTCATCTCAAACAGTCTAACAATCCTAGACTCTTGAGGAATACAACACCTTTCTTCTCCTGCCAATCTGACAACCCCAGATTGTAGAAGCAATTACAACCCTTTGAATCTAATTGCCAAGTAATCTGCTACCCCTTCTGACTCCCTCAAATTGTAGACTCTACTTCAACAACTTAGATCTAACACAAGAAAGAAAATAACAAGAGTGCTTGCTTCTTGAAAGCTTGAACTCACAATTGACCTCACTGAAAACTTGAGTGTTTGCTTTGGAAGTGTATGACTCTTTTAATTTTCGATGCTAAGTATTCTGCCTTGAGCCTCCTTTTATAGATGCAGATTAGGGCCTCTTCCAAGCTTAATTTCGAGCCGAATCTTGCTGGATTCTCTTACAAAAATAACTTGACCAATTGGGCTTTATTTAAATAAAAAACATATCTTTTATTAAGCTTTAGATTTTCTTTCAAAATAACTGGCCAATCAAGTCTTCAGTTTCTTCCCGCCAACAACTCCTGAGTTCCACAATACCTCACTTTATTTTTGTAACAAATCTTTTCAATACTTTGATCAAAATAAATTAAAATCTCCACTGTTAATCCTCCTAATTAAATCTGGACCATTTGATCTTCTACGCTAGTCCACATCTAGACCATACTAAGTGATATGTTGTGATCCTCTGATTTCGGCAATCCCTGGACCACACTTCCTAACCTTCTGATCTTCTGATCTCAGCCATCTTGGTCTAGCAAACTGATATGATGTGATCCTCTGATCTTGGCCACTGGCGGACCACACATCCTGACCTTCTGATTTCGGCCAACATTGGGCCATGGTCTGATCTTCTGATCTCGGCCAACACTGGGCCAAATACTTAAATTTGAACCATTGATCTGAAAATCTTCCCTCTGATCTGGACCAATTCTGGACTTGGTCTGGATTAAACTGAAATTAAATCTGGACAAATAATATTTCAGTCTGGACATTTTACCTTCTGTTTTGGATCAATTATGGATATCATTTCTTCTGGTCTGGACTTAGTTTCATACCCTGAACCATGCTATCTTCTGGTCTGGGTCAAATCTGGATTAATTCCTTTGTTCTGGACCCATTTATTTACCATCTGATTAAATCTGGATCAAGTCTGGGCTGTTTATCATTTCACTGCCAGGCCATCTTCTGGTCATAATAACTTCTGGAATAAATCTGACATTTGACATATTTTGGTCTGGAACAACTCTCCCTATGGCAGGCTTCCTTCTGGTCTGGTCCAGGTCTCCTTCTGACTTTGCTTCCTTCTGATCTGGGCCAGCAAAGATATCTTCTGGTGATGTTTTGACATCCTGGAGTATCTTCTGGTACTTTCAGGATTCAATCTCTAGAACACTTTGATCTTTTGCTTCTTATTACTTCAACTTCTGGTGACATTTGATTTAATAATTCAAGGTTCAAAATAAGATTACATGGAGTGCTTTTGTAAACATCAAAATCCTAAGTACTTAGAACCAACTTGGTTCCAACAATCTCCCCCTTTTTGATGATGACAAAACCTTAACTTATTTTGCTAGCTTGTAACTCGAAGACTTGAATTACTCCCCCTCAGACCAATCTCTCCCCCTAAGTCTGATACTGACTTCTCCTTTTCAACTCCTTCTCTTTTTACTCTTTCTTTTCTTTTCTTCTCCTCTCCTTTTCAACTCCTTCTTTATTCGCTCTTTCTTTTCTCTCTTCACATTGCCTTTCCTTTTCAACTCCTTCTCTTTTCACTCTTTCTTTTTCTCTCTCCATGTTTCCTCTCCTGTTCAACTACTTCTTTTTCACTCTTTCTTTTTTTCTCTCTCCCTGATTCTTCTCCTTTTCAACTCCTTCTCTTTTCATCTCTTTCTTTTTCACTCCTCCATTCTTTTTTATCTCTCCTTTTCTACTTATTTCTCCTTTTTCTCTCTCTCTCTCTCTCTCCCCCTTTTTGTCATCAGCCAAAAAGAGGTCCTACTATTTTTGTATTTTTTGTTTTTCTCTTTACAAATTACAGACAGTAAAACAGAAAATAAAAGACAGAAAATAATATTACAAGAAATTTAAAAACTCCTAAGATGACTACTTGAGCTAGTCAGATATGGAGGTAATGTTGAGATGCTTCTTGATGAACTTGAACCTATCTTCTAGTAATGCTTTGGTGAAGATGTCAGCTTATTGATGATCAGTGTCCACAAACTGGATGCTTAAAGTCCCTTTTTGAACATGGTCCCTAATGAAATGGTGTTTTATTTCAACGTGTTTGGCTCTAGAGTTTTAGATAGGGTTGTTGGTTAGGTTTATGGCTGGAGTGTTATCACAGAACAAAGGGATATTGGTTTCAAAGATGTTGTAATCTTCAAGTTGATGTTTCATCCAGAGTAACTGTGAACTGCATCCTGCTGTTCATATATACTCAGCTTCGGCTGTTGACATGGCAATGGTGCTTTGTCTTTTGCTTAACCAAGAGATCAAGTTATCACCTAAGAAAGTGCAGTTGCCACTTGTACTTTTCCTTTCCAACTTGTCTCCAGCATAGTCGGAATCACAGAAACCTCTGAGTTTGTAGGTGGGGGTTTTCTTGTATAACAAAGTAAGGTTGGTGGTTCCTTTAAGATATCTCAAAATTCGTTTGACAGCAGTTAAATGGGATTCCCTAGGGTTAGCTTGAAATCGGGCACAGACACAAACACTAAACAAAATGTCAGGTCTAGAAGCAGTTAAATAAAGAAGGGATCCAATCATACCTCTGTATGTTTTCTGGTCTACCTTTTGACTGGTTTCATCTTTCTCAAGTGAGCAGGTTGGGTGCATGGGGGTGGCCATAGGCTTACATTCACTCATTTTGAACTTTTTAAGAAGTTCTTTAGTGTATTTAGATTGGTGAATGAGTATACCTGATTTACCTTGGTGAATCTGAATTTCCAAGAAGAACTTGAGTTCTCCCATCATGCTCATTTGGAACTCTTTCTGCATTAGGTCAGAAAACTCTTTGCACAAAGTGCCATTAGTCGATCCAAATATGATATCATCAACATAAACTTGAATAATCAAAATATCATTTTTAATGGATTTCCTAGATAGAGTATTATCAATCTGGCCTCTATTAAATTCATTCTTAAGCAAAAAGTTACTAAGTATGTCATACCATGCCCTTGGTGCTTGTTTTAAACCATATAAAGATTTCTTAAGTTTAAAAACATGGTCTGGAAAATCAGAGTTTTCAAATCCAGGGGGCTATTTGACATAGACTACCTCACTTATGTAGCCATTTAAGAATGCACTTTTAACATCCATTTGATACAACATTATATCATGATTAGCAGCAAATGATAAGAGAATTCTAATTGCTTCTAACCTGGTCACTAGAGCAAAAGTTTCAGTGTAATCTATACCTTCCTGTTGACTGTATCCTTGAGTTACAAGTCTGGCATTGTTCCTTACCACTTCACCTTTTTCATTTAGTTTATTTCTAAACACCCACTTGGTTCCAATAATGTTTTTGTTTGGTCTGGGTACCAGATCCTAAACATCATTCCTTTGGAATTCATTTAGCTATTGCATTGCAAGTATCCAACCTTCCTCTGCCAAAGCTTTTTCAACATTGCTTGGTTCGCATCAGCTTCTGGTTTTGGAAGATCTGTAACTTCTGATTCTGATAAATCAGCTTCTGGTTCTGGTGAATTTGTAACAGCTTCAGATTCTAGTAAATATCTAGATTTCTCTTCTGGCTTATCTTGGCTGTTTCTGACTTGATCAGATTTATCTTTTGAAGATTTGTCATGTGTTGCTGACTTGCTTGTATCCTCTACCTTTCCAGGTACTTTTGTTTCTTCTGCTTCTGCTTCTGCTCCCTTTGGTTCTGGTGAACCTGCACTATCTTTATCTTGCTTTAATTTGTCAAGATCAAGCAGTTTGTCATATAACATAATATAAATCAAATAATTTAAAAATGACCACAATACAGCCAAACCATTAATTCTGCTTCTGGTGGTTTCTGATTGTTTTTGAAACCACTGGAATGCTGTTTCTGCTGAAGTGTTCAATTCGTGTGAATCACCTGATTCCTCTGACCATTTGAAAACCTGTAGAATACTTATCTAGCTTTGATTTGTTAAGATCAAGCTTCTTGTTATCACAGTAAACATAAATATCAAATAATAATAGTATTTACAACAAGATGTAACCTCTATGTCAGTAGTTTCAGTTTTACTCTGAAAATCCTCTTGCTTCTGATTTTCAGATTTTGAATCTGTATGTTCTGTGATTACATGGTTTGGATTAAGGGATTTGAATTCCCTTCCAGGTTTGTAGTCTTGATGAATCTCACTGGAGTGTTTGAAGAACTCTCCTGATTTTGATTCTTCTCTTTCTGCTTTGGCTGATACACCATGTTCCTCTGGTGATTCTGGAACATATGGTGATTCTGGTAATTATATTGATTCTGATAATTAGAGTAATTTTGATGATCATACCGGAACCTTTGATAATGATACCTGTTCAGGTTCTGGTTCTGGTACTGATTCTAGTTCCAGTGTTGATTCTGGTTCCAGTTCCTGTGCCTCTAATACTGGTTCCAGTTCTGGTTCTGGTTCCAGTTCCTGTTCCTCTGATACTGGTTCCAGTTCTGATTCTGGTTCCAGTTCCTATTCTGATTCATGTGATATTTTTCATATTTCCTGTTCCTCCTATGATTCTGGTTCTGATAGGTATTGTGTTGACCAGTTCTTCTTCTACCAGATTCACTTGACTTCTGTTTGGTAGATGTTGGAATATAAACCTTCTTCTGCTTGTGCATTGCCAACATCCATTGTCCAGGCACCATTATTGGTGTCTCCTTCTGGTTGCTCAGAATATCTGCAACATAGACAATTTGATCTTTTGGTACCCATAACTGATTGGGTCCATGTTTGTTAGTCTTAACAGCTCTCTGATCTTGTTCAGATTTTACCAGTGGACAAGATAGTTCAGAGTGACCTTTCTTAGCACAAACAATACATAAAATATCAGAATGAACAGCTCTACTTTCAGCAATTGTTTTTGTAAAACCAAAACCTCTCTTTCTAGTGTTACTATTTCCATAAATCATAGATGCATATTTACTTCTTTCCATTCCATTGGAAATAAAGTTTTGAAAAAATTGCTCATGCATATCAGATTCACAAACAGTTTTGGAAGTGGAACAAACATTGCTTTTGAGAGTTTGGTTTTCAGATTTGAGTCTTGCAACTTCAGTTTTGAAATCCTTGTTTTTAGTTGCATACTCAGAATTTTAATTCTTTAAAACTTGGACCTCTTTGGTAAGATTTTTCTTATCTTCCCTAAGAGTTTTCAGTTTTGAAGCCATCTTATTATTTGCATTTAAAAAATCTTTTAAAGTATCAATTAACTCAGATTTAGAGAGATCAGAAAATACCTTATCGTCTTCATCTTCTAAATCAGTTCCAGAGCCTGAACTGTATCCAGAACTTGAGTTGGTATGAGCCATCAGAGACAGAATTGCTTCCTCTAATGTGCTTCCAAACTTGCTTGAATGACTACTTCGTTCATTCTTCCTTATGCCTGCTTTCCTTCCTGAAATCATGCCTTTATGAGGTCCAGAAGCAGACCTGATGTGTGCCATCATTGCTGTTTCTGCCTCTTCTTCATCAGACGATTCTTCTTCTGATTCTGATACATCCCAGGCAGCCATCAAACCCTTCTTTCTGTATCTGGAACTCTTCTTGTGTTGTTTGCCTTTTTCCAGATTTGGACATTCTAACTTGATATGTCCAGGTTTATTGCATCCATAACAAACAATACTCTTCTTGTCAGATTCTTCCTTTCCTTTGTTGTTATGTTTCTTCTTGAAGCTTCTTCTCTTCCTGTTTTCCCAGATCTTAACCATCTTTTTGGTTAAGTAAGCCATATCATCACAGTCAATGTCACTATCCTCTGATTCTGATGCTGCCCTTGCAGCTTTCTTCTGTTTCGACTTAAGAGCCAGATTCTTCTTCTTCTTAGGTTCATCTGCATTCAGCTCTATTTCATGAGACCTGAGGGAGCTGATCAGATCTTCAAGCTTCAAGGTATTCAAATCCCTAGCTTCCTGTACTGCAGTAACCTTTGGTCTCCATTTGGCTGGTAAGCTTTTGAGGATCTTATTTACATGATCTGCAGTGGTGTAGCTTTTCTTTAATACTTTTAGTCCAGATATCAGAGTCTGGAATCTACAGAACATTCCATCAATGTCTTCATCATCTTCTTCTGATGTGCTTCCAGACTTGTTTGTGTAATCTACTCTGATCTGGTTTCATATCATCCATGTCTAGTTCTTTAGTTGGATCTTCTGGATCAGTAGGTGCAGTGTATCCTTTGACTACCATCTTCCATAATTCAGGATCTTGAGATATGAAGAAACTTCTCATTCTGTCCTTCCAATACTCAAACCTTTCTCCATCAAACAGTGGTGGTCTGTTGATGTTGCCTCCCAGTTCATCTCTAGATTCTGCCATGTTGAACCCCTTGGACCTTTCCTCAAACACTGTTAAGTGCTCAGCCTTGAGACCGAGATCTGATGCCAATTGAAGGTGCAAACACAAGAAGGGGGGGTTGAATTATGATTGACTAACTTGAATACTTTTCCCGTTTTTACACTTTTAAAACAAATCTTAATGTATGAATAAAAACAGAGTTAGCAGCGGATATAAAGTAAAAATAAAACATAGAATTTTTATACTAGTTCACCGTTAACGAGGCTACGTCCAGTCCCTTCACCTTGAAGGATTTCACTAATTCAAACCTTGAGATCATGTGAAGTGGTACTGATGAGATGCTTCAATGTTTAATTATTGATGTGATGATAATGAAATTAATTGTGTTGAGATGTTTTGGGGAAATGATGGAAAGACTGAATTTTACTGATGTTGCATACTGTTTTCAGTGAAGTGAAAACATTGCATGTTCATGCATTGCATAGTTAGGTGGTACCCGCGATAGGCCACAGAGTAATGCGTAAACGTGCTGATCTGTTGAGCGATTGCACGAGTGCTGGTCTGTTGAGCGACTGCATTGGTACTAGTCTGTTGAGCGACTATACCCTGAAATGCGCAAAAACATGTTGATCTGTTGAGCGATTGCACGAGTGTTGGTCTGTTGAGCGACTGCACTGGTACTGGTCTGTTGAGCGACTGTACCTTGGTATATGTAAAACGTGCTGGTCTGTTGAGCGATTGCACGAGTGCTAGTCTGTTGAGCGATTGCACTGGTGCTGATCTGTTGAGCGATTGCACCCTGGTCATGCTGGCCATTAAAGTCAAACATTTCTATTGTGGTGGTCTGTGAGCGACTGCACCTTGGTAATTCCATGAAGTTGAGTACATGAGCATATACATATTGCATCGGGGTGTTTGACCGGTGGGTCACGATTTGGATACATGTTGATGATTGGGAAGTGATGTGTGAAAGTACTTTTTAAAATCTGAATTTTTGATGAATGATTTTGATTGCTGAAGTGTTAGTTGTACTTACAACATGTCTTCCATATTAATTGGTTGTTGTTTGAAAAGGCATACATGTCATGAAATTTTCAAAATGAGCATCCTTATTTATCATCATTGTTATATGATATGCCATGGATATATTTGTTACTGTCATATAAATGCTATGTGTTATTTGTTAATTTCGGTCAATGACCCTTTACTATTATTGTGGAAATTGGGCTTTGCCTTCAGATGCCCCCCAAACCCATATTACTCGTGGGTCCCCAGACGACGGAAACGTCGCTCGATTTCATTGATCGTTTCGTGCTTACTGCTTGGGTATACAACCCCATCTCAAGCAGGGCCACGTACACGGGGAGACTGAAGAGGACTTGCAGGACTAACGGAGTGGTGGACTATGTGGAGCACACCTATGCGAGGATTGACTTACCTGTGCCTTCCAGATTGGTATTGGAGGCGCACGGAATTTTTGAGGACGCGGAGGAGCCGACGAGAGGGGTTGAGACGGAGGCCACAGTGGGTGTGGTGACTCCTAACCCGGTGACTGGGGGAGATGTACATGATACAGAGGTGGAAGGTGAGAATCAAACACCGACGCTAGTAGCAGATGATGTTCCGGGTCCATCTAGGACATCCGATGACTGCTTCCAGATTCAGGCACAGCCGAAGCGACTCTGATTGTATATTGATCTAACTTCGGAGGAGATCGATCCTTCCCTATATGATGAGGAGGAGGACATTACGTCGAGGCGAGCTGCGGAGGGAATCCCTGCTACTATAGCTTTAGTGCATGATCAGTGTAGACTTTTTGTATAGGGTCTTGATTTTCGGTGGATGTAATTTATTTTGGGAATTAATGTATGACTTTTCCGCTGTTTTCTTCCGCACTCAGGAATTTTTATCATTGGCTAACGTGGAAACCAAGATGGATGTGAACATCGAAGATGTGGTGTTAGTCAAAGAATATCCGGACGTATTTCCAATAGAAATTCCAGGATTACCCCCAGTAAGAGAGGTGGAGTTCTTCATTGATTTGCACCGAGGAACTGGACCTATTTTAATTGCGCCGTACCGGATGTCGCCATTGGAATTAAGCGAGCTTAAGGGTCAAATTGAAGGTTTATTAGAGA
Organism: Cicer cuneatum; assembly: GCA_037974295.1. Taxonomy (NCBI): domain Eukaryota; kingdom Viridiplantae; phylum Streptophyta; class Magnoliopsida; order Fabales; family Fabaceae; genus Cicer; species Cicer cuneatum. The sequence continues at coordinate 8,932,564 of JBBPBO010001986.1, forward strand.
AAGGATTTATCAGACCAAGTGTGTTGCCATGGGGAGCTTCGGTGTTGTTGGTTAAGAAGAAGGACGGAAGTTCACGCTTATGTGTGGATTATAGGCAACTTAACAAGGTAACTATTAAGAATCGTTATCCTTTACCACGCATAGATAATTTAATGGACCAATTGAGGGGAGTCGCGGTGTTTTCAAAGATCGATTTGAAGTCAGGATACCATCAGATTCGGGTAAGAGAAGGAGATATTCAAAAGACTGCTTTCAGAACTCGTTACGGACATTATGAATATCTCGTTATGCCATTTGGAGTTACGAATGCACCATCGATTTTCATGGAATATATGAATAGAATCTTCATCCCATTTTTGGATAAATTCGTGGTGGTGTTCATCGATGATATTTTGATTTATTTAAAGGATGAAGAAGAACACGGAGAATACCTACGCCAAGTTCTTGAAGTCTTACGTGAGAAGCAATTGTATGCTAATTTGTCGAAGTGCGAGTTTTGGCTAGAGAAAGTGAACTTCTTGGGACATGTGATAACAAAAGAAGGAATCGTTGTCGATCCGGAAAAGATTCAGACAATTCTTGCTTGGAAACAGCCCCAGACTATCACAGACATACGAAGTTTTGTCGGACTAGCAGGGTACTACAGGAGATTTATTGAAGAATTTGCTAAGATTGTAGCTCCTTTGAAAGAATCAGCTGTTTGCATGGACGGAGAAGTGTGAGGAAAGTTTTCAGTTGCTTAAGGAAAAGATGACAACCTCACCAGTATTGGTTTTGCCACAGCCAGAGGAACCATATGAAGTTTACTGTGATGCATCTCACCAAGGTTTGGGATGTGTTTTGATGCATCACAAGAAATTTGTAGCCTACGCCTCAAGGCAGTTGAAAACTCACGAACGAAGCTACCCCACTCATTATTTAGAGCTTGTTGTAGTAGTGTTTGCATTAAAGGTCTGGAGGCACTACTTATATGGATGCACGTTCACGGTGTTCAGTGACCATAAAAGTTTGAAGTATTTGTTCGATAAGAAAGAATTGAACATGCGTCAGAGAAGATGGATGGAGACTCTCAAGGATTTTGATGCATTAAGTAGGAAAAGCGTATCAGTGTCTTGAATGAGGATGGCCAGACAATAAGAGTTGTGGGAAGCATTTAGAGATCTACACTTGGACGTAGAGTTTACACCAGGAATTTTAAAGTGTGGAATGATAACAATTTCGAGTGGTCTACTTGAGGAGATTGCAAACTTGCAAGATGACGCATTGATCCAAGAAAAGAGGAATCTGATAGCGCAAGGACAGACAACTGAGTTCAGGGTCGGACCAGATAATATTCTGAGATGTAATGGAAGAATTTGTGTACTGGAAGTTGCAGACCTGAGAAGAATGATTTTGGAATATGCTCATAAGAGTAAGTTGAGTATTCATCCTGGAGCGACCAAGATGTACCAGGACTTAAGGCAGAATTTCTGGTGGCCAGGAATGAAGAGGGATGTAGCGGAATATGTATCGGCTTGTTAAACTTGTCAGAAAGCGAAAGTGGAACATCAACGACCTGCTGGAATGTTGCAACCTCTGGATATACCGGAATGGAAGTGGGACAGTATGTCCATGGATTTTATAACAGGACTGCCCAAGACAAGGAAGAAGAATGATTCGATTTGGGTAGTAGTGGATCGATTGACAAAGTCCGCACATTTCTTACCGGTAAGGACCACTTATAAAATAGATAAGCTGACGGAAATCTACGTTGCTGAGATTGTGAGGTTACATGGAGTTCCATCGACTATAGTATCGGACCGTGACCCAAAGTTCACATCTCATTTTTGGGGAGCGCTGCATGAAGCATTGGGAACGAAACTGAAATTGAGTTCAGCTTATCATCCGCAAACAGACGGACAGACTGAGAGAACAAATCAGTCTTTGGAAGATCTATTAAGAGCATGTGTGTTGGATGACAGAGGAAACTGGGATGAGGTATTGCCATTGATTGAGTTTACTTACAACAACAATTTTCACGCAAGTATTGGAATGGCACCCTATGAGGCTTTATATGGACGCAAGTGTCAGACGCCTTTATGCTGGTATAAGGACGGAGAAAGTATGATTGTTGGACCTGAGATGGTGGAACAGACCACATAGAAAATCAAGAGGATACAAGAGAAAATGAAGGTTTCGCAAGATCGTCAGAAGAGTTATGCGAACAAGTGTCGCAGACCTTTGGAATTCGAGCAGGGTGATCATGTATTTCTAAGGGTCATGCCTACAACTAGTGTTGGCAGAGCTATAAAGTCAAGAAAGTTGACTCCGAAATTTATTGGACCATACCAGATTACTGCCAAATTGGACCATTGGCTTATCGGATCGCTTTACCTCCCATACTGTCCAATATTCACGCGTATTGCACGTGTCGCAGTTAAGAAAGTACATTTCGGATTCGTCACATGTAATCGAACCAGACACAATCCAACTGAAGGACAACCTGTCATTTGAAGTATTCCCTATAAGAATTGAAGACAGGAAGATTAAACAGTTGAGGAACAAGGAAGTCCCACTAGTCAAAGTGATTTGAAATCTGACTACGGGGGACGCGACTTGGGAACTGGAGAGTAAGATGAGGGAGCAATATCCTCAGTTGTTTATTAACATGTAGTTTCGAGGACGAAACTAATTTAAGGGGGGTAGTAATGTAAGACCCTTAAATTTAAAATTAAGATTTTGGAATTAATATTAAGTGTATTTTGGAGATATTTGTAAAATATTTAATATATATATGTTTTGAGTGAATATATATATATATATATATATATATATATATAAATATTTATTTGAAATATGAATTAAGATTATTGGATGAAGAGTAAATTAAATTATCGGACAGTTAATTAAGGGATTATCTACTAATTGCGACAAGACTGGTTAAGTGCTGAGATTCAGACAAGGGTCGGGTGAGGTGGCACCCACACAAGCCTATATATAGGAGTGAGAAGGAAGGGCAAAGTCAGAAAACCCATTCCTCCTCCCTTACTCCATGTAACAGTACTCACCTTCCTCCTTCTCCCATTCTGATTTCTGTTTCACAACCAAAAAAAAAAAAGGAGTTCCTTAAAAGTGATATTACTTGGAAATCCAAGCACGAAACCACAAAACCCCCAGAACAAAAGTTGTTCTCCTCATCATTACGGAGCTAGAGAACCCATTTTCGTAGCGGCAAACGCGAGCGGGAGTTTCGCCGATTTTTGACACAGAAACGTGAACAGGAGCAGAAACGCAACAAGGGTAAGAGCACCTTCCACCTTCTAGTTTGCATTAGGGCTGTAAATGCATAACTGTTATGGAATTAATGATATTTCATTATTGTTTTTGAAGAAAAAATGCTTTGCCTGTTGTTTTGAAGGATGAAAAATGCATACTGTTGATGCTTTAAATGTTCTGTGATGTTTGCTGTTTGGCTGAATGCAATAGTGTTGTTTTGTTGTGTGAGAAAGCTGGAAAATGCTTTGCATGTTGTTTTGGTTGTGTGAGAAAGCTGGAAAATACTCTGCATGTGTTTTTGAGAAGTGATCAAAATGTAAATGGTTAAAAATGTCTTTTTGATGTGGTTGACATTCTGTTTTGGGTGGTTTAAGCAAAATTGTGATGAATAATTTGGTGTTGGTGATTCTGTTTTCTGGCATATTAATGATAAACTGATGTTGATGATATTTTCAAAGGAAAAGAATTTAAAAAGAGTGTGAGTGTTTTCTGGAAAATTTGTTATTGATGAATGATGTCTGAGTTTTGTGGTTTTCAAAAGAGTGGTAAAACTATTGGGTTGTTGGTTTTTCAAAAAGGAAAAACTTTGAAAATGTGTTGAAGTCTCAGGAAAATTTCACTAAATTCGAAGGTGTATTCGAATACAGCATGAGTGTATTCGAATACAGCCTGCCAAGCTTCTGTTTTACTCAAGTTTTTGAACTTGTATACGAATACGGGGCCCCTGTATTCGAATATAGAGGAAGGATTTTTACTTCTGACTTAGACTCTGTATTCGGCTACGACCCTGTCGTATTCGAATACAGGACTACAATTTTGCCATTGTATTCGCATCTGTATTCGACTACGATAGTCTCGTATTCGAATACTGAATGCTGATTTTCACAATTTTTGCTTCTGTATTCGAATACAAGGGAGCTGTATTCGAATACAGATTCGTGTTTTTCCAGAAATTCAAGTTTTAGATTCTGTATTCGAATACAAGGGAGCTGTATTCGAATACATATTCGTGTTTTTAAGAAAATCAAGTTTTAAACACTGCCATGGGAACTTTAAAGTGTTGGAAAACATTGGAAAGGTTTGAAATGATTTAAAATGGAGTTTTTGAAATAGTTTTGAAGAGGAGATGATGAAGTTCTTGAAAACCTTAAATAATGTTGGGAAAATGCTGAATTTACACTGTTTTGTCTTCTGTATTCGACTACAGGTATGCTGTATTCGAATACAAAGTGTTGAAATTGCAGTTTTATGCTTATGTATTCAAATACAAGGGAGTTGTATTCGAATACATATTCGTGTTTTTCAGAAAATCAAAGTTTTAAACATTGTTTTATAAACCCTAAGCGTTGGGGAATATTGGGAAGGGTTGTGATGAATTAAAATGGAATTTTTGTGATAGTTTGAAGTGGTGGTGATGAAGTTTTTGAGACTTTACTGATGTAGTGAAAAATATTGATTTGTGCACTGGGACTGCCTCTGTATTCGAATACCAGGGAGCTGTATTCGAATACAGAGTGTTAATTCTGCACTTTTTTGGCTTCTGTATTCGAATACAGAGGAGCTGTATTCGAATATAGATTCGTGTTTTCCAGAAATCTCAGTTTTAAACACTGTTTTATGAATTTTAAGAGTTGAGGAAAACAGAGGGAAGATTTTGATGAATAAGAATGGAGTTTTAAGATGATGTGAAGTGGAAATGATGAGATGTTGAATGTTTGATTTATGATGTGATGATAATGAAATTGGTTGTGTTGTGATGTATTGAGAAATGATGGAAAGGCATGAATTTTAATGATGTTGCGTACTGTTTCCAGTGAAGAGAAAACACTGCATATTCATGCATTGCATAGTCAGGTGATACCCGCGATGGGCCACAGATTAATGCGTAAACGTGCTGATCTGTTGAGCGATTGCACGAGTGCTGGTCTGTTGAGCGACTGCACTGGTACTGGTCTGTTGAGCAACTGTACCCTGAAATACGCAAAACGTGCTGATCTGTTGAGCAATTGCACGAGTGCTGGTCTGTTGAGCGACTGCACTGGTACTGATCTGTTGAGCGATTGTACCTTGTTATATGTCAAACGTGTTGGTCTGTTGAGCAACTGCACGAGTGCTGGTCTGTTAAGCGACTGCACTGGTGCTGATCTGTTGAGCGATTGCACCTTGGTCTTGAGGCCGTTAAAGTCAAACATATTTAAAATGTGATGGTCTGTTGAGCGACTGCACCTTGGAAATTCCAAGAAGTTGAATACATGAGCATATACATATTGCATCGGGGTGATTGACCGGTGGGTCACGATTTGGTTATATGATGATGATTGGAAACTTATGTGTGTAAGTACGTTATAAAATCTGAATTTCTGATGAATGTTTGTGATTGCTGAGGTGGTAGTTGTACTTACAATATGTTTCTATATTAATTGGTTGCTGTTTGAAAAAGCATATATGTCATGAAATTTCAAATGAGCATCCTTAATTTTCATCATTGTTATATGAAATGTCATGGATATTTTTGTTATTGTGAGATATATGTTATGTGTTATTTGTTAATTTCGGTCGGTGACCCTTTACTATTATTGTGGAAATTGGGCTTTGCCCTCAAATGCCCCCCAAACCCATGTCACTCGTGGGTCCCCAGACGACGGAAACATCGCTCGATTTCATTGATCGTTCCGTGCCTACTGCTTGGGTGTACGACCCCGTCTCAAGCAGAGCCACGTACACGGGGAGATTAAAGAGGACCTGTAGGACTAACGGAGTGGTGCACTATGTGGAGCACACCTATGCGAGGGTTGACTTTCCTGTGCCTTCCCGTTTGGTATTGGAGGCGCACGGAATTTTTGATGATGCGGAGGAGCCAGCTGGAGGGGTTGAGACGGAGGCCACCGTAGGAGTGGTGACTCCTAACCCGGTGATTGGAGGGGCTGTACGTGATTCTGAGGCGGAAGAAAAGAACAAATGGCCGACGCCAGTACCAGCTGATATTCCGGGTCCATCTAGGATATCCGATGATTGTTATGAGATCCCAGCACCGCCGAAGCGACCTAGATTGGGCATTGATCTGACTTCGGAGGAGACTGATCCCTCTCTGTATGATGAGGAAGAGCAGGTTACATCGAGGCGAGCGGCAGAGTCGGATGAGACTTGTATGGGATGCGGAGGAAATCCGTGCTATTGTAGCTTTAGTGCATGATCAGTTAGATTTGATGTATAGGATTTTGAGCTGGAAAATGTAATATGTTTTATTTTGGAAATTATTATACTACTTTTCCGCTAACCTATTCCGCACTTTGATATTTTCTTTTGTGATGATATGACACTGTTATCTTTTGAAATGTATTAATGATTATTATTAATTTCCAGAATTAAGTACTTAGTGATATTACGATGAAGTTATTTAATTACGTTCATCGATTAATCTACGACGTACTATTTTATGAAATGAATTAAAGGAAAATTTATTTCAATTCCTTTGAAGTAATAAATTGGAAAATCATTTTAATTAATTATTTATAAAAAAATACACTTGCGCTGTGTTTTAAACTCGGGGTGTTACACTTGCCATCTCTTGCAATGATCTATTTTTTCGTTCAACGACTCCGTTTTGTTGAGGAGTCCTTGCACATGATAGATTATGAGAGATGCCAAGTTCGTCAAAAAATGTTTTAAAAGATGCGTTTATGAATTCTCCTCCATGATCGCTTCTCACAACAATTATGTTGGATTCTTTTTCATTTTGAACCTTTTTGCAAAAAGTTTTTAAGGTAGTGAATGCATCGTCTTTATTTTTTAAAAACAGCCCCCATGTATATCTAGAGAAGTCATCAACGATGACAAACCCATATCTCATGCCTCCTATGAAGGTGCAAACACGAGAAGGGGGGTTGAATTGTGTTCGTCAAACTTAATTACTTTTGTTGTTTTGTTAAATGTTGATTTCAATTATTCGATAAATAACTAATCAGATTCAGCAGCGGATAATAATAACATAATAACACATCAATTTATATTGGTTCACCGTTAACTAGGCTACGTCCTGTCCCTTCCTCCAGAAGGCCTTTTCACTAATTCAAACTCCTTTGAATTACAACACCACTGACCCTTCAAGTCAGTCTTCCCAAACAGCCTGACAACCCCAGACTTTTGAGGAACAACAACACCTTAACTAGACCAGCTAAGTCTTCTCAAACAGCCTGACAACCCCAGACTTTTGAGGAATAACAACACCTTGACTAAACCAGCCAAGTCTTCTCCTACCAATCTGATAACCCCAGATTGAAGAAGGAATCTACACCACTATAATAAAGGTTTGGAACTTTGCAACGTTGCTTCTAGAAAGCTGTTTGCTACACTTATTTTTGCACTCTTTTATTGCTTCTAGAAAGCTGATTGTTGCACTGTATTTCTCTTCGAAAACACTTACAAAATATTGCTCTTGCTCATTTGTATTTCTCTCTTTTGAACTCTCAGATAACTTTGAGTTGAAGCTTGAGTTCTTGTGTTTTTCGATACTTTATTCTTCAGCATTAAGTCTCTATTTATAGTTGAACTTTAGAACTTCACTGATGTTTTACTTCTGGAGTATATTTCGATTAATCTGTTTTGAGAATATTCTGGATTAGTTTGCTCAGATTCTGTTTTGAGTCTTTTGCTCACTGATCTGTTTTGAACATTTTGCTCTGCTTCTGTTTTGAGCATTTTTCTCATATTCTGTTTTGAACATTTTTCTCTGATAGATTCATCTGACAATATCCTCTGATTTCTGCTTCTGATGACATCATCTGGTGACATCATCCTCTGTTTCTGCTTCTAGTGACATCATCTTCTGATCTATTCTTCTGATGACATTTTTCATTATTCTTCTAAGTCAAATATGTTATTTTCATAAAATACATTTGTTAACATCAAAACTTTCATTGCAAGAACCAACTTGGTTCCAACATCCTAGACTTGTGATTTTGATAGGACCAAATAGATCAATGTGGAGCAGTTCAAGAGGTTTTTTAGTTGAGATGAACTCTTTTGTATGAAAACTAGTTTTAACAATTTTTCCTTTTGCACATGCCTCACAGATCTTGTCTTTATCAAAGTTAATTTGGGAAGTCCTCTCACCAAGTATGATTTGGACAGTTTTGAAATAGTTTTTAAACTGATGTGTCCAGCACACTTATGCCATATCCATTTATCTTTATTGATGGACATGAAGCATGATTAAACTGGTAATTCTTCAATGTACAGGACATAGAGATTTTTCTTTCTAGATGTAGAAAATAAGATCTCTCCTGATTCTGCCATTTTGATTTGCATATGTTTGGTTTGAACACAACTTCAAAGCCATTATCACATAGTTGGCTGATGCTTAGAAGATTGTGTTTCAGCCCTTCAACATACTGAACATCATTTATTTTGGCAAAATTTGAAGGTGCAAACACGAGAAGGGGGGTTGAATTGTGTTTGACTTAACTTGAATACTTTTCCTGTTTTTATACTTTTAAAACAAAACTTGATGTATAATTAAAAACAGAGTTAGCAGCGGATAAAAATAAAAATAAAACTCACAGTTTTTATACTGGTTCACCGTTAACTTGAAGGATTTCACTAATTCAAACCTTGAATTACAACCTTTATATTGACCCTCCAAGTCAGTCTTCTCAAACAATCTAACAATCCTAGACTTCTTTGAGGAATGCAACTCTTGTCTTCAGCCAATCTGACAATCCCAGATTGTAGAAGAAATCACAACACTATGAATCTAATTGCCAAGTAACCTGCTACCTCTATTGACTCCCTCATATTGTAGACTCTACTTCAACAACTTAGATTTGACACACAACACTATGAATCTAATTGCTAAGTAACCTGCTACCCCTTCTGACTCCCTCAGATTGTAGACTCTACTTCAACAACTTAGATTTGACACAATGGAAGGAAAATAACACGAGTACTTGCTTCTTGAAAGCTAGAACTCACAATTGACTTCTATGAAAATTTGAGAGTGTTTGCTTTGGAAGTGTATGACTTTTTTTTTTTCGATATTAAGTATTCTGCCTTGAGCCTCCTTTTATAGATGCAGATTAGGGCCTCTTCCAATGCTTAAATTCGAGCTGAATCTTGCTGGATTCTCTGTAAAAATAACTTGACCAATTGGGTTTCATATAAATAAAAAACATATCTTCATATTTCCTTTCAAAATAACTGGCCAATTAAATCAGTTAGTTTCTTCCCGCCACAGCTCCTGAATTCCACAACACCTCACTTTATTTTTGTAACAAATCTTTTCAATCCTTTGATCAAAATAAACTAAATTATCCACAGTATAATTTTCCAGATTAAATCTGGACCATTGGATCTTCATGCGCTAGTCCACATCTGGACCAAACTAATTGATATGCTATGATCCTCTGATTTCGGCCATCCCTGGACCACACTTCCTAACCCTCTGATCTTCTAATTTCGGCCATCCTGGACTTGCACCTGATATGCTACAATCCTCTTATCTCGGCCATTGCTGGACTACACATCCTGTCCCTCTGATTTCGGCCAACACTGGGCCATGGTCTGATCTTCTGATTTGGGCCATCATTGGGCCAAATAATTTATTCTGAACCATTAAACTGAATATTTTTCCTCTGATCTGGACAAATTCTGGACTTGGTCTGGAATGAACTTAAATTAACTTGAGAAAAAAAATATTTCAGTCTGGACATTTTACCTTTGATTTTGGACCAGGTCTGGATTGATTCTGGAATTCATTTCTTCTGGTCTGGACTTAGTTTCATGCCCTGAATCATGCTATCTTATGGTCTGGGTCAGATCTGGATTGATTCTCTTGTTCTGGACTCATTAACTTATCTTCTGGTTAAGTCTGGAACAAGTCTGGGCTGTTTTAATTTCTCACTGCCAGACCATCTTCTGGTCAGAATAATTTCTGGGATAAATATGATATTTGATTTCTCTTGGTCTGGAACAACTCTCCTTCTGGCAGGCTTTCCTTTGGTATGATCCATGTTTCCTTCTGATTTTTCTTCCTTCTGATATCGGCCATCAAAGATATCTTCTGGTGATGTTTTTGACATCCTGGAGTATCTTCTGGTAATTCCAGAATTCATTTTCTGGAATCCTTTGATCTTTTGCTTCTGATTTCTTCAGTTTTTGGTGGCATTTAAATTAATAATTCACGGTACAAAATAAGATTACATTGAGTGCTTTTGTAAACATCAAAATCCTAAAACTTAGAACCAACTTGGTTCCAACAGAATTTTCCTAACATATCGTTCCTTTACCTTTAATCTTGGCTTGGTCATTGTTTCCAAATGTTACTGATCCTCCATCTCTTTTAGTAAACGATAAAAAAGCTTTGTTTATCTCCCGTCATATGCCTTGAACAACCACTGTCCAAGAACCATGGTTTCTTGGCACTTTGCCACCTATCCTGCATATGATGTTATATTTTCTTTAGGTACTCCTTTTTCTTTGGGTCCTTGGAAGTCAGTTTTAACGCTTGATTTTTTAAAATAACATTTTGACTCAAGATGGCCAAGTTTAGAGCAGTGTGAACATTTAATTTTTGGTTTTGGAGAAAATTTGACATTATGACATTTTGACATTTCAGAAACAGCTTCGAATGTGCCTCCAGAACGTTATCCCCCCTTTTTGCTTTCTGGAGAACGTTCTGCTTTTGCTTCATAACTTTCTCTCTTTTGTAAAATACTTAAAGAACGTTCTGCTTTTGCTTCAGATTTTTCTCTCTTTTGTAAAATACTTGGAGAACGTTCTCCCTTTTCAATATTCCTTCTGTTTTTTATTTTCTCATCCCTTTTTTTAAAATAACATGCAAATTCAAGATGTCCTATTTTTCTGCAATACGAACATCTAATTGTGCATTCTTCTTCTTTTCTTTCTGGCACAAAGAAGTTTTCATACATCTTTATTTTTTGTGTTTTGTCAACCAAGGTCAGCTTTATCAAAAATTCCTTTTGAGAACCCATGATTTTTTGAAAAGTTTTTGTTGTTTTAATGAAGTTAGACAAATCATTCTTCAGAAGTTCAACTTCAAATTTGAGAAGATCATTCTCCTTTTGTATCGAAGAAAATTCTTGATTTTCTTGTCTCTCATCATTAAAGTTTTTGGTTTGTGATTCTTTCAAGTTTTGAATGATTTTTTTGAGCTCATCATTCATCTTTTGCGTTTTTTCTTTTTCTTCTTTTTCGTTATGAAACTTTTCATTTAAAGAGCTGCATTTTTGGATAAGTAGGTTTGAATCATTAAGTAAGTTATCAAATTCAGTTCCCATTTGTTCACACAAAATACAGTGTTCAGAATTTTTTACCTCTTTTTCTTCTATGCCTGCCATGAGACATATGTTGGCCTCTTATGTTTCTTCTATATCTGAATCATCAGAGTCATCCCAAGTTACCAACATTGACTTTTTCTTGAAGGGAAATTTATTTGGTGCTCTTTTGTTCAGTGGACATTCAGCTTTGTAATGCCCTTGCTTGTTGTAGCCAAAGCAAGTGATTTGGCTCTTATCAGTTTCAGCTTTGAAGCTTTCTTTCTTGCTTGGAAATCCGTTCTTGATTTGCTCCCTTCTTCTCATCATTCTTTGGACTTTTCTTGTGAGGAGAGATATTTCTTCATCTGCTTCTTCCTGTCCTTCTTCTTCGATTTCTCCTTCAGATTGTGATGGCATGCTTTCTTGATAGACTTTTAAGGCAACTCTGATTTACCTTTCTTTGTTGGTTTGTCTTCCATTAGCAACATTTCATGTGCTCGCAAGGTTCCTATTAATTCTTCTAGCCCAAGTGTTTCAAGATTTTTTGCTTGACTTATGGCTGTTATCATTGGCCTCCACATAGCTGGAAGGCATCTCATGATTTTCCTTACACGATCTTGCACAGAGTAGGCCTTGCCTAAGGATCGCATTTCATTAACAATAGTTGTAAATCTGAGTACATTTCATCTATTGTTTCTCCTTCATTCATTTCAAACAACTCAAACTTTCTTATTCCTATATCAATTCTTGTTTCCTTTACATGATTGGTTCCTTCATGATGAGTCTGCAATGTGTCCCATACCTTTTTTGCATAGTCACATTCATCGACTCTCTCACTTTTTTCCCTACTTAAGGCACATGATAAAAATAATTGAGCTTTTGAGTTCAGTAGTACCTTAGATTTTTCTTCTGTTGTCCAGTCACATTCTTTCTTTTCAGTAGATGTTGGATCAATTTGATCAACCCTTGGTTTGAAGTTTCCTTCTGTAATGATGCGCCACATTCCTGTGTTTTGGGACTTTAGGAACAACTGTATTTTTTTCCCAGAAGTAGTAATATGAGCCATTAGAGTAGGGTGGTCTATTTGATTACCCTCCTTCAGCAATGTACTTTGCTTTTGACATTTTCTTCCTAGATCTTTTCTCTACACTATTTAGGTGTTGTTTTTAGAAACCGTGCCAATTGAAGTAGCAATATACAAGAAAGGGGGTTTGAATTGTAAATTAACCTTTTAAAGATTCCTGGAAAAAATTAACTCAAGATTGATCTTGGTTGTAAATCATAAAAACGGAGAACGTTTTTGGTTAGTTGAAAATGACAGTTTTAGTTAATCTCTTAAAATTGATATTTAAAGACTTGAAAGTAAATAGATAAAGGAAGGAATATAACACACAGATATATCCTGGTTCACCCAACTTGGGCTACGTCCAATCTTCACAACTGTGAGATTTTCAACTAAGTGCTCCAAGGCAAGAACTCTCTTGACTTTTACACACTTTCTGCAGATCTATCTTGATTTGTTGCAACCAATACCTTTCAATCCATAAAGGAGTTTTTCACTAATCTATCCTTCAATCTTTACAAAGGATTAATCACACTACCTTCTCTATAACATAGAAGGATTTTTACAACTTCTCAAGACTAGTTTTTACTCATTTTATCTTGATATTACAATTGAATGATAAAGTGTTTGATAGAATCTAAATATCCTCAACTTGTGTTTGAGTGTTTGATTCTGATCTTTGGAACTCAGAGTGATCTTATAGCACAATAGTAATTGGATGATGCAGTTTCTAAGTACTTGACAGAACTTGAGAAAATGTGTTAAAAGGTGGAAGCTGTTGAAACTGATTATGAATGATGAGATAATTGCTTTCGTGAGTTATGATTATTGCCTTCATCTTGAGTTCTCTTTTATAGACTCAAAAAGTGCTTATGACAGCTCATTTGCCCGTTGGGAACAGAATGGCTATCCTTTGTCAGTGATTAGGTGAGAGCAAGCCAAAAAGCAAGAACGTTCTTCATTCTGCTTCTGATGTTCAAGAGCATACTTGGTTCTTCCTCTGGGTGGCAAATGAGTCTTGATCTTAGTGATGCATATTCTTGGCTTTTAAATTTGTAAAGGGATCTTCCAATACTGACTTGCTCTTAGCATGATTGAGAGAGCATGATTGAATTGGAACTGCACAAAAATTGAATCTGGAACTGCATTTGCGTTTTCGCATTTCTGGAGCACCTCAAGAACGTTCTTAGTTTTCTTCAAAATTGACCAGAACGTTCTTGGTTTTGCTGACTTAGCTTGTTTCTTCTTTGATATGATCTGTTTAAGTTTCTTGGTACCTATCTTGATTAATACATTCAAGCACACTTATTAGATACAAAAACATGTTTTAGAATCATAATTATAATTCTTAATTAATCTTTGTTTATCATCAAAATTATTTAAGTTGGGGTTTTGTCTCAACAATATTTATTGGCTAGATCGGAGTTACACGCCCTCCCATTGCCACCCGCCTCCAAGCATTGTTGTTCAACGACACAACCATCTTTCTTAATTCTTATAACTTTTCCATGGGAGGAATGTATAAATTTGTTTCTTTTAGATTATGGCGTTTCCTCAAAGTGACAAAGGTTGAAACTTTGTGAATGAAGAACATACAATGGGTAGTCTCTCTTGATTTCAAACTCAAGAAGCAAAAGTTCTATATCATTGAGAGAGCGTTGGAATGTGAACTTTTGTGTAGAGAGACTACAATAAGATATGTAAGTCCTATGTAATCTAATAATGAAGAAAAATGGTAATTCACCACACTATTAATGTAAATTAGTTTTACGATTGTAACAATTTTTTATCATATTTATTTTACGATTGTAACAATTTTTTATTTGTCATATTTATATCATTAATTTTTGAGATATAGTTACGGGAGATTTTTACTGATTCCAAAAAAATTATTAGTTATGAATGTAACACTAATTTGCATTGAAAGTCCATATCATTTCAATATTATTTTTTTTCTTAGATTTGACTTTAAAGGCTCATTGTGATATTCAAGAAGCTTATTACTAAATCCTAACAACCTTTACAATTTTGGCTAAGCATTGTATGCCAACATATTAGAAACAAAGATTGCATTAGTTGCTGGTTGTTCTGTTATAATAATGTCTCTCTCTCTTTCACGTGATAAAACACTGTTTTGCTATCTTGTTTTATTCCTCATATAACTTCGATAACCCTGGATATTTTAGGTACACACTATTTCGGTTTTTATGTTGATAGCTTTCACATAGATATATAGCGTCTATATTGATACCATTAATTGTTGGTAGAAATGACCTAAATAGATAATGCTAGAGTGAAGAAAAAGATAGCTCAAATAACATTAATACAATTAGCAAAATGATTTCTAGGCTCAATCCCAACAAACATTATAAACGCCTATTGATTAAAGTTGCAAAGAGTTTTAATTCCATTTTTTGTTTGTAGTTATTTATTATTTGCAACACTCTAAAATGTTATTAAAACATAAAAGAAAATACAAAATTCTTGAGAGACAATACTAAGAACACTCTAAAATGTTATTAAAAAATAAAATAAAATACAAGATTATTGAAAAACTATACTAAAACCCAAAAAGAAAATTGTAATAGATACAAACTACTGTCTCATTAAAAACTTTATTTGAAGAAAAGAAAAATGCAATAAACATTTACAAAATTTAGTAGAATCTATATTATTATTGAATTCCACTTAAGCAATTCTACCCTCTAATTAATAATATATACATCAATCCTAATTTATTATCCATCCACTATGCATTTATGATAATTGGAGTTAATCAATAGTTTATAAGAATAGTTTATTAAAATTATTCTTCTCTCTATTTTATTTATCATATTTTTTTAATCTATGTAAAATTGTAAAAGGTGACAATTATTTTAGAATTATAAGACAGAGGGAGTATTGAATTGAAACAGATGAGGACTGTCCCCAGCAAGTTGTTTTGACAAAAATTGGAATCAAATTTTAACTTTTTGCCAAGATTATCAAGAACTGACTAATTTAAAACTAAGAGGGGCTTGTTTACTTTTTAAAGATATTTTCACTTTTCATGTTTTAAATTTGTATTCATTTTAAAATACTAACAATGAGATATTGATAAAAGATACATGTAGTCGATAATTGTGATAAAAAAGAAGATGGAAGTCAATCTAATGTGCATCTTTAGACAACAATAAAAACAATGTTTTGACAATTTCAAAATTTCCAAAAATGTTATCAAAATTGTAATTGTAAAAGAAAACGATGAAGAAAATATTTGATTGATGTCCTCTTATGTTCATTATTTGAAGTAAAAATAAAAATAAAAAACATGAAAAGTAAAAGAGCCCTAAATTGTCTGGTAAAACTTGTGACTGGATTTTATATTTGTTATTCCCATGCACAAGCATTTGAAACTTTTTTTTTTTCTTTTTGCATTTAGGATATCTTTCTGTCAGAAGTAGAAGACTAATGATTTCTTGATATCTAGTATCTAACAACAAATACTTCTTACATACACATCAAAATAATATGTTTGTTCTTTTGTTTTTTGTTTTTTTTTATAAATAATATGTGATCAAAATTTTGTTATCTATCGTTACACTATATGGTACAAGCTATTTCCTTAATTCTTGAATATAGAAATATTATTTAGTATGACAAGGATTGAATACGAAAACGAAGAACGCATATGTGTGCTTCATATTAACTGTAAAACAAATCTTTAATTTGAAATTTTGCAGAAAACAAGGAGAATAGTGTGTATAATAGCCAATGAGTCGATCAAAACAAATTTGTTGCTTTCGTCAAATTGATTTTAGGTTTAATATCATTCGTGGTCCCTTAATTTAATTTTAGTTAACGTTTTAGTCTTTTAACTTTTTTTTTTCTTTTGATTTGGTCCTTTATTTTAATTTTAAGTGATAATTTAATTTTTTATGTTTTAATTTGGTCCTTTAGTCTTTTAATATGTTTGTTCTTTTGTTTTTTGTTTTTTTTTATAAATAATATGTGATCAAAATTTTGTTATCTATCGTTACACTATATGGTACAAGCTATTTCCTTAATTCTTGAATATAGAAATATTATTTAGTATGACAAGGATTGAATACGAAAACGAAGAACGCATATGTGTGCTTCATATTAACTGTAAAACAAATCTTTAATTTGAAATTTTGCAGAAAACAAGGAGAATAGTGTGTATAATAGCCAATGAGTCGATCAAAACAAATTTGTTGCTTTCGTCAAATTGATTTTAGGTTTAATATCATTCGTGGTCCCTTAATTTAATTTTAGTTAACGTTTTAGTCTTTTAACTTTTTTTTTTCTTTTGATTTGGTCCTTTATTTTAATTTTAAGTGATAATTTGATTTTTTATGTTTTAAAATGTCAACAATGTTATCCTTTTTTTTACAAAAATTCGTCAAAATTTTCAACCAAAACTCATAAAATTAATTATATTCTTCAATATAATACAAATTTCATCACATTCGAAACTCAAATCTTCAAATAAACTCATATTTCCATCTCTAACATCAAATAAAGAATGAAAATATATATAGTTTATTTGAAGATTTGAGTTATGAATTTGATAAAGTTTATATTATATTAAATAATATAATTAATTTTATGGATTTTGGTTGAAAATTTTGATAAATTTTTTGAATTTTTGTAAAAATAATGATAATATTGTTGACATTTTAAAACATAAAATATTTAAAATTAAAATAAAGAACCAATCAATAAGAAAAAAAAAAGATAAAAGACTAAAACGTTAACTGAAATTAAGTTAAAAGACTACGAGTGCTATTTAGTCATAATTTTAATATATACAAGCATTTTCCTTGTGTTTTATCTTTTTTGTCTTGAAAAACTTATAATTAAAATTTCATATGCCTAACCAAAGTTATTAAATTAAAATTAAATTAAAAATCATTTGGTTGTATGAATTTCGCACTTGCACATATGTCACAATCACACGTGCCATAGTAGTTAAGTACTAGTAATTTGGTAGGTTGAAAAAAGCCAAAACCAGTCCTTGAGAAGGTGAAAATAACCATATTTTAAGGTCACCAACCGAAGATATGTGGGACACCGAGGTTAGAGAATATAAATGGCAGTTGTTACATAACCGAATGCACTAATAAACTATTAGCAACCAACCAAACTTACCAAAATCAGATACATACTTAGCTTGACAAGAAAAAAAAAGTCCATATTGTTTAAACCACTACCAATGAAATTCCACCACTACATATATATATATATATATATATATATACACACACACACAGTAATCAACCAACATGTTGTTGCCTAATAGTGCCTACACTGTTTGTTGAAGGTGGTCTTGATTTTTTAAGAATTGAAAATTTGTATAAATATTGCTTAATTACCACCATTTCTTAGAGAATTATCTCAAAACTTTCAAGCAAAGTTTTCATCATTATTATATCCACTATGGCATATACAAACATATACAAGATAACAAGCTACCACCTATGTCAAAAAAAAATTACAAACTACCACCCAGAAGGCCATCGTTATATTTTTTCATCTTTTAGAAAAAGAATGAGATTAAAAATATACATGTAAATTTGAGTCTTTAGATAAATATTAGTAAATTAAATTCTTTGGACGTCACCAACATTACTACCTTTGCAAGAAGGCTATAGACTACCTCTTTATTGCTATAGTGATTTGAGAAAATACGTAGATTATATTGTTTTATGATCAAATATTTAATTGTGTGTAATATGTCTCTCAAAATTAAAATTGTTGAAGTAACATCAACAAGATCATTTTTCAACCGTAGACGGGAATCGATGTGAAATTCTACTTCAACAAAATGACCACGGGTCATTATTAAAATTTTAAATTATTTTGAAGTATTAACCGTAGTAACTATAATATAATTTTGTTTAGAAATTAATTGGGTGGTCCCGTTAATGCCATGTCTTGTTGATTCTGTTGAGTTTTGTTGCGCATAATTATATAGACAACTTTCCTCTCCCGTGATTAAAGCTTGTCTTAACTTAACAAATATTTTGATAGAGTAATCCAAAAGGTTCATGAGTAATCTTAAGAATAATTATTTTTTTTTAAAAAAAAAAACAGAGAACTGAATTTTTTTTATGAAAAAAAGAGAGCCGAATTAGAAACAGAAATACACACAATGAGTCTATTTTGTCGACAAAAAAAATATATCATGAAAATCATCTCTCATGTTATGTGTGTGTAATTGTATAAACGCATGAGCGTTGAAAAGGAAAGGAATAGCAAAAAAGGCAGGTGTTGAGTCCACTCATGATGTTGTAAAGCGCTTCTCAATTTCGATTTCACATGTACCTAACAAAACCGAACCCTTTTGTTTCATTATTAGTAAATTTTTTCAAAAGTTCATTGAGAATCAAAGAATCTTTAGAAATTAGAAAAGGCATTTTCGCAGAAAATGCGAGGCAATACCTTCACTAGCTTCTTCATTAGTCTTGTTCAGGACTCAAACAAGCCTAGTTTTTTTTTTTTTTTTTAATTATACATGAGATGTCTTTACTTATTTAATTTGTATTTTAATTCGGTCTCATTCGGACAAATTTTTGCAAATCTCCATTTTCATATTTTTCAAAATTTCATAAAAATCGCACGCACCTTTTTTGGTTGAATTTTGAGAAGATGATAAATATTAAAGTAGAACCCTAATTTAGAGAGAGAGAGAAAATACAACGATTTTACAAAAATATAGAGAATATTAATTTGGAGAAAAGAGGAAGAAATGAAATTAGACATAGTTAGCAATTTTTTTTGTTGAAGAAATTCAACTAAAATGATTAATATGAATAACATAAATAAAGTTAAGTGACTAAAACAAAATAAAAATTAGTTACGAGACAAAGTAAAATTATAAAATAAATTAAGTGATCAAATAGGTCAATAAAATTAAATATATATTTTTAGATTTAACATGATATTTAATTAGACTTTATATAAGATCATATTTCAATTCTATTTTATAATAATATATTTAAATATATCAAAATTAATATCAATTAGTATGATTAAAATACTAAAGATTAAAAAACTTATAATTAAGTTCAAAATCTAATATATAATAATACAAAATATTACTCATATTTATAATCAATTTGGTCTATTCTTATACTTATATGTCTCCGAAGTCAAGATTATCAATATTTTTACAAGAATATCCAATACAATTTTTTTATTATTATATTTTAAGTTTAATCAAATTTCTATTTAGTTGTTTAAGGTTGTATAAATCATTAGTTTTTTTCTTACTTTCAACAAAGATTGATGAAATTAAAAGTATTTGATCGTTAAAAAATTTACTAAATGCTACAATAATATATCTCTCTAATTTAAAAAAAAAACATTCATCAAACCTTATAAATAGTCTATATTTATTGATTTTGTCTATAATCTTTTAATACATGTATAGCCTTAAAAACTTGGTAATAAAAATTTATCCACATACTCAATTCCATTAATTTCCAATACTTACAAAGTAGTATAGATAATCAAATCATTGTAATATTTCGATTACATATTAATATTTCAAGAAATTATTTTTTGAAAATGTTAAATTTAAAGGATTACGCATGTAATGTGTAATTTTTTTTATAATAGACTACACATGTAATTTAATAAAACTTAAATACTAATGGTGCAAATTAAATACAAGGTAAATGACTATATTAAGAGAAAAATACTTAAAAAATCTATGCTGAAATTGAATAAAACTTAAATAACTCAAAGTATACTTTTAAATTACACATAAAATATATAGTACAAGTATTCTTCATAATTATTACTTAAATTATAGTATTAGTATAATTCTTCATAATTACCTTTTTTTACTGAATTCTTTATAATAACCTAAATTATAGTATATTATTATATTATCACCAAACCTCAAAGTAACATGATCCAATATCACCATTATAAGCGCCACAATGCGCGCCATTTCTAGGGATAATAACAATAAACCTTTGATATATTTTTAAAATTTAATTTCAAAACTAAATGAAATCAAAATCCCAAATTATAGACATTTTATTTCCTAAAGAATAAAATTATAAATATCTAATATTTAAAATTTATACAAAATGAGTAAATATATGTAAAATTAAATTTTTTTAATATAATGATTTAATTTTTTTATAGACAAATATTAATAAATTAATTATGTTAATATTTCTTTTCCTTCCTCAGGTTTAAACTCTAGTCATTTTTCTTACAACTTCTTTATCCTTTAACTCGAATCAATGATATACCTAACTTCCTATTTAAATTTTACTGTGAGAAAATATAAATATTGATATTATAAGATATAATTTCATTGAAAAAAGAGTGATTATCCTTCCAAATTTACTAGTATCATAGTCCTCTCTCATGATGAACACCTTCAAAGCTTTTTATTAGGATTATGTGAAAAACAAACCTTTTTTAATGTTTATGTTTCAATTCTCGTATTCATATCTTTTTTTCCTTCCCAAAAGTGTTCTCTGTGACTTGAAATTGCATTGGTACAAAACTTACCTCTAACTCTATTGATCAAACTGCTAGAATATGATATATTGAGTCAATCGGCCGGATAAAATCTTTCAATTATGTTTTAAAAGAAAACAAATTCAATTGCTTATAAAAATTGTATTATTTTTTAACTAATGAAAATGTCTGGATTTAGTATTTGGAAATATTTCTATTTTAGTTTAAATATGTCTTTCTTCGTTACAATTATAATCTTTTTTTTTTTATTTTGGTCATTTTAAGTTTTTTGTTTGATTTATATCTCTACAAAATATAATTTTATTTTAAAATAGTCTTTGTATTCAACTTCCGTTATAAAAATTGGAACATCGTTAAACTTAAATATAATTAAAATATATTTTTTTTAACCTAAAAATAAACCACCAATATAATTAAATTATAATATTTTTTAACCTAAAATTAACCCCAAATGTTTAATTCTTTTTTTTTTAAAAAAATTTACTCATATCTAAATATTAAAGTTAAGGTTCCAAATACAATATTAATACAAAATTGCAAATGTTTTTTTTTATTCTTTTGATTGATTCGTTTCAATTTTCTTTGTATTGATGAATGAAAAAAGTGAAATTGAAAATAGCAATTAAGAATTGATTCAAAATGATGAATCGATTGTTTCCATTATCAACAATTGAATTCCAATTAATTAATTATCAGATCCGATCATTTCTCCATTCCGATTGACATTCCTAATTTGATTTCCAATAGTTCCACTATGCATCTGATCAATGAATTGAAAAATCTAGTCAACGGATAAATTCACAAAGCAGGTTTCACCTTGAAATAATTATTATAGAAGGCAAAAACTAAAAAAAAATGTTGAACTAACGATTCAAAAGAAACTCACCAATATTATCTTAATATCGTCGCTATCTTGCAATTAACTTGTCAGTGCTTATGCTCTAAACTCGAACCAACAATTTCAAAAGAAACCGGTTGTTAATTTTAGGGAAGAATATTGAAACATTTTATGTTAAAAAAGTTATAATTTAATTATACTGAGATTTATTTTTAGGTTAAAAAAAGTTATGTTTTAATTATACTTAGATTTGACAGTGTTATAGTTTTTGTAATAGAAATTAGATACAAAGACTATTTTAAAATAAAATTATATTTGCACATGTGAACCAAACAAAAAAATTTACGAGAACCAAAATAAAAAAAAGTTATAATTACAAATATTGAAGACATATTTAAACTTTCTATTTTAGATATATAATATTTAGTATCTAAGATGTTTATGAGTACTCAATTTATAAATTTACTTATGTATCATATTTTAATTCGATGAATAAATTATTCACAATTTTTAAAAGATAAATTAGAAAAATTAAAATTAATTAATTTTTAAAAAAAATAGTAAATATTACTATAATTAACTTAAATATATATGCAATATTGACATATTAAATTAAGACTTAAAATAATTGATTTTCATTGTAATTGTGTTATAACTTCTTCTTTTTTTTCTTTTTGGTAGAAATGTGTATATAAATTAATCTCTATAAATTAAATAAAAAAGTATTGGAGATGTTTTAATTATTATTTTTATGAGAAATAGTTTGGTTTAGACTTTAAAAGAAAGAAATCCCTATAGTATATAAATACATACTAAATTCAAACAAAAGAATTAAAAAAAGAAAAAAAGAAGGAAAATTAAAACTGTCTCTCTCTTTCGCTCTTCTTTCTTCTTTCTCTCTCTTCCATTTCCATGGTGGAACCAACGGAAAACGCAGTATCGCCGGAACAAGGATCGAATAACGCAACAACTTCACTATAATTGTAGCACAATTAGGGTTTAGAAATTCCTTGAATTAGAACAATGCCTATTTCCAGGTACAACATTCGAAGCGCGCACGTGTTGGCGGATCCGGAGCTCCACCGTGCCGCCGATAAGGATGACTCCGAAGCTCTTCTTGAAGCCGTAGCCATGAGTGGACTCGTCGGCTTCTTGCGCCAGCTCGGTGACCTCGCTCAGTCCGTTCTCTCTCTCTCTCTCTCTCTAACTGCCTTTATTGTTACCTGATAGTGAATTGTTGTGCTCGCAGTTTTCGTGATTGCAATGAGTTTTTGAAAGTTTTAATTATAAAAATTATAATTTACTTCTATATTTGAATTTGTGTTTATTCAGCAAAAGAAAATTGTGTTTAGCACTGTGGTTGGTGGAGGTGATGTTAGCAATAGTAGAGTGAGCTTTGATTCAGCGATTTATTTTTTTTGTTTTTCGCTTTTTTTTTGTCTGTTTTTGTAATTCGTTGGTTCGGAGTTTTTTTTGGAAGCAATTGTTAGTTCGGAGTTTCTAATTTGGTGGCTGGATTATGTGGCTAAATTTGAGTTATCGTTTTTTCGCAAATATTATTGTGAATTTATGATTATGATTTAATACTGTATTGTAGAATTGAGTGTAGGAAACTGAAACTGAAACTGATTTAGGGGATTCCTTTTTGAATCTTATTTTCGTTTTCTTTTGTTTTAATTTATTTCGTCTTGTCTTTGTGTCTTCTTCCTTGATTCCTTTTGGTTCTTTTTATCTTTTGTATGTAGTGACTTTTTGGGCGGATAGAAAAAGGAAGAAAATGTGGTGATTGGTGCATAGATTCTTTGAGAAGATGTTGGATGCTTTTTTATATACATGGATATTTGATATTTTGATTGAATGATGCATGAACCACAATTCTGAAACTAACTTTCAGGGCAGATATGACAATTGAGTTATTTGCCATAAACATGATTTGACCCAATTATGCATTTTTTTTTTGTGTTTACAGAAGTTTTAATTTTTATTAATCACAGAAGGTCAGTAAAAAATAATTAAATCACTTCATAAAAAAAAATAAATCACAGAAGGAGGGATTGGTATTAAGTAGACTATTTTATAACTGATTAGCATTTTTGGCACTGCAATTTTTGGTTTGGTGGGTACGATATGAGTATTAACAATACAATGGCCAATCTTAGGATCTATTGTCCACAATCTTCTCATCAACCACCTGAATTGAACCTAGGTAGCTCAATAATCTTGTGATTTTAACTCAAATGCATATGGTAGGAAATTTTATGTGTCATCAGAGGTGTGGTGGTCATGGCATTCTGTCCCTGCAGTGAATATTAGAAAATTAGTTCAAATTTGTAGTCTTGGCATCAACATTTAACATTTTAAATTACAAGTTTTACAACTACCAGCTGCTGTTAAGTTCTCTCTGCATTTAACTGTATCATTTTGATCAGATTTGCTGCTGAGTTGTTCCACGACTTGCATGAAGAAGTAATGGCTACTGCTGAAAGAGGCCACAGTCTTATGTTTCGTGTCCAACAACTTGAGGCTGAAATTCCTCCACTTGAGAAAGCGTTTTTGTCACAAACTCATCATTCATCTTTTTTCGCAAATGGAGGTTAACTAATCAATGGAGTCCTTTTGTAATTTGAACTGTAGGCGATAATGTATCCCTTGACAAATTTGAACACGCTTCTTGCACTGCAGGGATTGACTGGTGTCCTAATCTTCGATCTGAACAAAATCTTGTTACACGTGGAGATTTACCCAGATTTATAATGGATTCATATGAAGAATGTCGTGGTCCACCTAGACTTTTCCTTCTCGACAAGTATGGTGATTGGATTTGAAAAACATACAAAATTTCAGAATAAATGCAATTTAGTTATTGTGTTATGGATATTTGAAACTTTTCTTTCCTTTTTGGCTCAAAAAGGTTTGATGTGGCTGGTGCTGGGGCATGTTTGAAGCGTTATACTGATCCATCAATCTTTAAAGCAGAGCCTGCGTCCTCTATAACCACAACAGTAGAAGTTCACAGGCAAAGGAAAATTCGTAAAGTCAGGGTACTAAAGCACTGATTCTACCTCTTGATGTCATAATTTTTCTCAAAATTCTTTTAATTCACGTAAAAAACAATTTTATACAATGGAAATTGAATATTTGCAATTTTGGATATTAAATATGTATAATTTGTATTTTCAGCAAAAGAAAGGAGAATGGCTGAGGGATGGTGAAACCTCTGAAGTTGTACAATCACATTCAAAGTGAGTTCCAATAATTTTACTATGGTGCATAAACTATGCCTCTGATTTGTCAAATGCAAACTTGTCCTTAAAATGGTTAACTGGTTACTCAATCTATTTCCATTATTACAGATTACATCAGTTGTTTCTTGAGGAGCGTATTGAAAATGCTTATAGTGATCCTGCTCGTCTTGTGAAGTTGAAAAAAAGACAATTCGACGGATCTGCAGTTGAAGCAAAATCTGGTAAAAGTTACATGGAGAAAATTCTGGAAATGCCCTCACCTGATCATAAAATGGTTTGTGAAACTTCAATCACTCCACTACCTGTGAAATTTATGTCAGATAACACTGGTGAAATTGGAATTAGTATACTTGAAATCAATGGCACTGGCAGTTCACCTAGGAGAAGGTCTATGGGAAATGGAAATACTCATTCTTCATCAAATGAGCAGGATTTAGAACTGAATTCATGCTCAGAAATGGACAGGAAGACAGATGGATTTCTTGTGGAGGAGCCTGAACAAATCTCTTCTGGTGGGACAGATAAAATGTCTTCTAAGCATCTCAAGGTACCTGCTGAACCAGAACTGGTGGATGATGATGAACAAAAGAAAATAGATTGCAGCTTAGATGAATACCATTCTGATGACGCAGCTAGTGAGGTTGATGATTATATGGATGCATTAGCTACCATGGACTCGGAGTTGGAAACAGACAATGATTGTAGACCTAAGAAAAGCTTCTTGAATGTTCAAAAGGTAACTGATTCAAATGGTGAAGAACATCAACTGCAAGCTCAATTTTCGGATTCCGAATCATTTGGAGACTCATCAATATCTGAGGAAATTGGTTCATCTGAACAAGATACAAGTGTGGAACATAATGAAGTGCAAGCCCGGCTGCCAGATTCTTGGTCAGCAGGAACCCCCTGTGCGTCAGATGATAATAGTTCATTCAGCAGAAATAGAAAGGAAGAACTTACCCAACTGCAAGCTCAGTTTTCAGATTCTCAATCTATTGGTAACTCCTCATCAGATATTGAAAATATGTCATCCAACAAGCTTCCCCAAACTGTTGAATCGCAAAATACTTGTGATGAGTTTGTCACACGTGATGATGCACTTGATCAGGGGCAAGCAATATCTGATTCTGGACCAGTCTCTTCTGGTTTATGTCTGGTGGATTCAGGAAGTTTATTGCTGTCTTCAGATCATGGAGCAACAGCTGCCCCACTAATGTCCCTACCTACAAGGACTCGATCAGATGAAACACCACATGCTCCTGTTGAACGTCATTTAAGATTGGAAGATGATGAAGACAGGGGGTATCTTGTTGATTCTATTGCTACCGGATCTTTTTCTCTTTCCCCAATGAAATATCATGGTTGGCCAGTTGTTTATTTTGACAACAATTCTTTGAACAATTTGGATTTGCGTGATCCTCATGTCAACTCCAATACTCTGTTACAAGTTTCCGATGATTTAAATTTAGCTCATGAAGGCAAATGTGGTGAGCATTCTGACATCAAAGTGTTGCAGGCAGAATCTCTTAATGAATACTCTTCTGAGATATCAGTTGTTGGAGACATTGGTTCACCGGGAGAGGATCCCATTTGTATGCCGATGGATGTAGACCTGAATTCAGGTACTAAGCTACTGCTTGACAACTGGGATTTAAAATCTGATAATGATGCTAAAGCAATACAACTCGACTCAGAAGATTTATTTCCTGTTGTGGAGACTACCGTAGAGAATAGCTTTACAGAGGAGCTTTGCTCTGATTTTACACACAGAAATCCTCAAGATGAACCAGATTCGGCTGAAGTTGAAACTCTGTATCCTGATCAGCGATCAAATTTTGATGAAGTACCAAGGGTAATGCCTGGCGATGAAATAAATGGATCCACCTGCAGTTTGGATCCAGTTGAAGATGATGATTGTATTAAACACCCACCTTCCTCTGATTACATGCTGCAGGATAATGATGTCATGGCAAATGATGTGTTCCCTGTAAAAGTTCAGTCCAAAGATCTGGTTGTATCTGCTATTCCTTCTCTTGATAATGCTGAAACTGATGCAAGTATTGCTAATTGTCTAGCTTCAGATTCTATTTCTTCCCCATCAATGTTTCCTTCAAATTCGCACGAATCTCTCCAAGGTTCTTCGGATTCCCATAGGATGGAAATTGAATCCAATGATGCAGAGTTGACAAAAATTTCCACAGACTTGAATGCGGAGAACAGGGAAAGTCAACTGGAACCATTTTCAGATATCACATCTCCAGTGAGTAGTCTTGCAAAGTTTGAAGAATCTCTTTCTACTTTTGAAGATTGTCATGAGAAAAAGATGGAATTTGAGGAGGAAGTTGCAAGAGATTCTTTGACAGAGTTTACAGCACATATAGTAGTGGATCAACTGGAAACTGCTTCTACTAATGAACAGTTGAACCTGAACAGATCAGTTCCTTCTGATCCTTCTGACTATGCTATATGTAATAATTTTCAACCTTCATTGTTTAAGGAGAAAATCCAAGATGATTCTTCTCTCGATGACATAAAAATGGTGACCCCGTGTTCAGAGCTAGACTCACAGAAGTCAGAACCTATATTTGTTTGCCAGAATGATCTACAGAACAGCAAAGATAGTTTTTCACCACATTCTGATAATCAACCGGAGCCTGAAACCCATTTAGAATTGTTCTTAAAACCACAAGTTTCTCAGCAAGATGTGGGATTTCTTCTCAGAAAAGAAGAAAAATGTACCCCTGCAAAATTTGAACCTCAACTGATGCAGATATCAAATCAGTTGGAGCAAGAAAGAAAAAGTTGTGCTGCTTCTCAGTTTTCTGCTGAACTCCATCCAGAAGAACCTTCACATGGTTCTTCATCAAAGTCATCTGATCAGAAGATGAACCCAACAAAACACGTCAAGGATCCATTGGAACCTATACTTCCTGATCTTTTTCCCAAGGCAACCAAAATCAAGCTTGAGGAGACACCACCTATGCCCCCTCT
Organism: Cicer cuneatum; assembly: GCA_037974295.1. Taxonomy (NCBI): domain Eukaryota; kingdom Viridiplantae; phylum Streptophyta; class Magnoliopsida; order Fabales; family Fabaceae; genus Cicer; species Cicer cuneatum. The sequence goes on from JBBPBO010001986.1 coordinate 8,960,734, forward strand.
ACCACCAATGCAATGGATAATGAACAAGGTTCAATCTGCTTCTCTAGTTTCTCAGAGAGAAGAAATAGGTGTAAGTCAAGTATCATTCCAACCAATACAGCCAGTTAAACCTGATTATAAGTCTCAATTTGGTTTATCAACTTCTGAAAGAGTAATCTTGCCGTATCAGAATCCTTTTTTGCCTGTTGTGGCTGTGGAAAGTAATACAAGCCTACACTCTTCTGGTGGTGTTTCAGAGCATCCTGTTGCTATTCCTTTGCAAGTGATGGTAAATGAAGCAAATGGTCTGCATAATTACCTAGTTCTGGAGAGAAGCCAAATTCACAACCCTTTTTTAACATTACCCATGCTATCTTATGGTGGCCTTCCACATGGGCGTGTCATTGCTTCAGAGGGAGAAAGCATATTGAACTCAAGTCCATGCCCACCAATGCTGTCCTCTGCACGTGCTGATTCTGGGGCTGATCCCATCTATCAACAAGAAAAACTGACCCAGTCAACAAGTCAGTTGATGGAAGATACTAGTTTAGAAGCTAAAAAGGATAGTTCTGGAGAAAGTGTACTGAATGCAAGTCCATGCCGACCAATACTGCCTGTTGAATGTGCTATTCCGGAGGCTGATCCCATCTTTCAACAAGACGAACAGACTCAGTCTTTTAGTCAATTAATGGAAGATACAAGTTTTGAAGTTAAAAAGGATAGTCCTGGAGAATTGCATTTAGTGCTACCTGCTGCTGAATGTCCTGTATCTGGAGATGATCCCATTTCTCCAAAAGAACAACATTCTCATTCTCCAAATCAATTAATTGAAGAGACTTCTTTACAATTCTTAAAACTTGAGGAGTTATCGATTAATTTGGAAATGGAACAAGGAGATCATTTAGTCTCATCTGAGTCACCACCAAGTATAAAAATTGTGCAGCCCAATCACATCCCGCTGCCTTCGGAGGGGGATCTGGCAATGTCATTGGATACATCTGCCAAATCATCTGAGTACGATAGTCGAATGTCAAATGGAAAACCAAAGAATAAGCTTCCTCGTCCTCAGAACCAATTAATGGATGTTGTTGCCGCTCTTGACAAAAGCAGGGTAAAGACAATTTTCTTGTTCTCATCAAATGTACTCTTTATGAGGTCTTATTTTTTGCATAACACACTGCCTTTGTACCACTGCAGCTGAGGAAGGTCACTGATCGTGTTAGGCCCCAGATAGAACCGAAGGTAGATGAAAGAGACTCATGGCTAGAACAGATTAGAACAAAGGTAAGAGCTAGCAAATTTGATCTTGTTCATCATGATATTTTGACCCTTTTCTATCAAATTCGTGTATGTTTAACTATTTCAAAATATTGTTTTTCAGTCCTTCAACTTGAGGCCTGCTGTGGTTACACGACCCAACATTCAGGGTCCCAAAACAAACTTGAGGGTTGCTGCCATCTTGGAGAAAGCAAATTCTATTCGCCAGGTCTATCACTCTTTATTCGTTAAATGTATTCCATTAGGCGTATGTTCTCTGTTAAGTTTTGGTAAAAGACATGTAGTATTCCCCTCTCTTTCCGTGCACCAATATACCACTTCTCTTAAGGGTAAACTTTACTAATGTCAATTATTGAAACAGGCATTGGCTGGCAGTGATGAAGACGATGATGCAGACAGTTGGAGTGATTCTTGAATAAACTACATAATGAAAAACACTGATCTCAGTGCCAGTGGATTTTTTTTTCTATTGTGGTTCTTGTCCAAAATCAGGTGTAAAAAGTCTTTCTTCTCAATAATGAACAGGAAATTTACTTTAATTCACAAGATTCATTATCCTTTTGTGTGTTCATATATGTTTCTCTGGACAACATATGTCCCCCTCCTGAGTCCACCCAATTCACGTACAGATGAATAAACATGGGAACAAGAACGCTATGTTGCGTCCACCCAGAACGATTTTCAGAGGTGAAACTTGCTTCAGTCAGATTCAGGCTCAGTGTGTAAGCGCTGTATCCATCCAAATCAATGAACTATCAAAAATTATTTCTTACTTCCATTTAAGTATATAACTACGTGTATATTTGTGCTGTGGTTGTCATAATTTTTTGATTCATTGTCATGAGTAAATTTGTAATTCTGTAATATAGTAATCTACTGATAATTGCCTGGTAACGCCATGTAGTAGTTCATTTATTTGTGTCCAATACATAATACACACACACATATAATATATATATATATATATATATATATATATATATATATATATATATATATATATATATATATATATACATGTGAGTAAATTATTTTGGATGTACAGTTTCTATTCTGTCATTCGTTGCCTTTGTCCATTGATATAATTTTCGGTAGTATTTTTTTCTTCTGTAATTGTATATAGAAACAAGAAAAAATTGAAACTTGGTAGAGGAAATATATACTTAAGATTCGCAAACTCATTTCTCTTTGGCTGCTTGTGCATTTGCTACTCCTACAACTTTATCATAATGATGGGCTTATCCAAATAGCTTTTATTTAGATGGTTTTGGTCCTTTAAATTAAGATATTCAGTTTGAAAGAAAAAACAAGAACCTAGGATTATTGATTGAAAAATTCATCATTGAATTTAACATAATTTTACAATTTGGTACGTTCTTAAATATCAGACTCCCTTGAGAATTTTTTGTTTCTTTTTGTAAGACTTTTTTTTGAATTTTCAATTTTATTAACCATTTTTTTTAACATTTCTCTAATTAATTTACATCTATGTCTACGTCTGCAACCAATAATTATTATAATGAAAATATTAACCAATTTTCTCTCTTGAAAGATAAAATTGTAAAAATATCACTTGTCAACAAATTTAATATAACTATTAATTTTTATGATTTGATTAATGTAATTCTATATTTAGGGACATAAATAATATACACATGCATATATATGATTATAATCTCAACTGTGGATTTTTTAATTAATGATTGTAAATCTTGACTTTTCTTTTTAAAGTGAATTTTTTCATGAGTTAAATTTTATTTGGTGTCCTATTTTATGTCTATAATAACAAACTATAAAATTGTTTAGTTATTTACTGTATTGACTAAAAACTTTTAATTCTTCACCGTGGTCTTTAAAATGAATTTTATGAATTTGTCAAGTGTCATCCTATCCTAGTATTAAAAAAACAACTAATTTTTACGAGATTTGTTGCATGAAAGAGACGAAAGATAAGTGAAGTTATCTAATATTTACAAATTATTACTATTCATCCTCTCATGTGATCAGCCCATTGTTAATTGGTCAAACTCTTTATTTTTGTATATTATTTTCTTTATTGTATAAATCTTTTGTAAAAAATAGCATTAGCTCTAAAAAAAATAATCATAATTTTCTGGAGGGAAGAAAATCATCCACCTTACATGAGATGTAGGAAATTAACACCAGGAAGTTTCTAGGAACATGAGAAAACTGAAAGATGTAGGAAATTAACACCAAGAAATTTCGAGGAATGGAAAATAGAAAAAACTGAATTGCAATCCTAAACTACTCATGAATGGTTGATATATCTACCCATGGCTTCTTTCATATGAATTCACACACTGCCACTGAATATTACTCAGCAATTTAGCTTCAGTTTTTTGAAATTTAGATGGCTTGCAGTAATAGTGGCAGAAGCAGCAGTAGCAGTAGCAGAAGCATCGTGGCGCTGAGAAAGAAAAATGATTACGACGTGTTTATCAGTTTCAGAGGCGCAGACACACGTAACAGTTTGATTGATTATCTTTATGCTTCCCTCAAAAGAAAAGGCATTGTTCCATTCAAGGATTATAAAAATATCAGGAAAGGTAAATCCATAGCACCCGAGCTGTGTAGTGCAATTGAAGGTTCTCAGATTTTCATTGTGGTGTTCTCGAAGAACTATGCTTTCTCAACATGGTGTTTGCGAGAATTGGATCAGATTCTTTACTGTTCTCTAGTAAATGGAAAACGTGTTCTTACTGTTTTCTATGATGTTGATCCATCTGAGGTTAGACACCAAAAAGCAAGTTTTGCTAAAGCTTTTGAAAAACATAATAAAAGTCTCAAACAGAACTTAGAGATGGTCAGAAGATGGAAGGCAACTCTGATTCAAGTGGCCAATATCGCCGGCTGGGATTTACGCCACAAGTAAGTAATCTTCTCGCCTTTACTATCAAACACCAACACACGCCAGATACCACACTACTAACAGTAATTGAATTTAACTATATGTGTTGAATCCTCAATATGTAAGGTCGTGTGTGTGTGTGTGTATCTCTCTCGCTTCCCATATCCAAATTCTAATGCTTTGTAAAATAAATGTAATTAATCTACACATATATGTAATTAATCTAAAGTTGTCAATTGAGATTTAAAGAAAAATACTATATCATCTTGTCCTGCACCTGTGTTTTTTGTTTTTCTTTTGTCATAATTATTTAGTGTTATTGGTTAACTTGTATTTAAAAATGCAGGGCACAGCATGCAGAAATTGAAAAGATTACTCAAGAGATAAGGAATTTGTTGGGTGACAAATTTTCAAGTCTTCCAAAAGATTTAGTGGGAATTGCTTCTCCTCTAGAAGAATTAAAAGAACGTTTACTTTTGAACTTGGCTAATGAAGTTCGGGTAGTAGGAATTTGCGGGATGAGAGGAGTAGGGAAATCAACTCTTGCTAATGTTTTGTATGACAAAATATCTGATGAATTCGAAGCATGTTGCGTTATTGATGATGTTAGCAAAATGTATAAAGACAATGGTCCAATTGGTGTACAAAAGCAAATTCTACGTCAAACTCTAAATGAAGAACACCTTCAGGTACTCAATCCTTATGAGGCAACTAAGTTGATACGACGCACCATGCGTCATTTAAAGACCCTTGTAATTCTTGATAACGTTAATGAAATTGAAAAACTGGAGAAACTAGCAGTGAATCGTGATTGTTTTGGTGCAGGGAGTAGAATCATTATAATTTCTAGAAATGAGCATGTCTTGAATGAGTATGAAGTGGATGAAGTTTACAGAGTACCACTCTTGAATTGGACTAACTCTCTTCAATTATTATTCTACCAAAAACCTTTCAAATGTGATGATATTACTAGTCATTATGAACGGTTGGCACGTGAGATCCTATATTTTACAAATGGTCAACCTTTGGCAATTAAAGTATTGGGTTCATATTTATCTACCTTACATATCTCTGAATGGAGAAATGCATTGGATAGATTGAGCCAAAGTCCAAACAAAAATATTATAGATATGGTGCAATCAAAGTACCAATATTACAATGGAGTCGCTATTCAACCTACGATTGCTCATCGTTATGTGGAGCAAAGGTACATAGAGGGTAATCCTGTGCAGCCGTCCTACTTTGCCCGTGGATTCAACTCTCCTTTTCTTATGTTTAATGACGAGAACACGGCTTCTTGTTCTATCATGTGATTATTTTATTATTGAAAAATGTTATTTGAACTTATTTTTTTTTTACACAAATACAAACACAAATACAGTATGACTTACATTTATGGAAGAAGAGAGAGGGAGGGAGTATGACCCACATTTATGTCATCATAATATGTATAAAAAGTAAGTATTTCATTTGTTTTTGTATTTGTGTCTAAAAGTGTGTTCAAATAACATTTCTCTTTATTGTTTTTTAGGTGTACATACGGACACAATATAATATGCATCTTGTAACTTTATACTCAATTATTTAGATCTTATATAAATTTGTAAATTTGGTGGAGTATTTAGTTCAATCGATTATTGTTATACTCACTATTAACACTAAAGAGTGGTGCATGGAATATTAGTCACAGAGTATGATTAAAAAAATTAATTAGGCTTAAATGTAGTTTTAATCTCCTATTTTAATTGATTCGTAATTTTGGTTCCTCTATTTTTAATTTTTTAATTTTGGTCTTCGTATTTTAACTGATTCGTAATTTTGGATCATCTATCTCTAATTTCGCAATTTTGGTCCCCCATTTTAACTAATTCGCAGTTTTGGCCCCTCTATTTCATAATTTTAGTCTCTATATTTTAACTTATTTGTAATCTTGGTCCCTCTATTTCAAATTTTGCAATTTTAATCCCTCTATTTTTTAAAATTGAGACATTTTGTCCCACTTGTAATTTGTGTCTCTATTTTGATGAGACATCATTAGTATAGTTAAACAATATATTTAAATTGAGACATTTTTAATTAAACAATATATTTTAAATAAAATTTATCATTTTTGAACCTAATTAAAATATTTAAAATAAACTTAAAAAATTAAAATAAGTAACAATCACACTCATTATTTCTAAAAAAAAAATAAAATTGTTTATCAAAAAAAGAAATCAACTTCCCCTCTCGTTGTCGTAATTTCTCATTTTTTTAATTTATATTTCTTATGTTTCGATTAAGTTTCAAAAGAATTTGTTTTTGTTATTTAAAATGTTTTATTTAATTTAAAAACAATAAATGTTGACATGACTTTCACTTAATTATATTATTCAAGCCACATTATCAAAATTAATAGTCAAATTGATAAGTGGGACAAAATATCTCAATTTTAACAAATAAAGATATCAAAATTGCGAAATTAGAAATAGAGGGACCAAAATTACAAATCACTTAAAATATGAGACCAAAATTACAAAATTAGAAATAAAAGAATCAAAATTATGAATCAATTAAAATAGGGGGACTATAATTGCATTTAAGCCAATTAATTTATATCACATTGAAGATGGAAAGAATCATTTATAATAGAATAATTTTTTTACCAAAAATAAATTAGTTATTGTAAGATAGACGGAGTAGATAAGAACCAACAAAACAAAAATAAAACTAGGAAAAATAATTGTAAATAGAAAATAAAATAGAAATGAAAAGAAAATCACAAACATAAATTTGGATTTTTTTAATTATATTCTATTTTTGAAAAAGAAATTAAAATATCCTATTTTAAAATTAATGTACCAAAATGTTTTTTTAACCCTAAGGAGGTCGTAGGGCAGAAATATGACCATATACGGTGTTAAAACAATTTCTCCTACAAGAGATCACTATATACGGTGTTAAAAAAATTTCTCCTACAGGCGATCGCATACTGAAAATGCGACTATCTATTGCTTTATTTATTAGTTTTTTACAAATTAAAAAATAATAAAATGTCCAATCAATAGATGATCGCATCTGCGAGATACAATCTCTCGTAAGACGAAATTTTCAGCACAATGCATAATCGTATTTCTACTCTACGATCTCATTAATGTCCAAAAAATAAGACATTTTTGTATATTAATTTTAAAATAAGGTATTTTGAATTTTTTTTAAAAGATGATATAATTGAAAAAGAATCCCAAAAATTCATTTTCTGCCTAAACAAATAAATTAGTTTTCAAAATGGCCACACTTAAAAAATTTAGAACAAATTAGGTAAGTTTTATAAATAAATACACAAAAATTAGGAAGAACTTTGTATTGAATCTATGTTGCTAGTATATGATTGTACGGACTCTCTGTAACCCTTCATAAAATCTGGACAGAGTCTTGTCCAATATGATATCGAGATACACCTTTATTATTAATAAATTTACTTATAAAAAAAATACATTATTATTTCAATAAACAAATTAATAATTAATATTAAAATTAATTGCAAATTTTGGTCTTTTAATTTTTATCAATTTGTAAAATTGATTATTTTATTTTTAAATTCAACAAATTTGGTCCATTTTTAAATATTTTTAATTAAAAAATAGTGGTGTAATATATTTTAAATAACATAACACATGATATGATGAAGTTGAATAATAATATTCATAAAAGTGCAATAAAGTCATTCAAAAACTTTAATTTTAACTTTTAAAATTATCAATTTTTATAATTTAACTAAAAATATATAAACAATAAATGTATTTTATATGATTTTAGATCGTTAGATCATATATAATGTCACTTAAAATATATTAAATAACCATTTTAAGTTTTAAAATTTAAAAGAGACTAAAATTATTAAATTTTAAAATAAAGGATCAACATAAATCGTAAAATATAGAGACTATAATTATAATTAAATTTTAATATTATATGTACCTATAAGATCAATAATTGATATCACCTGAATAGATCAAATATATTAACGGTCAAAATTCAATAATATTAAATCTACAGCTAATATGACAAAATGGGAAAATCTCACAATCATCCTATGGTAAACGCCGCCATCCTTGACCTCAAAGTTTCCAACCAATGCATTTGTGATTTATGAAGACTAAAGTAACTCGGTTTATTTAGGAATTTTTTTATAAAATGAAAAAATTGGGAAATGGAAGTCCTTGTCAGTTGAGTGTTTGCACTATGAAAATTGAAAATAGATTAAAATTTAAATGTTTGAAAAACAACTATGTTCTCTTGATGTTGGACTTTGTAAGGTTAGGATTTGAATTTATAATAGAAATTATTGAAGGGTCATTATGAGTAGGCAATTTTAGCTTATGTGAAGAGAGTATAGTGGTTTTATCAAATAAATAAAGCAAGTTTTATAACAGAAACTGATAATGAGGTTTGTGTTATGTGAGAAAGTCACTCATCACACACTAGGGTGTGTGACTTATTCACTTTATGGCTGTCCCATTACACTTCAATTACATAAATGAAGTTAAGGGAATTGCTTCGATTAAGATTGTCACATTCAAAGCCACCATTAATACATGTTCATTGAATGATGCCAAGATGGATCCGTCTCTTGTTTTATCACTAGGGTGGAAATAGACTTGGTCAAATATTAGTTAGCAAGAACCCAACGTTGATATCATACCATTCCTTCCCATAAAATATATATTGTGTAACAAGTACCAATTTACCACTTTTCCCTATAATAAAGTTTACCAATTTACTACTACCAAAGAAAGCATCGGTTAAACACTAATTGACAATTTTTTTTAGATGGTTTAGTTTGGTGAGCAAAATAGAATAGAAGAATTGAATAAAGATGTACTAATAAGATATAGATATATTATAACTTGTTATATTATGTATTTGATAGATTGGTGATAATAAATAGAATAATATTATTTAAATAGTGGAATAATTTTATTTTTTTTGGAAATATTTTTATTTTTTTAATTAACAAAAAATACTTCAAAAATTAAATTGACTATTAAATAATTTAAAAAAATTCATTGAAACTAATAAATAAATAATTTCAATTTTAAAAAAAATTTATGACTAACTAACTAATTCTATTATATATGTTAGATAAACTAAATAAATATATGATATATATTATATGTAAATAAAAAAATTACCCTTGTAAGAAAATTATATTGAATGTAAAAAAATTTAATTAATGTTCACATATTTGTATATTTTAATAATAAATTTATTTTTAAATATTCTATATCCATTGATTTTTATATTTTTAGATTATATAATACATATGTTTTAAATTTCTCATGTGATAAAATCATACATATTTTTATTAATATATATTTTTTTTATAAAAAAATTGTCCTTATCCTATTTTTGTTGATATTTAACTCAACTCAATTTTTTTATTAATAAACATTTGAATTAGAGTGATACAATATAATAAATTTTTAGATTAATTATCATATTATATTATCTCATCAAACATTAATTAAAATATAATATATTATGCTATTATTTTATCACGTGTCTTGTATTATTCACCAAACAAACCCTAAGAATTTTGAATTGGATATTTAAATTAAAGGAGATGATGTTGAATGGAGAACCATGCATTGGAAATGAAAAAGCATGCGTGTGGACCAAGGTGTTGCTCCCGTGACATTGGAACAGTTGATGGAATTGGAAATATGCTCTAATTAGGGCCAATGTGGAAAGCAAGGAAACCGACAATGTAACTACTCCCTACATCTTCTAATAAATGTTTTATTTATTAATTTTTTATCTTAAACTATTATCATTTTATAATATTAATTATTTTTTTATTAATACATTTTTATTGTACATATTGTCAAATTTATTTATTAACTATAATTAATAAACGTATTTGATTAAAAGAAATATATTTTATTATTAAAATTAATATAATTGATTATTGTTTTAAAAATTTATATAAACTTAAATGGTATATTTAAAATAAAACGAAAAGAGTAAGATGTAAAAGAGTAAGACGAAAAGAGTAAGCATGTTCACTTTAATTATATTGACTCTCCTCTTTTTCATTTTAATTTTTTGATTTGAATTGTGTGGTTTTTAAAGAAATAATTAATTTGATTAATTTTAATTATAAAATAAATTTTATTTACTCAATTATTTTTATTAATTTTAGTTAGTTGATAAATTTAATGAGTTGAGATACAATAAATAAAAATATATTAATAGAAAAAAATACTTAATTTTATATTAATATTATAAAATGTCAATTAATTTAAAACAGAGAAAAATAATAAATAATAAACTTACCATGAGATGGAGGAGTAACATTTACGTAAGCTGTTGTTGAGTCTCTCATAAATACTCATAGAGCATAGAGTTATTAGGTGATAATTTTTATAATCAAAACTTGACAAAACTAAAGGTACTTGGATTTTGGATGAAAGTTTGTTTCGAAGGATAGATCAAGAAGTCAAGCAATGAAGGTTATGTTTTGATTAAAAGCTTAAATTAAACAAAATTAGGAAGCATGAAGCTTGATTAATTAGATGTTTAATTTATATTATAAAACATAAAAATTGAAGTTACTTTTGTTGTGAATAATTAGAGCTGATCAATGGATATCTATCTTCCTACACCATATAACTTCTATAATTAAAGGTGATTCAACATATTGTGTTAGTGTACTTAATATTATACTCTTAATATACTTGTAAATTAAAAGAATTAAGTCCTATTTTATGACTCATATAAGGACTTGTAAGGATGTATCTTGAAGAATATAATGCAATACTCCATTGTTCTATCATTTTCTTTTTCTACCTTCTTTCTATTATTGTTCTATATTTATTTATAATTTGGTTATTTTTATAATACATTATCAACACGATTAGCTATTAACATAATTAACTTCAAAGTTCTATTCCAATAATATTTCTTATTATTATTTACATCATCTCATGATTATATTATTTCTTAAAAGTTTTATTCATTTTATTTCATATCAATCTTTTATTTCTGCATATAAATTTTATTGAGAAATCGTATCTTGTATGATTATTTTTCTCTATTGTTCTATATTTATTAGTTTTGGTAATTTTCATAACACGTTACGATTCTCTACCATATGAGTGAAAACATAATCCACTTGGAGGTTTTATTTCATAAATATTTCTTATTATTATCTACTTCTTCTCATGATTATATTATTTCTTAAAAGTTTTATTCTTTTATTTCATGTCAATCTTTTATTTTCTTGTATATAAATTTTATTGAGAAATCTTATCTTGTATAGTTGTCATATTTTTCTTTGTTTATTCTTGTTAAGTTTCAGAAGAATTTAACATTAAAAGCATCTGTGAAGGATTGGTCAAATAATGATTTCTCTTGATCATTGTTTATTAAGATCATATGTAATATAGTTCTTGAAGAACTAAAGGAAAATGAAAATTAAAGCAAATGATTGCTCAAACAATGAATTATTCTTGATAATTGTTGACGTAGATTATTGTGATATAGTTTCTGAAGAACTAATATTCAAACATCTCTTAAAATTGCTCAAAATATGTTTTTTTTCCCATCAATGGGAATTTTGGTCCAGTGCTTGAACTACAAATAATTTAATAAGAATCCTTGCAAGAATTGCAAAATTTTCGATTTTAAATGGTCATTATTTATAAAGATTTGTGCTTGAGTTTCTAAAGAACTACTACACAATTGAAATATATAAGATCTCTTTGATCTTAATATTAATTTTTAAAAAAATAAAATGAGGGAAAATGCATATATTTTTATCCTACTCAAATATGCTCGTGTTCCAAAATTGAGAAAGAGTTTCATATATATTTTGAAAGATTGATCATAAATTGTCATTACACAAAAGAGAATATATTGAACAAAAATATGAAAGACCAATGATAGATTATATAACCAATGTTGTGGTCATGATAATTGGCGTGCTAGAGATTATCATTGATGTGGTGTTGATGAATTATAAGTGAAAGTGATAAAATAACCTTTAATGTGATATTGATGAATTATAAGTGAACGAGGTTAAATCTCATTTAGTGTGATTTGTGGTATGGTTTTTTTTATAATGAAATCACAATTAATATACATTAAGTAGATGTGTAATTATAAAGATGTCATTTCATGAAAAGCAAACAAAAAATGATTAGTGGTATGATAAGTTTATAAATAACTAAGTTTATGTTCTATATTTTTTTTTATGTTACCTCAATATTTTAGCTTGTATGGAATAAGAATGAGCATATATCCCATATTGCCAATAAAAAAAAATTCCGTGAGATTAAATCAAGATACATGTAAATATATCTCTAAAATTCTATTTGTGGGTTATGTGTAGTGGTATATTTTTGAAGTCTTCTAAATCTAATCATCTTAAAATTTAAAAATATTCTTGTTGGATATGAATTAATATTAAATTTTCTTTTTGAAAGTTATTTATGATCGGATATATATAATATGTATTTTGAACATGTCTATATTTTAGACATATAAGTGATAATATGTGTTGTTAAATGACTTTTATAAAATTCTTGTACATATATAAGTGTATCTTCTTTTGTGCAACTTCTAAAGAAGAAGAAAAAACGTCATATGGTTTATATATAAGTGTATTTTCTCTTTTTGATTTAATTTATATTTGTTTAAATAAAATATGTGAAATGGTTTATAGAGTTTTATTTATCGAATAAAATTATGCTCCCATGTTTATGCAAATGATAATCATTTATATATGGATGATAGTGCACAAGAGAAATGAAGTCTTAAAATCTTAAAAATGTATATTAAATTATTTCATTTGATTACAAAATTTTAATATTATGTTTGTTCATGATTGATTCGAATGAGTTGGAACAATTGAAACTTGTGTATTAACACATGTATTTTTGTAAACTAGAAGTTTACAAATTATATTGAAGTTTTTTGTTGGTAAAACCGGATGAGCCATCCCAGATCAATTATGATGCGAAAAACATAATTTTTTATGCCAACATAAATTGAAGAGTTAGAAGATTCTTCAATCAAATAATTTTTGTGTTATTAGCTCCCAAAGTAAGTTGACAATTTTAAGGAATGAATCTCTCACATTTCTAAAATTTATATGAGATTGTATTTGGGAATCAATACACTGATCATATAGATCAATACACTGATCATAAACTAAATGACGTTGTGTATGTTTGTTGTAACTCACAGCAAAAAATTTGTGAGAATTTTGTGTCAACTAATTTGACTAAGAGTCAACTTTCATAAATATCTAGAAAGAATTTGGAAAGTAGTGAATGTGTTGGATTTGATATTGAACATCGTGTAGCATATGTTCATACACAAAAATGGACTTGAAGATCCATTTTTTAGACGTCTAAAGTTAATTGTGTGACCAATACTTATGAAATCATAACTTCTAAATTCTACTTTAGGAACACGCAATGATGTATATTGAGATATTGATTTGCATCAAGTCAATAAGTTATTATAGTCCCCCCTTTAATTTACAATCAATTTTGGGTTGATAACCTAATATTCCTCATCGAAGAGATCTTTTTGATGTGTTGCGTATGTTCCAATTACTCCAATATAATGCACTAAGATGGGTCGTAAAAGAATATTGAAAATATATATTCGATATGCAATCTCCATTTATAATAGAGTATATAGAGTTAAGAAATTGGAGACTTGTTGACTATCATTTGATTGATTAGTATTCCCAATATTAGGGGTAGAGAATAACCAGCTGAAAATGATTATTGAAATATATTATTATATCATCTTGATCCTCGTACAAACTAGTTGTGAATCAGAAGTTCAAAAGAGAACTGATTTGTAGAATTTAGAAAAATCAATTATCAGCTGCAAATGCTCCAATCAAAATTTAAGTCATAGTTGGATAATGTATCATTGCAAATGAGTCTCATCTGTGCATGAAGCGTGGTATATTTGTTGATTCAAAAGATAAAAATCCTCAAACAAGGAAAATAGCTAAAAAGCAAGATGGCCAAATGAGGATATGAATATTTCAAAAGAGTAATTTGACATAATTGATTTTCAATTCCAGAAAAACTAATCAGGTAACTAAAATTTGTGAAAAATTAGATAAATTATGCCATGAATCGAATATCATGGAACCGAAATGAAGCCAACATTGACAATATTTTTGCATTAAAATTTAGCACTATATGTTATAAATGTTAATGAAGATCATGAATTAAAGTCTATTAAAGATTATGTACAAAGAAAAGCTAGGAAAAGCAATAGAAGTGGAACTAAACTCGCTTTGCAAAGTGAAAGGTTTTTGTAGTTGAAGTTTGCACATCTGAAGTTATAAAGCTAGCTAACTAGTTATGATCGATTTTCGCGCGAAAAAAAAAATGAGAATGTCAAAATACATATTCACCTAAAGCGAATTCAAGAACCTTTTCATACTTGATTAAAGTTAGTAGCAATGAAAAGCTCGATTTATATGAAAGAGATGTTGCAACGTATTTGTATGGCTCACTTGATAGTAATGATTTTACAAAACTTTTTGAATGATTTAATTTTTGTGAGACATATAGTTCAAACTATTGAAAAGATGACTTAATTAAAATGAATAAATCTTTTTATATGCTCAAACAATCTAGAAGCAATTGTTTAATATTCTTGTGGGAATATTTTCTATACAAGGACTATGGAAATTATATCATTTGAAATCTTACTTCTTAATGTAAGACTCATTGCCTGCTGTTTAGAATATGACAATTGCACTCATACACCTTAATAAAACTGAAGTAAAATATAATGAATAATAAATTAGAATGACTAACATAACTGAAAACTACATTCATAATATAGTTTACAACTTGTTCAATAAATTCATAAAATTGTACATCTTGAAAATAAACTACGATTGTTTGATTACATCATAAAATAAAATAAAACATCAAATTTTAATTCCACAAGTCTGAAACTGATCTTCTGATGCTAAATCCATATCTCATGTTCCTCCAACTGCTAAATAAAAATAAATGGGGTGAGATAAAAATATCTCAGTGAGCTCTAAAAATAAAGGAACGGGCAGTCTGAAAGAATTTTGATAGTGTTTAAGTAAGTGTACTCAATCGTTGCAAGTAATAATAAAATAGTAGTACCGAGTATCGAAATCAAGGATTATGTTTTACTATTGAATGATGTTTAATTACTAAAATTGAAAAAAAAATTTCCGAATTGATTGAAATTATATTTAAAACTAATAAGACTAATAGAATTGAACTTTTATAATAAGAAAAATGTCAGGAATGAGTTTCACTTCGAATCCAACATTGGTTTTTAAATTGATCCTAGTTACTAAATTCCTTTATTGAACTATTATGGAATTCTCTTTATTATTTTTGTCCAAATGTCTTAGTGACAGAACCTTTAATTCCAAAGTAACCCCTAATTCCTTAGTGGATTTACGATTAGAATTAAACTTTACAGTACAAGAATTCTCTTATTAAACTATTGCCTTTGCAAATAATTCAATTGGTTTCATGACCTATTCCTAGACTATAGTATCATGAATTTCTCATCTCAAGCATACGTAAAGTCCACATTTGTTTCAAAATACGAATCATAAAATAGTTTAAAGTCAATCAAGTAATAAAAAACATTAAGCACAAAGATGAGAAAAATAATTCAATAAACTCATTCATATAACTAGAAATTAAATCAGACAAATAAGGGTTTGTCTTGTTTCACTCATCCCTAACAAATAGGGTTCAGTTACTCATGACAGAGATAAAAAAGATAGAGTTACAAAAGAATTACAAAAATGATTCATGAATGATTGTTGATAAACCTTCTTCAATTGTGTTAGAACCAGTCGTCTTTGAGTTTCTCTACTAGGGCACAAATCTCTAAACTACAAAATAGCCAAAAAGATACCTAGAAAGTGAGAAAAATGCATTTTTATGCATTCTGCAGTGTGTCATGCACCCCAAGCGCACCTGGGCAGAATCATGATGTGAAAATACTGTAGAAATGCGCCCCAGACGCAAGCATTTTCGCTTTAGGCGCACTGTATCTGTTGCCTGACGTAGACTACATTTTTCTCCTCATTTGAGTCCGAATTTGGTTCTGAGCTTTCAGTTGCACTTGGTTTGACTCCAATTGCACATCTACAACTCCAAACATGGCTTAAATACTCCACATATGTCATGTTGATTACTCACCAAAATTCAGCACTGCACTAAAACAAAGAAACAACGCAAAACTATGAAAAATATCTACTTAATCAATGAAATAATAACATAAACATGTCATTAAATCCACGAACTAAAATCAACAAAATATATCAAATAACTTCTTAAATTAACTAATGATTAAAGATAAATAAGCTAAAAACAATAAAAAATATGTATATGATGAAGAGTTATCAAATTTCTTTCATAAATATGTATAAAACATGAAAACAGTTATGCATCTCAAGTTAAAACTTTCACCTTTAATTTTCATAAAAATTTTACTTATAATAATCTTTCTTTCTTAATTTTGAAAAACATATGCATGACCTCAAATCTTTTCCTTTGGAATAAGTAAAAGTCGCCCAATATCTTGATGTGGGTCACCAAGATAATTGAGTCCTAATTGGTAAAGGTGGTGTGACAAAACCCCAATCAGCGTCCTGGTTGTTCTCCTTTACCTATTATTCCATGTCTGGAACAACCTGAATGTCCCACCGTGATAAGGTCATGCATGATCTGATAAATGAGACTGTACTGAACTTGAGATGTTTTGTATGAAATGTTTTTATTGTGTCATATATGCAATGCATCCTTCATCCACAATAATTATAAATCACTTATCTATACACTAAATCCATAGGTAGAAAAATAGAAACAACATCGGAGTCATGAAAATAGTAACAACGTAAGAGTCATGAAAATAATAACAACGTCAGACTCATGAAGATAGTAACAACATCAGAGCCATGAAAATAATAACAATATCAGAGTCATGAAAATAGTAACAACATCAGACTCATGAAAAATCATTTGGATGCAGTTTTAAAACACCTATATGCGAAAAATTCCATTTCATATGCGAAAAATTCCATTTCCTCGCACTCTACTTCTCCTAACCTGTAATAACCCAAAATAATTTCTTTAAAGAATTTCATTGAATAAATTACCAAAAGCCTCATGCTAGAAGAAGTTAATGTAATAGAACTCACATTTTTGCATACCCATCAGAGGCAGCAACAGTAACGAGCAGAAATCGTGCTTGACAAATATATTGACCTAAATTAAGGTCTACGCATCTAATTAAATTTTCCCAACACATAATTCATTCACATACATAACACAAATAAAGATAAGTTGCATGCACGTTCTTCATAACTATTTGTTAGAAATTTTCAATGAAATCTCTATGTGCTAAATTTCTTTTTCCTCACCTTTTTAGTTATTTTCTTCCATTTCCCTTTTTCCCAAAAAGTTTCAGAATTTTTAATAAAATTGGAAAACGATTTAATTTAAATAAATCATTGTTGGTGTTTTAGGGGAGAATGTTAGAGTTTGATTAGGAAAACTTCGAGTATAAGACCCTTAATTTTTAATTAAAATTATGGAATTAATTTTAAGTATATTTTGGGGATATTTGTAAAATATTTAATATATGTATGTTTGGAGTGAATATATATATATATAAATATTTATTTTGGAAGATGAATTAAAATTATTGGATTAAGAAAAAATTAATTTAATTACGAGTAATTAAATTAACGGACAGTTAATTAAGGGATTAGTGGCTAATTGCGACGAGACGAGTAAAGTGCTGAAAATCAGACAAGTGTTGGGTGAGGTGGCACCCACCCAAACCTATAAATAGGAGTGAGAAGGATGGTGAAATCAGAACACCATTCCTCCTCCCTCATTGCCCATACTGCATGTAACATTACCTTTTCCCTCCCTTTCTGTTTGCTGTTTTCTGGTTCCAGTCCACGATTTCAAAGAGGAAAAAGAGAGTTCGTCAAAAGTGCCATTACTTGGAAATCCAAGCACCAAAACACCAAACCCCCAATACAAAAGTTGTTCCCCACATCATTACGAAGCTAGAGAACCCACTTTCGTAGCAGCGAACGCAAGACGGGAGTTTCGCTGTTTTTGACGCATACACGCGAGCAGTAGCAGAAACGCAACAAGGGTAAGGGCACCTTCCACTTTCTAGTTGCATTAGGGCCGTAAATGCATAACTGACATAACATTACTGATGTTTTCATCACTGTTTTGAAGAAAAACTATGAAAGTGTTTTCTTCTGGAAAATCTGTATTGGTGTAGAAGTCTGAGTGTTGTGGTTTAAAAGAGTGATAAAACTGTTTTGGGGTTGTGCTGATTTTTCACAAGAAATAGTTTGAAATGTGTTGAAGTCTCAAGAAAATTTCACTGGTTTTCGAAGGTGTATTCGAATACAACATGTGTGTATTCGAATACAACCTGTCAAACTTCTGTTTTACTTAAATTTTCAAACTTGTATTCGAATACGAGCCCCTGTATTCGAATACAGAGGAAGGATTTTTGCTTCTGACTTAGCATCTGTATTGGACTACGACTCTGTCGTATTCGAATACAGAAGTAAAATTTTAACACTGCATTCGCATCTGTATTCGACTACAGGCATGCTGTATTCGAATACAGAATGCGGGTTTTCACTAGTTTTTCTTCTGTATTCCAATACAAGGGAGCTGTATTCGAATACAGATTCGGGTTTTTCCAGAAACTTAGATTTTGGCTTCTGTATTCGAATACAGATTCGTATTTTCCAGAAATCTTAGTTTTAAACACTGTGTTATGAATTTTAAGAGTTTGGGAAAACATTGCAAAGTGTTAATGATTACGTGACTGTTTAATCATGATTGTGATGATGATAATCTTGATTGTGCTGAGATGTTTTGAAAGATGATGGAAAGGTTGAATTTTCCTGATAATGCATACTGTGTCAGTGAAGAGAAAACACTGCATATTCATACATTGCATAGTTAAGTGGTACCCGCGATGGGCCACAGAGTAATGCACAACCACGTGCTGATCTGTTGAGCGATTGCACGAGTGCTGGTCTGTTGAGCGACTGCACTAGGTACTGATCTGTTGAGCGATTGTACCTTGGTATATAGGTGTTGGTCTGTTGAGCGACTGCATTGGTGCTGGACTGTTGATCGTGTGTACCCTGAAATGCGCAACCACGTGCTGATCTGTTGAGCGATTGCACGAGTGCTGGTCTGTTGAGCGACTGCACTAGGTACTGATCTGTTGAGCGATTGTACCTTGGTATATGTCAAACGTGCTGGTCTGTTGAGCGACTGCACTGGTGCTGATCTGTTGAGCGATTGCACCCTGGTTTTGAGGGCCGTTAAAGTCAAACATATTGTGCTGTTCTGTTGAGCAACTGCACCTTGGTGATTCCAAGAAATTGTGTACATGAGCATATACATATTGCATCGAGGGATTGACCGGTGGGTCATGATTTGAATTATATAATGATGATTGGAAATTGATGTGTGTGAGTACTTTACATAATCTGAAATTTCTGATTAATTATTGTGTTTATTGAAGTGTTGACTGTACTTACTACATATTTTCATAATAATGGGTTGCTGTTTTGAAAAGGCATACATGTCATTAAATTTCAAATGAGCATCATTATTTTCATCATCCTCATATGTTATACCATGAATATGATTGTTGCTGTGAGATATATGCTATGTGATTAATTGTTTATTTCGGTCGGTGACCCTTGCTATTATATTGTGGAAATTGGGCTTTTCCCTCAGATGCCCCCCAAACCCATGCCACCAGTGGGTCCCAAGACGACGGAAACGTCGCTCGACTTCATTGAGCCGAAGCCAGTAGCAGCTGATATTCCGGGTCCGTCTAGGATCCCCGATGATTATTATGAGATTCCGGCACCGCCGAAGCGACCGAGACTATGCATTGATCTGACTTCAGAGGAGACTGATCCCTCTCTGTACGATGAGGAGGAGGAGGAGGTCACATCGAGGCGAGCGGCGGAGTTAGATGAGACTTGTTTGGGATGCGGAGGAAATCCGTGCTACTGTAGCTTTAGTGCATGATCAGTTAGACTTGTTGTATAGGATTTGAGCTGGAATTGTAATTTGTTTTATTTTGGAAATATTTGTACTACTTTCCACTAAACCATGCACTCTGATATTTCTGTTGGTATGATATGTCACTGATATTTTGGGATGTATTAATGTTTAATATTAATTTCCAAAGATAAGTACTTAGTGATATTGCTGATGAAATTATTTAATTACGTTAATCAATTAATCCACGACGTACTATTTTTATGAAATGAATTAAAGGAAATTTTATTTAATCCTTTTGAAGTGATGAATTTGGGAAACTATTTTAATTAATTATTTTAAAAAAAAAAAATACACTCGCGCTGTGTTTTAAACTCGGGGTGTTACAATTGTGGTATCAGAGCATTTGGTTAAAGTTTTGGGATAAAGCTCTGATTTAAAGTATTTGTTTTGAGTTATTAGCTTATCATGCATAGGAGCAAGTAGTTAAAGTGTCAAGTCTTGTGTAAGTTGTGGTGTGACTGAAGTGATGATGGTTTTGTAGGAAACAATGCCTCCAAGAAGAGACGACACCACAAGAGCCAATGTCAGCCGGGAAGATAGGATGGCTGAAGCAATGAACAACATGGCTGCGTCTGTTGCTGCACAGACGGCTGCGAAGACTCAACGAGATCTAGAGAAGAGAGAAAGAGAGATTCGCGCTGCTGAATCTAGAGGACTAGAGGATTTTCGTCGCCATAATCCTCATAAGTTCAAGGGTGATGAGGGTCCAGAAAAAGCGGACCAGTGGATCCAAGGGATGGAGAAAATCTTCGAGATGATTAACTGCCGAGTAGCGGTGAATGTCAACTATGCCACGTATCTGCTGATAGGGGATGCAGAGTACTGGTGGAGAAGTACGAGGCTACTGATGGGGTCAGCTCAAGTGGAAGTGAACTGGGAGTCATTTAAAAAGAAGTTTTTGGACAAGTACTTCCCAATGAGCACTAGGACCAAGTTGGGTGATGATTTTCTGAAATTGCACCAGGGGAGCATGACAGTGGGAGAATATGCGGCTAAGTTTGAATCGTTGTCGAGACATTTCAGATTTTTCCGGGAGGAAGTTGATGAACAGTTTATGTGCCATCGCTTCCAAAATGGACTGAAGTATGAGATTCAAGACTCGATCTTGCCTTTGGCAATTCAACGTTTCCAAGTGTTAGTGGAGAAGTGTAGAGAGGTTGAAGAGATGAAGAACAGGAGGGCCAACAGAGGGGGGAACTTAATTCTGGAGGGCCTAGTCGGATGCACAGGCAGGACAATAGAGGAAAACAAGTGGCTAAGTCGTATAACCGGCCACAAAACAACAAGAGAGGCCAGAATCGGCCGGGAAATCAGAACTTTGGACGGCAATTGGGACAAGGAGTCCAATGTTATCGATGTGGTAGAGAATGACATATTGCTACGGCTTGTACCGCGAGGTATCTGATGTGCTTCAACTGTCAGAAGCCAGGACACGTGGCGAGGGATTGTCGGGTTCCGAAGGTGGAGCCAACTGTGAACGTGACTAGGGCTACTCGTCCTACCGCTAGAGGTCGTGTCTATCACATGGGTGCTGAAGCTGGAAGTCAAGCCCAATATTTAATCCAGCAAGATTGTGAGATTGCAGGTAACACACTAACTGCACTTTTTGATTCAGGAGCATACCATTCTTTCATTGCCATGGAATATGTGAATCGTTTGAAGTTGTCTGTGTCTGCTTCGCCTTTTGATTTGGTTGTTTCTACACCTGCTAAGACTTTGACCGTAAACTCTGCAAGTTTACACTGTACTGTAACGATTCAGAATAGGGATTTCTTGGTTAATTTAATCTGTCTGCCCCTACAATCACTCGAGATCATTCTCGGCATGGATTGGATGACGTATAATTACATAGTCTTGGATTGCGCTCGAAAACTAGTTCTTTTCCCCGAACCTGGAGTCGTTCGGTATTTGGCTGCTAACAAACTTGAAGTGTCTCTGAGAGAAGGAACTCAGGAATTTCTATCATTGGCTAACGTGGAGACCAAGATGGATGTAAACATAGAAGATGTGATGTTAGTCAAAGAGTATCCGGACGTATTTCCATCAGAAATTCCAGGATTACCCCCAGTGAGAGAGGTGGAGTTCTTCATTGATTTACACCCAAGAACTGGACCTATTTCAATAGCGCCGTACCGGATGTCGCCATTGGAATTAAGCGAACTTAAGGGTCAAATTGAAGGTTTATTGGAGAAAGGATTTATTAGACCAAGTGTGTCGCCATGGGGAGCTTTGGTGTTATTGGTTAAGAAGAAGGATGGAAGTTCCCGCTTATGTGTGGATTATCGGCAACTTAACAAGGTGACTATAAAGAATCGTTATCCTTTGCCACGCATCGATGATTTGATGGACCAATTGAGGGGAGCAGCAGTGTTTTCAAAGATCGATTTGAAGTCAGGATATCATCAGATTCGAGTAAGAGAAGGAGATATTCAAAATACTGCTTTCAGAACCCGTTATGGAAATTATGAATATCTCGTTATGTCGTTCAGAGTCACGAATGCACCAACGATTTTCATGGACTATATGAATAGGATCTTCAGCCCGTTTCTAGATAAGTTCGTGGTGGTATTCATTGATGATATTTTGATTTATTCAAAGGATGAAGAAGAACACGGAGAACACCTACGCCAAGTTCTTGAAGTTTTACGCGAGAAGCAATTATACGCTAACTTGTCGAAGTGCGAATTCTGGCTAGATAAAAGTGAACTTCTTGGGACATGTGATAACAAAAGAAGGAATCGCTGTCGATCCGGCAAAGATTGAGACAATTCTTGCCTGGAAACAGCCCTAGAGTGTCACGGACATAAGAAGTTTTGTCGGACTAGCAGGATACTACAGGAGATTTATTGAAGGATTTGCTAAGATTGTAGCTCCTTTGACACAACTCACCAGGAAGAATCAGCCGTTTGCATGGACGGAGAAGTGTGAAGAAAGTTTTCAGTTGCTTAAGGAGAAGTTGACAACCTCACCAGTGTTGGTTTTGCCACAACCAGAGGAACCATATGAAGTTTACTGTGATGCATCTCACCAAGGTCAAGGATGTGTTTTGATGCAACACAAGAAAGCTGTAGCCTACGCCTCAAGGTAATTGAAAACTCACGAACGAAACTACCCTACTCATGATTTAGAGCTTGTTGCAGTAGTGTTTGCGTTAAAAGTCTGGAGACACTACTTATATGGATGCACATTCACAGTGTTCAGTGACCACAAAAGTTTGAAGTATCTGTTAGATCAGAAGGAATTGAACATTTGCAGAGAAGATGGATGGAGACTCTCAAGGATTTTGATTTTTCATTGCAGTACCACCCTGGAAAAGCCAATGTGGTGGCTGATGCATTAAGTCGGAAGAGTGTGTCAGTATCTTCAATGATAATGGCCAGACAATAGGAGTTGTGGGAAGCATTTAGAGATCTACACTTGGACGTAAAGTTTGCACCAGGAATGTTAAAGTGTGGAATGATAACAATTTCGAGTGGATTACTTGAGGAGATTGCAAACTTGCAAGATGATGCACTGATCCAAGAAAAGAGGAACCTGATAGTGCAAAGACAGACAACTGAGTTTAGCGTCGGAACAGATAATATTCTGAGATGTAATGGAAGAGTTTGTGTACCGGAAGTTGCAGATATGGGAAGGGCGATTTTGGAAGAGGCTCATAAGAGTAAGTTGAGTATTCATCCTGGAGCAACCAAGATGTATCAGGACTTAAGACAGAATTACTGGTGGCCAGGAATGAAAAGGGATGTAGCAGAGTACGTGTCAGCTTGTTTGACTTGTCAGAAAGCAAAAGTGGAACATCAATGACCTACTGGAATGTTGCAACCTCTAGATATACTGGAATGGAAGTGGGACAACATTTCCATGGATTTTATAACAGGACTGCCTAGGACAAGGAAAAAGAATGATTCAATTTGGGTAATAGTGGATCGATTGACAAAGTCTGCACATTTCTTACCTGTAAGGACCACTTACAAAGTAGATAAGCTGACGGAAATCTACATCGCTGAGATTGTGAGGTTACACGGTGTTCCATCGAGTATAGTATCGGACAGTGACCCAAAGTTCACATCTTATTTTTGGGGAGCGCTGCATGAAGCTTTGGGAACGAAACTGAAATTGAGTTCCGCTTATCATCCACAAGCAGACGAACAGACTGAGAGAACAAATCAGTCCTTGGAAGATTTATTGAGGCCATGTGTGTTAGATGACAGAGGAAACTGGGATGAGGTGTTGCCATTGATTGAGTTTACTTACAACAACAGTTTTCACGCAACTATTGGAATGGCACCCTATGAGGCTTTATATGGACGCAAGTTTCAGACGCCTTTATGCTGGTATAAGGACGGAGAAAGTATGATTGTTGGACCTGAGATGGTGGAGCAGACCACAGAGAAAATCAAGAGGATACAAGAGAAAATGAAGGTTTCGCAAGATCGTCAAAAGAGTTATGCAGACAAGCGTCGCAAACCTTTGGAATTCGAGCAAGGTGATCATGTATTTCTGAGGGTCACGCCTACAACTGGTGTTGGCAGAGCTATTAAGTCAAGAAAGTTGACTCCGAAATTTATTGGACCATACCAGATTACTGCACGAATTGGACCATTGGCCTATCAGATCGCTTTACCTCCAATACTGTCCAATATTCACGACGTATTCCATGTGTCGTAGTTAAGGAAATACATAGCAGACCCGTCACATGTGATCGAGCTGGATACAATTCAACTGAAAGATAACCTGTCATTTGAAGTATTCCCTGTAAGGATTGAAGACATGAAGATTAAACAGTTGAGGAACAAGGAAGTCCAACTAGTCAAAGTGATTTGGAATCCGACTACGGGAGACGCGACTTGGGAACTGGAGAGTAAGATGAGGGAACAATATCCTCAGTTGTTTAGGGACATGTAGTTTCGAGGACGAAACTAATTTAATGGGGAAAGTAATGTAACACCCTTAATTTTTAATTAAAATTATGGAATTAATTTTAAGAGTATTTTGGGGATATTTGTAAAATATTTAATATATGTATGTTTGGAGTGAATATATATATATATATATAAATATTTATTTTGGAAGATGAATTAAAATTATTGGATTAAGAAAAAATTAATTTAATTTCGAGTAATTAAATTAACATATAGTTAATTAAGGGATTAGTGGCTAATTGCGACGAGACGGGTAAAGTGCTGAAAATCAGACAAGTGTTGGGTGAGGTGGCACCCACACAAGCCTATAAATAGGAGTGAGAAGGATGGTGAAATCAGAACACCATTCCTCCTCCCTCACTGCCCATACTGCATGTAACAGTACCTTTTCCCTCCCTTTCTGTTTGCTGTTTTCTGGTTCTAGTCCACGATTTCAAAGAGGAAAAAGAGAGTTCGTCAAAAGTGCCATTACATGGAAATCCAAGCACCAAAACACCAAACCCCCGGTACAAAAGTTGTTCCCCACATCATTACGAAGCTAGAGAACCCATTTTCGTAGCAGCGAACGCAAGACGGGAGTTTCGCTGTTTTTGACGCATACACGCGAGCAGTAGCAGAAACGCAACAAGGGTAAGGGCATCTTCCACTTTCTAGTTGCATTAGGGCCGTAAATGCATAACTGGCATAGCATTACTGATGTTTTCATCACTGTTTTGAAGAAAAACTATTTTGCAATGACATTTTGAAAAAAAATGAAGAAAACGCATTCTGTGATGTGTAATGAATCTGTGATGTTGCTGTTCTGGTTGTTACTGCAATGTTGTTTGGTTTGTGTGGGAAAACTGAAAAATGTTTTGCATGTTATTTTAAAGATGATTAAAATACATGTTCATAAACTGTTTTGAAAGTTGTTATAAAATGCGAAAACCCATTCTTTAGGTGTTTGCTGCTATGTGATGATTTCTGTTTGACTGAATGCATTAATGTCATTCTGTTTGTTTGAGAAAGCTGAAATGCTTTACATGATGTTCTGATGTTTGAGAAAGCTGAAATGTTTGCATGTTGATTCTGTTTGTGTGAGAAAGCTGGAATATGCTTTGCCTGTTGTGCGGTTGTGTAAGCATACTGGAGAATACCATGCATGTTGTTTTGAAAATGCATGTTCGAGTTCTGAATGATTCTGATGTTGATCATTCTATTTCTGCTTCTGATGATTCTGGTGGTGACTATTCTGTTTCTGTTTCTGGATGTTCTAGTGTTGATGATTCTGCTTCTGTTTCTATTTTGAGTGATTCTGGTGATGTTGAGGTTTTCAAAAGAAAAAGGATTTTAAACGATGAAGGTGTTTTCTTCTGGAAAATCTGTATTGGTGTAGAAGTCTGAGTGTTGTGGTTTAAAAGAGTGATAAAACTATTTTGGGGTTGTGCTGATTTTTCAAAAGAAACAGTTTGAAATATGTTGAAGTCTCAAGAAAATTTCACTGGTTTTCGAAGGTGTATTCGAATACAACCTGTCAAGCTTCTGTTTTACTTAAATTTTCAAACTTGTATTCGAATACGAGCCCTTGTATTCGAATACAGAGGAAGGATTTTTGCTTCTGACTTAACATCTGTATTCAACTACGATCTATCGTATTCGAATACAGAAGTGAAATTTTAACACTGCATTTGCATCTGTATTCGACTACAGGCATGCTGTATTCGAATACAGAATGCTGGTTTTCACTAGTTTTGCTTCTGTATTCGAATACAAGGGAGCTGTATTCGAATACAGATTCGGGTTTTTCCAGAAACTCAGTTTTTGATTTATGTATTCGAATACAGAGAAGCTGTATTCGAGTACAGATTCGTATTTTCCAGAAATCTCAGTTATAAACACTGTGTTATGAATTTTAAGAGTTTGGGTAAACATTGCAAAGTGTTAATGATTACGTGACCGTTTAATCATGATTGTGATGATGATAATCTTGATTGTGTTGAGATGTTTTGAAAGATGGTGGAAAGGTCGAATTTTCCTGATAATGCATAATGTGTCAGTGAAGAGAAAACACTGCATATTCATACATTGCATAGTCAAGTGGTACCCGCGATGGGCCAGAGAGTAATGCGCAACCACGTGCTGATCTGTTGAGCGATTGCACGAGTGCTGGTCTGTTGAGCGACTGCACTAGGTACTGATCTGTTGAGCGATTGTACCTTGGTATATAGGTGCTGGTCTGTTGAGCGACTACACTGGTGCTGGACTGTTGAGCGTGTGTACCCTGAAATGCGGAACCACGTGCTGATTAGTTGAGCGATTGCACGAGTGCTGGTCTGTTGAGCGACTGCACTCGGTACTGCTCTGTTGAGCGATTGTACCTTGGTATATGTCAAACGTGCTGGTCTGTTGAGCGACTGCACGAGTGCTGGTCTTTTGAGCAACTGTACTGGTGCTGATCTGTTGAGCGATTGCACCCTGGTCTTGAGGGCCGTTAAAGTCAAACATATTGTGTTGGTCTGTTGAGCGACTGCACCTTGGTGATTCCAAAAATTGTGTACATGAGCATATACATATTGCATCGAGGGATTGACCGGTGGGTCATGATTTGAATTATATGATGATGATTGGAAATTGATGTGTGTAAGTACTTTACAGAATCTGAAATTTCTTGATTAATTATTGTGTTTATTGAAGTGTTGACTGTACTTACTACATATTTTCATAAGAATGGGTTGTTTTGAAAAGGCATACATGTCATTAAATTTCAAATGAGCATCATTATTTTCATCATCCTCATATGTTATACCATGAATATGATTGTTGCTGTGAGATATATGCTATGTGATTAATTGTTAATTTCGGTCGGTGACCCTTGCTATTATATTGTGGAAATTGGGCTTTTCCCTCAGATGCCCCCCAAACCCATGCCACCCGTGGGTCTCGAGACGACGGAAACGTCACTCGACTTCATTGATCGTGCCATGCCTACTGCTTGGGTTTACGACCCCACCTCAAGCAGGGCTACTTACACTGGGAGATTGAAGAGGACTTGTAGGACTAATGGAGTGGTGTACTACGTGGAGCACAGCTATGCGAGGATTGATTTTCGTGTGCCTTCTCGTTTGATATTGGAGGCGCACGGAATTTTTGATGATGCTGAGGAGCCAGCTAGAGGGGTTGAGACGGAGGCCACCGTAGGAGTGGTGACTCCTAACCCGGTGATTGGAGGAGATGCACATGAGTCTGAGATGGAAGAGAAGAATAAAGAGCCGAGGCAAGTAGCAGCTGATATTCCAGGTCCGTCTAGGATCTCCGATGATTGTTATGAGATTCCGGCACCGCCGAAGCGACCAAGACTATGCATTGATCTGACTTCAGAGGAGACTGATCCCTCTCTATACGATGAGGAGGAGGAGGAGGAGGTCACATCGAGGCGAGCGGCGGAGTCAAATGAGACTTGTTTGGGATGCGGAGGAAATCCGTGCTACTGTAGCTTTAGTGCATGATCAGTTAGACTTGTTGTATAGGATTTGAGCTGGAATTGTAATTTGTTTTATTTTGGAAATATTTGTACTACTACCCACTAAACCATGCACTCTGATATTTTCTGTTGGTATGATATGACACTGATATTTTGGGATGTATTAATGTTTAATATTAAATTTCCAAAGATAAGTACTTAGTGATATTGCTGATGAAATTATTTAATTACGTTCATCAATTAATCCAAGACGTACTATTTTTATGAAACGAAATAAAGGAAATTTTATTTAATCCTTTTCAAGTGATGAATTTGGGAAACTATTTTAATTAATTATTTTAAAAAAAAATACACTCGCCCTGTGTTTTAAACTCGGGGTGTTACAATTGTGGTATCAGAGCATTTGGTTAAAGTTTTGGGATAAGGCTTTGATTTAAAGTATTTGTTTTGAGTTATTAGCTGATCATGCATAGGAGCAAGTAGTTAAAGTGTCAAGTCTTGTGTAAGTTGTGGTGTGACTGAAGTGATGATGGTTTTGTAGGAAACAATGCCTCCACGAAGAGACGACACCACAAGAGCCAATGTCAGCCGGGAAGATAGGATGGCTGAAGCAATGAACAACATGGCTGCGTCTGTTGCTGCACAGACGGCTGCGAAGACTCAACGAGATCTAGAGAAGAGAGATTCGCGCTAAGCCGTATAACCGGCCACAAAACAACAAGAGAGGCTAGAATCGGCCGGGAAATCAGAATTTTGGACGGCAATTGGGACAAGAAGTCTGGTGTTATAGATGTGGGAAAGAAGGACATATTGCTACTGCTTGTACCGCAAGGGATCTGATGTGTTTCAATTGCCAGAAACCAGGACACGTGGCGAGGGATTGCCGGGTTCCGATGGTGGAACCAACAGTGAACGCAACTTGGGCTACTCGTCCTATTGCTAGAGGCCACGTATATCACATTGGTGCTGAAGCTGGGAATCAAGCTCCAAATTTAATCCAGCAAGATTGTGAGATTGCAGGTAACACCCTAACTGCACTTTTTGATTCGGGGGAAACCCATTCTTTCATTGCTATGGACTGTGTGAATCGCTTGAAGCTGTATGTGTCTGCTTTGCCTTTTGATTTGGTTATTTCTACACCTGCTAAGACTTTGACCGTAAACTCTGCATGTTTACACTGTACTGTAACGATTCAGAATAGGGATTTCTTGGTCAATTTAATCTGTCTACCCCTAAAATCACTCGAGATCATTCTCGGCATGGATTGGATGACGTATAATTACGTAGTCTTGGATTGCGCTCGAAAATTAGTTCTTTTCCCCGAACCAGGAGTCGTTCGGTATTTGGCTGCTAACAAACTCGAGGTGTCTCTGAGAGAAGGAACTCAGAAATTTCTATCATTGGCTAACGTGGAGACCAAGATGGATGTGAACATAGAAGATGTGGTATTAGTCAAAGAATATCCGGATGTATTTCCATCAGAAATTCCAGGATTACCCCCAGTAAGAGAGGTGGAGTTCTTCATTGATTTACACCTAGGAACTGGAACTATTTCAATTACGCTGTATCGAATGTCGCCATTGGAATTAAGCGAACTTAAGGGTCAAATTGAAGGCTTATTGGAGAAAGGATTTATCAGATCAAGTGTGTCGCCCTGGGGAGCTTCGGTGTTGTTGGTTAAGAAGAAGGATGGAAGTTCACGCTTATGTGTGGATTATCGGCAACTTAACAAGGTGACTATAAAGAATTGTTATCCTTTACCACACATCGATGATTTGATGGATCAATTGAAGGGAGTCGCGGTGTTTTCAAAGATCGATTTGAAGTCAGGATATCATCAGATTCGAGTAAGAGAAGGAGATATTCAAAAGACTGCTTTCAGGATTCGTTACGGACACTATGAATATCTGGTAATGCCGTTTGGAGTGACGAATGCACCAGCAATATTTATGGATTACATGAATAGGATCTTTAGCCCGTTTCTGGATAAGTTCGTGGTGGTATTCATCGATGATATTTTGGTTTATTCAGAGGATGAAGAAGAACACGGAGAACACCTACGCCAAGTTCTTGAAGTCGTGCGCGAGAAGCAACTGTATGCCAATTTATCGAAGTGCGAGTTTTGCCTAGATAAAGTGAACTTCTTGGGACATGTGATAACAAAAGAAGGCATCACTGTCGATCCGGCAATGATTGAGACAATTCTTGCCTGGAGACAGCCCCAGACTATCATAGACATACGAAGTTTTGTCGGACTAGCAGGATACTACAGGAGATTTATTGAAGGATTTGCTGAGATTGTAGCTCCTTTGA
Source organism: Cicer cuneatum (assembly GCA_037974295.1). Lineage (NCBI taxonomy): Eukaryota > Viridiplantae > Streptophyta > Magnoliopsida > Fabales > Fabaceae > Cicer > Cicer cuneatum. Next base: position 8,991,712 of record JBBPBO010001986.1, read on the forward strand.
CACAACTCACCAGGAAGAATCAGCCGTTTGCATGGATGGAGAAGTTTGAGGAAATTTTTCAGTGGCTTAAAGAATAGTTGACAACCTCGCCAGTATTGGTCTTACCACAACCAAAGGAACCATATGAAGTCTACTGTGATGCATCTCACCAAGGTCTGGGATGTGTTTTGATGCAACAAAAGAAAGCTGTAGCCTACGCCTCAAGGAAGTTGAAAACTCACAAATGAAACTATCCTACTCATGATTTAGAGCTTGATGCAGTAGTGTTTGCATTAAAATTCTGGAGACACTACTTATATGGATGCACGTTCACGGTTCAGCGACCATAAAAGCTTGAAGTATCTGTTCGATCAGAAGGAATTGAACATGCGGCAGAGCAGATGGATGGAGACTCTCAAGGATTTTGACTTTTCATTGCAGTACCACCCTGGAAAGGCCAATGTGGTGGCTGATGCATTGAGTCGGAAAAGTGTGTCAGTATCTTCAATGATAATGGCCAAACAACAAGAGTTGTGGTAAGCATTTAGAGATCTACACTTGGACGTAAAGTTTGCACCAGGAATTTTAAAGTGTGGAATGATAACAATTTCGAGTGGTTTGCTTGAGGAGATTGCAAACTTGCAAGAGGACGCATTGATCCAAGAAAAGAGGAATCTGATAGCGCAAGGACAGACAACTGAGTTCAACGTCGGAACAGATGATATTCTGAGATTTAATGGAAGAGTTTGTGTACCAGAAGTTGCAGAGATGAGAAGGACGATTTTGGAAGAGGCTCATAAGAGTAAGTTGAGTATTCATCCTGGAGCGACCAAGATGTACCAGGACTTAAGACAGAATTACTGGTGGCCAGGAATGAAGAGGGACGTAGCGGAGTGCATATCAGCTTGTTTGACTTGTCAGAAAGCGAAAGTGGAACATCAACGACTTGCTGAAATGTTGCAGCCCTTGGATATACCAGAATTGAAGTGGGACAGCATTTCCATGGATTTTATAACAGGACTGCCCAAGACAAGGAAAAAGAATGATTCAATTTGGGTAATAGTTGATCGATTGACAAAGTCCGCACATTTCTTACCGGTAAGGACCACTACAAAGTAGAAAAGCTGACGGAAATCTACATCGCTGAGATTGTGAGGTTACACGGCGTCCCATCGAGTATAGTATCGGACCGTGATCCAAAGTTCACATCTCATTTTTGGGAGCCCTACATGAAGCTTTAGGAATGAAACTGAAATTGAGCTCCGCTTACCATCCACAAACAGACGGACAGGCTGAGAGAACAAATCAGTCCTTGGAAGATCTGTTAAGAGCATGTGTGTTGGATGACAGAGGAAACTGGGATGAGGTGTTGCCATTGATTGAGTTTACGTACAACAACAGCTTTCACGCAAGTATTGAAATGGCACCCTATGAGGCTTTATATGGACGCAAGTGTCAGACGCCTTTAAGCTGATATAAGGACGGAGAGAGCATGATTGTTGGACCTGAGATGGTGGAACAGACTAAAGAGAAAATCAAGAGGATACAAGAGAAAATGAAGGTTTCGCAAGATCGTTAGAAGAGTACGCGGACAAGCGTCGCAGACCTCTGGAATTCGAGCAGGGTGAGCATGTATTTCTAAGGGTCACGCCTACAACTGGTGTGGGCAGAGCTATTAATTCAAGAAAGTTGACTCCGAAATTTATTGGACCATACCAAATTACTGCACGAATTGGACCATTGGCTTATCGGATTGCTTTACCTCCCACACTGTCCAATATTCACGACGTATTTGATGTGTCGCAGCTAAGGAAATACATTGCAGACCCGTCACATGTGATCGAGCCAGACACAATTCAGCTGAAGGATAACCTGTCATTTGAAGTATTCCTTGTAAGGATTGAAGACATGAAGATTAAAAAGTTGAGGAACAAGGAAGTCCCACTAGTCAAAGTGATTTGGAATCCGATTACGGGAGACGCAACTTGGGAACTGGAGAGTAATATGAGGGAGCAATATCCTCAATTGTTTATGGACATGTAGTTTCGAGGACGAAACTAATTTAATGGGGGTAGTAATGTAAGACCCTTAATTTTTAATTAAAATTATGGAATTAATTTTAAGTGTATTTTGGGGATATTTGTAAAATATTTAATATATATATGTTTTGAGTGAATATATATATAAATATTAATTTTGGAAGATAAATTAAGATTATTGGATTAAGAAAAAATTAATTTAATTACGAGTAATTAAATTAACGGACAGTTAATTAAGGGATTAGTGGCTAATTGCGACGAGATTGGTTAAGTGCTGAGGATCAGACAAGTGTCGGGTGAGGTGGCACCCACACAAGCCTATATATAAGAGTGAGAAGGATGGTGAAATCAGAACACCATTCCTCCTCCCTCACTGCCCATACTGCATGTAACAGTATCCCTTCTCTCCCATTCTGTTTTTCCATTTCCAGCACGTTAAGAAAACGAAAAAAGAGGGAGTTCCTCAAAGTGACATTAATTGAAAATCTAAGCACCAAACCAGAAAACCCCCAGTACAAAAGTTGTTCCCCACATCATTACGGAGCTAGAGAACCCAGGTTCGTAGCAGCAAACTCAAGCGGCAGTTTCATCGGTTTTTGACACATAAACGGGAACGAAAGCAGAAACGTGAGCAGAAGCAGAAAATGCAACAAGGGTAAGGGAACCTTCCACTTTCTAGTTGCATTCTAGGACTGTAAATGTATGTTTGAGGTGTGGTTATATTTGAGTTTCTGTTTTGAAAAAGAAACTATTTTGCATGACATTTTTAAGATGAAAGAAAATGCATTCTGTTGAGGTTTTAAATAATCTGTGATGTTGCTGTTTTGCTTATACAACATGTCTGTTTTGGTTGTGTGGAAAAGCTGAAAAATGTCTTGCATGTTATTTTGAAGTTGATCAAAATGCATGTTGAGAAAACTGTGTGCATGTTGTTTTAAAACCTGAAAATTTCATTCTGTGATGTTTGATGATATGTGAAATACAACATTGTTGTTCTGCTTGTGTGAGAAAGTTGGAATATGCTTTGCATGTTGTGTTGGTTGTGTAAGCATACTGGAGAATACCATGCATGTTGTTTTGGAGGTGCATGTTCTCGTTCTGGATGATTCTGATGTTGATCATTCTGTTTCTGTTTCTGATGATTCTGGTGTTGATCATTCTATTTCTGCTTCTGATGATTCTGGGGGTGACTATTTTGTTTCTGTTTCTGATGATTCTGGTGTTGATCATTCTATTTCTACTTCTGATGATTCTGGTGGTGACTATTCTGTTTCTGTTTCTGGATATTCTGGTGTTGATGATTCTGCCTTTGTTTCTGTTTTGAGTGATTCTGGTGATGCTGATGTTTTTAGAAGAAAATGGATTTTAAATGATGAAAGTGTTTTCTGGAAAAGTGCTGAATCTGTTTTGATGTTTGGTTGTTTTTTTTTTAAAGAAACAGTTTGAAATATGTTGAAGTCTCAAGAAAAATTTCACTAGTTTTCGAAGGTGTATTCGAATACAACATGTGTGTATTCGACAACAACCTGTCAAGCTTCTGTTTTACTTAAGTATTCAAATTTGTATTCGAATACAAAAGTGAAATTTTAACACTGTATTCGCATCTATATTCGACTACATACATGCTGTATTCAAATACAGAATGCAGATTTTGACTAGTTTCAGCTTCTGTATTCGAATACAAGGGATCTATATTCGAATAAAGATTCGGGTTTTTCCAGAAACTCAGTTTTTAGCTTCTGTATTCGAATACAATGAAGCTGTATTCGAATACAGATTCGTGTTTTCCAGAAAATCAAGTTTTAAACACTGTCATGTGAATTTTAAAGTGGTGGGAAATATTGAGAAGGGTTAAAAGGATTTAAAATGGAGTCTTTGAAATAGTTTTGAAGAGGAGAGGATGATGTTTTGGAAATCTTTAATGACCTGGGAGGAAATGTTGAACTTTCAATGTTTTGTCTTCTGTATTCAACTACAGGCATGCTGTATTCGAATACAGAATGTTAAAATTGCAGTTTCATGCTTCTGTATTCGAATACAAGTATTCGAATACAAATTCGGGTTTTCCGAAATTCCAAGTTTTTCAACCTTGTTTATGAACCCTAAGTGTTGGGGACTATTGGGAAGGTTTAGGATGAATTAAAATGAAACTTTTGTGATAGTTTGAAGTAGGGGTGATGAAGTTTTTGAGACTTTACTGATGTAGTGGAAAAATACTGATTTTTTTACACTGGGACAGCCTCTGTATTCGAATACAAGAAGGCTGTATTCGAATACATAGTGTAATTCTTCACTGTTTTTGGCTACTGTATTCGAGTACAGAGCTGTATTCGAATACAGCTTCGTATTTTCCAGAAATCTCAGTTTTAAACACTATTTTATGAATTTTAAGAGTTTGGGGAAACATTGGAAAGACTTAAGATAAGTAAGAATGGAATTTTGAGATAATGCAAAGTGTTAATGATTACTTAACTGTCTAATCATGATTGTGATAATGATAATATCGATTGTGTTGAGATGTTTTGAAAGATGATGGAAAGGTTGAATTTTCCTGATAATGCTTACTGTTTCTGTGAAGAGAAAACACTGCATATTCATACATTGCATAGTCAAGTGGTACCCGCGATGGCCCACAGAGTAATGCGCAACCACGTGCTGATCTGTTGAGCGATTGCACGAGTGCTGGTCTGTTGAGCGACTGCACTAGGTACTGATCTGTTGAGCGATTGTACCTTGGTATATAGGTGTTGGTCTGTTGAGCGACTGCACTGGTACTGAACTGTTGAGCGTCTGTACCCTGAAATGCGCAACCACGTGCTGATCTGTTGAGCGATTGCACGAGTGCTGGTCTGTTGAGCGACTGCACTAGGTACTGATTTGTTGAGCGATTGTACCTTGGTATATAGGTGGTGGTCTATTGAGCGACTGCACTAGTACTAGACTGTTGAGCGTCTTTACCCTGAAATGCGCAACCACGTGCTGATCTGTTGAGCGACTGCACGAGTGCTGGTCTGTTGAGCGACTACACTGGTGCTGATCTGTTGAGCGATTGCACCCTGGTCTTGAGGGCCGTTAAAGTCATACATATTTAGAATGTGTTGGTCTGTTGAGCGACTGCACCTTGTTAATTCCAAGAAATTGTATACATGAGCATATACATATTGCATTGGGGGATTGACTAGTGGGTCACGATTTGGTTATATGATGATGGTTGGAAATTGATGTGTGTGAGTACTTTATGAAATCTGATTTTCTGATAAATGATTGTAATTGGTGAAGTGTTGGCTGTACTTACCACATATTTTCCATTTTAATTGATTGTTGTTTTGAAAAAGCATATATGGCACGAAATTTCAAAATGAGCATATTTATTTTCATCATTGTTATACGAGATGCCATGGATGTATGTGTTGCTGTGAGATATATGCTATGTGCTTATTTGTTAATTTCGGTCGGTGACCCTTGCTATTATATTGTGGAAATTGGGCTTTGCCCTCAGATGCCCCCCAAACCCATGACACTCGTGGGTCCCGAGACGACGGAAACGTCGCTCGACTTCATTGATCGTGTCGTGCCTACTACTTGGGTTTACGACCCCACCTCAAGCAGGGCTACATACACGGGGAGATTGAAGAGGACTTGTAGGACCAATGGAGTGGTGCACTACGTGGAGCATAGCTATGCGAGGATTGATTTTCCTGTGCCTTCTCGTTTGATATTGGAGGCGCACAGGATTTTTGATGATGCGGAGGAACCAGCTAGAGGGGTTGAGACGGAGGCCACCGTAGGAGTGGTGACTCCTAACCCGGTGATTGGAGGAGATGCACGTGATTCTGAGGCGGAATAGAAGAACGAAGAGCCGAAGCCAGTAGCAGCTGATATTCCGGGTCCGTCTAGGATCTCCGATGATTGTTATGAGATTCCCGCATCGCCGAAGCGACCGAGACTGTGCATTGATCTGACTTCGGAGGAGACTGATCCCTCTCTGTATGATGTGGAGGAGGAGGTTACATCGAGGCGAGCGGCGGAGTCGGATGAGACTTGTTTGGGATGCGGAGGAAATCCGTGCTACTGTAGCTTTAGTGCATGATCAGTTAGACTTGATGTATAGGATGTGAGCTGGAAATGTAATTTGTTTATTTTGGAAATTATTGTACTACTTTCCGCTAAACTATGCACTCTAATATTTTCTGTTGGGATGATTATGACATTGTTATCTTTTGAAAATATATTAATGTTTAGTGTTAAATTTCCAGAATTAAGTACTTAGTGATATTATGATGAACTTATATAATTACGTTCATGGATTAATCCACGACGTACTATTTTTAAGAAAACGGATTAAAGGAAACTTTTTATTTCGATTCTTTTGAAGTGATGAATTGGAAAATTATTTAAAATAATTATTTTTTAAAAAAAAATACACTCGCGTTGTGTTTTAAACTCGGGGTGTTACATCGAGCTTCCCTCTTTAGTGCATTGACCCATGTTCTTTGTAAGACCCTTAAATTTAATATTAATTTATGGAATTAATATTAAGGGTATTTTGGGAATTTTTGTTAAATATTTAATATATGTATGTTTTGAGTGAATATATATATATATAAATATTTATTTTGGAAGATGAATTATAATTATTGGATGAAGATTAAATTAATTTAATTTCGAGTAATTAAATTAATCGGACCATTAATTAAGGATTAGTGGCTAATTGCAAAAAGGATTAAGTGCTGAAAAGTCCAGCTGGAAAATCCAGCATTATTGTATCATTGTTTCAAAGGAGGTGGCACTCAAGTGAGCTTATAAGTACACGTGAGGGGCTGAGCAGAAATCAGAACTCACACCTCCCTATTTTGCATGTAATAGTAATTGCATATAACAGTAACCCTTCTCCCATTTCTGCCTCCTGTTTCTGAAACCCGGTTTCACGACTTCAAAAAAATACCAAAGAGGGAGTCCCTTAAAAGTTCCAGTAACTGGAAATACAAACATCAAACAAGAAAACCCTCAATATTAAAGTTGTTCCCCACACCATTACGGAGCTACGGAACCCAGTTTTATAGCAGCAAACTCATACAGCAGTTTCACCGGATTTTGGCGCAGAAACGGGAACGAAAACAGAGACGTGAGAAGTAGCAGACACGCAGCAAGGGTAAGGGCACCTTCCAACTTTCTAGTTGCATTAGGGCTGTAAATGCATATTATTTCAGTTCTGTTTTGAAAGAAAAACATGTTTTCGAAATGACATCTTGAAAAATGAAGAAAATGCATTTTTTGTTGATATGTGATGATTCTGTGATGGTTGTTGTTGGTTGAATGCATTAATGTTGTTTTACTTGTGTGAGAAAACTGAAGATGTCTTGCATGTTATTTTAAAGATGGTTAAAATACATGTTCATAAAACTGTTTTGGAAAATAGTTATAAAAATGCAAAAATGCATTCTATTGGTGTTTTGCTGCTGTGTGATGATTTCTGTTTTTGTTGAAAACATTGGTCATGTTCTGATGATTGTAAAAGCTGAAATGCTATGCATGTTATTCTGATGTTTGAGGAAGCTGAAATGCTTTGCAAGTTGTTCTGATTGTTTGAAAAGCTGAAATGCTATACACGTTATTCTGATGTTTTGAGAAAGCTGTGATGCTTGCATGTTTGTTCTGATGGTTTCAAAATCTGAATGATTCTGGTGAGTGAACATTCTGTTTTCTGGTTCTGGATGATTGGGGTTGGATCCTGATTCCATTTCTGTTTTGTGTGATTCTGGTGGTGTTGATGATTTAAAAGGAAAAGGGATTTTAAATGAGGGAAGTGTCTTCTGGAAAAAAGTGTTGAATTAGTTATGTTGTTTGGTTGTTGTTTTAAAAGAAAACAGTTTGAAAAGGGTTGAATCTCAGGAAATTTTCATTGGTTTTCGAAGGTGTATTCGAATACAACATTTGTGTATTCGACTACAACCTGTAAAATTTCTATTTTACTTATGTTTTCAAACTTGTATTCGACTACGAGCCCTGTAGTCGAATACAGAAGAAGAATTTCTGTTTCTGCTTCTGGTTCTGATGATCCTTGTGTGGATCATTCCGTTTCTGTTTCTGGTTCTGATGATCCTTGTGTGGATCATTCTGTTTCTGTTTCTGGTTCTGATGATCCTTGTGTGGATCATTTCGTTTCTGTTTCTGGTTCTGATGATCCTTGTGTTGATCATTCTGTTTCTGTTTCTGGTTCTGATGATCCTTGTGTGGATCATTCTATTTCTGTTTCTGGTTCTGGTGATCCTTGTGTGGATCATTTCGTTTCTGTTTCTGGTTCCGATGATCCTTGTGTGCATCATTATGTGTCTATTTCTGCTTCTGATGGTTCTGATGTGAATCATTCTATTGATGCTTCTGATGATTCTGATGCTAATCATCCTATTTCCTGCCTCTGATGATTTTGATCATCATCCTGTTTCCTACTTCTGATGATTCTGATAATCATTCTGTTGTTTCTGCTTCTGGTGATTCTGGCATGAACCATTCTGTGCTTCTTCTGATCAATTCAGGATGAAGTCTGGGCGAAGTCTGGGTTATTCAAAATTCGATTGTCATGCCATGTTCTGGTCAAATTATCTTCTGGATTACTTCTTGCTTTTGACAACTTATGGCCTGGAACAACTCTCCACATGGCAGGCTTCACAATAGTATGGCCCAAAGAATCTTCTGATATTTATTCCCTCTGATATAGTCCATCAAAGATATCCTTTGGTCACTTCTGAACAAGTATGGACTGTGTTGAAATTACACTGCCAGGCTATGTTCTGATCAGTATAACTTCTAGATTGCTTCTGATATTTGAATCATTCTTGTTTGGAGCAATTCATATTATGGCAGGCTTCCCTCTGATGTTTTCCAGATGTTCTTCTAATTTTGTTTTTGTTTGATATAAGCCTCCAAAGTTATCTTCTGGTCCGTTTTGGACATTCTGGTTTATCTTCTGCTAATTCCACAAATGCATCTTCTGTAAATTCAGAATGTATCCTCTGATACATTCATCTTCTGATGGTTTTTACCGTAGTAATTCAAGTTCAAAATAAGATTCCATCAAGTGTATTTGTACACATCAAAATCCAGATTATTTAGAACCAACTTGGTTCCAACATCATTTTGTGTTGTTTATGATGATTCTGGATGAATCATTCTGTGTTGTTTCTGATGATTCTGGTGTGAATCATTCTGTGTTGCTTCTGATGGTTCTGGGTGAATCATTCTGTTGTTTCTGCTTCTGATGATTCTAGGTGAATCATTCTGTGTTGCTTCTGATGATTCTGGGTGAATCATTCTGTTGTTTTGCTTCTGATGGTTCTGGAGTGCATCATTCTGGTTCTGTTTCTGATGTTGATCATTCTGGTTCTGTTTCTGATGTTGATCCTTCTGGTTCTGTTTCTGACGTTGATCCTTCTGGTTCTGTTTCTGATGTTGATCCTTCCGGTTCTGTTTCTGATGTTGATCCTTCTGGTTCTGTTCTGATGTTAATCATTCATTCTGGTTTTGTTCTTGATGTTGATCCTTTTGGTTCTGTTCTGATGTTAATCATTCATTCAAGTTCTATTTCTGATGTTCTGGTGTTGATGATTCTGATTCTAATTCTGTTTCTAATGTTCTGATGTTAATCATTCTGATTCTGGTTCTATTCCTGATGTTCTGATGTTAATCATTCTGATTCTGGTTCTGTTTCTGATGTTCTGACGTTGATCATTCTGGTTTTGTCTTCTGTATTCGACTACAGGCATGTTGTATTCGAATACAGAATGTTAAAATTGCAGATTTTCACTAGTTTCAGCTTCTGTATTCGAATACAAGGGATCTGTATTCGAATACAGATTCGTGTTTTTCCAGAAACTCAGTTTTTAGCTTTTGTATTCGAATACAAGGAAGCTGTATTCGAATACAGATTCGTGTTTTCCAGAAAATCAAGTTTTAAACTCTGCCTTGTGAATTTTAAAGTGTTGGGAAACTTTGAGAAAGATTAAAATGATTTAAAATGGAGTCTTTGATATAGTTTTGAAGAGGAGAAGATGATGTTTTGAAAACCATTACTGATGTAGTGAAAAATGTTGATTTGTGCACTGAGACTGCCTCTGTATTCGACTACCAGGGGGCTGTAGTCGACTACAGAGTGTTAATTCTGCACTGTTTTGACTCCTGTATTCGAATACAGAGAGGCTGTACTCGAATACAGATTCGTATTTTCCAGAAAACTCAGTTTTAAACACTATTTTGTGAATTTTAAGAGTTTGGGGAACAATGGAAAGACTTGAGATGATTAAGTATGGAATTGGTGAGATAATGTGAATTGTTAATGATTGCTTGACTGTTTAAATCATTGATGTGTTGATGATGATTTTGATTATATTGAGATGTTTTGAAATATGATGGAAAGGCATGAATTTTCTGTTATTGCATACTGTTTTCAGTGAAGAGAAAACACTGCATATTCATACATTGCATAGTCAGGTGGTGACCGCGATGGGCCACAGAGTAATGCGGTAACCGTGATGGTCCGCGAAGTTAAGTAGTAACCATGGGTTATAGAATAGTTCCGCGTGTATTAGACGGTCTGTTCTATCCGGGGTAAGAGTAGTTCCGCGTGTATTAGACTGTCTATTCTACTCGGGCTACGAAATGGCCGCGTGTTCGTGGTGGTCCATTCTATCCGTGCGAGGATTTAACTTCTGTGTATTTGGCCTGTGAGAAGCTAATACATGTGAATGTAGTAACCGTGATGGGTTGTAGAGTGGCCGCGTGTTCGTGGTGGTCCATTCTATCCGGTTTCAGAGTGGCCGTGTGTTCGTGATGGTCCATTCTATCCGGGCTACGGAATGGCCGCGTGTTCGTGGTGGTCCATTCAAATATGTGCAACCACGTGCTGATCTGTTGAGCGATTGCACGAGTGCTGGACTGTTGAGCGTCTGCACTAGGTACTGATCTGTTGAGCGATTGTACCTTGGTATATAAGTACTGGTCTGTTGAGCGACTGCACTGGTACTGGACTATTGAGCGTCTGTATCCTGAAATGCGCAACCACGTGCTGATCTGTTGAGCGATTGCACGAGTGTTGGACTGTTGAGCATCTGCACTAGGTACTGATCTGTTGAGCGATTGTACCTTGGTATATGTCAAACGTGCTGGACTGTTGAGCATTTGCACTGGTGCTGATCTGTTGAGCGATTGCACCTTGGTCTTCAGGGCCGTTAATGTCAAACATAGTGTGCTGGTCTGTGAGCGACTGCACCTTGGTAATTCCAAGAAGCTGAGTACATGAGCATATGCATATTGCATCTGGGTGTTTGATCGGTGGGTCACGTTTTGGATATTGTTGATGATTGGAAAATTGATGTGTGTAAGTACTTGTTGAAATATGAGTTTTCTGATGAATGTTTGTGATTGGTGAAGTGGTGATTGTACTTACAACATGTTTCTCCATATTAATTCGTTGCTGTTTTGAAAAGGCATACATGTCATGAAATTTCAAAATGAGCATCTTTTCATCATTATTATACAATATGCCATGAATATATGTGTTGTTGTGAGATATATGCTATGTGCTTATTTGTTAAGTTTGGTCGGTGACCCTTGCTATTATATTGTGGACTTTGGGCTTTGCCATCAGATGTTACCCGAACCCGTCCTACAGACGAATACACTAACGACGGAAGCGTCGTTAGTTTCCCCTGATCTTTACGTACGGAGTCTACGTGGACAATGCAGAGGGACGGACGGTTGGTGGAAGACGAGACTTATAGAGGATACAGTGGAGACCGTGCTACTGTAGCTTAGTGCATGATCAGTCTAGACTTTTGTATAGGGTCTTGAGTTTTGGGAAATGTAACTTTTACTTTGGGAATTAATGTAATACTTTTTCCGCTGTATTATTCTGCACTCTGACACTGATTGGGTGATAACCTTTGAAATGAACTGATTTTATTTTAATACCTTTGATATTAATTTTGGAAAAACTCATTTCAATTATTTATTTGAAAAAAAAAATGCACTCGCGCTGTGTTTTAAACTCGGGGTGTTACATTCTTCAGTTGTTGGTTGTCCCTTGTTTCTTTGATTGAGTATGATCTTTAAGGATGCAAGGTCTGTTGGAACCAAGTTGGTTCTTTCGCTTAAAGTTTTGATGTTAACAAAAGTATTTTATGAAAATAATATATTTGACTTAGAAGAAGAATGAAAAATGTCACCAGAAGAATAGATCAGAGGATGACGTTACCAAAAGCATAAATAAGAGGATGACATCACCAGAAACAGAAATCAGAGGATGATTGAAGGTGCAAACACGAGAAGGCGGGTTGAATTGTGTTTGACTTAACTTGAAACTTTTCCTGTTTTAATACTTTCAAAACAAAACTTGATGTATAATTAAAACAGAGTTAGCAGCGGATAAAAATAAAAATAAAAACTCACAGATTTTATACTGGTTCACCGTTAACGAGGCTACGTCCAGTCCCTTCGCCTTGAAGGATTTCACTAATTCAAACTTGAATTACAACCTTGCTACTGACCCTCGAAGTCAGTCTTCTCAAATAGTCTAACAATCCTAGACTTCTTTGAGGAAAAACAACTCCTGTCTTCAGCCAATCTCACACCCCAGATTGTAGAAGAAATCACAACACTATGAATCTAATTGCCAAGTAACCTGCTACCTCTACTGACTCCCACAGCTTGTAGACTCTACTTCAACAACTTAGATTTGACACAGTGGAACGAAAACAACAAGAGTACTTTCTTTAAAAACTGAGACTCAACAATTGACTTATATGAAAATTTGAGAGTGTTTGCTTTTGAAGTGTATGACCCTTTTGTGATTTTCGAAGCTAAGTAATCTGCCTTGTGCCTCCTTTTATAGATGCTGATTTGGGTCTCTTCCAATCCTTAAATTCGAGCTAAATATTGCTGGATTCTCTGACAAAAATAAATTGACCAATCGGGCTTCAATTAATTCCAAAACATATCTTTTTTAAGCCTTAGATTTCTTTCATAAATTAACTGGCCAATCAGATTTGTTGGTTGTTCCCGCCAATAGCTTCTGACTTCCATGCTCCTTCACTTTAATTAAAAACAAATCTTTTTCACACTTTAATTAAAATAACTTGCAATCTCCATCATTGATCAATTCTGGATCATCAGCATTTTAATGCGATAGTCCAGCCTGGACCAGCTGAATTGCTATGCTATGAACCTCTGATTTTAGCCATTCCTGGACCACACTTCATAGCCCTCTGATCTTCTGATTTCAGCCTTCCTGGATGCGCGCCTGATATGCTATGAACTTCTGGATTCGGCCATTTCTGGACTGCACAGCCTGTCCCTCTGATTTCGGCCACTTCTGGGCCATGGTCTGATTTTCTGATCTTGACCATCACTGGACTCAAAAAATTATTTCTGAACCATTGATCTGGATATTTTTACTCTGATTTGGACAGATTCTAGAATTTGGTCTGGAACAAATTGAAATAAACTTGATCAAAAAATATTTCAGTCTGGACATTTTACCTTTAATTTTGGACCAGGTCTGGGTTGATTCTGGAGCTCATTTCTTTTGTTCTGGACTTAGTTCCATGCCCTAAATCATGCTATCTTATGGTCTTGGCCAAATATGGATTGATCTTCATGTTCTGGACTCATAAACATACCTTCTGGTCAAGTTTGGAACAAGTCTGGGCTGTGTAATTTTTACTGCCAGGCCATCTTCTGGTCAGAATAACTTCTGGAATAAAATTGATATTTGATTCCTGTTTGTCTTGATCAACTCTCCTTCTGGCAGGCTTTCCAATGATATGATCCATGTTTCATTCTGAATTTTATTCCTTCTGATATAGGCCTGCAAAGTTATCTTCTGGTACAGTTTTGTCATCCTAAAACATCTTCTGGAAATTCCAGAATTCATTTTCCTTTGATTTTCTGCTTCTGATTTCTTCAGTTTCTGATGACATTTAATTTAATAATTCAAGCTATAAAATAAGTTTACATAGAGTGCTTTTGTAAACATCAAAATCCTAAGTCTTAGAACCAACTTGGTTCCAACAGACGTCACCAAGAGATATCACCAGAAGATAACGTTACCAGAAGCATAAATTAGATGATGACGTCACCAGAAGATGACGTCACCAGAAGCAGAAATTAGAGGATGATTTTATCAGAGGATATCACCAGAGAATATCATCAGAGTAGATCACCAGAGGATATTATCAGAGGATATCATCAAAGGATATCACCATAGGAATCTGTCAGAAAAATGCTTAAAACAGAATTGGAGCAAAAAACTCGAGAAACAGAATCTAGCTAAAAATATGCTCAAAATAGAATCTGAGAAAAATGCTCAAAACAGAATTGGAGCAAAAGACTCAAGTAACATAATCTAGCTAAAAGTATGCTCAAAACAGAAGCGGAGCAAAATGCTCAAAACAAGTTAATCGAAATACACTCTAGAAGTAAAGCATCAGTGAGCAAAAGACTCAAAACAGAATCTGAGCAAACTACTCCAGAATATTCTCAAAATAGATTAATCGAAATACACTCCAGAAGTAAAGCATCAGTGAAGTCCTAAAGTTCAACTATAAATAGAGACTTAATGCTGAAGATTAGAGCATCGAAAACCATGAGAACTCAAGCTTAAATTCAACATTATCTGAGAGTTCAAAATAGAGAAACACAAATGTGCAAGAGCAATATTTTCTAAATGTTTTCGAGAGAGAAATTCAGTGCAATAATCAGCTTTCCAGAAGCAACAAAAGAGTGTAAAAATACAGTGCAACAATCAGCTTTCCAGAAGCAACAAAAGAGTGCAAGAATCCGGGCAGCAAACAGCTTTCCAGAAGCAACGTTGCAAAGTTCCAAACCTTTATTATATAACCCGATAGTGGTGTAGATTCCTTCTTCAATCTGGGGTTGTCAGATTGGTAGGAGAAGACTTGACTTGTAGAGTCAAGGTGTTGTTATCATTCCTCAAAAGTCTGGGGTTGTCTGGATGTTTGAGAAGACTTGGCTGGTTTAGTCAAGATGTTGTTGTTCCTCAAAAGTCTGGGGTTGTCAGGCTGTTTGAGAAGACTTGGCTGGTATAGTCAAGGTGTTGTTGTTCCTAAAAAGTATGGGGTTGTCAGGCTGTTTGGGAAGACTGGCTTGTAGGGTCAGTGGTGTTGTAATTCAAATGAGTTTGAATTAGTGAAAAGGCCTTCTGGAGGAAGGGACTGGACGTAGCCTAGTTAACGATGAACCAGTATAAATTGCTGTGTTATTATGTTATTATTATCCGCTGCTGAATTTGATTAGTTATCTATCGAATAATTCACATTAACATTCAACAAAACAGCAAAAGGAATCAAGTTTGACAAACACAATTCAACCCCCCTTCTCGTGTTTGAACCTTCAAGGTCAATTCAGACATGTTGGGAATAGTTTCAGGGAGTCTAAGAAGCTTTCAATCAATGGTTGGAAAATATGGGAATTTGTGTTTCTTCCGACAATGGTATTTAGGGAAGTAAAGAAGGAATTCCCTACCTTGCCATTTGGAATTATCCAAATATTATCTCTTCTTAATTATTAAAATTTTAAACCACTTATTTTATTTTTAATTAATAGTTTCACTAATTAAGTGGGTTGTTACATTTAAAAAAATAGTTTGAGATGAAATATCAAGTCAATATAAAGATTTACTTACAAATGTCTTTTTAGAACTCAAGAAAAATAATGATTACTACATGGTCCCAAAGTACCATATATTAGTGAAATATAATGACTGCTACATGGTCCGAAGTACCATATATTAGTGAAATCTAATGCTAATTATTAATTTCGGTGTGAAATACCACTTGTTAATTTATTAGACATGTGTACTTCTTTGAAACAGAGTCAAATATATATTTTGTTATGTTAAAGATATTTGTTATTTGTTTAATTATGGTAATGATATAGATCACAAACAAGTTATGTGTTTACATGATACAACCATTTCATGGGATATGTGAAACAAATTACGATAAAAACATCAAAATGATGTGGAAATTTTCGTACTGCATGAGACAAAAAATATGTTTGACCCTGTGGCAGTCATGAATATGTTTTTGACAACGATGATTTGATCATCTATCACCTTCTTTATTGCAATAGGCTAAATCTTCCCTACATCATTATTCAAAACATGATAGCATCCACAACTCGTGACTACAAAAGAAATATCGTCCCCTTATGGTATGATTCTTACAAAAATCTTCAAATACTTCAATGTTCCTCTGAAAAATGAATAATCCTTTATAAAAATCTCCAAGTTCACTTCAAAGAACATTTCCCATATGAAGAAAGATTCCTCTCTTCCCCACACTCTGTATGTCCGTATCCTAGAAGATCAATCTCCAACTACTCTTAGTCCTAGCAAAAGGAAACACTCTGAAAGAAAAGCTTTTTTGAACCCCAATACTTAAAATTTTGGTGTGAACATTCCTCAAGAACATTCTCCTATCTAGGACAACATTATTCACTCCACTAATAATCAATCCGAATCCATTCCAATTAATAATGCATATGCTTTTGGCACCCATACCCCACACTCCTTGCAGAATCCTATCCTTCAAAGTCATTTATCCTTTCCAATCCATTTTGAAAGGGTTCTTCAAATGTGTTTTGCTTTTGTCTCTCCTTAGAATATCATGTCTTCTCTTTTTGGTATTAACAAGTACTTTGCTTTTCCTAATATGGACTTCTTTTGCCCAACTATTCCTCAACAATATACTCAGTCTGGAATTCTCCCTACCATTGGTTTTGCTTTTGCCGCTCTTGCCTCCTTCTACACTATTTTTGTTCCATCAACCAGTCAACCGTCTCCAACCTCTCAAAACGTTAATGAAGATACTCGCCCACCAAAACGCACCAAGATTGAGAAAGACACATCCAAGACAAGAAAGGATATCCCAAATATCTTTACCATTCTTAAAACTATCATTGATCGACAAATTCATCAAGATAGGGAGAACATTATTATGAGGGATTGGATGGTTACCCAACTTGCTCCAAAACTGGGTTTTGAACCACCTCTTCCATCATTTCCTGATATTCCAAGGCCCTCAATCTCTTCATCCTCTTATGGTTCTTCTCCATCTCTATCCTTCTAATCGCTCAGTTTTGGTTTCCTCCCACCTATTTTTGTTGTGACAAAAGGGGAGAAGAAGAATTAGGTTTAAGATTTAAGAAATATTTTGAAAGAACTCCTTATATACTTCTTTGTTTTACTTTTCTGTTTTTATTTCTTGAATCATATGTATGAACTCTTTTGATATCTAATTAATGAAGAAAAAATATTTTGGTTCAAAATCATTTGTTAATAAATGCAAAAATTAAGGGGGAACTTTTTAACAAACACACTTTGTATAATATCAAAATTAAATCAGAATCAAAATTAAATCTAAGTAACATGTTTGTCATCATCAACAAGGGTGAGATTGTTGAGGCAAAATCTCAAATCAAGTGTTTTGAGGATAAACAAATAGTTAATTAATCACTAATTATGATTCTAATTATATTGCTATTTAACTTGTATTTTTGAAAGATTTATTCAAAGATAGGTGATCAAATAGATTCATGCAAAAATCAATGAGCTCTCCATGAAAGAAATCAAGAACATCGTGTTTTACATGTCAAAATGAACTGGAGATTGATAAGAAGAACATTCTGGTTATTCTCTATTAAAGACATTTTCCACAGTCTCTAGATTGATGACCAAATTGATCTCCAGATTGATGAGTTGTGATCAAGGCCAACAAGGACATGAATACATTGTTGCTACATCCTTTTGCATAAAGCTCTGCATGCTTCTGAGCTAAAAGACTAACATTTCGCAGCTCATTCAATCATTCATTCACGTTCTCCATAAAACTCAAAAGCAAGAACGTTCTAGTATTATAAAATAACATTCTAGACCAAATAACATGTATGTTTAATAGACTTCAATAAAAAATAACACTTAGCAGAGGTTCAATAACGACTATATTGAGTCTTTCAATCCTCTTCTCATCTATAAAAGGAATATCAAGGAGAAGACAAATGCAATTGTTTGAAAGGCAATCATTCCATACTTAAGCATTCATACTCAAACAACAAAGCTCTTTTTTTAAGAAAAATGTAAGACCCTTAAATTTAAAATTAAATTATGGATTTAATATTAAGTGTATTTTTGGGATATTTGTAAAATATTTAATATATGTATATTTGGTTTAAAAATATATATATAAATATTTATTTTGGAGGTTGAATTAAAATTATTGGATAAAGAATGAATTAATTTAATTACGAGTAATTAAATTATCGGACAGTTAATTAAGATGTTGTTTGCTAATTGAGACTGGTTAAGTGCTGGAGGGTCAAACAATATTATAATATTGAGGTATTGGGAGAGGTGGCACCTATGTGTCTCTATATATAGATGGGAGAGGACAGAACAGAAACAGAAACAAACACATTTCCTTTTCCCTTACTACATGAAACAGTATCCTTCTCCTTCCTCTTCCCATTCAGTTTTCTGTTAGCAGAAAAAAAAAGTTGCTCAAAAGTGAGATTACTTGGAAATCCAAGCACCAAACCACCAAGTACCAAGAACAAAAGTTATTCCTCTCCTCATTACGGAGCTAGAGAACTAACTTTGGAAGCGGCAAACGGAAACTTCGCCGATTTTTGACGCGGAAACGTGAACGGGAGCAGAAACGTAACAGAGGTAAGGGGTACCTTCCACCTTTTAGTTTGCATTTTAGGGCTGTAAATGTATGTTTGATGTGTGATCATATTTTAGTTTCTGGTTTGAAAAACGAAACTATTGTGCAGGTTGTTATAAAATGCGAAAAATGCATTCTGTTGATGTTTGATGATTCTGTGATGTTTGCTGTTTTGGCTGATATAACATTGCTGTTTTGGTTGTGTGGGAACACTGGGAAATGCTTTGCATGTTGTTTTGGTTGTGTAAGAATACTGGAAAATACTTTGCATGTTGTTTTGACAAATGATCAAAATGTAAACGTTGAAAAATGTTTGTTTTGTTGTGGTTGACATTCTGTTTTGGGTGGTTTAAGCAAAACTGTGAGGTTATTCTGGTGTTGGTGATTCTGTTTGTTGCTATGTTAAGAACAATCTGGTGTTGGTGATTCTGTTTGTTGATATGTTGATAAAAATCTGGTGTTTATGATGGTTTCAAAAGAAAAGGATTTAAAATGGTGGAAGTGCTTTTCTGAAAAATCTGTTGTTGATGGTGATCATGAAAAATATTTCGAGTTTTGTGGTTTCAAAAGAATGGTGATTTTGTTCTGGTGTTGTGTTGGTTTTTCAAAGAAAAGAATTTGAAAATGTGTTGAAGTTTCAGGAAAATTTCACTGAATTCAAAGGTGTGTTCGAATACAGCATGAGTGTATTCGAATACAGCCTGCAAAGCTTCTGTTTTATTCAAATTTTTGAACTTGTATTCGAATACGAGCCTCTGTATTCGAATACAGATGACGGAGTTTTGCTTCTGACTTAGCATCTGTATTCGGATACGACCCTGTCGTATTCGAATACAGGATTGAAATTTTGCCATTGTATTCGCATCTGTATTCGAATACAACATCCTCGTATTCGAATACAGAATGTTGATTTTCACTATTTTAGCTTCTGTATTCGAATACAAGGGAGCTGTATTCGAATACAGATTCGTGTTTTCAAGAAATTCAAGTTTTAGACACTGTCATATGAACTTTAAGAGTTGGGGAAACATTGGAAAGGTTTGTGATAAATTAAAATGGAGTTTTTGAGATAGTTTTGAAGTGGTGATGATGAAGTGCCTGAGATCTTTATTGATGTTGTGAAAAATGTTGATTTTGCACTGTTTTAACTTCTGTATTCGAATACAGAGTATTGATTTTTCACTATTTTAGCTTCTGTATTCAAATACAGATTCGTTTTTCCAGAAATCTCAGTTTTAAACACTGTTTTATGAACTTTAAGAGTTGGGGAAACATTGGGAAGACTTGTGATAAATAAAAATGGAGTTTTTGAGATAGTGTGAAGTGGTAACGATGAGGTGCTTGAATGTTTTTATTGATGTGATGATAATGAAATTTGGGTTGAGATGGTTTTGGGGAAATGATGGAAAGACTGAATTTTACTGATGTTTGCATACTGTTTTTAGTGAAGAGAAAACATTGCATGTTCATGCATTGCATAGTCAGGTGGTGACCGCGATGGGCCACAGAGTAATGCGTAAAACGTGTTGGTCTATTGAGCGATTGCACGAGTGTTGGTCTGTGAGCGACTGCACTGGTACTGGTCTGTGAGCGACTGTACCTTGATATGCGCAAAACATGTTGGTCTGTTGAGCGACTGCACGAGTGCTGGTCTGAGAGCGACTGCACTGGTACTGGTCTGTGAGTGACTGTACCTTGGTATACGTGAAATGTGTTGGTCTGTTGAGCGACTGCACGAGTGCTGGTCTGTGAGCGACTGCACTGGTGTTGATCTGTGAGCGATTACACCATGGTCGTGTTGGCCATTAAAGTCTAACATATGAAAATTGTGTTGGTCTGTGAGCGACTGCACCTTGGTAATTCCAAGAAGTTGAGTACATGAGCGTATACATATTGCATCGGGGTGGTTGACCGGTGGGTCATGATTTGGATATATGTTGATGATTGGAAATTGATGTGTGTAAGTATCTTATAAAATCTGAATTTCTGATGAATGGTTGTGATTGCTGAGTTGATGGTTGTACTTACAACATGTTTTCCATATTAATTGGTTGCTGTTTGAAAAGGCATACATGTCATGAAATTTCAAAATGAGCATCCTTATTTATCATCATTATCATATGATATGCCATGAATATATTTGTTACTGTTGATATAATTGTTATGTGTTATTTGTTAATTTCGGTCGGTGACCCTTTACTATTATTGTGGAAAATTGGGCTTTGCCCTAAGATGATACCCAAACCCGTCCCACCGACGGTTACACTGACGACGGAAACGTCGTTAGTTTCCCCTGATCTTCACGTACAGAGTATTCGTGGACAACGTAGAGGGACGAACGACTGGGGTGAAGACGAGACTTGTGGAGGAGGCGGTGGAAATCACTTGTTACTGTAGCTTAGTGCATGATCAGACTAGACTTTTTGTATAGGGCCTAGTGTTGAGTGTTGTATTCACTTATTTTGGGATTATTGTGTATTTTCTTTCCGCAACTCTGATAATATTTTAGATTGGGATAATTGTATATTTTCCGCACTCTGATAAATATTTCGGTGGGTCCAGGATACAATTTTGATGTATCTTCATTTTGGTATATTTTGAAAATCAATTTCCCAAAATTTTCTTACGTGGTTATAATCATGGTGTAATTAATTAATTACTTTTAGTCGTTTGGATTACGACAAATTATCTTAATAAATGACTTAATTTTATTTTAATTCCTTTGAATTAATAATTCTGAAAATTCATTTATTAATTTCGGTTAAAAAAAAATACATTCGCGCTGTGTTTTAAACTCGGGGTGTTACACAAAACTCTAGCTCTCTCTCACATTATATTCAAAGATCACTTTATTGAGTTATTACTGATAATCAATCTCAAACAAGTGTTGAATAGTTTTTAGATCCTAAACACTTTTATCATACACATCATTTGTAAGTCAAGTCTATCTCTTAAGTTAATTTGAATATGTTGCAAAAATCATTTTAGTTATTAAAATGTAATTGTAAAAATAATTTATGAGCTGAAAGGTAACTGTAAAATTCATTTCAAGGTTGAAAGGTGAAATCTGTAATTGATCATGAATGATCAAGAAGATAGTGTGAAAGCAGAATGTTCTTGTGCTAAGCACATTAGTGGAAAATCTCAAAGATTGTGCAGACTGGACGTAGCTCACTTTAGGTGAACCATGATACATCATTATGTGATCTTCTTATCCTTATTTATTTTTTCATTCATTGATCGCATATCACATAGAACTAATATGTTTTATGTATTTCTAATATATCCAGAACGTTATGGACTTTCTGTTTGAAACCAAAATTGATCTTGAGTTAATTTAAAGTAAGTCTAAGAATTAAGATTTTAAAAAAAAAAATCACAGTTCAAAACCTCTATTTCCTTATGATTAATATTACTACTTTACATATATGGACTTATAAGGGTGTACATTGAATAAGATAATGTGATACTCTTTTGGTCTATCATTCTCTCTTTCTCACTTGTTCTATATTTATCTATAGTTTTGGTTATTTTCACAACAACTTTTTTTTATAAGCTAACAAAGTTACTTATAATCAATTAGAAAGTAAAAAATGATAGCATAATGAAAGGTTAAATCAACAAACAAAGTTTTTTTTATTGAAATAAGTTAATTTCATATGTCATTTAAAATCAACTATTCCATTTGTTCGATAATAATTGTCACATTTGTAAGAAAAAATTGTTCTAACATAACTGTTGTTTTTAGTTTTTAATACAACTTTAATTTGTTTTTACCAATTCTACTCTCTAACTAATACAATATACATTATTTATTATTTTCTTTTAATTTATACGAAATTGTCAATTGCAATAATTATTTTAAAAGGAGAGAGTAATAAATAGACTCAAGACAATATTACAAACTCATGAAGAGGAGGCAAACTTAGAGTCATCTTTGCTGATGAGTGGGCCACCAAATTACGTTCTAACAAAAGAAAAAGAAAAAAATAGCATAGATGCGGATAATTGTTTTGCAGTTTTTTATAATAAATTAGTTTGAGTTAAAATTTAAAGAATGAAAAGACTCAAATTCAGGTAAAAGATACTAAAAAAAAATATTAATCTAATAATTAATTACTAAATTTAACTATTTAAAAAAAAAACTATAAAAGCATAAGAACTCGCAGGTAACAAATTGTTGATAAAAAAATGAAGAAAATAGATTGAATGTTCTATATATAACACTAGTTTATTGAGCACTAACCATTTGTAGTTAATTCCTAAGGGGTTATAATTGAACTAATATCTATAACACCTATTTGATTGTTAATTTTATTTTGGAAACTTGATAACACCTATTTTAATAATTTACGTTCAAAAGTAATTTGGATTAACGAACATTCAAAACAATTGACAAAAATAGTTTTTTAATAAATAAAATAAAATTAAACATAACTCACTTTACACTAAAAAAGTCAAATTAGATAAATTCATTTAAAAAATTATGGTCTTATAATTTCTTTTTTATATTTTCTTCTGTCCAACTTTTAATATTTTCGTAATATATACAAACTACATGAGAATAAACTCTAAATAATGTTCAGGCAAAAAAATACTCTAAATAACATAAAGTTAAATCAAAAGAAAAATTTGATTAAATAATATTTTAATTAAGTTTTAAATTTGAAATTTTTTAAATAATTTATTTTTGATTAAATTTTATTAACTATTTAAATTTAATCACTTTATTAATATTTATTATAAATGTTGATAAATTAAAACAAAAGTTTATTTTTTATGAAAAATTTAAGGTGAATGAATAATAATATCTCAATCTAAATAAAAAAAAAATTCAATTTTATTCAACACTTACTACTACAGGTAGATTTATATTTGTTACTCGAATTACACGAGCTTGAATCCAACTACTATTAAACAAAACCATTGAAAATAAAATTATTTAAATATTTAATTATTTATGATAATAAAATAAAATTCATAAAATAAGTAGATAGATTTCGTAAATTCGTTTTCATGCCACCCAAACTAATTAAAATAATAAAAAGGCAGAAGCGTAAACAACTCTGTTATACGGCGCACTGTCTTTTCTCCGATATATCTCTCTCTCTCTCTAAACTGCAAAACCCTTTCTTAATTCCCCATTCAAATCCATCCATATTCGCCGCATAGCAACCATCACACACACATCTCAGAACCATCAAAAGGTAACAATTTTCCAATCACAATTACAATTTTAATGTCTCTTTACCATTCATTCATTATTTTATTCACGAAAATAAAAAAAAATTGGGAAATTTATTTAACAGGGTATCGTAATACGAGTTTTGAAGAAAAAGCCCCGTGGTGAAATTGAAATTGGAAGTTATATATATGGAGAGCAGTATAGCGAAAGATGAAAACGGGCGTGTTCCTCTTTCAGGGATGGTGGCTGATTGTGTGAAGCGTTGGTTTAAGGATGCTTTAAGAGAGGCTAAAGCTGGTGATGTTAATATGCAGGTTTTGGTTGGTCAGATGTATTATAATGGTTATGGTGTTCCCAAAGATGCTCAAAAGGTGCTGTTTGTTTTTTTTTTTGTTATTTGATTTAGTTGTTTTTTAATCAACTTGCATTGGATTGTTGTTTTGTTTGTTTATTTGTTTGGTGTTTAATT
The DNA here is from genome assembly GCA_037974295.1 of Cicer cuneatum. Classification (NCBI taxonomy): domain Eukaryota; kingdom Viridiplantae; phylum Streptophyta; class Magnoliopsida; order Fabales; family Fabaceae; genus Cicer; species Cicer cuneatum. Next base: position 9,016,120 of record JBBPBO010001986.1, read on the forward strand.
TTTGGAGTTGTTTGGCTATGAAGCACTTACACAGACACAGATGTTGGAACTCACGCGTAGACATCGATGATAGTTTTAAAAAATGAAGTGATTGAATGTATTCAAATGTATCAGTGTCGTGTTGGTGTTGGACATTGACACATGTCTTGCCAGTGTTGGACATTGGCAAGGTGTCAGTGCTACTTAGTTCTTAAAGAAGTCAACATTGCCTTACAATAGAGAGAAGAATATGTTGGTGGACTATAATAAAATGAATAAAACATTAAGTCCTTTATGTAAATCCTAATACTTGTATTTGCTTAAAAGGTTTTAAATCACAGTCGCGTATTTGAGTCGCAATGCTTGGTGTTGCAGAGAATTCCATCTGATGTGGCTTCAATTGTAATTGTGTTGCGATTGGGGAGACATATAATATAACCTTGGTGTTGTGGCTGAGATTGCTGTTATGAATTTTTATATGAATTTAATTCTGTTTACCCAATTTCTCACATATTAATATGAATTTAATTGCATGCTTGAAGGCCTGACTATATATGTGAAGAATGGCAACATGAAAAGTTCTATAATGTGTCAGATGTTATGACTCGAAGGTCTTTTTAAGCATGAAATTATAAGATTAGTTTACTTTTTTTAATAATGTTAAAACTTAATGATTTGTGTTTTGGATTCCTTGTTTTAATGTATACTATGCAGAGGTCATATCAGAAATGGATGTGAATAGTTTCTATTGTAAAATGTATGGATTTTATGAAGGTAATTGGAATATGAAGAGTAATTATGTGATTATGAAGTATGAACAATGAGTGAAGTCTTTGGAATGTAGATGTACTTGTTTGTACTTTGTATGTCTTTTGGTTTGAAAGTTTAATGTTCTTTTGTTTGGGACTGAAGGGAAGGATTTGGCTGACAAAAGCATCGAGGGTTAGGTCTTCAGTTTGGAAAGTTGGAGATAAGCGTCCAGGTAAAACCCTCCCTTCTCGTTACTCATTTGCATCTTATCATCTTTCTTTTTGGTTGTAATTTGGTGTGACTATTTTTTCCTTTGGTGCATTATTATTAGGTTATAATGCAAGTGATTCTGATTCTGAAGAATTGACTGAGGATTCTCAAGCAGATTAAATTTGGTTCCATCCTAAATTCTGAATGGTGAGTTTGCTACTAATTAGTGATTTGCTTTTATGTGCCACATTTACCATCTAATGGAATACTTGAGGCCTGAGCTTTTGGGCGCGATTTATTTCTTTTAGATGACAGATTGATGTGTTTGGTATCAGGTAACTCAAATTTATTTCTGACTTGGAACTGTTATACAGCGTTTTCTAAGAGGAATGCTATGAACACCTCATACCAACACTCTCTCCACCATTGACTGAAATTCATGTGGGACCCACGTAAATTTCAATTAGTGGTTGAGAGTGTCGGTAGCACTTCTCCCTTTCTTATTGGTGTATTTCTGTCATAATTTTAGAATGATAGTGGTTTTATTTATTGGTTGTATTTTTTTGGCAACATGTAATTAATGAATTTTATGTTGAGTTTCAGAATTGTGTTTGGCATAATAGGGCATGTGATTTGATTTCATCTTATAAGATTCCAGAGTTTATGCCTAATCTATATGCCTTACTTGTTCTCTTCTATTTGTTTCTTGTTCTGTATAACCTTACCTTAGTCTCATGCATGTAAAATGAAATGTAATTTTCACATTTCAAAAATGAGACATAGTAAAGAATGCTAAGATGCTAAGCTTTTCCTTAATTGATTTGTTTATCTATTGACTGTCATCAACATTCTTTTGAGAAAAAGGTTTCTCAATTAATTTTTTATTAGATATAAGGTTTCTCAATTATTGACATGCACTTCATATGATCTTATCTGCACAAAGTGAGAGGGAATCAGCATTGAATAACAATATTATATAGCATCTCTGTTCAAGGTCAATAAAAACAAATCATGGCGATTTCACCACGTCCAAATGAACCAATGTTTGCTGTGGGCTGTGAGCCTGTGACAAAGGCTGTGCAGTGAAGCAGTGAATTACTAGTAGTAGATATATACTCGATTCTTTCGCTTGTAAACATATTGCAATAAAATATGAAAAGTTTCAATGGTGATTCTACCATTTGGAAATTTAACAAATTGACTGGTATGAAAATATTTGGTGAAAAGTGTAATGGAAGCTGACGGCATACAATACAACAAACTAAGTTAACTTCGCTGAACTCGTGATACAGAAAGCATCCTTTTCAACATTTGATGTTTTCTGAGGAGAGTTTGTGGATTTGTTGAAAATGCTAACTACCTTGAGTCTTTGCATCACTGTGCTTCACATTCATAACAGACCATTCTTGATTTTCAGGTTTAATTGCCCTTTCTGGTAGATTGATCTTATGCTCCTTTGTTTTGTAGGTATATGCATTGCGCATGACACCATGCTTCTTCATATCCACCATATGAATGTTGTACCAGCTATACATTTATTTTGTGATCAATGTAGGATTTGCTACACCATTTTTTTATCAATCAGGGAAAAATGAAAGTAATCTTTTTTTTTTTTTTTGAGCAAATTGTTGGTTGGTAATTGAGGTTTCTTTCTCCCTTTCCTTGACATGGCACCATATCATGCAAATAGAATAGAGCATAGCTTTGTATTTGTTTTTAAACGGTGTAGTATACATCATTCTGAAGGCTAAAATCTCTGCAGTTTGGAGCAAAATTCAGGCTTCCAAATTATGTAAACCATTTATTTTTTATAGACTCATTTGTTGGGTTCATGTCATGCTCCATTCTGTCCTGTTTTAGTTAATCTCTTACATTAAGGTTTGGACTTTGGATATCAGTTAGTGTTTTAAAAACCGAGTCAGTACAATTGGTTGAATACTGAACTGTCATTTACTATGGTTCAATTATTTTGACTGTTTGAATACGGTTTCATCTTGCTTTGAGTGGTTTAAAGTAGTTGAATATAAGTTAGAAGTTTTGCTGATTCGATGCCTAGTTTTGTTTTAATACATGAATAGTCCTCATAATTGTATGAAGAACGGTAATGAAATTCTTTGTCAATGCCAACTTTGTCAATTTGTCAGAATTCATGACTTATTGGGTTTGTATTTACATCCGGCGATTTCAATTCCACTTCCGTGGAGGTCGCCAGAGGTAAATAAAAATCTTGAGGTAATCTTATTTTTCTACTTATTTTAATGAGACTCATCAATATTTTTTTTAGTTGATAATCGAGTTTTAATTTAAAAATATGATCAGGATAATATACCCAAACTTATCTCATATACCTGGTAATTGACTATACCACACATTACATACATAGTATTGGCATGTGGTTGTATTTCTCCTATCTAACTGTTGAAATAGTTGTGACAATATTAATACATGGTTTAGTTTTCTCAAGACAGACATACATTAGTTAAGATTAATGTCTAACTTATGAATATTATTTTCATTTTATGAAGTCCTTATGCGCATAAGAAGTTTAGGATGAAGTTAAATGAGTGAACTGTTACCAAAATTGAAATGAAGAAACTAATTTCAGACTTATATGAGAAATTATTATTTAAAAACTTCATAGTTATTTTGAATCTCTTCTAAGATTTTTTTTTCTAGAAACTATTCATTCCGTTCCAAAATAATTGAGCTATTTGATCGTTTAACACATTAAAAAAAAATGTATAAATGAAAGAGATAGAATACTACTTTTATTAAAGTATGTTTGTTAAATATTGGTGCATTATAAATATAATAAATGCATGATAAAAGATGTTGTATTGAAAATAATGCAAATATTATTAATTGAATGATACAATTGAAAAAGTGTATTAGAAATTGAAAGACGCAATCATTTGAGGACAAATTTTTTTTATAAATAAATCAATTATTTTTGAGACAAAAAGTAGTATTTAAAAACTTTATAGTCATTGTAAAACTTTTCTGATATATCTTTTTCTTCAAGTGGTTATTGAGTTTCAACAAGCACTTATGGAAAATGTCATCAAAAAAGCACTAATGAAAAAAAGTAAAGTTACAATGACCTTGTAATGTTGCTTCCCACGTCTAAGAACATCCAGAAAACTATAAGCATTTTTCACTATTCAGTTGAGAGGGTTTCACAAGTTCAAACCTAATTTGGTGTAGGCCATGGTTAGGTTGAAGGAGATTATGTTAAGGAGCTCAGAAAAAATATAAACCAGTTCAGAAAAACTTTTCAACACATACTCATGAACACTATAAGAATCTTGCAAGATTATGAGTTTCTCAAACATTAACTTCTCATGTAAGTTGAAATTATATTTTTTTACATTTTCATAATTTATATAAGCTCTCATTTATATCATTCACAAATACATACAAGTTCATGAGAATTTTTTCGTAATTGAAGAGCTAAACTTATTTTAATCCGTAAAGTTGCATAAATTGGAAATTAATCTTAACTACATAATTAGATTGGTCTTAAAATCCAAGTTTGAAAAATTAACCCTTAAGTGGTTAGTTTCTATGTCAAATCTGGCCTAATACAATCCAATACCAAAGTAATTTTAGTGGATCAAAACCTTCCTCATTTACTCTCTTGGAGTTTTGGTAAAGCCTTTTTTTCTATTTCAATCAGATAAAATATGAGACAGCATTATATCTTCATGAACTTTAACTACTAAAGTATAGCTGATAATGATAAATCTCGATTTATATTCAACTCAACAAACATTTTACCTATATGGCTCTCGAGTCATCAAGTTAATTGGAGCTTTTCCATAATGTCCAAATTGGTTTGCATAGTAATGCAAAAGAAGGAAGCTACTTCAATGTCCATTTAGTAGAAAAATGAAAGGACAAACATCAAAACAAAGAAAATGACTCTAACTAGCACCAAATTGTGGCAGCATAATTCAGAAGCTATGATGGACTGATATAACATTTTCCTGGCGTATTGTTAAACGGAAGAAGATATGATGCATATACTCCAATACAAATAAAATGACTCAAACTAAACAACAATTGGCGCTAGCCACTTGGATGTTATGGATACAGTATTGTCAATAGCATATGACAGAATATAGCATTTTGTTTAAATTTTGTCCCGCAACATTGCTTTAGCATTGCTATAGGTTATAAGTGTTATTTGACGATACTTTATATTAAATTGTGTATCAAGGAATCATAACAGTTTGTTAAAATTTCACGACACAAATGAGTGGTTGTTGGTGACTGCCACCAATGGCATGATCACACTTGGTTGATGTATGATGATAGAAGGTTCCACATTTTGGACATTTAACACCATAAAAACTTTCAAAAATTTGATTTTCTGCTAATTCAATTGTTGGTTGAATATGATCGTACACAAGAAAGCATTCAAGTTCAAGTGATAATCTATAGAAGATTCCACATGAATTTAATTGAAATGAAAATCAAGACACTGAAGATGCATCAAAAGGCGCTACCAATACCATTTTGGCTGAATAATCATCATGACTAATTATAACAGTTACTTGATTGATAACAAACATTGAATAACTTGGTGGTAGAAAACACCAAAAAATCTGCTCATGGAAATACACTTTTGAAACAAAAACCATATGAACATGAAATAACTTCGGTTCATGGTTTTTAACAATGGCTCTTCATTATCAAGATATCTTGAAGAAGAAAAACAAAAACAAAATAGCGCTGAAGTAATCATCCCGCATAACTAGTACAGAAAAGTTGGTTATACACTGTTCTATGGATAATTATTTTATAAAAACAACTCTTCATAGTGAAATGACAAATACCTATAAAACTTGATATGGCACATTCTGCTTAACCAGAAGAATCATTGTTTAACATTCTCCAAGTACCATTTATAGGTATCAACAAGCCCATCCTTGAGTGAGACTTTAGGTGTCCAACCAAGGGCTGCAAGTTTGGAGCTATCCATTAGCTTTCTCGGAGTCCCGTCAGGCTTAGTACTATCCCAAACGAGATCGCCTTCGAATCCAACTACTTCCTTCATCGACTCGGCCAATTCCTTAATAGTAACCTCCTTTCCACTCCCTACATTCAAATGCTCAAGACCGCTGTACTTTTCCATCATAAAGATAACTGCATCTGCCAAATCATCGACGTGCAAAAACTCCCTCAACGGACTCCCTGTACCCCACACCACTACCTCTTTGGCACCGTTGACCTTTGCCTCATGAAACCTCCTCATCAAAGCAGGTAAAACATGCGAATTCTCGGGATGGAAATTATCATTTGGTCCGTATAAATTGGTTGGCATTCCTGAAATTGCGTCCCATTTGTGCTGAATTCGATAAGCCTGGCACATTTTGATCCCGGAAATCTTGGCAATTGCGTACCATTCATTTGTCGGCTCTAAGGGGCCAGTAAGCAGAGCATCTTCTGGGATTGGTTGGGGTGCAAATTTAGGGTAAATGCAAGAAGAACCCAAAAACAATAGCTTCTTAGCACCATGGCGATAAGCAGAATCGATGACATTGGTCTGGATTTGGAGGTTGATGGAAATAAAATCAGCAGGGTAGGTGTTGTTGGCATGGATGCCACCGACTTTTGCTGCAGCTACAATGACAAACTCAGGCTTTGTGGATTCAAAGAAGGCTTCAACATCTGATTGTCGAGTGAGATCAAGCTCGGCATGAGTTCTCAAGATTAGATTCGTGAACCCAAGTTGAGTCAGCCTTCGAACAATGGCCGAGCCAACAAGACCCCGGTGGCCAGAAACAAAAACCTTGGCAGATTTGTCATCTAGAAATGAACTTGATGACAATACTACTGCAAATACACAACAACAACAACAAAAATAAAAAATTCAGATAATTAAAATCTAAGGAATTTTCTTTTCTTATTTTTTCCAGAACGTGTTTTTGGTTCTACAGTGACAAAAATTGATTTTAATTGAATTGATATTAATTAAAAGTGATTTGATCGCAAAATGCTTTATGCTTAGATACATTCACAAAAAAATGATTTTTATCAATTTATGTTTGAATAGTTTGGATCAGAATTTCTTTTGTTTGTATATATATGTCAATTAATTTTGAGAATTTATTCTAGTTGCCGCAAAAGCTAGAAAAATAAGCTCCTATTTGGTTTAGGAGTGCAAGAATAATTCTAATGTCCCAATGAAAATATTGCTGTGATTACCATAAGCTGGGAATTGTAGCTTCAGTAATGTGCGGTAATGTGATGTTCCACCGCAAAAACAAGCATACACTAATCTTGTAAATATAATTGATTTTGGGACTGGAATCAATTCTAAAGTTGAAAGCCAAACATTATGTTTGGTTCTGCGGTGACAAAAATTGATTTTGAAGGAATTGTTTTTGTAAAAATGATTTTACTTAAAAATGAGTTGCATATAAAGTGATTTATGTTTGGATATATATACACAAAAGTGAGTTGCACAGTAAATTTCAGTGTCAAAATCACGTTTAGACTCAAAAGCTGCAAATACTAGTTTCAAATTAGAATCAATTTTGGAGGCAAAATCAATTCTACTCGAGAGCAACTAAACATATTAAAATCAATTTTACACCTTCAAATCAATTCTGACTGTTTCAGATCGCGGAACAAAACATAGGCTCAGCCAATTTTACCATTAAAAGAATTGGGTATGTAGCAGCATTACTATTTACTAATCTAACGATTAAACAGATTCAATTCAAGTTGTGATTTTAAAGAGTTTCAATTTTCAATGAATAGAATGAAATAGAAGAAACACATGAATAAAGAGAAGAATAATAACCCTTATTATTGTCTTGGCTTCCCATATTTGAGGTTTGATAAAATCCTGAAACGAATCAAGTAGCGATTGCCATTTCAAAAATTAATAGAAACCCACTTCCAAAAAAAAGAAACAACAAAAGGAGTGTAGGAAAAATTGAAACTTTACCTAAAATTTGAAGCAAACGAAAAGAACTGAATGATCTTCCTGGGAGGGAAAAATGAATCCGATCCAACGGAGGACGGTGCCTGAATCAAACTCCGGTGAATCGGATTCCAGTGGTGGAATCTCAGATTTGAAGGATTCCGGCGAGATGAAATCACAATGGATATTTCTTCTCTTCTCACTTTTATTTATGCTATAATAATATTTTTCAACTTTGTGTGAATTGAATTCACTCGTGGATGAATTTTTTTTAACCCAGCCATTCTAATTCTAAATCTAAAATAGTGACATACAATTCCGAAAGAAAAAAAATTAAATAAATTTTTTGTCATTTATATTTTAAATAAGTGCTAAATACCCATTATATTTTATTGTGTAAACAATCCCTATAAATATGAATTACTTTGATGTTAATTTTTATAAAAAATGTTTCTAAAAATATCCTTGCAATTTTAACAAAATTTTAATTCAGTCCCTTGTTAATTTTTTAATTTAAAAATGAAGTGCCATCATTTATGATGGCAACAATTAATAGATGATGAGTTGGAAAAATGTCGCTCACTAAATATTTTTCTTTTTATATATGAATAAATGTATTTTTTATTATTAAAAGTAATAAATGTTTAATTTAAGAATTTCAAAGTTCTTAATAAAGTGTATATGATCAAATTTGTTTGACAACGGGTCGATAAAGACAGATTTTGGGTTCAATCGGTTTGAGCCAAGTGGAATTGTGGTACTGTGAACACTTTTTTTTATTCAACAACGCATCATTGCTTCAAATACTTGAATGAATATTTGTAAAGTGTGGTCGAATACCGAAAGTAATGTGCGATGAATTATTCGTGATAGCCATTCTACAAAATTTTGGAAAGATCATTGGATATCATGTTGTGGAAAGCTTGTTGACTCAATACCTTAAATCATTTCACTTAGAGAATATGAGTTTTATGTATTGAACTACAATGGTACAAATTGAAATTATAGTAAATTGCAACAAATTATGTCCGAGTCAATCTGTGAGAAAATTTGATCCTTAAAGCCTCCAATCGATGTTTCTTCGAATTTCTCCATATGACTGCTAGCTAATTTACTAGTCAGCTTATAATAACCTCACAAACCATAAAACCAATGTTCACTCGGTTGAATAAAAATGTGTACTACTTGTTTGTTATTCATTTCATTAAATAAAAAGTATATATATATATATATATATATATATATATGCTCTATTTATATTTGGATGCATATCTCTGCTAAATAAATATTTAACAAATTTTCAAGTATCTATATGCATGTAATAACAAATCTCTAAATAAAATAAATAAATCATATAAAAATATTATTTATTTTTTAAAATTATATAAACAATTTCTCACACTTTGACATATGATATATACATGTAATACTACTCCTTACTACTATAATTTTGATCTAAGATTTTGTTATATCAATTATTGACGCTGAATTGAAATAAAGTTATGTTTGATAGTCATTTTTTTAAAGTAATTTTTTTCCCCTAATGCATTCATTTTTTGTAGAATAATATTAATTATATGTATTATTTCTTGTAGAATAATATTAATTATATATATTATTGTATATAGAAATTTTTCTAAATTAGAATTGTTAATATTTTATTTACGATTTACTAAATCATAGAAAATTACGATTTAATTATATATAAATGATAATGTAGTAAAAAAACATCTTTATAAAAATCTGAATTATGACTAAAATATATATATTGATGATTTTGTAACAAATAAAATCATTGCAATGACACTATTTTCTTGATTTGCCCAAGACATCAAAATCTTAAGAACTCAGTCCTACCAACATGTATTTAAAAATATGGAATGATATGAACTTACCTTTGTAAAAGAAGATCCCTTAGAAGATTCACCTCTGAAAAACAAAAAAAAGTTAAGTGGTTAGCCACTAAAGTCTAAAAATAATTTACATGGTGGTTCAATCATATTTATTTTATATAGATATTTCTTTAGATATTTTAAGAAATAGTATTATAAAATAGCATCATGTCAGATGCAATAAAATGGTTTAACTCTTGAAAGAAGATAGCATTACTTTGCTCTCAATGTAAATCTCTTTCTTTGTTTTTTAAATGTCTAGCTATATAAAACCTTTTAAATTACTAGATATAGGATTATTAATTAATTTTTTATGAAATATCCCTAATTAATTTACTACTCATTGTTGAGCTAGAATATTAAATTAAGGACAATTTTAGAACATCAAAATAGATAAAATGTACAGAATAATTTTATTAATATTATGTAGAATTGTCAAATAATATATAATGTTTATTATAATAAGTGATGAAGAATAATTATATTTGGGATACGGTCGGTCCTGAGATTTTGAGGAATCATGGGTGAATTAATATTACGGTGCCTTGTAAGTAATTGAATATCATTATCCTTGATTACAATTTTTTATTGTAAAATTGTTGATGATTATTTCGTAATCAAAGTTTTTTAATATATATATATATATATATTTTATATATATAGTAGATCATAAATAAAATTTTAGCAATTTCAATATTAAAAAATTCTTTCAAAAAAGCAATTAAAATAAATAGTTAATATTATTTTGTATGTGGTACAGACATTAAAAAAATAATTAACACATATCACTCACTATTAGTAAAATAAAAATTTAGTGCCCTATCAACGATGGTCGGGTCTAGTAGAAGGACTAGATTACCCTAAAGAAAATTTATAGAAAAAAAATGTAGTGTCTTAAAATAAATAGACTATAAGACTTTGTTTGAAAGTTAATTTGGAGGGAAAGAGAAGAATTCACAGAAAGAAGAAAATAGAGAAATTATTTTTATATTTTTTAAGAGAATGATTTTGTAAAGAATAATAAAAAGATGTTTATGATTAATATATTTTTAATTTATAAAGAAATATAACAACATAAAAATAATAAAACAAATCTATGTAATTCTTTCAAAATCTCTATCCAATACAATTTTTGAATTCTCTAAAATATGAATATTTTATATTACGTATAAAAACAAACATCTTAAAATTCTTTCCTCCCAAAACTCTTTATTCCGTTAATTTCTTCATTTTTTTTTTAAAGTCATAGTCTCTCTTCTCCTCTAAACTCATAAACAAAGTCTAAGCCGCGACAATTTCCTGCTAATGGGCACCGTATCACATGTTTCAGTATGGTGGTTCTTTTAAACATAGAAACTTCCTTATAATAATTGTGAGTCCTTGTGAACCTACAATACAATCATAGTGAAATCTACAGCATATCCTGCCAACCAAGTGAGCTTCCTCCAAACATGCATTTTTTGTGTTTTCTCCTTCCTTATTTGAAAGTATATTTAATACTTCCTACTACTCCCTTCCATTCTTTTATAATTATTACTTTTAAGGTATTTACAGTACCAATGAAATTAATAATTTTTTGTTATTTTATATAAAATAATTTATCTTTTATATATAATATTTTTATTTATTATCTCATTTTATATTTTTATCTCTTCATGTTAGGGATAATTTTGTCAAATAATTAATACTTCTTTTAAATTTTAAAAACAACAAATAAAAATGAACAAAATTTTTCTAAAAAAACACTTATAAAAAAACGAATGGAGTAATACAAAGAATGTCATAATTTTACTTTAAGACCATTAAGTTATTATTTTGGGGATGTTTCGGATTATATGTGAAAGAATTTTGTTTTGAGTTTTAAGAAGGGTATACTCAACTAAAATGGTGTTTAAGTTTTTCGAATTTTTAATTGTAATTTAATTTCTTTTCTCCATCATTTATGTTGGAGGCCATTTAGTGGTCTAAGTTACCAGAAGTCTAATTTGAGTCTTTGTTGATTGAAATTTGTTTTTCTTTTTAATTCAGAAAAATATCATATATATTTTAATTAAAACATGATTGGTGATTTAGTCTCTTAATCATTTGGCTCAATCTCTGATTACTATATATAGAAAAACATATGTTGAAAAATGTTAATCTATTAAATGAATTTCAGTTACTTCAACACAAAGAAAAAGATATTTAAGGAATATAAATAAAATTCATGACATCAAGTTAATTCTATAGGTAAAAATACATTATTATAAATAAAACGCTTTTTTGACAAGTATTATCTCAAACACTTTGAAAATTTAGAAAGTGATTTTTTTAACATAAATTTTTTATTTTATTCCATTATTAGTTATTTAACAAATAAATGTTTTTAAGATACTTGTTATAATTTTTATACCTAAAAAAATTAAATACACATTTGATCTTCTATTCTGTCTAAATTTAAATTTTCTTCCATTTATTTTAGATTTGAATTTTTTTATCTCTATATAGTAATTTTTTAGATTATTTTTTTATCCCTTGAATCTTGATGATATGTCTATTTTATTTATGACGTTGATGTGACATTAGTGACTTGAAATAAATATTTTTTATACCAATTACAAAATTTCATTTCACATATTTATTTAAATAAATTAAATTAAGACTCTCTAAAAAAGCCATTATGTCTAACAGATCAATTTGTATATATATGTAATTAAAATATAATATTTATATTTATATATATAGTAGTAATAAAATAAAATATTCCTTGTATTTTTTTTGTAAAAAATACTCTTTATTTTATTTATTTAAAAATAGACTCTTTATATTTATGTAATAAAATCCTCTATTAAGATTTTGAACCCAAATATTTTTTCCACTTTCTAACATCCAAACCTATTCTTCTCTATCAAAACCATTGTGCTTTAAATTGGACAATTATGTTTTATTCTTTTTTTCACATTAGTGTTTTATTCTTTTATTTTGTTTATAATTGTTGTTCATATGTACATAAAATCTATTGCAGGAAGTGAGAAAAAATTTATATTATGATTGCACAAGTTCAACAAAATTCATGTTTTTTATTGGCCTATTAACCTTTTTAGAGATAAATCAAATGTTATTTTTAAAAGTCTTAGCACAAAATAAATTTTTTAACATGCTAAAATAAAGCTTTTCACATGTAATTAGACTCAAATTTTAATTTTTTTTATATAAACATGTCATATTTAAGCAAAGTTCTTGATAATCCTATTTTCACCCCTACACCCTAGCTTCTTTGCTGCCAGAGATCTGTATCGACATCCTCATCACCTTTCTTCATTTTCTTCATCATAAAGGGAGTTTTGTTTTTCATTAACGGGATGGTTTTTTATTTAAATAAAAGCCACAACTTTGTTTGGAAAACACTAAACTTCAATCCCATTTTCTTAGTCCACAAACCTTATGTTCTGGTTAATTTAAGTGATCTAGATTTTTTTTCTACGTTTATATTTTGACAAAATAGATTTGTGTTTTATGTTTTCAGATTTTTTTTAATGTTTTCTAGGTTTTGGTTAAGAAGAAGAAATAGATTATGATGATTACGGAGTTTGGTGTTTTTTGAGTTTTGAAGGTTTTTGTATTTTCTAACTTTTATTTAAGAAGAAGAAGATGAAGGAGATATGATGATGGAGTTACAACTAACGAGATGTGAACATGGTGATATGAAGAAGAAGATGAAGGAGATATGCTTGAAAAAAATAGAATAAGTCGAAGATTGGAAGAAATTGTGAGAAGAAACAATAGTTTATAAATATTTTTTAATATTTTAATATAATAAATTATATTATTTATTAAAAAAAATTATTTATAAATTAATATTAAAAAAATCAAATGCTGACATGGATTATATATTTTTCCAACTTGAACTAAAAAACAAAGTTTTCAAATATTAATGTCACCTTAATGTTATATGATAATTCATAAATGAAGTCTTTAAAGTTGAGGAAACAAAATTCAAAATTTACTAAATATGGAACAAAAAATCCATATTTAGGAAAAGCATATAAAAGTGAAAGTTTTAATTGCAGTTTTAGTTCATCTATTTTTGTCAATTAACATAATTGGTCTTTGTGTTTTAAAAGATGTTAATTTTGGTCATTCTCTCATATTTTTAAAATTAAAAAATAACGATTGAACATATTTTAAATGACGCGATATACGATTTCATGATATAAAAATTATATACATTAGTTATTCATGCATCATTAATTAATTTACAAAAATAAAAGATTGTGAAGTTGAAAGTTAAATTTATAGATTATTTTATTGCGATTTTATGGATGTTAATTATTTTACATGATCGTATCATACAACATTTTTTTAAAAACATGTCACATTGTCATTTTTTTAGTTAAAAAATCATAATGAGAAATCAAAATAATCAAATTTTAAAATAAAAAAATCAATTTCATAAATTATTAAAAATAAATAACTAAAACTAGAATTAATTGAAAGTTAAATTTAGACAAAAATAAAAGTACAAAAAATATATTTAAATTTAAATGAAACCTCAATATATCTTATTATTACGGTTAAGTTTCTGGCGTTATTCATTCAGTTGCAGTCTGCAAATCTTCGTCATAGTTAAGGAGGATACTGGCATGCAGCTGCTCCCATACATAAATCGTAATGTCACAAAACCGATGCTGAATCTTGCAGGCAAAAACAGTGTTCATTACATTAACCGCTTGCGCAATACATGTGGAAGCACGTGGCTGTGTTTGAACAATTAAATGCTTCAAGCCACATCCTAATTTATAAGCGGTCCAGATTTAAAACTCATTTTGCAGAATTAAAAAAAAAATTCAGGTCCTACCGGGAGTCGAACCCAGGTCGCTGGATTCAAAGTCCAGAGTGCTAACCACTACACCATAGAACCCGTTTGTAATACATAATTATAAAAATAGTATTTAATTAATAATAGAATGTAAACATTTTCCTAATCCAACCCAAAGTGTGCTTTCCTTTTTTTTTTTTACAAGCAAAATGTGTGTTTCTCACAATTAACTATTAATTTAATTTTTCAGAAAAAAAGCTATTCATTTTTAAAATTTTAAAAAATTAATTAATTTTAGATTCCTAAAACTAAATTAAAATACTTACTCAACGTCTAAGTTTTTTAACCAATTTGTCTAATTACATAATTAGTGTTTTCTTAATTTTAAAATCTTGGAGAATAGATGGTAGCAAAAGGATTAAATAAATCTCTTGGAATAAGTTTAAAGTTCTAAAAAATGAATTCAATTTGCCAATGTCAAGGAAACAAGTGTGGAGTTTTCTCACTAAATTAGACTCCATTATTACTATAATGCCTACTACTTGGTCTAAATCGTCCACATACACTATGAAATGCAATGTTAATTCTATATATATTTTTTAATGGTTCGAAGTTTTGGAGAATATTAGCTTGTATTTGAGATCATGGCTCGAACTTCTTTTACTGTACTCTCTATGCGCTCACACGGGCCCATGATATGGATGGAAAAGAGTGTCATTCGGATTTGATAGTAAGCTTCTCGTGGAAGATTGTTGAAGTTGAACGGTTTGGCCGTTTGGATCACAATCAATATCCACAAATACAATAGTGCTGCTCTTTCAATATACTTTTGAAAAAAAAAATGGTCTCAAAATAAATATTTATTTTTAAATTTCAACGTAACTTTATTTATTTATATTTATTTTATATATTATTTTTTAATAATTACTATATACACAACTTTTAAAATATTATTATATTTTGTATCGATAATAATGAAAAATACACTAATAGTTAAGATGTATAATTTGATAAATTGAGTAATCTTTTTTTTAATTTTTTTTATTATTATATTTTTTAATAAATGTTCAAAAACGTTCAACAATATTCATTGTGAAATAGAAAAAGTATTATTTGTCATTAAACTATAGCTCAACTAACAAATACCAACATTGATAAATTGAATGTTTTATCTCGAATTTGAACCTGAAATTTAACGGTTATGTGAATTAATTATAGTAAAATTTATCATCTCTTATAAAATAAAATAAAAACTAATTGTACTACTCATTTGTTATTCATTTCATTGAATAAAAATTATATATATATATATATATATATATATATTCTATTATATTTGGACATTTGGATGCATATCTGCTAAATAAATATTTACCAAATTTCAAGTATCTATATTCCTCCCATACCAGATATCTAAATAAAATAAATAAATCATACAAAAAATATATTTTTTTTTTTAAATTATGTTAAAAATTTCTCACACTGTGTCACAAAAAAGTATTAATATATAAAATATATTAAAATAATAACATGTAAACAAAATATTTTATTAACTTACTAATAGATACATATATATGTGAATACTAATACCATTACACTCTTAACATGTTGTACACTACAGTAGTAATTGTACTTATTAAAATAGTTAAATAAATTGAGATACAATAAATTAAAATATTTTCATAAAAAATGACAATTATAAATTTATATGCAAATGGAAATGAATTAATACGAGAGGGAGGGAGGATAATTTATCAACAGACAAATTAATTATAGAGTTGCTCATGTATAATTCACCTACGACAATTTAATTGATACGACAGATGATATATACATGTAATACTATTCCTCACTACTATAATTTTGATCTTAAGATTTTGTTATATCAATTATTGATGCTGAATTGAAATAAAATTCTTTTTTTGGTATATAATGAAATAAACATTTTTTTTCCTTAAAAAATGTTTTTTAATCAAAATAATGAAAAAAGGAAACCAGAAACATAAAATCCTCTTAAAAACGGTCCAATAATTAGGTTAATTACCGATGCTTAGAAATTCAAACATGTTTCACAATCGGATTTCATTTTCAGACGACCGTGACATGCTAACATTTTTTGGGGTGAAGTCCATACTAACATCTTTTAATAGATATATAGTAATATGTAAAGAAATTTTATTAAGATTAAAAAAAAAAAATTACTAACGGTAGTACTATTGATTGAAAATCCATCCAAAACCTAGCCGCCTCATAAAATTTCTTCTTCTTATTCCTTGCTCTTCTTTTATCTATTACAAAGAGTGTGATTCAAAGTTATTTTGTGACTTAAAATCACATTTTTAACTCATTTTTCCTTCTCTTTTTAATTAAATATTAAATATTTTTTTATATATATGTAAGTTTTTTTATCTTTGTGCAACGTTTTATTTTTGTGTGTTGATGTAATATTCATTCGGTTCAGATTGACATATTAATTTCGATCAAGTACATATTCGGATTTAATCATTAACTTTATTGTCATATGTTACAATTCTAGAGATATGTATATTCCGAACACTTTGATTTATTATTAGGTTTTGTCACTTTTGTAGATATTTTTTCGTTTTACGCTATCAGCTGAATTTATTCACATATTCATCATTTTCGATTTTAACGATTTTGAATTGTATCATTCCAATAAAATTTCTATCAATTCTAATGACTGAATATCGTTTTTTTAATAAAAAAATATTAAAATTATATTTCTTAATAAGTGTTTTTATTCTATTTTTTAATTAACAAAACGTATATTAATTTAAATATCTTTTCCAACCAAAACATTTACTTTTACTTAATAAACTCATGAAGAAAAAGAACAACTGAGTTGAATCCATAGAGAACTAAATTTGTTCATCTAATGAATTTGAGTTTAAAATTTTACAAAAAATATTTATATATAATGATCAACAAATCTCGAATATAATCATCTCCAACAAAGTATATTGAAAATAAATAAATAAATGGTGGAATTACAAAAAACAACCCTGTCTGAAAGTCAGTCAAAGCCACAAGTTTTGACTGTTGACCAAGTTTAGTTTTTCAACGGTCAAACAAATGTTCACCTTCTGAGAAACATCATCTTCCAAGACTTGTTTTTGCTTCTACCACTCACTCCAATAACACAATTCATTTAATCATTCATTATTTCTTGTTTCCTCCTCTTACATCATTCTTCCTCCTATACTTCACAATATATATACATTCGAATCAATACCTTTTCTTCATTACCCCTTCATTTCTAAATCAATAATACTTGTATTTTTCACCAACATATATATATATAATTCATTCATTTATTCATTTTCCAACAACAACAAAATTAACACATGACCATGGATAATCACCATCATCATAACTGGGAAACTTCTGATAATCATAATAATAAACTTGATGGTCCTAAATTCAAATCAGTTCAACCTCCTTCATTAGCACCAATTTCTCCTTCTTCTTACTTACCCTTTTCATCTACTTTCAGCCCAACTGACTTCTTAATTTCACCTTTATTTCTTTCTTCTCCAAATGTGAGTTTCTAATTACTCTTTCATGTTTACTCTCTCCGGAATGAAATATAAACAAAAATAATGAAAAATTGATGTATCTGATACAAATTATAAGACAACATACATCAATTTTTTAGTTCCAATTTTTGTTTATATTTCATTAGTAGTATATTTTAAGAAAATTAACTTTTTGTGTGTGTCATTGTTACTAATTGTTGTTTTTTGGTATATGGTTTTTTTAGGTTTTTGCTTCTCCAACTACTGAGGCTTTTGCTAGCCAGAGCTTCAATAACTGGAAGAACAGTTTAGGGGAAGGTGACAAGGAGGGTGAGAAAAACATCTCTGACTTCAGTTTTCAAACACAAACAAAGTCTGCATCTGATTTTCAATCTTCCTCAAACTTGTTTCAATTGGTAACCACTGTTTTTGTTTTTGTTATTGACTTAAACAAGTATCATTTTGTGTCTCATTTATTTGGGTCATCTTTGTTGTCTTATTTAAGTTTATCTACTAACAAAAGTACTTAGGAGACGGTTTAAGAGAGTTTATAAAAACAGTTTATGACATATCTATAAACTGGTTTTAGTTTATTTCTTTGAACTCTAAGATAGTTTATGAAAACAGTTTATATAAAAACAGTTTGAGTTTATTTTATTTTTTGGTATAGAAATATGTTATACATAAAGCACTTTTACGCTGTATGGCTTATGGGGTCAGTTTATTGTTTAATGTTTTTATGGACTTTTTAATTGTATTTATTTGTTTTTCTCTTTTTGTTTTCTTTTTCTCGTGGTTTAGTATAAAAATGTTGTGAATACTTCAAACAAGGCTAAAAAACTTGACTACTATATTCTAAGTCTTTTTGAAACTTATGTCAATGTATGTTTCTATACTTTCATAATCAATACACTATATCATAGTCATTATCATGTTGAATAGTCTTTAGTTTGTTGATGACTTTGAACTTGTCATATATTTTTATTTGTGTTCTAATTAAATATACTTGTTTTACTTGAACAATAGGAACCGATTAAGAAACAAGATATATGGAAATTCAATGAACTTACAAAGCAAACTGATTTTTCATCTGAGAGGACAGAATCAAAATCTGAATTCCCATCAACTCAGAGCTTTTCCTCAGAAATGGCACTAAGCAAACCAGAAACATATAGTAACTCAGTAACCGAATCCGGTTATTTTAACTACACAAATGCATCTCAGCCTGTTAGAGAACAAAGGAGATCACAAGATGGATTCAACTGGAGAAAATATGGACAGAAACAAGTGAAAGGAAGCGAAAATCCGCGAAGTTATTACAAGTGCACGCATCTGAATTGCTCAATGAAGAAGAAAGTCGAGACGGGTTTGGATGGACATATTACTGAAATTGTATATAAGGGAAGTCATAACCACCCTAAGCCTCAGTCTACTAGAAGAACAAGCTCTCAACCTTCTTCGTCCTGCACAAACTCGGGGATTTCTGAACAATCGGTTGTGTCCCTCGGCAATCCACAAATGGATCGTGTCTCCATACAAGAAGATTCTTCGGCATCTGTTGGAGAGGAAGACTTTGAGCAAACTTCACAAACTAGTTATTCTGGAGGAAATGACGATGCCCTTGGACCGGAGGCCAAAAGATGGTAAGATAAGGAAATTAAAGTCTAATGATTTCATTCATGATTTTTTAGAATGAAAATGTATAGTGCACTTAGTTTAAGAATTTAATTCATATAACTGATAGTGTAAAGAATTTTTACACTATCAATCATTCATAATCGTTAGATCATTAAAAATGTTTTGACTTTAACCATAATAACTACTTATAAAATCACACATACGATTAGTTGTGATGTGCTGACAGTGTATGAAAATTGAAATCATAATTTAAATGTAACTAATTGTGATTGTGACGCTCATTGTTGCAGGAAGGGTGATAATGAAAATGATGGCTATTCTGCCGCAGGTAGTAGAACTGTTAAAGAACCTAGAGTTGTAGTTCAAACTACAAGTGAAATTGATATACTTGATGATGGCTTTAGGTGGAGGAAATATGGACAGAAAGTTGTTAAAGGAAATCCAAATGCAAGGTAACTAAATGTCAGAAGCAAATCTTTACGTTGCAGTAAAGTGCAGCTACAATTGCGGTTGCGATGCTGTTGTGGAAATCTCTAAAACTGTTATATTGCGGCTGCAATTGCGGTTGCCGACAACAATTTAGAACTATAAATACATTTCAATTTGTTACTGTTCCCAACAGCTTAACTTACTCATTTGTTCAAAATATGCAGGAGCTATTACAAATGCACTGCCGCTGGTTGTTCAGTGAGAAAACACGTCGAACGAGCTGCGCATGATATCAAAGCTGTGATCACAACTTATGAAGGGAAACACAACCATGATGTACCAGCTGCACGTGGTGGTGCAGGTTATAACTTGAACAGAAGTTCTCTGAACAACAGCAACAGACTGGCGCCCATTAGGCCCTCGGCGGTGAATCATTATTCTTGCTTATCAGGTTTCACAAATTCACTATATAAAACTAGAAATGGAAATCAAGAGTCATTTCCACAGGACATGTTGCAGGGTCATGGAAATTCTGGGTATTCAGCTATCGAACGATCAACGAATTCATTGGCCGATCATTCACAATACTCAGATGCTGCATACTCAAAGGCCAAGGATGAGAGGAAGGATGACTCATTCCTTCAGTCAT
Organism: Cicer cuneatum; assembly: GCA_037974295.1. Lineage (NCBI taxonomy): Eukaryota > Viridiplantae > Streptophyta > Magnoliopsida > Fabales > Fabaceae > Cicer > Cicer cuneatum. The sequence goes on from JBBPBO010001986.1 coordinate 9,036,935, forward strand.
TTCTGTCAAAAGACTTCTAAATTTGGGACCACAACTTCATATTTTATCTTGGATACGTTTTTTGTATAGCATGTAGGAGTTTAGTTATTCTATTTATAGGAGAATAGAAACAAAGAATCGTCAATATTTACTAGTTTACTTGAGGGATGCTAGTGACAAACACAGTTCTAAATTGCAGTCTACAATCGCAATTGTTGTCACAACAAAAGGTTTTAGAGGTCTCTGCAACAGGATCACAACCAAAATTGCAGAAGCATTTGCTCGCATTTTGCTGCAACATCAAGATTTACAGCGTAACCAAAACTGTAATTTAGAATCATGGTGACAGACACTACAACCATAGTGATAGCAAATAGCTGAAATTCCAGTTTGTCGTGGTTGACAAGATGGTTTTCTTACCATCATAGAAGATACAAAAAATTAGTTGATTGATGAATACTGTTATTCTTTTGTTGTATTTGTAGAAAAAAGATTTCTTTCGAAGAGTATTACAATAGTCAATTACATGATACATGTGTCTGTGCTGACAAATTCTATTATGCTCTTTGAAGTTTCTAGTTTCAATTTTCATTAGATGATTTGCAATGAACACTTCCATAATTTTAACCAACTTCGATGTGATTTTGATAAATTTAAATTCAAAACCCTTGATGGCCCTAAGACCAAAACATAGTGCTAAAACTAACCACCATTGAATAACGCATTCAACATATATGTTTTCTTTTCTTCTGCCAAACAGATCAATAAAGAGTTTCAAGTTGAAAAAATTGTATATTATTTGTATTTGTATATGAAATCAATATTATAATGTCAACTGTAACAATACATAGCCAAAGGGAGGAGAATGCCTGACTCCCTTTCTCAACATTGATACACATATAAATGTGATTTACTTAGAAGTAAATTGAAGTATGAAACAATATATGGTGAATTTTGTCGTAGCTTCATATATAAGATTGAGTTGATAGTTTGTATCCAGAAATGAGAGCTGATACTGCTAAACACAAGAAGGCGAAAACAGACATGCAAATGGCGGCAGATGAAGAATCTGTGAATATATTGTCTGCTCCTTCCCTAATTCTATTTGTCATTGGAATTGCTGAAGATGCTGATGATATCAAAAGATATGCCATGATCTGCAACCAAAAAACATTGCTAATTGAATCAAGCTCATCTCAAAGTTGCTAGCATTTCATAGTCTTTAAAGTCAGTCATAAGGTTTTTGAATAAACAATTTTGTACAAAGGTTTGAATTATTCAAAATGAAGATACTACATTCAAACACACCAGTCATTTTAATTATATGACTGTCAAAGTCGATAGGATTTGTTAAATTCTCTAAATCAAGTCCAATGAACTTACCCTCCATTGTGATTGTATTATTGAGACACTTAAAAGGTCATTGAAACTTGAAAGTTGAACTTGTCCTTTGAAAAACACTTTTCAAGCTAATTGATTAATTGAAGTTAAATAAGCTTTCATTTTCACTTCTTTCATAGAGGTAACTTCAGAGAGTTTTCAAACCAGTCTCTTCGACGTTTGTTATAGCTCAATGCCTCATGCACAGAGGCTAAAGCCAAGTTGCAAAGATTAATCAATTAATTTTGAAGTCCACTCTGAAAATGAAAAGGCCTTTTTTTTAAAAGAAATTATTAATAATTCCACAGCAATTTCCCACACAATAGGTGATAAACTAAAAACTATCAATAGTTCAAAGATGAGGACTCCTTCTAACTATGTTTTTCTCCATATATATGGACTCAAGAATCGAACCTAACATTAGTTGCTATAAACCTAAGATGATTACAAAATACAATAACGAGTTTAACACGTATCTTGACCCAAAAATATCATAAAAGTGAATTAATCGGTCTTCATACATGATGAGAATTAAGAACATAAGATTCTTATCACTCTGAACTTCTAACAACCTGAATGAATCAATTCCACTCTGATCAACACATTGGTTTTCTGAGAATTGAATGCTAATTAAAGACATGAGTTTGATTCACGAGTCTCTCACTACCAAGAGTATCATATTAGAAAATGCAGCACCATAGAAATTAATGAATGTGATGATGGAGAAATGAATGAATGACATGACAAACCTGATCACCAAAAAAGTCAACCATAGCTGCCACTCTTGGTTTAATCAATTGTTTTCCAGTAGAAAGTTCTTGAACTTGACGAAACACTTGTGGTCCAGTGTACAAACTCGACAAAATCGCAATTGCCAGCACATACCTATAAAAAACCTCCAAAATCAAATTCAAGATCATCACCTATGAAGCACAAATACTACACAGACAACAAACATGGATACTAACACATCCACAACGATAATAATTTTTAAAAATTAATTAATTAAACATAATTAATGTGTTAGTGTCTAATCGGTATCAAACACCGACACATATTGAACATCGAAACATATTCGATCAGAAGCGTCGGTGCTATAATTGATCACATTACCACCACCCCAAATGAAATCATCCATAAAAATCAAATTTTGATCCAAACCCATTAATCTACACTCAAAATTCTCAAAAGAGGTTAATGATTTCTACCTATACTCTTCATATTCATCGAAGTTTCTACCATAGCCATGTTTGTTACTAGCCATTACAATGAATGAAATCAGCGAGAAAAGCAGAGCGATCCCTCTCAATCCCAACGACCCTCTTTTTATAAAATCCTCCCTTTTCCACCGCCGTAATATTCCGGCGATTCCTCCGGTCGGCGGCGTATGGTAGTCCCCATCTCTCGTAGGAGGCGCAGTTGGTGGAGTCTGAATGTGTATATTCGGTGGAGATGAATTTTCTTCGAGGTTCGACATTTTTCTGGTCTGAACTTGTTTTTCTTTGATTGGATTTGAAGGTTATGGATTCAGATATAATATATAAAGGATTGAACTGAGAAGAGATTATATTAAAACAATAAACTAATGTTTGTTTGCTTTGTTGGGTTGTCTTAAAATTAAATTTGTTTGAAGGTTATTAGTTCCGTGTGTTACTTCTGTTTGATGTTGAGGTGGCAATATATCGGTAAAATCGTTATGGAAGTTAAAGAAGGTTCAAGATAAGAGCCAATGTTGTGAGGGTACGATTATGAAAAGGTAAGATGACCTGGCGTGAGTGCATTGTTTGGAAGAGTGTCACGTACGACAAAAGCATTGCCAGCTGCTTAAGCTTATTTGTACAACCTTTTCTTTTTTTGTTGATATTTGTAATTGTACACTTTTTTAATGCATTTTTCATTGTGTATCATGTGCAACTCTCAGTATCAACCGGCATGGAACAGCAACAAACTTTTTTTCTTCAACTATGGACATAAGATGGGCTAATCTCAGCTCTCCTTATCTCTTTGGCGTGTGTCTTGAGTGATTAGGTCATTGGATTAAAGATGATATTATGTGTTTTTGTTGATGATATTATTTTTGTGGTTGGGGCCTCCCGTGACTAAGTTCTATTAGTTAAATCTATATTGCATTATTTTTTGGGTGTGTTTTTGGTCAAAAACTCAACTAAAACAAGTTTCAAGTCTTCTCCTCTAATAGTGTGTAAGGTGATATGACAAATTTTTTGAATTCAGAATTAGCAATTTAGATAACTAAGGATCTTGAAGTGTACCTTGGTGTCCTTATGCTGAAATGAAAACATCTCAATCCTCTCATGAGTTCATTCTTGACAAGATACTAAAAAAACTTTTAATTTGGAAAGTACATTCTCTAACCTTTGCAAATAGGGTGACTCTTGCTCAAACATCATTGTCCAATATTCCTGACTACGTTATTCAATCTACGAAGATTCCAACCTCAATTCGTCTTGTAGCAAAGAGAGTTTATACATATTTTATCTGAGGTTTGACTGTCAACCATAGAAAAACTAATGTAGTTTCATAGGAAAAGAGTTGTTTTCCTAAGGAAGAGGACAATCTAGGTTTCAAGAGTCTAGGTTTCAAGAACTTAGTGTGATTAAATTATTCTAATATGATGAAATTGGTGTGGGGCTTAATTATTAATCATGATAAATTATGGGTTAAGATGATGTGTGTGAAGTACTCTTGTGGCAATCTTAGTATCCCAACTGCTAATTACCAAGTCGTATCCTCTCCTGCTTGGAAAGCTATCACTAGTGTGTGGGAAGATGTTTCTAGTAACATAACTTGGTTTATTTAGGATAATCATCAAGCGCGGTTTTGGAAAAATACTTGAGTTAGAGATTGTGGAGCCTTGATGAATTATAGTGGTGCTCAACAACTTGGGCTTGCTGCCACTGTTAGTTTGCTTTGTTTTTGCAAACTTTGTCCACATGACCAAGTTGATTGCATGCTCTACATTTAACTCTTCTAAATTCTGTTATAAAATTCTTTAATAGTTTCCATTTCTTTCATTTTTAGTGCTTCGAACTCTCTTCTCAAATTCAACACTTGCATTTTCTTTGTTCTTTCACACTCTTGGAACTCATCCTTTAGTTTTTTCCACATGTCTTTTGCAGTTTCAAGATTCAGGATCTTGATAAATATATCATCATGTAGTGTTACATGTATTATGACAAGTGCTCTTCTTTCTTCTTGTTTGAGCTAATGTTGGGTTGTTTGGGAGAGGCGGTGGGTTGTTGCCACTTTCTACCACATCCCATAAACTTTGAGCTCTCAAATAACACTACTAGAAAAACTGTTTTTAGCATCGGCCAAAAGTCCACACTAAAGGGCTAAAAAATGACATTAACATTGATTTAACGTCGGGTTAGCGTCGGTGTCGGGCTTAGGCTAAAACGGTCAAAGCTAATCCACAATGTCGACCAAATGACATCCGACGCTACTTTAATATTGACCAGACCTACTCTACGCTGACGCTACCGTAAAAAATAAAACATCCCTTACTAGAATAACTCCATTGACACGTCATTTGGAAAAAAAATCCTATTGTGTCGCTAAAGTCAACAAATTGTAGTAAACAAAATGTCTAGCCGACGCCACAATCAAATAATAAAAATTAACAATAAAATACAAGTCAACTCCATAAATAATATACCTACCGGATGTTACGGTCAAGACTTGAAAAGTCAAAAAAACGTGTAGCGTCGGACCGACCGACGCTAAATGTAGATTGCATTTCTTTTTTCCTTTTTTGATCTCGCACAATTATATTTTTACGCCTTATAAAATAGTTAATACATAAGAAACATTAAAATACTTGTTTTCACAAAAAGTCATTGCATTGACAACATAACAAGCGCACCATAAAGTATCATTTGTTTTGAAACTACAAAATAATAACATAGTATGAAAAAAAACCATAACCAAATACATATTTGTCGATCAACGACTACAAAAAGTAAGCATAACTACAAGATGAAGGTTCGTCCAGTGATTGGTCATCCAAATCATCATCATAATGAGGATGCGAAGGAGGATGACTTGCACTATATTATAATCCACCAATTGTATATTCACAATAACCCTTTTCTATATTAATTTCATCACTTTTATTTTAACACTATTGCTACTACAATACAATACATCATCCCTTTCTTTTTAACCAACCTAACTCAATATGCATTATCAATTTATCATACTTTTAATTCATGTCTTTTATTTTTAACCAACTTAACTTAATATACATTATTCTTTGTAACAAAATTAATCTTTCGTAGAAACATGAAGTATGAAACAATCTATAAACTCAAATTGTGTGACTTTGTCAAGTTTAATCATGCACAAACCCTTAACAACCACAACAACAAGAATCATTGACTTTGTTAGATTTTGTTATGAACACAACTAAAGTTTAGACATATTGTTGGAACATAGAGTATGCTAGTGTATGAATTTAAAAACTGTTGAAGTACCACATTGGAAAACTCTCATATGTTGAGTAGTTTTCAACTTTATAAATACTAAAGTCCCACATTGGATAGAAAACATATGTGAGTTTGCTTTCATCACTATATAACGAGTTTCAAACTCTTGTGAAAAGTACACCAAAGTTGGATGCATTTCCCAACTTTCTTTTTTCTCTCTTTTCTATTCTACTCGATATATTTCTGAGCCACTTCTCCCCTTTCTTTCTGTCCCTTCGAGTTTTAGTGGGTATAATACCACTTTCTTTAAGATCGGTTTTTATGTCGTAATCCCTTCAAGTTTTAGTGGTTCTAATACCACTTTCTTTTAGAGCGGTTTGTATGTCGTATCCCTTAGATTTTTTAGTGGTCATAATACCACTGTCGTTTTAAAGCAGTTTATGCCACAGTCCCTTTGATTTTGAGTGGTTATAATACCACAATCCTTTTTAGCAGTTTTTGTGCCATAGTTCTTTTGATTTATGAGTGGTCATATTACCATATTGCGAATGACTTTAACCACCATATTGAGAGTGGCTTTTTGGGAATTTCGTGGTTGATAGTCTTCCTTGCACAATTTGGGAACTTCCAAGAAACATCTAAAGATAGCGACTTAGTCTGTGACCCAACCCAATAATATCTTCGGTGACAAATTTATTTGGAAATAGTTTTTTGAAACTAAAAAAACAACTTTAAGACGTTTCTTTCTGCCATGTCAACTAAAAAGATTACTGGATCTTGTTCCGATGGCTCTGATTTCAATAAACTGATTCTTTGAGGCAAATAGAAAAGGATAAGAAAGCTAAAGAATTAACCGGTTGGAGGGTAATGATTACCTCTATAAGAATTATATTCTTACTGAATTTGTTGATGATCTGTATGAATACTATAGTTCCAACAATAGTGCTAGACAAGTTTGAGATCCTATAAAGAAGAAATATTATACCAAGAAAGTTGGAGCTAAAAAGTTGCTGTAGCCGCTACCTCAAGTATCAAAGTATCAGATGGTCGATGACAGATCCGTGGAGGTTGACTCCCGTGAAATTCAGAAGATAGCTCATGACATCATCTCTTAAGGTATGACTTTAGATGGATTTCAAATTTATTGTTATTATCGACAAACTGCCCCTGTTTGGAAGGATTTCAAAAAATTCTCTCAAACACAATTTTCTCTAAAGAGTATGATAACCCGTCTCTAGAGATACAAAAAAATCTTGTTTATGATTTTTTTCTGAATAAGGCAGAGTTTACTTACTCTATAAGGGACATATTTGTACACCAATTTCAAATATGAAATTTTTGTTGTCAAATGGTACACATGAGGCATGTTTAAATTAAATGTTGAAATTAAGAATGTCTCATTCTGTTTACATGTTGTGTGATTTTAATATTTGACATGCTAGACTCTGTCATGTGAACACATGTAATTTCAAACATATGTAACTCAAGTTTAATTCCAAATTTATCTTTAAATGATTTTGAAAAATGTGATTTTTGTAGTCAAGTTAAAATAACAAAGAATTCACATAAATCAGTAGTTAGAGAATATGAGTTTTTAGATTTATTACACTCTGATATATGTGAACTTGATAGGACGTTAACAAGAAATAAAAAACATTTTTTTATCACTTTTATTGACAATCGTTCTGACTATACAAGTATATCTAATAAAAAATAAAAGTGAAGCACTTAACATGTTTAGGATCTTTATAACTGAAATTGAAAATCAATTTTGTAGAAACATTAAGAGGTTTCGTAGTGATAGAGAAACCAAGTATGATTCTAATTCATTTAATTAGTTTTATAAATTGCATGTAATTATACATGAAAAAACTGCACCATATTCACCTGAAATGAATGGTAAAGTTGAAAGAAATAATAGAACTCTTACTGAACTAGTTGTTGCTATTATGCTTAACTCTAGTGGTGCATTTCACTAGTGGGGGGGGGGGAATTATTGATTGTTTTCTATGTTTTGAATAGTTCCTAAATCTAAAAACAAAACATCTCCTTATGAGATAGTGAAGAAAAGACAACCAAACTTGTCTTATTTTTGAACTTAGGGCTGTCTGACTTATGTCAGAATCCCCGATCTCAAGCGAATTAAACTCGCGAGTAGAGCCTATGAATGTATATTCATTGGGTATGTAGTAAACAACAAAGCGTATATGTTTTATGACCTAAATGTAAAAGTGAACATATAGTCAAATGATGTTGAGTTCTATGAAAATAAAATCCCTTTTTAATCGAGAAATAGTGGGGGCAATGAACGAAGTCATGTTCTTGTGACAAGAAGCACTAAAAGCAACAAACAAGGCGAAACAGAAACTCGAAGAAGTAAAAGAGTCAGAGTTGCTAAAGATTACGAATTCGATTATATGACCTATACTTTATAAGAGGATCATACAAATACAATACATCATCCATTTCTTTTGCTATTATAGTACAAAACATCATCACTTTCTTTTTAACCAACCTAACTCAATATGCATTATCAATTCATCATACTTTTAATTCATGTCTTTTATTTTTAACCAACTTAACTTAATATACATTATTCTTTGTAACAAAATTAATCTTTCGTAGAAACATGAAGTATGAAACAATCTATATACTCAAATTGTGTGACTTTGTCAAGTTTAATCATGCACAAACCCATAACAACCACAACAAAAAAATCATTGACTTTGTTAGATTTTGTTATAAACACAACTAAAGTTTAGACATATTGTTGGAAGATAGAGTATGTTAGTGTGTGAAATTAAAATTGTTGAAGTTCCACATTGGAAAACTCTTATATGTTGAGTAGTTTTGAACTTTATAAATACTAAAGTCTCACATTGAATAGAAAACATATGCGAGTTTGCTTCCATCACTATATAATGAGTTTCAAACTCTTGTGAAAAGTACACCAATATGGTGTTGGAACCAAGTTGGTTCTTGCAATTAAAGTTTTGATGTTAACAAAAGTATTTTATGTAAATCGTATATTTGACTTAGAGAAATAATCAGAGGCTGTGCAAAATCAGAATATGACACCACCAGAGGATGACACCACCAGAGGATGACATCACCAGAAGATAAAAGTGCCACCAGAAGTTTCGGCCAGAAGAAACATCCAGAGGATACCAGAAGAAACATCTAGAGGGAGATTTGTTCCAGACCAGAAGGAAACATAAGTCAGACTTGGTCCAGACTTATTCCAGACCAGAAGATAGCATGGTCGTGAACATAAGACTTAGTCCAGACTTGGTCCAGACTTAATCTAGACTTGGTCTAAACCAGAAGATAGCATGGTCCAGAACAAAAGACTTAGTCTAGACTTGGTCCAGATCAAAGGATAAATGTCCAGAGCAAACGATCAATGGTCCAGATCAGAAGATAAATGTCTAGAGTAAAAGATAAATGGTCCAGATAAGAAGATAAATGGTCCAGATTAAAAGATCAATGGTCCAGATTAAAAGATCAATGGTCCAGATCAAAGGATCACAAAATGGTATAGATCAGATCACATGGTCCAGAGTTGGTCGAGATCAGAGGATCACATAATGGTACAGATCAGATCACATGGTCCAGAGTTGGTCGAGATCAGAGGATCACAGAATGGTACGGATCAGATTACATGGTCCAGAGTTGGTTGAGATAAGAAGATCATACGGTCCAGAATTTAAGTTATGATGCAAATCAGTGAAGACTTGAGTAAAATTCGAAGAAGACTTGATTAAATTTTGATAGAAATTTGATCAAAGTATTAAGGGGATTTGATTCAAAAAATCACTGAAGACTTGAAGAAATTCGAATGCAATTTGAAGCTTAAAAATATATGGTTTGAAATTAAAAGAAACAAGATTGGTCAACAGAATTTTCAAGTGCAATCTGAAGCTAAAAATATACGGTTTGAATTTAAGTGAAACAGGATTGGCCAATAGAATTTTCGAAGGAAATCTGAGCAAGATTTATTTCAAATTTAAGCTTGGACAAAGCCCTATTTGCAGCTATAAAAGGAGGCTTTGTAACACCCCGAGTTTAAAACACAACGCGAGTGTATTTTTTTTTCTTTTCACATAAAATAAATCAATAAAAGAATTTTCCGAATTAATTCAAGGGAATTAAAATAAAATTTTCATCAGTTCATTTCAAAAGAGAACACCCGGCCTGTGGCCACTAAACAGTATCAGAGTGCGGAAAATACAGCGGAAAAGTCATAGATTAATTCCCAAAATAAATTACATTTCCCAAAACTCAAGACCCTATACAAAAGTCTAGTCTGATCATGCACTAAGCTACAGTAGCACGGTCTCCACCGTATCCTCTATAAGTCTCGTCTTCAGCCAACCGTTCGTCCTTTTGCGTTGTCCACGGATACTCCGTATGTGAAAAATCAGGGGAAACTAACGACGTTTCCGTCGTTAATGTATCCGTCGGTAGGACGGTTTCGGGTAACATCTGAGCGCAAAGCCCAATGTACACAATATAATAGCAAGGGTCACCGACCGAAATTAACAAATAATCACATAACATATATTTCACAGCAACAAATATATCCATGGTATAACATATGATGATGAGGAAAATAATAATGCTCATTTGAAATTTAATGACATATATGCCTTTTCAAAACAGCAGCCAATTATTATGAAATATGTGGTAAGTACAAACAACACCTCAGCAAATCACAATCATTAAATCAAAAACTCAGATTCTGTACAGTACTCACACACATCAATTTCCAACCATTCATCATATAATTAATCGTGACCCACCGGTCAATCCCTCAATGCAATATGTATATGCTCATGTATACAATTTTCTTGGAATCACCAAGGTGCAGTCGCTCAACAGACCAGCACAATATGTTTGACTTTAACGGCCCTCAAGACCAAGGTGCAATCACTCAACAGATCAACACCTAGTGCAGTCGCTCAACAGACCAGCACTCGTGCAGTCGCTCAACAGACTAGCACGTTTAACATATTTGAATGGACCACCACGAACACGCGGCCATTCCGTAGCCCGGATAGAATGGACCACCACGAACACGCGGCCAATCTGAACCCGGATAGAATGGACCACCACGAACACGCGGCCACTCTACAACCCATCACGGTTACTACATTCACGTGTATTAGCCTCTCACAGGCCAAATACACAGAAGTTAAATCCTCGCACGGATATAATGGACCACTGCGAACACGCGGCCATTCCGTAGCCCACTACTGTGGTTACTACTTAACTTCGCGGCCCATCACGGTCACCGCATTACTCTGTGGCCCATCGCGGTCACCACCTGACTATGAAATGCATGGACATGCAATGTTTTCTCTTCACTGAAAATAGTATGCAAAAAAAATCAGAAACACTCAGCCTTTCCAGCATTTCCCCAGAACATCTCAACACAATTAACTTCATCATCAACACATCAATGATTAAACAGTCAAGCAATCATTAACAATTCACATTATCTCACAAATTCCATACTTAATCATCTCAAGTCTTTCCATTGTTCCCCAAACTCTTAAAATTCACAAAACAGTGTTTAAAACTGAGATTTCTGGAATTTCACGAATCTGTATTCGAATACAGCTTCTCTGTATTCGAATACAGAAGCCAAAAACAGTGTAGAATCACACTCTATATTGGAATACAGCCCTCTGGTATTCGAATATAGAGGCAGTCTCAGTGCACAAAACAACATCTTTCTCTGCATCAGTAAAGTCTTAAAAACTTCATCACCACCACTTCAAAATATCACCAAAAGTTCCATTTTAATTCCCCACAACAATCCCAACATTCCCCAAACACTCAGGGTTTTCAAAACACTCTCAAAAACTTGGAAATTCTGAAAACTCAAATCTGTATTCGAATACAGACTTCTTGTATTCGAATACAGAAGCATGAAACTGCAATTTTAACATTCTGTATTCGATTACAGCATGCCTGTAGTCGAATAAAGAAGACAAAACCAGAATGATCAACATCAGAACATCAAAAGCAGATCCAGAATCAGAATCATCAACACCAGAACATCAGAAAACAGAACCAGAATCAGGATGATTAACATCAGAACATCAGAAACAGAACCAGAATCAGAATGATTAACATCAGAACATCAGAAACAGAACCAGAATCATCAACACCAGAACATCAGAAAACTGAACCAGAATTAGAATCATCAGAAGCAAAATAGAATGACTCACACCAGAATCATCAAAAGCAAAACAAAATGATTCACACCAGAATCACAAGAAGCAAAACAGAAAGACTTACACCAGAATCATCAGAAGCAAAACATAACGACTCACACCAAAATCATCAGAAGCAAAACAGAATGGCTCACACCAGAATCATCATAAGCAAAACAGAATGATTCACACCAGAATCATCATAAGCAAAACATAATGACTCACACCAGAATCATCAGAAGCAAAACAGAATGATTCACACTAGAATCATCAGAAGCAAAACAGAATGATTCACACAAGAATCATCAGAAACAAAACATAATGACTCACACCAGAATCATCAGAAGCAAAACAGAACGACTCACACCAGAATCATCAGAAGCAAAACAGAATGACTCACACCAGAATCATCAGAAGCAAAACATAATGATTGACACAAGAATCATCAGAAGCAAAACAGAATGATTCACACAAGAATCATTAGAAGCAAAACAAAATGATTCACACAAGAATCATCAGAAGCAAAACAGAATGATTCACACAAGAATCATCAGAAGCAAAACAGAATGACTCACACCAGAATCATCAGAAGCAGAAACAGGATGATTAACATCAGAAGCAGAAACAGGATGATTAACATCAGAATCATCAGAAGCAGAAATAGGATGATTAACATCAGAATCATCAGAAGCAGAAACAAGATGATTATCATAATCATTAGAAGCAGAAACAGGATGATTAACATCAGAATCATCAGAAGCAGAACATGATGATTATCAGAATCATCAGAAGCAGAAACAAAATGATTAACATCAAAATCATCAGAAGCAGAAATAGGATGATTAACATCAGAAGCAGAAACATAATGATTATCAGAATCATCAGAAGCAGAAACATGATGATTATCAGAATCATCAAAAGCAGAAACAGAATGATTATCAGAATCATCAGAAGCAGAAACAGAATGATTAACATCAAAATCATTAGAAGCAGAAATAGGATGATTAACATCAGAATCATCATAAGCAGAAACAGGATGATTTACATCAGAATCATCAGAAGCAAAAATCCTTCCTCTGTATTCGATTACAGGGGCTCGTAGTCGAATACAAGTTTGAAAACTTAAGTAAAACAGAAGCTTGACAGGTTGTATTCGAATACACACATGTTGTATTCGAATACACCTTCGGAAACCAGTGAAATTTTCCCGAGACTTCAATACATTTCAAACTGTTTCTTTTGAAAAATCAGCACAACCCCTTAAACAGTTTTATCACTCTTTTAAACCACAACACTCAGATTTTTTTACATCAAACTAGATTTTCCAGAAGAAAACACTTTCATCAGTTTTAAACCCTTTTTATTTTGAAATCATCAACAGCACCAGATTTTCATCAACATAACAGCATGCAAGCATTTCAGCTTTCTTAAACTACAGAACATCATGCAAGCATTTCAGCTTTTTCAAACATCAGAACAACATGCAAAGCATTCAGCTTTCTCAAACATTAGAACAACATGCAAAGCATTTCAGCTTTCTCAAACATCAGAACAACATGCAAGCATTTCAGCTTTCTCAAACATCAGAACAATATTAACACATTCAGTCAAACAGCAAGCATCACATAGCAGCAAAATACCAACATAATGCATTTTTGCAATATTCAAAACAGTTTTATGAATATGCTTTTTACTCCTCTTCAAAATTTCATGCAATGCATTTTTCAGCTTTCCCCATAACAAAACAGTATTGGAATAATGACCCCAAAACAACATGTTGCAGATTTTTAAAACCTCAACAGAGGGCATTTTCTCATTCTTCAAAATGACATGCAAAATAGTTTTTCTTCAAAAACAGAAATGGAACAACGTGCATGTCATGACAATATGCATTTACAACCCTAATGCAACTAGAAAGTGGAAGGTGCCCTTACCCTTGTTGCATGTTTGCTACTTCTCACGTTTTTGTTTTCGTTCCCGTTTGCGCGTCAAAAATCGGCGAAACTCCCGCCTGCGTTTGCTGCTACAAAACTGGGTTCTTTAGCTCCGTAATGATGTGGGGAATAACTTTTGTATTGGGGGTTTTCTGGTTTGGTGCCTAGGTTTCCAATTAATGGCACTTTTGAGGAACTCCCTCTTTTTCCTTTTGTAATCGTGAACATAATTCAGAACACAGAATGGGAGAGAAGGGTGCTGTTACATGCAGCACTGTTACATGCAGTATGGGCAGTGAGGAAGGAGGGATGGTGTTCTGATTTCACCATCCTTCTCACTCCTATTTATAGGCTTTGTGGTGCCACCTCACAAAAAATAATGTTAAAATGATGCTGGATCCTTCAGCACTTAATTGTTTTGTAATTAGCCACTAATCCTCAATTAACTGCCCGATTAATTTAATTACTCGTAATTAAATTAATTTAATCTTCATCCAATAATTTTAATTCATCCTCCAAAATAAATAGTTATATATATATATATTTACCCAAAACATACATATATTAAATATTTTACAAATATCCCCAAAATGCCCTTAATATTAATTCCATAAATTAATATTAAATTTAAGGGTCTTACAGGCTTCAAGCAGCAACATCACGTATCGAAAATCATAAGAACTCAAGCTTCATATTCAACACAATCCGAGAGTTCAAAAGAGAGAATCACTTGAGTGCAAAAGCAATATTTTCTAGGTGTTTTCGAGAGAGAAATTCAGTGCAACAATTTGCTTTCCAGAAGCAACAAAAGTGTGCAAGAATCAGTGCAACAATAAGCTTTCCATAAGCAAATTTGCAGAGTTCCAACCCTTGTAATCTAACCCGATAGTGGTGCAGATTCCTTCTTCAATCTGGGGTTGTCAGATTGATAGGAGAAGACTTGACTTGTAGAGCCAAGGTGTGGTTTTCATTCCTCAAAAGTCTAGGGTTGTCAGGATGTTTGAGAAGACTGGCTTGGAGGGTCAGGTGCTGTAATTCAAAGGTTTTGAATTAGTGGATTAAAGCCTTCAGGATGGAGGGACTGGTGTAGCCAAGTTAATGGTGAACTAGGATAAATCGTTGTGTTCTTATGCTGTTATTTTCCGCTGCTAAGTCTGATTATTTATTCATCAAGTAAATCATATCAACATTCAACAAAAAGCAAAAAGATTCAATGTTTGACAAACACAATTCAATCCCCCATTCTCGTGTTTGCACCTTCATATTGGATGCATTTCCCAACTTTATCTTTTCTCTCTTTTCTATTCTACTCGATATATTTCTGAGCCACTTTTCCCCATTCTTTTTGTCCCTTCGAGTTTTAGTGGTTATAATACCACTTTCTTTTAGAGCAGTTTTTATGCCATATTCCCTTCGAGTTTCAGTGGTTCTAATACCACTTTCTTTTAGAGCGGTTTGTATGTCGTAATCCCTTCGATTTTTTAGTGGTCATAATACCACTGTCGTTTTAGAGCGGTTTATGCCGTAGTCTCTTCGATTTTGAGTGGCCCTAATACCACAATCGTTGTTTAGCAGTGTTTGTGCCATAATTCTTTTGATTTATGAGTGGTCATATTACCATATTGTGAGTGGCTTTAACCGCCATATTGAGAATGACTTCTTGGAGACTTCGTGGTTGATAGTCTGCCTTGCACAATTTGGTTAGTGCCGCGATGTCTTAAAGAGAGCGACCTAGTCCGCGACTCAACCCAGTAATATCTTCAGTGATATAAATTTATTTGGAAATAGTTTTTCGAAACTCAAAAAACAACACATATTCAACTGCCAAAGGAAAAATAAATTCAAAATTAACAAGTTATACATTAATTTGAAAAGAAACAAGGAAATTGACAACATTTTCAACAAAATGAACCATATCAATTTTATCCTGATTATCTTAGTCCTACAAAATAAATTCCAAACTCATTCAACATTATCTTTGGTAGTTTCTATCTAGTAATAAGGACACATTTTCGTTTCATTTTTATCCCCTTTACCAAATTAATTCTCATATGAGATAAGCACCGAAACATATTGCAGTTCATATTAATTTAATTATTATTATGGATATTCAAACTAAAGCTAAAGCAAAAATAAAAGGTACCATATATGTGAAAGTGAAAGAACTTTAACTGAAAATTGGCTTTAGACGAAGTAGGGGTTGAAAGATAACCTACATGAATTATGATACTTATAAATATATCTATGAATTCAAAAATTGCTAATGCCAACATATCATGAAAATGTTATACTTATATTTTAGAGTTTAATTATTGATTTCTTCTATGGTTCAATAATAATTACTAACATCTTAATGCCACTGCATTAGATGATAAAACTTAACTTCCATAATTTACAATTTACATCATAGATCCACTATATGAGTTCACTCAGTTTTAGACATCATGTTAATTATGTTTCACAAAAGAAAAAAATCTTCTCAATCAAAATTAAAAGCACAACATTTTAATTTTTTATTTTGTTCAGTTAGATAAGGTCTACGAAACATCTATTCAACCCACTTAACCTTCACAATTGACAACATTAAGAAGTGAGAGAAGAAACACTCAAATTGACAATATTGAGAGTGAGAGAAGAAGCACTCAAAATATATAGCACCACTTAGTAACTACTTAAAATCTTCTGGGCTTAAAGTATCTTTTTATGGCATAAAACTGCATTTACACTTCTAAATGTAATTATTCAACTGGAACAATGCGTGGTTAGATAGACAGTGTTAAAAATGTAATCAGAACATATTTATTTTCATTTGATTTTTATTCCTTGGACCAGGTAGGGTGAAATGTAGAAGATGGATAATGTACATATGAATCCAAAAATTGCTAATGCCAACTTATCATAAAACATAAAAAAGTTATGTTTATATTTTAGAGTTTAATTAAAGATTTCTCTTATGGTTCAATAATAATCATTAACACTGCATTATGCATAAGAAAAATAATTCAATGATGAAGACCACATAAAATAGAAATTCCCATACCCACAAGAAAATTACTTTGAGCGTTAAAGAGATATGTTTGTTTAACAACATATCATAAACAAGCAATGAAAGAATCCTGAAGTAGATAAGGTCTATGAAACATAGTATCATAATAACATAACAGAGACAAGCTAATGTATAAAAACAAAGACAGAAGCAAAAGGGAATGATTACATTTTGTTAGAAAGAACTATAAACAAACATAATGGAAGCAAACAAAAAATAATACCTTATGTGATAAGAACCTCAAGAGTATGAAGATGATCCATAATTTAATAAATTAAGATGAACTTTATTTATTTTAAATTGGTTTGTAATATTTCTTAGTTTTCTTTGATTTGGAATTGTAATAATTTTATTATAAATTTAGTTTATGTTATGTGTAAGTGAAGATACTTTACTTCCTTAGATTTAGTTTGTTTTAGAAAAAATATGATTAAAGTCCAATATGGGCCTAGAGAATGGTGTCACTTATGACCCATTTAGGTTTAGAGATAGCTTTACTATAAATAAGCCTTTGTAACCTGAGATCAAATTTCGTGTTCAGTAACCTGAGATCATATCTTGAGTTCTATGTACTTGTTTTTGGTGATTCAACAGCCTAACTTGCGTCTCGGAACGTTATCGTTCACCTCGTTTTGGAATCGTCTGATTCTGACTTTCAGAGCTCTGGTTATTGCGTTCTCCAGCAAAACGTTTAATAAATAAAGTTCATCTTAATTTATTAAATTATGGATCATCTTCATACTCTTGAGGTTCTTATCATTATGTGACTCTGTTAGAAACTCTCATACACATTCAACTGCAAAGGAAAAATAAATTCAAAATTAAGAAGCTATATGTTGATTTGAAGGACAGAAGTAAACAACATTTCAAAAAAAGAAAAAATGAACCCTATCAAAAAATAAAACCTAAATTTCTACAAAAATTGCTTTTGAGAAAAAAGAAATCCCTAAATTTCTATTGAGAAAAGAGAAATACCTAAATTTATATATATTAACTTAAATTGCTATTGAGAAAACAGAAATCTATCATAAATTTCATTTCAAAAAAATCATAAAAGGAGAACATTGGATAACATACCAAGGATTAATAGATTTGTGGCAAGATCGGGAAAAACGCAGATGTTGGTAGTAGTGATGGGTTCGCTGCAGTGGGTGGTGAGTGAGGTAGTGATTGAGGGCAAACGAGAGGGAGGTTTTTCTAACGAGATGAATCGCAAGCTTATCACGCCGATAAGGCTGCTGCCACCAGTGAGGGCGACGGTGGCGGAAAGGAGCATTGAGGGTGAGCGGGAATGACAATGTGTGAGTGAAAAAAAGTGACTGAAGGTGAGGTGAAAAAATAGTGAGCGAGGGTGAGGAAAAAAATAGAGTTAGGGTATGTGATAAAGTTTATTGAAAAAAAAAGTAATATATTTAATTTTACCAATTAAAAATTTGTATCTCGGTTCCGCCGACGCTAATAAGTTGAATAAAATATTAAAATAAGTAGCATCGGCCTTATGACGGTAATTATTAATAAAAAAAATAAAAGAAATGGTCTATTGATTTAGCGTTCGCTGAACTGACACTAAATTGACGCTACTAGCATTGGTGTTGAGGACCGATGCTAAAGCCAATTTTTCTAATAGTGTAAGTTCTCATTTTTGTGGTCCACAAATAATTCCCTTTTAAACATAGAAGGCGGAGGTAAAAAGTCATTGTTGAAACCAATTTATGGGGTTTAAAGGTTTTTTGTGTGAAGGGTTTTTAGATGATTTTTTCTCATTCACAAAGTTTATCAGTTAGTTTTATTTCCTCACAAATCCTTTAAGATTGATAAAACATTAGATATCACGTTAGAAAAACATAAGTTGATGTAAAATATAGAGAAGAAGAAAAATAGCAAAATAAAACTTGCAAAAAAACAAAAAAGTTATTTCTACGTCACTTGAATAAGAAGTACAACTTAATTATATAAAAAAAAGATTTACATACTTATTTGTTTGACGAGGACAAAAATCTAAAATAAATAATAGTTCATTTTTCGTCAACTTCATTTATGACATTCAACACTCCAAAAGCTATAGATTTTTCACCTAACCACAACAACTATAACATAAAATAAAATAAAATAAAATAAATATAATATAACTTAAAATTATATTAAAAAAAGTACAGATCGTAAAGATGTTAATATATTCTAGAATGACATTATCTCTACAAATGCTTGGAGTAAATTTTTCGGTATTTGTTTTCATCAATGGCTTCAATGGAACCTTACTAATCTGAACATAGAGTCTGATAGAATTATTGGGTCTAAGACTAGTGAAAGGCCCAAACCTACTGTGTGGAGAACGTATGTCCACAAAGGTAAAAAGGAGAAAACTCATTCTATTAATAACAGGGCAGAGAAACTCTCTGAATTATAAGGATTTCAGTTACACATGAGGGAATAAATTGAGAAGGGTAGTGGAGCATTAGTATGAATAATTATTGTTATCGTTGTATGAGGAGAATACTATTTTCTCTGGAGGAGTTACGCTCTGGTTTATGCGCTGTATCAAAATTTTCCATTCTTTCATAAAACAATAAATTCCCATTTTACCTATCATTTTACTATTTATCGATTCATATTTCTTGTGACTCTATCATTGGTCCGACCTGCCGGATCTTTTAGAAGTACTGGTGATTTTGTACATTGTACATGCCACCTAAGTTGTCAGATCGAATGGAAGTAGTTGAAGCAAGACTCTCAGCGATGGAAGACTCTGTTCGCCAAGAGTTGAGGTAATTTCGCGAAAGTATGATGAGCGAGTTCACGAGGTTGCTATAGCAACGACCAATTGGCACAATATGCGTAGTTTGAGGACTCAGGGACAAAGTATAAGATGACAGTTAAGAAATTTGAGTTACCATCATTTGATGGTGACGATCCTGTGGCTTGGATCACGCAAGTTGAAACGTATTTTCAAGTCCAAGGGACGTCAGAGGAGTTGAAGGTTAGATTGGCGAAGCTAAGCATGCAGGGAGCAACAATTCATTGGTTTAATTTGTTGCGTGAGACAAAGGACGATTTGAATTGGTTGAAGTTGAAACGAGCTTTAATTGAAAGGTATGGTGGAAGACAAAGTGATAACCCCTTTGAAGAGATGAAAGATTTGCAACAAACGAGAACAGTTGATGAATACATTACTGAAGTAGCAATGTCAATTTACAAGAAAGGGGGGTTTGAATTGTAAATTCGCCCTTTTAAAATTTCCTGTTAAAAACTTAAGAAAATAAATCAAGATTGATCTTGGTTGTGAAAACAGAAAACGGAGAACGTTCTTGGTTTTCACCAGAAAACAGAGAACGTTCTTGGTTAGTTAAAATCAACAGTTCAGTTTATGTATTTAACTGGATAATTAAAAGACTGAAAGAAAATAGAGATAAGGGAAGAGATATCACACACAAATATATCTTGGTTCACCTAACCCGGGCTACGTCTAGTCCTCACAACGGTGAGATTTTCCACTAAATGTTTAAAACTAGAACCTTCTTGGTTTTATAGCATCTAGCTCAGATCAACCTTGATCTGTTACAAACTTCAATCCTTTCCACCCAGAAAGGAATTCAATCAGGTCACCTATCAACCTTGATAGGATTTCACACTTCACCTTTTAACCTTAAAAGGATTTTCTAAACAAACTACTCAAGCCATAAACACCTCTTATAGTCTTGAGTTTACACAATAATGATGTAGAGTGTTTTTATAGAATCTGATTAAATTTCTACTCTTGTTTGAAGTTTTGATTCTTTACAAGAGATTTCTGTAAGCTAATAACAAGGAATTCGTGAATGAATGTTACTCATTTCTTGTGAGACTTTTCAAGAATGAATGTGAGTGATTGATGATATATCTTGGGACCTGAATGTCTTTGATTTTGGACATAATCTGAGTATGCTCGACTCGTGTTTGACATTAGATTCTTGACAAAAGAATTCAGTAGAATGATTTTTATATGAAGAAGAAAAACAGAATTGAATCTTTTGTTTGTGATTGAGAAGCTTTCAAGTATGTAGATGTATGTAAGTGATGTATTACATTGTACTTGAAGCTCTGCTTTTTCCTTGAGCATTGGCCTTCCTTTTATAGACTTGAGAGCAGTAAATGAAAGTCAATAGAGCCGTTGGAAGTGCTCTTGTCAGGCTTGACCAGAGTCTATTTTTCTGATTAAAAATAATCCAGCTTTTGACTATTTTTAATTTCTGTTTTGACTGGGCTGAAACCTTTGTTCTTGATCAGTATTGTTCTTTCTTACTCTGATTCTTTTTTCACTTGATGGTATTATCTGATATCATCTTCTGGAGGTATCCTCTGGAGGTATCTGTTAAGACAAACTCTCATTTGTAAAGTTTTGATGATAATAAACAAAAGTTAATTAAGATTGTTAATTATGATTCTAAATATTATGTTAATTTAACTTGTGCTTTTGAGTGTATTAATTTAAAAGATAGGATTCAAGGAAAGCCTAGAAATCAGCATAATAAAGAATGAATGACGTCACTAGAGGATACCTCCAGAAGACGTTGTAACACCCCGAGTTTAAAAGACAGCGCGAGTGTATTTTTTTTTTTTAAATAAATAATTAAAATGTTTTTCCCAATTTATTACTTCAAAAGAATTGAAATAAAATTTCCTTTAATTCATTTCGTAAAATGGTACGTTGTAATTTTATCGATGAACGTAATTAAAGAACTTAATCATAATATTACTAAGTACTTAACTTTGGGAATTAATAATAATCATTAATACATTTCAAAAGATTGGTGTTATAACATCTCAAAAAGGAAATATCAGAGTGCAGAATAGTTTAGCGGAAAAGTAGTACACTAATTCCCAAAATAACCAATTATATTTTCCAGTTCAAAATCTTATACATCAACTCTAACTGATCATGCACTAAGCTACAGTAGCCCGGTCTCCGCTGCATTCTCTCAAGTCTCGTCTTCAGCCAGCTGTCCGTCCCTCTGCGTTGTCCACAAAGACTCCGTATACAAATATCAAGGAAAACTAACGACGTCTCCGTCGTTAGTGTAACCGTCGGTGGGACGGATTTGGGGTTCATCTGAGGGCAAAACCCAATTTTCACAATAATTGTAAAGGGTCACCGACCGAAATTAACAAATAAGCACATAACATTTATATCACAGAACAAATACACCCATGGTATAACATATGACAATGATGAAAAATAAAGATGCTCATTTTGAATTTTCATGACATGTATGCCTTTTCAAAACAGCAACCAATTAATATGAGAAATATGTTGTAAGTACAGTCAACACTTCAGCAATCACAATCACTTATCAGAAATTCAGATTTCATAAAGTACTCACACAAATCACTTTCCAATCATCATCACATAACCAATTTCGTGACCCACCAGTCAATCCCCCGATGCAATATGTATATGCTCATGTATACAATTTCTTGGAATTACCAAGGTGCAGTCGCTCAACAGACCAGCACAATCTAAATATGTTTGACTTTAACGGCCCTCAAGACCAGGTGCAATCGCTCAACAGATCAGCACCAGTGCAGTCGCTCAACAGACCAGCACAATTTAAATATGTTTGACTTGAACGGCTTTCAAGACCAGGGTGCAATCGCTCAATAGATCAGCACCAGTGCAGTTGCTCAACAGACCAGTGTTGGAACCAAGTTGGTTCTTGCAATTAAAGTTTTGATGTTAACAAATGTATTTTATGAAAATAACATATTTGACTTAGAAGAATAATGAAAAATGTCATCCGAAGAATAGATCAGAAGATGACGTCACCAGAAGCAGAAATCAGAGGATGACGTCACCAGAGGATATCGTCAGATGAATGTGTCAGAGAAAAATGTTCAAAACAAAATTTGAGAAAAATGCTCAAAACAGAATCTGAGAAAAATGCTCAAAACAGAATTGGAGAACAAGGCTCAAAACAGAATCTGAGAAAAATGCTCAAAACAGAAGCGGAGCAAAATGTTCAAAACAGATCAGTGAGCAAAAGGCTCAAAACAGAATATGAGCAAACTACTCTAGAATATTCTCAAAACAGATTAATCGAAATACACTCATGAAGTAAAGCATCAGTGAAGCCCTAAAGTTCAACTATAAATAGAGGCTTAATGCTGAAGAATAAAGTATCGAAAAACACAAGAACTCAAACTTCAATTCAAAGTTATCTGAGAGTTCAAAAGAGAGAAACACAAATGAGCAAGAGCAATATTTTCTAAGTGTTTTCGAGAGAGAAATACAGTGCAACAATCAGCTTTCCAGAAGCAATAAAAGAGTGCAAGAATAAGTGCAGCAAACAGCTTTTTAGAAGCAACGTTGCAAAGTTCCAAACCTTTATTATAGTGGTGTAGATTCCTTCTTCAATCTGGGGTTGTCAGATTGGTAGGAGAAGACTTGGCTGGTTTAGTTAAGGTGTTGTTATTCCTCAAAAGTCTGGGGTTGTCAGGCTGTTTGAGAAGACTTAGCCGGTTTAGTTAAGGTGTTGTTGTTCCTCAAAAGTCTGGGGTTGTCAGGCTGTTTGGGAAGACTGACTTGAAGGGTCAGTGGTGTTGTAATTCAAAGGAGTTTGAATTAGTAAAAAGGCCTTCTAGAGGAAGGGACTGGACGTAGCCTAGTTAACGGTGAACCAGTATAAATTGCTGTGTTATTATGTTATTATTATCCGCTGCTGAATCTGATTAGTTATTTATCGAATTATTCAAATCAATATTTAACAAAACAACAAAAGTAATTAAGTGTGACAAACACAATTCAACCCCCCCTTCTCGTGTTTGCACCTTCAATTGGCATCAGAGCTTGGTCTCAAGGCTGAGCACTTTACAGTGTTTGAGGAATGATCCAAGGGATCAACATATCCGGATTCAATGAAGAAGCTACTGGAGGAAACATCAACAGACCACCTCTGTTTGATGGAGAACGATTTGAATACTGGAAGGACAGGCTGAGAAGTTTTTTTATTTCACAAGATCCTGAACTGTGGGACTTGGTGGAAGATGGTTATACTGCTCCAGAAGATGCTGATGGTATGAAAATTTCCAGAAGAGATATGGATGCTGATCAGAAGAAGATGTTCAAGTTGCATCAGAAATCCAGAACGTTCATGATCAATTCAATCACGTTCAAGGAGTTCGACAAATGCACTAACAGAGAAACAGCAAAGAGCATGTATGATAGTGTGATTCTGACTTACGAAGGCAGTAAGCAAGTCCAAGAAGCAAAGGCTAACATTCTAGTCAAGAAGTACGAGTTATTCAAGATGGAAGAAGATGAAGACATTGAAACTATGTTTTCCAGATTCCAGACTCTAGTATATGGATTAAGGGTATTAGAAAAGAGCTACACTACTGCTGATCATGTAAAGAAAATACTTAGAAGTCTGACAATCAAGTGGAGACCAAAGATTACTGCTATTCAGGAAGCTAAAGATCTGAATACTCTAAAGCTGGAAGAATTAATCAGCTCTCTCAGATCACATGAAATTGTGTTGGAAGAAGATGAACCTAAGAAGAAGAACAAAACTCTAGCACTGAAATCCAAGCAGAAGAAGGCTCTGAAAGCAACATCAGAAGATAGTGATTCAGACGATCAAAGTTTGAATTCAGAGGAAGAAGAGATTGCTTTCTTATCCAGAAATTTCAGAAAGATGTGGCATAACAGAAGGAATAAATTTCCCCAGAGATATTCCAATCAGTCCAACAAAGGAAGTGATGATACACATGACAAGAAAGGTATCATCTGCTAAGGATGCAATGAATCTGGACATATCAAGTCAGAATGTCCAAATATGGAGAAAGGGAAGTACCAGAGGAAAGATTTCAGAACTAAGAAGAAAAGCATGATGGCTACATGGGATGATTCTGATGAATCTTCTAAAGATGAACAAGCAGATTTGGCTATGATGGTTCACACCAACTATGGATCCAACACAGAATCTGATTCTGGAAGAGAATTAGAAGATGATGAAACTGAGGTATATTCTGAATTCACTCGATCTGATTTGATTACTGTTCTGAATGATTTTTTAAACTGTAATTACAAATTATCTTTAAAACTGAAAACTCTTAAGAAAGAAAATACAAATCTAACAGAAGAAGTTAATGTTTTAAAAAATCAGATTGCAGAATTTAAAACAGAAAGTGTCATTCTTGAAACTGATATTGCAGAATTGAAAACTGAGAATGTATGCTTGAAAAACAGTTTTGCTGAACTTAAAGATGAAAGTTTAAATCTGAAAAATAATCATAATTCAACAGCAATTGAAAATACCACAAGTAATTCTGATATGCATGAACAAATTCTTCAAGAATTTCTTGATAGTGGTATGGAAAGAAGCAAATATGCTTCTATGATTTATGGAGTCAGTAGGAATGGAAATAGAGGTATAGGATTTGAAGAAACAATAATTAAACCTAAACCTATGTTTAAACCTGTTCCCTCTAATATAGTGTGTACTGTTTGTTACAAGAAAGGTCATTCCAAAGTGTCTTGTCGTATGCTAAATACAAGGGAAAACAAGAAACTTTTCAAGACTAACAAACCTGGACCCAACCAGATTTGGGTACCAAAAGATAAAATTGTCTATGTTGCAGATGTTCTAAGCAACCAAATTGAAACACCAGTCATGGTGCCTGGTCAATGGATGCTTGCAATATATGAAGGGAAAAAGGTTTATGTTCCAACATATACCAAGCAGAAGCAAAGTAACTCCGATGGAAGAAGAACTGGTAAATACAATGCCTATAAGAACCAAAACCATAGGAGGAACAGGAAATACCAAAACAGACAGAGAAATCACACATATCAACAAAACTGGAACTACGAGAGGAATCATAATTATCATCAGTTCCAGAACTATCAGAGGAACCTGATATATCAGCAGAAAGAGAAGTGTCAGTATCTGGAGAGTTCTTCAAACACTCCAGTAAAATTCATCAAGACTACAAACCAGGAAGGGAATTCAAATTCCTTCATCCAAACCATCTAATCACATAACATACAGATTCAGAATCTGAAAATCAGAAACAAGAGGATTTTCAGAGTAAAATTGAAACCGTTGACATAGAGGTTACATTTTGCTGTAAATACTATTATTGTTTGATATTTATGTTTAATGTGATAACAAGAAGCTTGATCTTAAAAATCAAAGCTAGATAAGTATTATGCAGTTGTCAAACTGTTAGAGGAACCAAGTGATTCACGTGATGTGAACACTTCAACAGAAACAATATTTCAGTGGTTTCAAAAAAAAGCAGAAACCACCAGAAGCAGAATTAATGGTTTGGCTGTATTGAGTTCATTTTTAAATTATTTGATTTGTATTATGTTATATGACAAATAGCTTGATCTAAAAAGTCAAAGCAAGATGAAGCTGATGCAGGTTAACCAGAACTAGAGGAAACTGATGCTGGTTTACCAGAACCAGAGGAAACTAAAGCTAGTTTACTAGAACCAGAGGAAAGCGATGCAGGTTTACTAGAACCAGAAGCTGATACAGATCTACTAGAATCAGAAGCTGATGTAGACAAACCAAGAGAGCTTGAATAGATGGAAGATGAAAGAAGAACCTAACAAGTCTTCAGAGGATAAATCTGAAGATAAGTTAAAAAAAATAGATCACTCCAAGACATGGCCAGAACTATGTTAAATGATTTAAATGTTGCAAAACATTTTTGAGCTGAAGCAATCAACACTGCATGTTACATTCAGAATAGAGTTTTTATTAGGTCTACGTTGTTTAAAACACCATATGAATTATGGAAAGATTTAACAAAATCAGAGGAAGCAGAAATAGACAAACTAGCAGAAGTAGATAAACCAGCAGAATTTGGAGAAGTGAAGGATACAAGCAAGTCAGAAACATGTGACACATTTTCAAAGGATGAATCTGATCAAATCAGAACCAGTCATGAGAAATCAGAAGAGGAACCTGGATGGAAATATCAATCATCTCATCCTGAAAATCTGATCATTGGAAGTGGAAGTGATTCTTTAAGAACCAGATCATCATTAAAAGATATAAGTCTGTTTGGTTTAATCTCATCGATTGAGCCTACATCTGTTAGTGAAGCATTGACAGATGATGGATGGATTATTGCAATGCAGGAAGAGTGAAATGAATTTAAGAGGAATGATGTTTAGGATCTAGTTCCAAGACCAGAGAAGAACATTGTGGGAACCAAGTGGGTCTTCAGAAATAAGTTAATTGAAAAGGGTGAAGTAGTCAGAAACAAGGCAAGGCTTGTGGCACAAGGTTACAATCAACAAAAGGGTATTGATTACACTGAGACATTTGCTCTAGTGGCCAAGTTAGAAGCTATTCGTATCTTATTGTCCTTTGCTGCAAATAATAATATCAAATTATTTCAAATGGATGTTAAAAGTGCTTTTCTCAATGGTTATTTGAGTGAAGAGGTATATGTTAAACAATCTCCACGTTTTGAAAATTCTGAATTTCCAAACCATGTCTTTAAACTGAGAAAATCCTTGTATGGGTTAAAACAAGCACCTAGAGCATGGTATGATAGACTCAGTAATTTCTTACTTAAAATTAACTTTGAATGAGGACAAATAGACAATACTTTGTTTAGCAGATCAATAGAAAATGATATTTTGATCATTCAAATTTATGTTGATGATATTATTTTTGGATCTACTAATGGCATTCTTTGTCAAGAATTTTCTGAATTAATGCAGCATGAATTTCAAATGAGTATGATGGGAGAACTTAAGTTCTTTCTAGGAATACAAATTCAACAAAGTTCAGAAGGTATTTACATTCACCATACTAAATATACAAAGGAACTTCTCAAGAAGTTTAATATGAGTGATTGCAAACCTATGACTACACCAATGCATCCTACTTGTTCACTTGATAAAGATGAATCAGGAACAAAACTTGACCAGAAAATCTACAGAGGAATGATAGGATCATTACTTTTCCTTACTGCTTCTAGACCTGATATCATATTTAGTGTGTGTGTGTATGTGCTCGATTTCAATATGATCCTAGAGAATCTCATCTAACTGCTGTTAAGAGAATCCTTAGATACCTAAAAGGCACTACCAACCTCACCTTGTTTTACAAGAAAACTCCTACATACAAACTGAGTGGATACTGTGATTCTGACTATGCTGGAGATAAACTTGAAAGAAAAAGCACCAGTGGCTATTGTACCTTTTTAGGAGACAATTTAATTTCGTGGTCCAGTAAGAGACAACACACCATTGCCATGTCAACAGCAGAGGCTGAATACATTTCAGCAGCTGGCTGCAGCTCTCAACTACTCTAGATAAAGCATCAACTTGAAGACTACAAAATATTAGAATCCAACATACCCATCTATTGTGATAACACCTATGCAATTTGCCTAACCAAAAACCCTATCCTACATTCTCGAGCCAAACACATAGAGATCAAACACCACTTCATCAGAGATTATGTTCAAAAAGGGGTACTTAACATTCAATTTGTAGACAATGATCATCAATGGGCTGACATATTCACTAAATCACTACCTGAAAATAGGTTTAAATTCATCAAGAAAAACCTTAATCTTGTCTTCATCCCTAACCTAATAGCTTAGTTTAATTTTTATGTATTTTATTTTTCATGTACTTTTATAAAAAAAAAAGAAAGAAAAAAGAGTCAAAAAAAAAGAGTGGAAAAAAAACAGAGGATATCTTTTCTTCATTCAATCCTTTTTGTCTGATGACAAAGGGGGAGAAGATGTAATATTTGATAAAATATCTGAGGGAGAAGATGATGTATTTGAAAGGAGGAGAAGATGATGTATGATGTATTTGATATCTTGGCATTAGACTTAGGGGGAGAAAATATAAAATGAAGCTTAGTCTTAGGGGGAGTCAAAGTCAAAAGAAAGAAAAAGTATTATCAAAAATACATTGTTTATCATCATCAAAAAGGGGGAGATTGTTGGAACCAAGTTGGTTCTTGCAATTAAAGTTTTGATGTTAACAAATGTATTTTATGAAAATAACATATTTGACTTAGAAGAAGAATGAAAAATGTCATCAGAAGAATAGATCAGAAGATGACGTCACCAGAAGCAGAAATCAGAGGATGACGTCACCAGAAGCAGAAATCAGAGGATGACGTCACCAGAGGATATCGTCAGATGAATCTGTCAGAGAAAAATGTTCAAAACAGAATCTGAGAAAAATACTCAAAACAAAATTTGAGAAAAATGCTCAAAACAGAATTGGAGAAAAAGGCTCAAAACAAAATCTGAGAAAAATCCTCAAAATAGAAGCGGAGCAAAATGTTCAAAACAGATCAGTGAGCAAAACGCTCAAAACAGAATCTGAGCAAACTACTCAAGAATATTCTCAAAACAGATTAATCGAAATACACTCCTGAAGTAAAGCATCAGTGAAGCCGTAAAGTTCAACTATAAATAGAGGCTTAATGCTGAAGAATAAAGTATCGAAAAACACAAGAACTCAAACTTCATTTCAAAGTTATCTGAGAGTTCAAAAGAGAGAAACACAAATGAGCAAGAGCAATATTTTCTAAGTGTTTTTGAGAGAGAAATACAGTGCAACAATCATCTTTCCAGAAGCAATAAAAGAGTGCAAGAATAAGTGCAGCAAACAGCTTTTCAGAAGCAACGTTGCAAAGTTCCAAACCATTATTATAGTGGTGTAGATTCCTTCTTCAATCTGGGGTTGTCAGATTGGTAGGAGAAGACTTGGCTGGTTTAGTCAAGGTGTTGTTATTCCTCAAAAGTCTGGGGTTGTCAGGCTGTTTGAGAAGACTTAGCTGGTTTAGTTTAGGTGTTGTTGTTCCTCAAAAGTCTGGGGTTGTCAGGCTGTTTGGGAAGATTGACTTGAAGGGTCAGTAGTGTTGTAATTCAAAGGAGTTTGAATTAGTAAAAAGGCCTTTTGGAGGAAGGGACTGGACGTAGCCTAGTTAACGGTGAACCAGTATAAATTGCTGTGTTATTATGTTATTATTATCCGCTGCTGAATCAAATTAGTTATTTATCGAATAATTCAAATTAATATTTAACAAAACAGCAAAAGTAATTAAGTTTGACAAACACAATTCAACCCCCTTCTCGTGTTTGCACCTTCAACTAGCACGTTTTACATATTTGAATGGACCACGAACACGCGGCCATTCCGTAGCCCGGATAGAATGGACCACCACGAACACGCGGTCACTCTACAACCCATCACGGTTACTACTCTCACGTGTATTAGCCTCTCACAGGCCAAATACACAGAAGTTAAATCCTCGCACGGATAGAATGGACCAGCACGAACACGCGGCCATTCCGTAGCCCACTACTGTGTTTACTACTTAACTTCACGGACCATCATGGTTACCGCATTACTCTGTGGCCCCTCGCGGTCACCACTTGACTATAAAATGCATGGACATGCAATGTTTTCTCTTCACTGAAAACAATATGCAATATCAGAAAAACTCATCCTTTCCAGCATTCCCCCAAAGCATCTCAACACAAATAATTTAATTATTAACACATCAATGATTAAACAATCAAGCAATCATTCTCACTTTACATTATCTCAAAATTCCATTCTTAATTATCACAAGTCTTTCCCCCAACTATTAAAATTCAACATATTTATTTTTGTCTGATGACAAAGGGTGAGAAGATGTAGTATTTGATAAAATATCTGGGGAAAAGATGATGTATTTGAAAGGTGGAGAAGATGATGTATTTGATATGGTATCTGGGCATTAGACTTAGGGGAAGAAAATATAAAATGAAGCTTAGTCTTAGGGGGAGTCAAAGTCAAAAGAAAAAAAAATATAAAAAATACATGGTTTTGTCATCATCAAAAAGAGGGAGATTGTTGGAACCAAGTTGGTTCTTTCACTTAAAGTTTTGATGTTAACAAAAATATTTTATGAAAATAACATATTTGACTTAGAAGAAGAATGAAAGATGCCACCAGAAGATGATGTCACCAGAAGATGAAGATGACGTCACTAGAAGATACAAGTCAGAAGCAAGATGAAGTCACCAGATGATGGTCACTAGAGGATATCATCAGAGGATATTGTTGGAACCAAGTTGGTTCTTGCAATTAAAGTTTTGATGTTAACAAATGTATTTTATGAAAATAACATATTTGACTTAGAAGAAGAATGAAAAATGTCACCAGAAGAATAGATCAGATGATGACGTCACCAGAGGATTTCACCAGAAGATGACGTCACCAGAAGTTGAAATAAGAGGATGATGTCACCAGAAGATGACGTCACCAGAAGCAGAAATCAGATGATGACATCACCAGAGGATGATCATCAGAGGAATCTGTCAGAGGAATATGTTTGAGAAAAATGCTTAAAACAGAATTGGAGCAAAAGACTCGAGAAACAGAATCTAGCTAAAAATATGCTCAAAACAGAATCTGAGAAAAATGCTCAAAACAGAATTGGAGCAAAAGACTCGAGAAACAGAATCTAGCTAAAAGCATGCTCAAAACAGAAACGAAGCAAAATGCTCAAAACAGATTAATTGAAATACACTCCAGAAGTAAAGCATCAGTGAGCAAAAGACTCAAAACAGAATCTGAGCAAACTACTACAGAATATTCTCAAAATAGATTAATCAAAATACACTCCAGAAGTAAAGCATCAGTGAAGTCCTAATTTCAACTATAAATAGAGGCTTAATGCTAGAGAATAAAGTATCGAAAAACACAAGAACTCATGCTTCAATTCAAAGTTATCTGAGAGTTCAAAAGAGATAAACACAAATGAGCAAGAGAAATATTTTCTAAGTGTTTTCGAGTGAGAAATACAGTGCAACAATCAGCTTTCTAGAAGCAATAAAAGAGTGCAAGAATAAGTGCAGCAAACAGCTTTTCAGAAGCAACGTTGCAAAGTTTCAAACCTTTATTATATAACCCGATAGTGGTGTAGATTCCTTTTTCATGATTGGGTTGTCAGATTGGTAGGAGAAGATTTGACTTGTAGAGTCAAGGTGTTGTTATCGTTCCTTAAAAGTCTGGGGTTGTCAGGCTGTTTGAGAAGGCTTGGCGGGTATAGTCAAGGTATTGTTGTTCCTCAAAAGTCTGGGGTTGTTAGGCTGTTTGGGAAGATTGACTTGAAGGGTCAATGGTGTTGTAATTCAAAGGAGTTTGAATTAGTGAAAAGGCCTTCCAGAGGAAGGGACTGGACGTAGCCTAGTTAACGGTAAACCAATATAAATTGTTGTGTTATTATGTTATTATTATCCGCTGCTGAATCTGATTAGTTATTTATCGAATAATTCAAATCAACATTTAACAAAACAGTAAAAGTAATTAAGTTTGACAAACACAATTCAACCCCCCTTCTCGTGTTTGCACCTTCAGATACCATCGGAGGATATCACCGGAGGATATCATTAGAGGAACCTGTCAGATTGTTAGAAAAAGACTTAGCTTGTATGTTTAAGGTTGTGAAGTTCCTCAAAAGTATGGGGTTGACAGACTATTTGAGAAGACTTGGCTTGTATAGTCAAGGTGTTGTTTGTCAGGCTGTTTTGGAAGACTGGCTTGAAGGGTCATTGGTGTTGTAATTCAAAGGAGTTTGAATTAGTGAAAAGGCCTTCTGAAGGAAGGGATTGGACGTAGTCTAGTTAAAGGTGAACCAGTATAAATTCGAGGTGTTAACTTTTATCATCCATTGCTTATTTACTCTAATTACTCATTATTCAACTAATTAGAAAAAAGAATTAAAGTTTGTCAAACACAATTCAACCCCCTTCTTGTGTTGCACCTTCAGATCCAACATAATCTGAAAAAAGAGAAGCTGACTGGATAGCTGAAGACAAAACTATGGTACTCTTAAACTCTAAAGCTTAATTATTCTTATCATGTGCCTTAAGCAGGGAAGAAAGCGAAATAATTGACGAATGCAATATTGCTAAAGAAATATGGGACACATTGCAAACTCATCAAGAAGGAACAAGCCATGTTAAAGAAACCAGAATCGACATAGGCATAAGGAAATTCAAACTCTTTGAAATGAATGAAGGTGAGACCATTGATGAGATGTATGCAAGGTTTATAACCATTGTAAATGAGATGCGCTCCTTAGGAAAAGCATACTCAGTGCAAGATAGAGTTAGAAAAATCATGAGATGCCTTCCGACAATCTGGAGGCCAATGGTGACTGCCATAAGTCAAGCCAAGAACCTTGATGCATTGGCACTGGAAGAGTTGATTGGTACATTAAGAGCACATGAAGTAGAGCTACAAGAAGACAAACCAATCAAGAAGAATAAAGTAATAGCATTAAAAGCAGCACATCAGAATTCACCATCACAAACAGAAGAGGACTTAGAAGAAACTGAAGATATTGATGACGAAGTAGCTCTGCTCACCAGAAAGATTCAAAGGATGATGAAAAGAAGAAATCAACTAAAAAGAGGATTCCCAAGAAGAAGAGAAAATCCCAAGACAGAAGTAGATAAAAGTCAGATCACATGCTTTGGCTGCAACAAACTTGGACACTACAAAGCAGAATGTCCATTAAACAACAAAACACCAAAAAGATTTCCTTTCAAAAAGAAATCAATGTTGGCCGCATGGGATGATTCAAAAGAATTAGAAACAAAAGAAGAAAAAGAAGAAGAAGCTAATATATGTTTGATGGCAAGTACAAAAGAATATGAAGAAAATAAATCTGAACCTTGCTCTCTATGTGAACAAATGGGAAATGAGTTTGATAACCTACTTAATGATTCAAATTTTCTTATTAAAAAATGTAGCTCCTTGAAAGAACAATTTATAAAGAAAAAGAATAGAAAGAGAAAGCTCCAACTATGAATAATGAATTTAAAAAAATCATTCAAGATCTAAAACAATCTCAGCATGAAAATTACAAAATCGAAAATCTTGAAAAACCAGAATGTTCTGTAACACAAAAGGAGAACGTTCTCCTTAAAGCTGAAATTGAAATTATGAAAAATGATTCATTACAATTCATTAAATCTACTGAAACCTTTCAAAAAATTATGGGTTCTCAAGTAGGTATCTTTGATAAAGCAGAACTTGGTTTAGATAAAACACAAAAAATGAAATTATATGAAAACTTCTTTGTTCCGGAAAGTAAAGATGATAAATGCAAAACTAAGTGTTCATTTTGTAATAAAATAGGACATCTAGAATTTGCATGTTATTTCAAAAAAAGGGATGACAAAATCAAAAACAAAAGAAATTTTATAAATCTGAAACAATCTGGAATAAAAACAAACAGTTTTCAAAACCAGAAAAAGGGAGAATGTTCCCCAGGCAACCTGAAAAAGGGAGAACGTTCTGGAGATAAACATTCTCCAAAATTTTTAAAAGGAGAACATTCTAGGATTTTACCAACACCTATCAAACCTCAGCTTTCCAGAAATTTTCAAACACTAAAATGTTCCTATTGGTCTAAAAATGGTCACAATGAATCAACCTATTATATCAAAAGAAAATCCAAACTTAAAACTAACTGTCAAGGACCCAAGACCAAATGGGTACTAAAGTTGATATAACACCTTATGCAAGATGGATTTCAACTTGTCAAGAAAAGGCCATGGTTCTTGGACAGTGGCTGTTCAAGAAATATGACAGGAGATAAAAATTGTTTCATGTCATTTGAAAAGAAAGAAGGAGGTTCAGTAACCTTTGGTAACAATAACCAAGCTCAAATCAAAGGTAAAGGAACCATTGGTAAGAAAAACTCAGCTCAAATTTCTGATGTTCAATATGTAGAAGGTCTAAAACATAATCTCTTAAGCATAAGTCAATTATGTGACAATGGCTTCGAGGTTATCTTCAAACCAAATTTCTGTTAAGTTAAAAACAAAACTGGCGAACTCATTTTTTCAGGTATAAGAAAGAAAAATCTTTATGTTTTATACCTTGAAGAACTACCTGATGCAACCTGCTTCATGTCCATAAACAAAGATAAATGGATATGGCACAAGAGGACAGGACACATCAGTATGAAAACAATTTCAAAGATTTCAAAACTAGAACTTGTTACAGGATTACCAAAAATTAATTTTGATAAAGACAAAGTATGTGAAGCTTGTGCTAAAGGAAAACAAGTTAAAAGTAGTTTTCGTCCAAAGGATCTTATTTCATCAAACAGAATCCTTGAGCTGCTTCACATAGATCTTTTTGGTTCTATTAAAACCACAAGTCTAGGTGGAATGAGATATGGTTTTGTTATTGTTGATGACTATTCACGATATACTTGGGTTTTATTTTTAAAACACAAAGATGATGCATTTGATGCTTTCAAAAACATTTTCAAAAAGGTACAAAATGAAAAAGACTCCAATATCATTTCTATAAGAAATGATCATGGAGGAGAATTCATAAATGCCTCTTTTAAAACCTTCTTCGAAGAACTTAGCATTTCTCATAATCTATCTTGTGCAAGAACTCCTCAACAAAATGGAGTTGTTGAATGAAAGAATAGAATATTACAAGAAATGGCAAGAACAATCTTGGAAGAATCGAATGTTGAAAAATACTTTTGAGCTGAAGCTATTAATACTGCATGCTACATTTTAAACCGTGTATCAATAAGAAAAAATCATCAACAAAACACCATATGAAATCTGGAAAAACAGAAAGCCAAACATTTCATATTTTCACATTTTTGGTTTTTATTGTTACATTTTGAACAACAAAGAAAACCTTGGAAAGTTTGATGCTAAATCAGACAAAGCCATATTTTTGGGTTACTTAACCGAATCTAAAGGATATTGTGTGTTTAATCTTAAAACAAAGGTTGTTGAAATTAGTATACATGTATTATTTGATGAATTTGATGATCTGAAAATAAGCAAGAAAGATGATGAAGAAGAAGGACATTTTGGACAGCAGCAACAAAATGTTCCCCAGGAAACCCAAATGATAAATAGTCTCCACTTCATTCTCCTCCCAAAAGCTGGAGAACAATTAGTGACCATCCCCAAAATTAGATTATTGGAAATACATCTGATGGGATTCGAACCAGAATGTCTTTCAAAGAAGATGACAACAACAACATGGCAATGATCTCCCAAATTGAACCAAAGTCAATCAAAAAAGCCATTGTTGATCAATCTTGGATAGATGCAATGAAAGAAGAAACTTTTTAGTTTGAAAAGAATGAAGTTTGGGATCTTGTTCCTGATCCTCATAACCAAACAATCATAGGAACAAGATGGGTATTCAGAAACAAACTGGATGAAGAAGGTAAGGTTGTTCGTAACAAAGCCAGACTGGTTGCTCAAGGTTACAATCAACAAAAAGGCATCGATTATGATGAAACTTTTGCGCCAGTTACAAGGTTAGAGGCTATACAATCCTTCTTGCATATGCATCTCATAAACTCATAAAACTTTTTCAAATGGATGTTAAAAGTGCATTTTTAAATGGATTTTTAAATGAGCATGTTTATGTACGACAACCTCCTGGTTTTGAAGATCAATCAAAACCAAATCATGTTTTCAAACATACCAAAGCTCTCTATGGTTTAAAACAAGCACCAAGAGCTTGGTATGAAAGATTGAGTTCCTTCTTAAACAAGAGTTAAGACATCTCAGATTCTAACAAAACAATCTCATCATTATTGTAAAACTTAAACTATAAGAGTTTAGTATAGTTTGGGATAGATTGTAAGAAATCCTATCAAGGTTGGTAGGTGATTTGATTAATCTCTTTCTGGGTGGAATTAGATTAAAGTATGTAACAAAGATCAAGGTTGATCTGAGCTAGGAGTTGTAAAACCAAGAGGGTACTTTGTTTTAAACACTTAGTGGAAAAACTCACTGGTGTAAGGACTGGACGTAACCCAAGTTCGGTGAACCAGGATAAATCTATGTGTGTTATCTCTTCCTTAACTCTATTTACATTGAACTCTTTATTTACTTAAGTTGAAAAAACAATTTTCTGTTTTAAAACAAACCAGAACGTTCTCCTTTTTCTGCCTTTACTATTAAAATCGTTCTACCTTTTAAAACTAACCAAGAACGTTCTTCTTTCTCTGTTTCCAGAATCAAGAACTTTCTCCATTCTTGTCTTATTAACCAAGATCATTCTTGAGTTATTTTTTAAGTGTTAACAGGAAAATTTTTAAAAAGAAAGCTTTCCAATTCAAACCCCTTTCCTTGTAAAGCAACATTTCTACTTCAGTATTGTAAGACCCTTAAATTTAAAATTAAATTATGGATTTAATATTAAGTGTATTTTGGGGAATAATTGTAAAATATTTAATATATGTACATTTTGTGTAAATATATATATATATATAAATATTTATTTTGGAGGTTGAATTAAAATTATTGGATGAAGGATAAATTAATTTAATTATGAGTAATTAAATTATCGGGCAGTTAATTAAGATGTTATCTGCTAATTGCGACGAGACTGGTTAAGTGTTGGAGGATCAAACAATATTATTATATTGATGTGTTGGGTGAGGTGGCAGCTATGTGTCTATATATAGATGGGAGAGGCCAGAACAGAAACAAAACAAACACATTTCCTCCTTCCTTACTGCATGAAACAGTACCATTCTTCTTCCTCTTCCCATTATGTTTTCTGTTAGTAGAAAAAAAAAAGAGTTGCTCAAAAGTGATATTACTTGGAAATCCAAGCACCAAACCAGCAAGTACCAAGAACAAAAGTTGTTCGTCTCCTCATTACGGAGCTAGAGAACTAACTTTGGTAGCGGCAAACGCAAACGGAAACTTCGCCGACTTTTGTCGCGGAAACGTGAATGGGAGCAGAAACATAACAGAGGTAAGGGGCACCTTCCACTTTCTAGTTGCATTTTAGGGCTGTAAATGCATGATTGATGTGTGGTTATATTCGAGTTTCTGGTTTGAAAAACGAAACTGTTGTGCATGTTTTATAAAATGCGAAAAAACATTCTGTTGATGTTTTGATGATTCTGTGATGTTTGCTGCTTTGGCTGATACAACATTGCTGTTTTGGTTGTGTGGGAACACTGAAAAATACTTTGCATGTTTTTTGGGAATGATCAAAATGTAAATGTTTAAAAATGTCTGTTCTGTTTTGTGGTTGACATTCTATTTTGGGTGGTTTAAGCAAAACTGGGAGGTTATTCTGGTGTGGTGATTCTGTTTGTTGCTATGTTGATAACAATCTGGTGTTGATGATGGTTTCAAAAGAAAAGGATTTAAAATGGTGGAAGTGTTTTTCTGGAAAATCTGTTGTTGGTGAAAATTGTCCTGAGTTTTGTGGTTAAAGAAAAACAGTGAGGTTATTCTAGTGGTGATGATTCTGTTTTTCTATTGTGTTGTTAAAAATCTGTTGTTGATTGTGTTGATGGTGATTTTTAAAGGAGAAGGATTTTAAATGGGTGAAGGTGTTTCTGGAAAATCTGATGTTGATGAAAAAATGTTGAGTTTTGTGGCTTCAAAAAAATGGTGATTCTGTTTTGGTATTGTGTTGGTTTTTCAA
This sequence comes from Cicer cuneatum, assembly GCA_037974295.1. NCBI lineage: Eukaryota > Viridiplantae > Streptophyta > Magnoliopsida > Fabales > Fabaceae > Cicer > Cicer cuneatum. The sequence goes on from JBBPBO010001986.1 coordinate 9,075,412, forward strand.
AGAAAAGAATTTGAAAACGTGTTGAAGTTTTCTGTAAAATTTCACTGAATTCGAAGGTGTATTCGAATACGGCATGAGTGTATTCGAATACAGCTTAGGGATTTTTGCTTCTGACTTAGCATCTGTATTTGGCTACGACCCTGTTGTATTCGAATACAGGATTGTCATTTTTAACACTGTATTCGAATCATTTTTAACACTGTATTCGAATCATTTTTAACACTGTATTCGAAAACTTGAATTTCTGGAAAATAAACGAATCTGTATTCGAATACATCACCCTCGTATTCGAATACAGAATGATGATTTTTCAACTGTTTTGGCTTCTGTATTTGAATACAAGGGAGCTGTATTCGAATACAAATTCGTTTTTTTTTTCCAGAAATTCAAGTTTTAAACATTGTTTTATGAACTTAAAGAGTTGGGAAATATTGGGAAGGCTTGTGATCAATTAAAATGGAGTTTTTGAGATAGTTTTGCAGTGGTGATGATGAGGTTATTGAGATCTTTATTGATGTTGTGAAAAATGATGATTTTGCACTGTGTTAGCTTTTATATTCGAATACAAGGAAGCTGTATTCGAATATAGAGTGTAGATTTTGCACTGTTTTAGCTTCTGTATTTGAATACAAGGAAGCTGTATTCGAATACAAATTCGTTTTTTCCAGAAAACTCAGTTTTAAACATGTGGTTACAAACATTAAGAGTTGGGGAAACATTGGGAAGACTTGTGATGAATTAAAATGGAGTTTCTGAGATAGTGTGAAGTGGTAATGATGAGGTGCTTGAATGTTTTTGTTGATGTGATGATAATGAAATTATTTGGGTTGAGATGGTTTTGGGGAAATAATGCAAATGCTGAATTTTGCTGAAGTTTGCATACTGTTTTCAGTGAAGAGAAAACATTGCATGTCCATGCATTGCATAGTCAGGTGGTGACCACGATGGGCCACAGAGTAATGCGTAGAATGTGCTGGTCTGTGAGCGACTGCACGAGTGCTGGTCTGTGAGCGACTGCACAAGTGTTGGTCTGAGAGCGACTGCATTGGTACTGGTCTGTGAGCGAATGTACCTTGGTATACGTGAAACGTGCTGGTCTGTGAGCGACTGCACTGGTGCTGATATGTGAGCGACTGCACTGGTGCTGATCTGTGAGAGATTGCACCATGGTCATGTTGGCTCTTAAAGTCTAACTTATATAAATCGTGCTGGTCCATGAGAGACTGCACGTGTGTTGGTCTATGAGCGACTGCACCTTGGTAATTCCAAGAAGTTGAGTACATGAGCATATACATATTGCATCGGGGTGGTTGACCGGTGAATTATGATTGGATATGATGTTGACGGGTGAAAATCGATGTGTGTAAGTACCTTATGAAATTTTGAATTTCTGATGAATTGTTGTGATTGTTGAATTGATATTTGTACTTACAACTGAATTTTTATATTAAATTGGTTGCTGTTTGAAAGGCATACATGTCATGAAATTTCAAAATGAGCATCCTTATTTATCATCATTGTTACATAACATGCCATGAATATGCTTGTTATTATTGACATAAATGCTATGTGGTATATGTTAATTTCGGTCGGTGACCCTTTACTATTATTGTAGAAAATTGGGCTTTGCCCTCAGATGCCCCCCAAACCCATATCACCAATGGGTTTCCAGACGACGGAAACGTCGCTCGACTTCATTGGTCGTCTCCTGCCTACTGCTTGGGTATACGACCCCATCTCAAGTAGGGCGACGTACATGAGGAGACTCGTGAGGACCTGCAGGACTAAATGGGTAGTGGACTATGTGGAGCACACCCACACGAGGATTGACTTTTCGGTGCCTTCCAAATTGGTATTGGAGGCGCACAGAGTTTTTGATGACGCGGAGGAGGCGACGAGAGGGGTTGAGACGGAGGCCGTTGTAGGTGTGGTGACTCCTAACCCGGTGACTGGAGGAGCTGTACATGAAACCGAGGTGGAAGAGGAGAATCAAAGACCGACGCTAGTAGTAGATGATGTTCTGGGTCCATCTAGGACGTCCGATGATTGCTTTGAGATTCCGGCACCGCCGAAGCGAACCCGCTTGTGTATTGATCTGACTTCGGAGGAGACTGATCCTTCCTTGTATGATGAGGAGGAGGACGTTACGTCGAGACGAGCTGCAGAGTCAAACGAGACTTGTATGGGCTGCGGAGGGAATCCTTGCTACTGTAGCTTTAGTGCATGATAAGTTTAGACTTTGTGTATAGGGTCTTGATTTAGGTGGATGTAATTATTTATTTTGGGGAATTATTGTATTACTTTTCCGCTGATCTCTTCCGCACTCTGATACTGTTTAGTTGGCCACAGGCCGGGTGTTCTTTTTGAGATGATATGACACTATCTTTTTGCAATGTATTAATGTTTATTATTAATTCCCAAAGTTTAAGTACTTAGTGATATAAAGATGAAGTTATTTAATTACGTTCATCGATGGAATTACGACGTACTATTTTATGAGATGAATTAATGAAGATTTTATTCTAATTCTTTTGAATTAATAATTTTTTTTTTAAAAATTCCTTTTATTCATTTTGAGAAAAAAATAAAAATAAAAATACACTCGCACTGTGTTTTAAATCGGGGTGTTACAATTGTGGTATCAGAGCATTTGGTTAATGTTTTGGGTTAAAGCTCTGGTTAAATTATTGGTTTTGAGTCATTATCTGATCATGCATAGGAGCAAGTAGTTAAAGTGTCAAGTCTTGTGTAAGTTGTAGTTTGACTGAAGTGATGATGGTTTTGTAGGAAACAATGCCTCCAAGGAGAGACGACACCGCAAGAGCCAACGTCAGCCGGGAGGATAGGATGGCTGAAGCGATGAATAACGTGGCTGCGTCTGTTGCTGCACAGACGGCTGCGAAGACTCTACGTGATTTAGAGAAAAGAGAAAGAGCAATTCGTGCTGCTAAATGAAGAGGACTAGAGGATTTTCGTCGCCATAATCCTCCAAAGTTCAAGGGTGATGAGGGTCCAGAAAGAGCGGATCAATGGATTCAGGAGATGGAGAAAATCTTTGAAATGATTAATTGTCAGGTAGCGGTAAGGGTCAACTATGCTACATATCTATTGATAGGGGATGCAGAGTATTGGTGGAGGAGTACAAGGCTACTGATGGGATCAGCTCATGAGGAGGTGAACTGGGAGTCGTTCAAGGCATTTCAGATTTTTCCGCGAATAGGTGGATGAATAGTTTATGTGTCATCGTTTTCAAAATGGACTGAAGTATGAGATTCAAGACTCGGTCTTACCATTGGGAATTCAACGTTTCCAAATCTTAGTGGAGAAGTGTAGAGAGGTTGAGGATATGAAGAACAGGAGGGCCAACAAAGGAGGGAACTTTAATTCAGGAGGGCCTAGTCTGATGCACTATCAGAACAATAAAGGAAAGCAGGTTGCTAAGCCATATAACCGGCCACAAAACAACAATAGAGGCCAGAATCGGCCGGGAAATCAGAATTTTGGACGACAATTGGGACAAGGAGTCCGATGTTTCCGATGTGGGAAAGAGGGACATATTGCTACTACTTGTACCACAAAGGATCCTATATGTTTCAATTTCCAGAAACCAGGACACGTTGCAAGGGATTGCCGGGTTCTGAAGGTGGAACCAACAGTGAACGCAACTAGGGCTACTCGTCCTATTGCTAGGGGACGCGTCTATCACATGGGTGCTGAAGCTGGGAATCAAGCTCCTAATTTAATCCAGCAAGATTGCGAGATTGCAGGTAACACACTAACTGCACTTTTTGATTCGGGGGCAACCCATTCTTTCATTGCTATGGACTATGTGAATCGTTTGAAGTTATATGTGTCTGCTTTACCTTTTGATTTGGTTGTTTTCACACCTGCTAAGACTTTGACTGTAAATTCTGCATGTTTACACTGTACTGTAACGATTCAGAATAGATATTTCTTGGTTAATTTAATTTGTCTACCCCTACAATCACTCAAGATCATTCTCGGCATGGATTGGATGACGTATAATTACGTAGTCTTGGATTGTGCTTGCAAATTGGTTCTTTTCCCCGAACCTGGAGTTGTTTGGTATTTGGCTGCTAACAAACTCGAAGTATCACTGAGAGAAGGGACTCAGGAATTTTTATAATTTGGTAACGTGGAGACCAAGATGGATGTGAACATAGAAGATGTGGTGTTAGTCAAAGAGTATCCGGACGTATTTCCAACAGAAATTCGATGATTACCCCCGGTGAGAGAGGTGGAGTTCTTCATTGATTTGCACCCAGGAACTGGATGTATTTCAATTGCGCTGTATCGGATGTCGCCATTGGAATTAAGCGAGCTTAAGGGTCAAATTGAAGGTTTGTTGGAGAAAGGATTTATCAGACCAAGTGTGTCGCCATGGGGAGCTCCGGAGTTGTTGGTTAAGAAGAAGGATGGAAGTTCGCGCTTATGTGTGGATTATAGGCAACTTAACAAGGTAACTATTAAAAATCGTTATCCTTTACCACGCATCGATGATTTGATGGACCAATTGAGGGGAGCCGTGGTGTTTTCAAAAATCGACTTGAAGTCAGGATACCATCAGATTCGGGTAAGAGAAGGAGATATCCAAAAGACTACTTTCAGGACCCGTTACAGATATTATGAATATCTCGTTATGCCATTTGGAGTTACGAATGCACCAGCAATTTTCATGGAATATATGAATAGAATCTTTAGCCCATTCCTAGATAAATTTGTTCTGGTGTTCATCGATGATATATTGATTTATTCAAAGGATGAAGAAGAACATATAGAACACCTACGCCAAGTTCTTGAAGTCTTACGCGAGAAGCAATTGTATGCCAATTTGTAAAAGTGCGAGTTTTGGCTAGAGAAAGTGAACTTCTTGGGACATGTGATAACAAAAGAAGGAATCGCTATGGATCCAGCAAAGATTGAGACAATTGTTGCCTGGAAACAGCCTCAGACTATCACAGACATACGTAGTTTTGTCGGACTAGCAGTGTAACACCCCGAGTTTAAAACACAGTGCGAGTGTATTTTTTTTTTAAAATAAATAAAAGAATTTTCAGAATTAATTAAAATAAAATTAATTCATTTTCTAGGAATAATTTTCCGTAAACCAAACGACCAAAAGTAATTAAATAATTACATCACGATTACTCAAGTAAAATATTTTTGGGAATTAAATCTTTAAATTATATCAAAATGGAGATACATCCAACAACAGTGTCCTGGACCCACCAAAATATTATCAGAGTGCGGAAAAGTTTAGTGGAAAGATATACAAAAATTCGCAAAATAAAACATTACATTCCCAGAGTTCAAGACCCTATACAACAAGTCTAGTCTGATCATGCACTAAGCTACAATAGCACGGTTTACACCACATCCTCTGCCGGTCTTGTCTTCACCCAGCTGTCTGCCCTTCTGTATTGTCTACAAATGCGCCGTGCGTAAAGATCAAGGAAAACTAACGACGTCTCCGTCGTTAGTGTAACCGTCGGTGGGAAGGGTTCGGGTATCATCTGAGGGCAAAGCCCAATTTTCCACAATAATAGTAAAGGGTCACCGACCGAAATTAACAAATAAACACATAACATTTATATCACAAAACAAATACACCCATAGTATAACATATGACAATGATGAAAATTAAGGATGCTCATTTGAAATTTCATGACATAAGCTTTTTCAAACAACAGCCAATTAATATGGAAAACATATTGTAAGTACAACTACCATCTCAGCAATCACAAACATTCATCAGAAAATTCAGATTTTACCACTTACTTACACACATCACTTTCCAATCATAAACATATATTCAAATCGTAACCCACCGGTCAATCACCCCGATGCAATATGTATATGCTCATGTATACAATTTCTTGGAATTACCAAGGTGCAGTCGCTCAACAGACCAGCACATTTTAAATATGTTTGACTTTAACGGCCCTCATGACCAGGGTGCAATCGCTCAACAGATCAGCACCAGTGCAGTCGCTCAACAGACCAACACTCGTGCAGTCGCTCAACAGACCAGCACGTTTGACATATACTCAGGTACAATCGCTCAACAGATCAGTACCACTGCAGTCGCTCAACAGACTAGCACTCGTGCAATCGCTCAACAGATCAGCACGTTTTTGCGCTATTCAGGGTTCAATCGCTCAATAGATCAGTACCAGTGCAGTCACTCAACAGACCAGCACTCGTGCAATCGCTCAACAGATCAACACGTTTACGCATTAATCTGTGGCCCATCGCGGGTACCACTTGACTATGCAATGCATGAATATGCAGTGTTTTCTCTTCACTGAACCAGTATGCATTATCAGGAAATTTCAACCTTTCCATCATTTTTCAAAATATCTCAACACAGTCAATATCATCATCATCACAACCATGATTAAACAGTCAAGCAATCATTAACACTTTACATTATCTCACAATTCCATTCTTAATTATCATGAGTCTTTTCCCCAACTCATAAAATTCATACAACAGTGTTTAGAACTGAGATTTCTGGAAAATACGAATCTGTATTCGAATACAGCTTCTCTGTATTCGAATACAGAAGCCAAAAACAGTGCAGAATTAACACTCTGTATTCGAATACAGAGGCTGTCACAGTGCAAAACCAGTATTTTTCACTACATCAGTAAAGTCTCAAAAGCTTCGTCACCACCACTTCAAACTATCACAAAAATTCCATGTTAATTCATCACAAACCTTCCCAATATTCCCCAACACTTAGGGTTTGTAAGACAATGTTTAAAACTTTGATTTTTTGGAAAAACACAAATCTGTATTCGAATACAGACAGACCCCTTGTATTCGAATACAGAAGCTGAAAACTGTAATTTCAACACTCTGTATTCGAATACAGCATACCTGTAGTCGAATACAGAAGACAGAACATGTGTAAATTCAGCATTTCCCCAACATCATTTAAGGTTTTCAAGAACTTCATCATCCCTTCTTCAAAACTGTTTCAAAAACTCCATTTTAAATCATTTCAAACCTTTCCAATGTTTTCCAACCCTTTAAAGTTCCCATGGTAGTGTTTAAAACTTGATTTTCTGAAAAACACAAATCTGTATTCGAATACAGCTTCCTTGTATTCGAATACAGAAGCTAAAATTTGAGTTTCTGGAAAAACCCGAATTTGTATTCGAATACAGCTCCCTTGTATTGGAATACAGAAGCAAAAATTGTGAAAGTCAGCATCCTGTATTCGAATACGAGACTGTCGTAGTCGAATACAGATGCGAATGTAGTGTTAAAATTTCACTTCTGTATTCGACTACGACAGAGTCGTAGTCGAATACAGATGCTAAGTCAGAAGCAAAAATCCTTCCTCTGTATTCGAATACAGGGGCCCGTATTCGAATACAAGTTTGAAAACTTGAGTAAAATAGAAGCTTGGCAGGTTGTATTCGAATACACTCATGTTGTATTCGAATACACCTTCGTAATCAGTGAAATTTTTCTGAGATTTCAACACATTTTCAAACTGTTTCCTTTGAAAAATCAACAAAACACCAAAACAGATTCAGCACTCTTTTGAACCACAAAACTCAGGCATTTTTCATTAATGACAACTTTTCTAGAAAAACACTTTCATCATTAAAATCCCTTTTCTTTTGAAAACATCAGCAACACCAGAATTATCATCAACATGACAGAATACAGAATCACCAACACCAGATCATTCATCATAGTTTTGCTTTAACCACCCAAAACAGAATGTCATCCTCAAAAACAAAACATGCAAGGTGTTTCTAGCATTCTTACACAACCAAACACAACTTGCAAAACATTTTCAGCTTTCTCACACAAGCAGAACAACATTAATACATTCAGCCAAACAGCAACCATCACATAGCAGCAAAACACCAACAGAATGCATTTTCGCATTTTATAACAACTACCACAACATTTTTACAAATATGCATTTTGATCATATTGAAAATAACATGCAAGACATTTTTCAACTTTCCCACATAAACAAAACAGCATTGAGATTACCACCCAAAACAGCACATCACAGATTTTTAAAATCTCAACAGAATGCATTTTCTTTCATATTTCAATATGTCATGCAAAACAGTTTCTTTTCCAAAACAATTTCTTTTCCAAAACAGAAACTCAAATATCACACCTCAAACATACATTTACAGTCCTAAAATGCAACTAGAAAGTGGAAGGTGCCCTTACCCTTGTTGCGTTTCTGCTACTTCTCACGTTTATGTTTTCGTTCCCGTTTACGCATCAAAAATCGGCGAAACTTCCGCTTGCGTTTGCTGCTATGAAAATAGGTTCTCTAGCTTTGGAATGATGAGGGGAACAACTTTTGTACTGGGGGTTTTCTGGTTTGGTGCTTAGATTTCCAATTAATGTCACTTTTGAGGAACTCCCTCTTTTTTTTTTTTTTGAAATCGTGAACAGAATTCAGAATGGGAAGGGAAGGGAGAAGGTGATACTGTTACATGTAGTATGGGCAGTAAGGGAGGAGGAATGGAGTTCTGATTTCACCCATCCTTCTCACTCTTATATATAGGCTTGAGTCGGTGCCACCTCACCCGACACTTGTCTGATCCTCAGCTTTTAACCAGTCTCGTCGCAATTAGCTGATAATCCCTTAATTAACTGTCCGTTAATTTAATTACTCGTAATTAAATTAATTTATTCTTCATCCAATAATCTTAATTCATCTTCCAAAATAAATATTTATATATATATATATATATTTACTCAAAACATACATATATTAAATATTTTACTAATATCCCCAAAATACACTTAATATTAATTCCATAATTTTAATTTAAAAATTAAGGGTCTTACAGGCAGGACACTACAGGAGATTTATTGAAGGATTTGCTAAGATTATAGCCCCTTTGACACAACTCACCAGAAAGAATCAGCCGTTTGCATGGACGAAGAAGTGTGAGGAAAGTTTTCAGTTGCTTAAGGAAAAGTTGACAACCTCACCAGTATTGGTCTTGCCACAGCCAGAAGAACCATATGAGGTTTACTGTGATGCATCTCACCAAGGTTTGGGATGTGTTTTGATGCAACACAAGAAAGCTGTAGCCTACGCCTCAAGGCAGTTGAAAACTCATGAATGAAACTATCCTACTCATGATTTAGAGCTTGCTGCAGTAGTGTTTGCATTAAAGGTCTGGAGGCACTACTTATATTGATGCACGTTCACGGTGTACAGTGACCATAAAAGCTTGAAATATCTGTTCGATCAGAAAGAATTGAACATGTGGCAGAGGAGATGGATGGAGACTCTCAAAGATTTTAATTTTACATTGCAGTACCACCCTGGGAAAGCCAATGTGGTGGCTGATGCATTGAGTAGGAAAAGTGTATCCGTATCTTCAATGATAATGGCCAGACAACAAGAGTTGTGGGAAGCATTTAGAGATCTACACTTGAACGTAGAGTTTTCACCAGGAATTTTAAAGTGTGGAATGATAAAGATTGCGAGTGGAATACTTGAGGAGATTGCGAACTTGCAAAATGACGCATTAATCCAAGAAAAGAGGAACCTGATAGTGCAAGGAAAGACCACTGAGTTCAGGATCGGACCAGATAATATTCTGAGATGTAATGGAAGAATTTGTGTGCCGGAAGTTGCAGATATGAGAAGAGCGATCTTGGAAGAGGCTCATAAGAGCAAATTGAGTATTCATCCTAGAGTGACCAAGATGTACCAGAACTTAAGACAGAATTACTGGTGGCCAGGAATGAAGAGGGACCTAGCGGAGTATGTATCGACTTCTTTAACTTGTCAGAAAGCAAAAGTGGAACATCAACGACATGCTGGAATGTTGCAACCTTTGGATATACCGCAATGGAAGTGGGATAGCATTTCCATGGATTTTATAACTGGATTGCCCAAGACAAGGAAAAAGAATGATTCGATTTGGGTAATAGTGGATCGATTGACAAAATCCGCACATTTCTTACTGGTAAGGACCACTTATAAGGTAGATAAGCTGACGGAAATCTACATTGCTGAGATTGTGAGATTACACGGAGTTCCATCGAGTATTGTATCAGACCGTGATCCAAAGTTCACATCTCACTTTTGGAGAGCGTTGCATGAAGCGTTGGGAACGAAACTGAAATCGAGTTCAGCTTATCATCCGGAAATAGACGGACAAACCGAGAGAACAAATCAGTCCTTGGAAGATCTATTAAGAGCATGTGTGTTGGAAGATAGAGGAAATTGGGATGAGGTATTGCCATTGATTGAGTTTACCTACAACAATAGTTTTCACGCAAGTATTGGAACGGCACCTTATGAGGCTTTGTATGGATGTAAGTGTCAGACGCCTTTATGCTGGTATAAGGACGGAGAAAGTATGATTGTTGGACCCAAGATGGTGGAATAGACTACAGAGAAAATCAAGAGGATACAAGAGAAAATGAAGATTTCACAGGATCGACAGAAGAGTTATGCGGACAAGCGTTGCAGACCTTTGGAATTCGAGCAGGGTGATCATGTATTTCTAAGGATCACGCCTACAACAATGAGTGGGCAGAGCTATTAAGTCGAGGAAGTTGACTCCGAAATTTATTGGACCATACCAGATTACTGCACGAATTGGACCATACCAGATTACTACACGAATTGGACCAGTGGCTTGTCGAATTGCTTTACCTCCAATACTGTCCAATATTCACGACATATTTTACGTGTCGCAGTTAAGAAAATACATTTCGGATCCGTCACATGTAATCGAACCAGACACAATTCAATTGAAGGATAACCTGTCATTTGAAGTGTTTCCTGTAAGAATTGAAGACATGAAGATTAAACAGTTGAGGAACAAGGAAGTCCCACTAGTCAAAGTGATTTAGAATCCGACTACGGGAGACGCAACTTGGGAACTGGAGAGCAAGATGAGAGAACAATATCCTTAGTTGTTTATCGACATGTAGTTTCGAGGACGAAACTAATTTAAGGGGGGTAGTAATGTAAGACCCTTAAATTTAAAATTAAATTATGGATTTAATATTAAGTGTATTTTGGGGAATAATTGTAAAATATTTAATATATGTACATTTTGTGTAAATATATATATTTATTTTGGAGGTTGAATTAAAATTATTGGACGAAGGATAAATTAATTTAATTATGAGTAATTAAATTATCGGGCAGTTAATTAAGATGTAATCTGCTAATTGCGACGCGACTGGTTAAGTTCTGGAGGGTCAAACAATATTATTATATTGATGTGTTGGGTGAGGTTCGCACCTATGTGTCTATATATAGATGGGAGAGGCCAGAACAGAAACAAAACAAACACATTTCCTCCTTCCTTATTGCATGAAACAATACCCTTCTTCTTCCTCTTCCCATTCTGTTTTCTGTTAGTAGAAAAAAAAAGAGTTGCTCAAAAGTGAGATTACTTGGAAATCCAAGCACCGAACCAGCAAGTACCAAGAACAAAAGTTTTTCCTCTCCTCATTACGGAGCTAGAGAACTAACTTTGGTAGTGGCAAACGCAAACGGAAACTTCGCCGACTTTTGTCGCGGAAACGTGAACGAGAGCAAAAATGTAACAGAGGTAAGGGGCACCTTCCACTTTCTAGTTGCATTTTAGGGCTATAAATTCATGATTGATGTGTGGTTATATTCGAGTTTCTGGTTTGAACAACGAAACTGTTGTGCATGTTGTTATAAAATGCGAAAAATGCATTATGTTGATGTTTTGATGATTCTGTGATGTTTGCTGCTTTGGCCGATACAACATTGCTGTTTTGGTTGTGTGGGAACACTGGAAAATACTTTGCATGTTGTTTTGGGAATGATCAAAATGTAAATTTTTAAAAATGTCTGTTATGTTTTATGGTTGACATTCTATTTTGGGTGGTTTAAGCAAAACTGTGAGGTTATTCTGGTGTTGGTGATTCTGTTTGTTGCTATGTTGATAACAATCTAGTGTTGATGATGGTTTCAAAAGAAAAGGATTTAAAATGGTGGAAGTGTTTTTCTTGAAAATCTGTTGTTGATGAAAAATGTCTTGAGTTTTGTGGTTAAAGAAAAACAGTGAGGTTATTCTGGTGGTGATGATTCTGTTTTTCTATTGTGTTGTTAAAAATCTGTTGTTGATTGTGTTGATGGTGATTTTTAAAGGAGAAGGATTTTAAATGGGTGAAGGTGTTTCTGGAAAATCTGATGTTGATGAAAAAATGTTTTGAGTTTTGTGGTTTCAAAAGAATGGTGATTCTGTTTTGGTGTTGTGTTGGTTTTTCAAAGACAAAAATTTGAAAACGTGTTGAAGTTTTCTGTAAAATTTCACAGAATTCGAAGGTGTATTCGAATACGGCATGAGTGTATTCGAATACAGCTTGCAAAGCTTCTGTTTTCTTCAAATTTTTGAACTTGTATTCGAATACGGGCATCTGTATTCGAAAACAGCTTAGTGATTTTTGCTTCTGACTTAGAATCTGTATTCGGCTTCGACCGTGTCGTATTCGAATATAGGATTGTCATTTTTAATACTGTATTCGCATATGTATTCGAATACAACACCCTCGTATTCGAATACAGAATGCTGATTTTTCAACTGTTTTGGCTTCTGTATTCGAATACAAGGGAGCTGTATTCGAATACAGATTCGTTTTTTTTCTTCAGAAATTCAAGTTTTAAACATTGTTTTATGAACTTAAAGAGTTGGGAAATATTGGGAAGGCTTGTGATCAATTAAAATGGAGTTTTTGAGATAGTTTTGAAGTGCTGATGATGAGGTTCTTGAGATCTTTATTGATGTTGTGAAAAATGCTGATTTTGCACTGTATTAGCTTCTGTATTCGAATACAAGGAAGCTGTATTCGAATACAAAGTGTATATTTTGCACTGTTTTAGCTTCTGTATTCGAATACAAGGAAGCTGTATTCGAATACAGATTCGTTTTTTTCCAGAAAACTCAGTTTTAAACATGTGGTTACAAACTTTAAGAGTTGGGGAAACATTGGGAAGACTTGTGATGAATTAAAATGGAGTTTTTGAGATACTGTGAAGTGGTAATAGTGAGGTGCTTGAATGTTTTTGTTGATGTGATAATAATGAAATTATTTGGGTTGAGATGGTTTTTGGGAAATGATGGAAATGTTGAATTTTGCTGATGTTTGCATATTGTTTTTCAGTGAAGAGAAAATATTGCATGTCCATGCATTGCATAGTCAGGTGGTGACCGCGATTGGCCACAGAGTAATGCGTAAAACGTGCTGGTCTGTGAGCGATTGCACTGGTACTGGTCAGTGAGCGACTGTACCTTGGTGCTGATCTGTGAGAGATTGCACCATGGTCATGTTGGCCATTAAAGTCTAACTTATATAAATCGTGCTGGTCAGTGAGAGACTGCACGTGTGCTGGTCTGTGAGCGACTGCACCTTGGTAATTCTAAGAAGTTGAGTACATGAGCATATACATATTGCATCGGGGTGGTTGATCGGTGAATTATGATTGGATATGATGTTGACGGGTGAAAATCCATGTGTGTAAGTACCTTATGAAATATTCAATTTCTGATGAATTGGTGTGATTGCTGAATTGATACTTGTACTTATAACTTGATTTTTATATTAAATTGGTTGCTGTTTGAAAAGGTATAAATGTCATGAAATTTCAAAATTAACATCCTTATTTATCATCATTGTTACATAACATGCCATGAATATGCTTGTTATTATTGACATAAATGCTATGTGGTATATGTTAATTTCGGTCGGTGACCCTTTACTATTATTGTGGAAAATTGGGTTTTGCCTTTAGATGCCCCCCAAACCTATATGACCAGTGGGTTCCCAGACAACGGAAACGTCGCTCGATTTCATTGATCGTCTCCTGCCTACTGCTTGGGTATACGACCCCATCTCAAGCAGGGCGACGTACACGGGGAGACTGGCGAGGACCTGCAGGATTAACGGGGTAGTGGACTATGTGGAGCACACCCATACGAGTATTGACTTTCCGGTGCCTTCCAAATTTGTATTGGAGGCGCACAGAGTTTTTGAGGACGCCGAGGAGCCGACGAGAGGGGTTGAGACGGAGGCCACTGTAGGTGTGGTGACTCCTAACCCGGTGACTGGAGGAGCTGTACATGAAAATGAGGTGGAAGAGGAGAATCAAAGACCGACGCTAGTAGCAGATGATGTTCCGGGTCCATTTAGGACGTCCGATGATTGCTTTGAGATTCCGGCACCGCCGAAGCGAACCCGCTTGTGTATTGATCTGACTTTGGAGGAGACTGATCCTTCCTTGTATGATGAGGAGGAGGACGTTACGTCGAGACGAGCTGCAGAGTCGGAAGAGACTTGTATGGGCTGCAGAGGGAATCCTTGCTACTGTAGCTTTAGTGCATGATCAGTTTGTCTTGATTTCGATGGATGTAATTATTTATTTTGGGGAATTATTGTATAACTTTTCTTGTGATCTCTTCCGCACTCTGATACTGTTTAGTGGGCCACATCTCGGGTGTTCTTTTTGAGATGATATGACACTGTCTTTTTGAAATGTATTAATGTTTATTATTAATTCCCAAAGTTTAAGTACTTAGTGATATTATGATGAATTTATTTAATTACGTTCATCGATGGAATTACGACATACTATTTTATGAAATGAATTAATGAAGATTTTATTCTAATTCTTTTGAATTAATAATTTAAAAAAATCCTTTTATTCATTTTGAGAAAAAAAATAAAATAAAAAATACACTCGCGCTGTGTTTTAAACTCGGGGTGTTAGAAGTATCCTTTGGTATCCTCTGGTGACGGCTTCTGGAGGTATCCTTTGGTGAAGTGTTCTGGAGGTATCATCTGAAGATATCTTCTGGTATCCTCTGGAGGTATCTTCTGGTATCCTCTTGTGACGTCATTCTCTAGTGATATCCTCTGGTGACATCATCATCCTCTGATGTTTATATACTTCAAGATTGTTCAACGTTCTTGGCAGTCATGCTGGAGAAGGATGTAACAAGGCTGGAGAATGATGTTCAGTATGTTGGAGAATGATTGTATCATTCTGGATTGATGTTATCATACTGGAGGATGATATTTGATCATTCTGGAGATAGTTGTTAATCATGCTAGAGATGGATGTTTGCTGGAGAATGATGTTAAACATGCTGGAGATTAATGTTAACATGCTGGAGATTGTTGTTAACATGCTGGAGAATGATAATCATTCTAGACAGAAGATCATTTTGGACAGCAGATCATTCTGGACATTCTGGAGATTGTCTTGTTGGAACAGCTTGATTCGTAGCCTTTTTCCTTAAACAAAACTCAAGTGCAATAATTAGTAGATCACCTGTAAGACCCTTAATTTTAAAATGAAATTATGGATTTAATTTCAAGTATATTTTGGGATATTTGTAAAATATTTGATATATGTATATTTATATATATATATATAAATATTCTTTGAGATTTACTGAAATTATTGGACGAGCGATTATTTAATTTAATTACGAGTAATTAAATATCGACAGTTGATCAAGAAATTATCCGTCAACAGAGTAGCGACTGGAGTATTTAGTTACTTGAGGGTCAAGTTTAATTATAATATTATATACATTTATATATAATAGGTGGCAAGGATGTATGTGTATATATATATGTTTGTGAGTGAGAAGGAGGGAAAAACAAAATCAGAATCAAAAACAGAAACACTTCCTTTCCTACCTACTGCGCACCAGTTCATCCTTCTTCTTCCTCTTTTCGGTTTTGCTTGTGTTGGTAAAGAAAAGAGCATTCTCAAAACTCAAATGATATGGAAATCCCATCGTCGAAACAGAAAGTGTCAAGAAGGAAAGTTGTTCCTCTCATCGTTACGGTGTTAGAGAACCAACTTTGGTAGCGACGACGCGAACGGGAGTTTTGCGGCTTTTGTCGCGGTAACGTAAACGAGCAAGAAAATGTAACTAAGGTAAGGGGCACCTTCCAACTTCCTAAATGCATGTGTGATGGATGAGTATATGCGATGTTCTGTTTTAAAAATGAAATTGCCCTTGCATGTTGTTATGAATGAGCAAACTGCTCGTGGTGTCTGTTTTGTTGTTATTTTGTTTGGTTGCTGTCGTGTTGATGTATTGATGATGCTTTGGTGTTGTGTTGATCCTAAAATTTGCCTTGCATGTGGTTTGTGAATGAGTAAAACGCATGTTGTTGAGATAATGCATGTTGAGAGTTGTTATTGCTGCTTTTAGTTGCTGTTATTGATGATGCCTTTGTTGTGGTGTTGATGAGTAACAATCATTGATGTTGTGTTGAGAAATGTTTTGGGTTTTGTGGTTCAAAAGAAATGGTGATTACGTTTTGGTGTTGTGTTGGTTTTCAAAGAAAAGAAATTTGAAACTGTGTTGAAGTTTTTCGGAAAATCTCACTGTTTTCGAAGGTGTATTCGAATACGGTACTAGTGTATTCGAATACATTCCTATAAAATTCCAGTTTTTATTCAAATTTTGAATGTCTTATTCGAATACGACACTCCGTATTCGAATACAAATACGTGATTTTTGCTTCTGACTTAGCATATGTATTCGGCTACGACCCTGTCGTATTCGAATACAAAATTGCAATTTTTTCTACTGACTTCACATATGTATTCGGCTACGACCCTGTCGTATTCGAATACAGATTTGCTTATTTTTGCCACTATTTTCGCATCTGTATTCGGCTACGACAACCTCGTATTTGAATACAGAATTGCTGATTTTTGCCACTGTTTTGGCATCTGTATTCGAATACAAGGAAGCTGTATTCGAATACAGATTGATTTTTTCAAAAAATTCTATTTTTAAACATTGGTTTATGCAACTAATGAGTTGGGAAACATTTGGAAGGCATATGACAAACTATATGAAGTTTTTGAGATTGTTTGAGGTGTATTTGATAAACATTTGTAAGGCTTGTGATGAATTAAATGAAATTATTGAGATTGTTGAGGTGGTGATGAAGTGTTGGGTTATATATTACATTTGCATACTAGTTTCAGTGAAGAGAAACATAGCATGGCTCATGCATTGCATAGTCAGGTAGTGACCGCGATGGGCCACAGAGTTGATGTAGTGACCGTGATGGGCCGCAAAGTTAAGTAGTAACCGTGATGGGTTAAAGAGTAGTTCCGCGTGTATTAGACGGTCTAATTTATCCGGGGTTAGAGTAGTTCCGCGTGTATTAGACAGTCTATTCTATCCGGACTACGGAGTGGTTCTGTAAGACCCTTAAATTTAAAATTAAATTATGGATTTAATATTAGTTGTATTTGGAGGATATTTGTAAAATATTTAATATGTGTATATTCTGTGTAAATATATATATATATATAAATATTTATTTTGGAGGTTGAATTAAAATTATTGGATGAAGGATAAATTAATTTAATTACGAGTAATTAAATTATCGGGCAGTTAATTAAAAGGTTATCTATTAATTACGACGAGAGTGGTTAAGTACATGATGATCAAGCAATATTATAATGTTATTGTTGGATGAGGTGGCACATATATGTGCTTATATATATGAGGGAGTGGCAAGAACAAAGGCAGAAAACCCATTTTCCCCCTTCCTTACTGCATGCAACAGTACTCTGCTTCTTCCTCTTCCCATTCTGTTTGCTGTTAGTAGAAAAAAAAAAGAGCATCCTCAAAAGTGAGATTACTTGGAAATCCAAGCACCAAACCAGAAAGTGTCCATTACAAAAATTGTTCCCCTCATCGTTACGGAGCCAGTTAACTAACTTTCGTAGTAGTGAACGCGAACGGGAGTTTCGCCGACATTATCGTTGAAGCATAAACGAGCATAGGAAACGTAACAGAGGTAAGGGGCACCTTCCACTTTCTAGATTGCATTTAGGGATGTAAATGCATGCTGTTGTGGCACTGATGATGTTTTCGTTGCTGTTTTTGAAGTGAAACTGTTTTGCATGTCGTTATAACTAATTAAAATGCATGCTATTGATGTTTTGATGATTTGTGATGTTTGCTGTTTTGGCTGAATACATCAATGTTGTTCTGTTTGTGTGGGAAAGCTGGAAAATGCTTTGCATGTTGTTTTGGGGATGATCCAAATGCATGAGTTGGTTTGTGTTGTACTGTTTTGTGGTTGACTTTCTGGTGTTGGTGATTCTGTTTTCTGTTATGTTGATAACAATCTGGTGTTGATGATGGTTTCAAAAGAAAAGGATTTAAAATGGTGGAAGTGTTTTTCTGGAAAATCTGTTGTTGATGAAAAATGTTCTGAGTTTTGTGGTTAAAGAAAAACAGCGAGGTTATTCTGGTGTTGATGATTCTGTTTTTCTGTTGTGTTGTTAAAAATCTGTTGTTGATGAAAAATGTTCTGAGTTTTGTGGTTCAAAAGAGTGGTTAATCTGTTTTGGTGTTGTGTTGGTTTTTCAAAGGAAAAAGTTTGAAAATGTGTTGAAGTTTCAGGAAAATTTCACTAAATTCGAAGGTGTATTCGAATACGGCATGAGTGTATTCGAATACAGCCTGCAAAGCTTTTGTTTTATTCAAACTTTTGAAGTTGTATTCGAATACGGGCCTCTGTATTCGAATACAGATGAGGGATTTTTGTTTCTGACTTAGCATCTGTATTCGGCTACGACCCTGTCGTATTCGAATACAGGATTTCCATTTTAACACTATATTCGCATATGTATTCGAATACAACACCCTCGTATTCGAATACTAAATGCTGATTTTTCATTATTTTGGCTTCTATATTCGAATACAAGGGAGCTGTATTCGAATACAGATTCATTTTTTTTTCCAGAAATTCAAGTTTTAAATATTGTTTTATGAACTTAAAGAGTTGGGAAATATTGGGAAGGCTTGTGATAAATTAAAATGGAGTTTTTGAGATAGTTTTGAAGTGGTGATGATGAGGTTCTTGAGATCTTTATTCATGTTGTGAAAAATGCTGATTTTGCACTATTTTAGCTTATGTATTCAAATACAGAGTGTTCATTTTGCACTGTTTTAGCTTCTTTATTCGAATACAAGGAAGCTGTATTCGAATACAGATTCGTTTTTTTTCCAGAAATCTTAGTTTTAAACATGTCTTTATGAACTTTAAGAGTTGGGGAAACATTGAGAAGACTTGTGATGAATTAAAAATGGAGTTTTTTTGAGATAGTGTGAAGTGGTAATGATGAGGTGCTTGAATTTTTGTTGATGTGATGATAATGAAATTATTTGGGTTGAGATGGTTCTGGGGAAGTGATAGAGTGGCCGAATTTTTGCTGATGTTTGCATACTGTTTTCAGTGAAGAGAAAACATTGCATGTCCATGCATTGCATAGTCAGGTGGTGACCGCGATGGGCCACTGAGTAATGCGTAAAATGTGCTGGTCTGTGAGCGACTGCACTGGTACTGGTGTTTGAGCGACTGTACCTTGGCATACGTGAAACGTGCTGGTCTGTGAGTGAATGCACGAGTTCTGGTCTGTGAGCGACTGCACTGGTACTGGTCTGTGAGCGACTGTACCTTGGTATACGTAAAACGTACTGGTTTGTGAGCGACTGCACGTGAGCTGGTTTGTGAGCGACTGCACTAGTGCTGATCTGTGAGAGATTGCACCATTGTCATGTTGGCCATTAAAGCCTAACTTATATAAATCGTGCTGGTCCGTGAGAGACTGCACGTGTGCTGGTCTGTGAGCGACCGCACCTTGGTAATTCCAAGAAGTTGAGTACATGAGCATATACATATTGCATCGGGGTGGTTGACCGGTGAATTATGATTGGATATGATGTTGACGGGTGAAAATCGATGTGTGTAAGTACCTTATGAAATATTGAATTTATGATCAATTGGTGTGATTGCTGAATTGATACTTGTACTTACAACTTGATTTTTATATTAAATTGGTTGCTGTTTGAAAAGGTATAAATGTCATGAAATTTCAAAATGAGCATCCTTATTTATCATCATTGTTATATAACATGCCATGAATATGCTTGTTATTATTGACATAAATGCCATGTGGTATTTGTTAATTTCGGTCGGTGACCCTTTACTATTATTGTGGAAAATTGGGCTTTGCCCTCAGATGCCCCCCAAACCCATATCTCCAGTGGGCACCCAGACGACGGAAACGTCGCTCGATTTCATTGACCGTCTTTTGCCTACTGCGTGGGTATACGACCCCGTCTCAAGCAGGGCGACGTACACGGGGAGACTAGCGAGGACCTGCAGGACTAACGGGCTAGTGGACTATGTGGAGCACACCCATACGAGGATTGACTTTCCGGTACCCTCCAAATTGGTATTGGAGGCGTACACAATTTTTGAGGACGCGGAGGAGCCGACTGGAGGGGCTGAGACGGAGGCCACGGTAGGTGTGGTGACTCCTAACCCGGTGACGGGAGGAGCTGTACATGAAACCGAGGTGGAAGAGGAGAATCAAAGACTGACGCTAGTAGCAGATGATGTTCCGGGTCCATCTAGAACATCCGATGATTGTGTTGAGATTTCGGCACCGCCGAAGCGACCCCGATTGTATATTGATGTGACTTCGGAGGAGACTGATCCTTCCTTATATGATGAGGGGGAGGACGTTACGTCGAGGCGAGCTGTGGAGTCAGACAAGACTTGCATGGGCTGCGGAGGGAATCCTTGCTACTGTAGCTTTAGTGCATGATCAGTTTAGACTTTTTGTATAGGGTCTTGATTTCGGTGGATGTAATTATTTATTTTGGGGAATTATTGTATAACTTTTCCGCTGATCTCTTCCGCACTCTGATACTGTTTAGTGGGCCACAGGCCGGGTGTTCTTTTTGAGATGATATGACACTGTCTTTTTGAAATGTATTAATGTTTATTATTAATTCCCAAAGTTTAAGTACTTAGTGATATTATGATGAAATCATTTAATTACGTTCATCGATGGAATTACGACGTACTATTTTATGAAATGAATTAAAGAAAATTTTATCTTAATTCTTTTGAATTAATAATTTTAAAAATAAAAAATTCCTTTTATTCATTTTCAAAAAAAAAAATACACTCGCGCTGTGTTTTAAATTCGGGGTGTTACAGGTTCCGCGTGTATTAGACGGTCCATTCTATCTGTGCGAGGATTTAACTTATATGTATTTGGCCTTTGAGAGGCTAATACATGTAAATGTAGTTACCTTGAGGGATTGTAGAGTAGTTATGCGTGTATTAGACAGTCTATTCTATCTGGGTTCAGAGTAGTTCCGCGTGTATTAGACGGTCCATTCGATTTGTAAATCGTGTTGGTCCGTGAGAGACTGCACCTTGGTAATTCCAAGAGTTGTGTACATTTGCATATACATATTGCATTGGGATGGTTGACCTGAGAGTCATAATTTGATATGAATTGATGAGTGGAAATTGATGTGTGCAAGTATTTTATGAATTCTAAGTGCCAAATGAGTTGTTATGATTGTTGATCGTATTTGTACTTGCAACATGACTTATATGTTAAACTGTTTGTTTTCCCAAAAATGTCAATGTCATACATTTTACTAAATGAGCATATTTATTCATTCTTGTTGTCATAAGCATTGGAACATGCCATGAATATACTTGTTATTTTTGACATAAATGCTATGTGGTAATTGTTAATTTCGGTCGGTGACCCATTACAATTATTGTGGAAAATTGGGCTTTGCCCTCAGATGATACCCAAACCCGTACCATCGACGGTTACACCGACGATGAAAACGTCGTTAGTTTTCCTTGATCTTCACGTACGGATTATTTGTGGACAGCGCAGAGGGACAAACAACTGGAGTGAAGACGAGACTTGTAGAGGATGCGGTGGAAACCGTGCTACTGTAGTTTTAGTGCATGATCAGTTAGTCTTGTTGTATAGGGCCTAGTACTTGGTGGATGTATTTATTTGTTTTGGGATAACTATATATCTTTTCCGCACTCTGATAATGTTTTGGTGGGTCCAGGATACTGTTTAATGTATTTTATTTTGGTATATTTTAGTGATCAATTTCCCAAAATTAAATTACTGGGCTATAATTATGACATGATTGTTTAATTACTTTTGTATTTTGAATTACGAAACAACACTATTTTTGAATGGTTTAATTCATATTAAATTTAATTATTTTTAATTCTTTTGAATTAAGTTGAAATTCTTTTATTGGTGGAAAAAAAATACACTCGCGCTGTTTAAAACTCGGGGTGTTACATCACCATTCATAAAACTCAATCATTTAATTCAAAAGGTTTGTTGTCATTAAAACATATATCAAAAAGGTTTTTTCCTCAACAATTACCACCTTTGAATATGTGTCGTCACAAGTAGCAAGGCTACTGGAGGAGCAGTACCTTGGGTACTTCATGCGAGGACTCAAGAACGACATTCGCCTGAAGGTGCGTACGTTGAATCCACAAACTAGAATGCAAGCGATGAAGATTGCTTGTGATGTCGAAACAGAATTACGTGGGTCTCTGATTTCAATAGGAGGTAGTGTAGGTGGGCTTCGCAATTGGAAAGGAAATGGACCAAGTGGATCAGGGTCTAATTGGAAGAAAGGATCTGGATTTCATTATAACCTGGGTTCAACTCGACTTGGAAGTGGGTTTAATAATAACTTAACCGGGTCAGTGCACAGCAAAACCGGTTTGACTCAATCTACCTCAAATGCGAACTCAAGCACTTCTCAAAATACAATGAGGTCTGGAAACGATGAAGGGAGAAGAGTCAGTGGCGACCGCAACCGTGGCCTCAAGCATCTGCCGTATTCGGAACTGATGAAGCGGCGGACGCGAGGGTTGTGTTTTTGTTGTGGGGAAAAATACCATCCTCTTCACCAATGTGCTGAAAAGCAGCTCCGATTGGTGATTTTGGGAGACGACGAGACGATTAACGAAGAAGGTGAAGTGATTGCCATAGAAGCCATGGAGGATGAGGATGAAGTTCTTGATTGCAATTCCATGGGATTGTTTGATATTATTGAAGCAAAAAAAAAAGATAATACTCCTCCAACCACTTTGTGTCTCAAAGGAAATCTAAAAGGGGTTTCCATCGTGGTTTTAATCGATAGCGGCGCCAGTTACAATTTCATTTCACCTCATGTTGCTACTGCATTGGGGTTAACAGTGGAACAAGGAAGATCGATGGGAGTATGGTTGGGAGACGGCCACCGTGTGTCCACTAGGGGGAAGTGTAGGAAATTGCTAGTACAATTAGATGATCTCACCACTAATGTTGATGCCTTTGTTTTGGAATTGGGTGATTTAGATATGATTTTGGGGGTGGCTTGGTTGCAAAGATATGGGAAGGTGACTTTTGATTGGGAGAAAATGACCATCAATTTTCAATGGGAAGGAAAAATGGTGGAACTACAGGGTCAGTTCTTTATCACAAAAGATTCGGCCAATTCTAAAGCACTTCAAGCAGAAACTGAAACATTGCATAGTTAGAAGAAGAATTGGTTCAAACATCAAATGAAGAATTACATGAGCTAAGTCAAGACCAACAACAATAGCTTCAAGACTTATTGGAGAATTTTAAGGGAGTTTTTGAAGAGAATACAGGGCTGCCTCCGGAACGAGACATAACTCATGCAATTGAATTGAAGAATGATGCAGGTCCTATCAGTGTTAGGCCATATCATTATCCTCACCACCATAAGAAAGAGATTGAAAAACAAGTTCAGAGCATGCTGACCCAAGGTATAATTCGAAACAGTTCTAGCGCCTTTTCTAGTCCTGTCATTTTAGTTAAAAAGAAAGATGGTCATGGAGGATGTGTGTTGATTATAGAGAATTAAATAAGGTTACAATGCCGGATAAATATCCCATTCCTGTAGTTGACGAATTACTAGATGAACTACATGGAACAAAGTATTTCTCAAAACTTGATTTGAAATCCGGTTATCATCAAATAAGGGTGAAAGAAGGTGATGTGCATAAGACGACATTTCGAACTCATGAAGACTATGAGTTTCTAGTGATGCCATTTGGATTGACGAACGCACCAGCCACTTTCCAATCCTGATGTAGAAAGGTTCCCGTTTTGCCTAATTTTCGCGCTAGGGTTTCGATTAGGTATTTAAAGACTTTCTATGCTGTAACCGGGGGAACCTTTTTTTTAATTGAATACTTGATTTCGAGAGTTTTCTCTCTTCTGGTGGATTCCAGAGCTTTATCGAAACAGGTTTGTCGCTTGCAAACTTGTTTGTTTTTTCGGGTTTAGCGTTTGCTAATCTTGTGATTCCGACTGCGTCAAATCCACAATGAACCAGATTTTCAAGCCACACCTCCGTAAGTTTGGGTATTTTTTGATGATATCCTAGTATGTATAGTAAGGGATGGAAAGAACACTTAGCACATTTATATCAAATGATGGAGATTTTACAGCACCACTGTTTTGTCGTTAATAGAAAAAAAATGCAATTTTGCTAGTAGAAAAGTGGAATATTTGGGTTATGTAATATCATAACAGGGTGTGACTGTGGATCCAGCTAAGATTAATAGCATTTTGGAGTGGCCAATCCCTCATAATGTTAAAGGAGTGAGGGGATTTTTGGGGCTGATCGGTTATTACTGGAAATTCATTGTTGGCTATGGAAAGATAGCTAAGCCATTGACATAATTAACAAAGAAGGAAGGATTTCATTGGGGATTAGAACAGTTGAAGGCTTTTAAGAATCTGAAAAGGGTTATGGTGCAAGCCCCAGTTTTAACACTACTAGATTTTTCACAACCTTTTGAGATTGAATGCGATGCATCCGGACGAGGAATAGGTGCAGTTTTAATGCAGAAAAAGAAGCCTATAGCCTATTTCAGCAAAGCTTTATCCAAGAATAATTTAAGCAAGTCTGCGTATGAGAAATAATTAATGGCATTGGTGTTGGCCGTTCAACATTGGTGTTCGTATTTGTTGGGAAGAAGATTTGTGGTGTACTCCGACCAAAAGAGCTTATGGCACTTGCTCGAACAACGCATCACTACGGCTGATCAGCAGAATTGGATAGCAAAATTATTCGATTATCACTTCGAAGTGGTGTACAAACCAGGTCTAGATAATAAAGTTGATGACGCTTTTTCAAGAATGCACGAGGAAATGGAGTTGAAAGGGATGACTTCTTTTCCCATATGTATGCAAGAGCAACAAATTCAGCAGGAAATTATGAATGATCCCCAATTGCAAAAGGTGATAACAGAGCTACAACAGAACCCTGCATCCCAGCCAGACTTCCAATTAATCAAAGGGAGACTTTTCTACCGCAACAGACTAATGTTATCCTCAAATTCAGGTTGTATACCTTTATTGTTGAAGGAATTTCACTCATCTCTAATCGGTGGCCATTCAGGTTTTCTGCGCACGTATCTAAGGATGGCAGGAAATCTTTATTAGGTAGGAATGAGAAAGTCAGTTCTGGAATTTGTGTAGAGTTGCGACGTATGTCAACGTCAAAAGTACGTTGTGTCATCTCCTATGGGTTTGTTACAGCCCCTCTCAATTTCGGAGAAAATTTGGGATGATATTTCGATGGATTTTATCACTGGTCTCCCAAAGTCAAAGGGATTTGAAGCTATTTTGTAGTGGTGGATAGATTATCCAAGTATGGACATTTTATTCCCTTAAAACATATATATATTGCAAAAAAGGTGGCCAAAATTTTTATTAAAGAGGTGGTGCGTCTTCATGGGGTTCCACGATCCATTGTTAGTGATCGTGATCTATTTTTTGTGAGTCTATTTTGGAAAGAGTTGTTTTGCTTACAAGGAACATTGTTGAGTATGAGTTCGTCATATCATTCGGAGACGGATGGGCAAACGGATGTGGTAAATCGGTGCTTAGAAGCATATGTTCGCTGTTTTGCATTGGAGCAACCGAAGGAGTGGTCGCAATTGATTCATTGGGTTGAATTGTGGTATAACACCACATTCCATGTGTCTACAGGAACTACACCGTTTGAGGCAGTGTATGGAAGAAAACCACCCACCGTGGTTAGATATTTACAAGGATAAACGAAAGTAGAAGCGGTAGCAGCTGAATTGGTTGATCGTGATGAGACCTTACGTCAACTTAAGTATCATTTGAACAGAGCCCAAGAACAGATGAAGAGATATGCAGATAAGAAAAGAAAAACATATTCATTTGAAGTGGGTGAGTGGGTATTTTTGAAGCTCCGGCCCCATAGACAGCAGACGGTGACTAGAAGGATTAATCAGAAACTAGCTCCACGGTACTTTGGACCATTTCCTATCCTAAAGAAAATAGGGGCATTATCCTATAAGTTGAAGCTACCTGAAGGAAGTAGAGTGCATGCAGTGTTTCACATCTCACAACTTAAGAAAGCTATTGGAGACTATTCTACTGAACCTCAACTACCATACGGGTTAGAAATAGAATCAGAAGAAGAATAAGAACCTGAAGAATTACTGGCTATAAGATCAATGATGAAAGAAGGACAAGTGGTGCATTGGAAAGGAAGAGTTGTAGAAGACAAAACTTGGGATGATGAGTTATTACTAAAAAGTCAATTTTCATCCTTCAGCCTTGAGGACAAGACTGCATTTTCTGAAGGCGGTAATGATAGAATCATTGGGTCTAAGACTAGTGAAAGGCCCAAACCCGTTGTGCAGAGAACGTATATCCACAAGGGTAAAAAGGAGAAAACTCATTCTATTAATAACAGGGTAGAAAAACTCTCTGAATTCTAAGGATTTCATGGGGGAATAAATTGAGAAGGGTAGTGGAGCATTAATATGAATAATTATTGTTATCGTTGTATAAGGAGAATACTATTTTCTCTGGAGGAGCTAGTTTATACGCTGTATCAGAATTTTCCCTTCTTTTATAAATCAATAAATTCCCATTTCACTTATTACTGTTTATCGATTCATATTTCTTGTGACTCTATCAGACTCGATATTTAGCTCTTGACAAACTTTCTTTGGTGTGGCAATTTATGAACCTTGGAAGGATAGGAGTAACTTAGTTTTCTCTATTTTGCGTGACTTGGTACGATCATAAACGATTATGTAAGAAGAAGAGCTAGTCTCTCTCATTTAACTTCATAGTTTAATTCCATTTATTTATATATAAAAAATAAATCGATAAAAATAATTTGAAATAATTAATATTCTTTTTATTTTTATTTTTTATAATATAGTCAATTAGTCATTTCTTTTATATTGTATACAACGAACAAAAGTTGAGCATCAATTCGTAACGGGAAGCCATAGTCTGAGGCATAGTCGATGATGAAAGGAGACAGTTACACACCGTACCGCAACAGGAGATTTAACCGATCACGATGCCGACGTTTTTCCGCTATGGAGGATGCTTCCTTTGCCTCTGTTTTACTCTATCTTCGATATTTTTTTTTTCTTTCAATTTTCTAATTGCAAAATTATATATTATACTTTTTTTGCTTTTGGTATTTTGTAGAATCTGCAAATGAGGATAACTACCAACTGAATGAAGGAGGAATAGAAAATGCTGTAATTGGTATCAATTTTCCTTTCTCAACCTTATTACCTTTTTTGCTTTCTCTTTTTTCCCTTAATCATTATTTTGTAGGAGTAGTAATGAGTATACTTCTAGATTTTAGGTGTGTTTTGTTTCTTGAGTCTCTTGACACGTTATTGTCTAATACTGACATGATATCAAAACATGTGAATACCGATTGGGTTCCTTGCCGCCACGGGTCCCCGCCAATGAGACATCGGTGATTATTCGATCAAAATCAGACTGTCCATATTTAAGATTAGTGTTTTAAATTATATAATAAAAATTAAAATTTGCATTTTTAGGACCGTCCATTTGAAATTGGACTGTCACTGATTTTAGACTTTGTGATTGCGTGAACTCACTGCAATGAATCCAATTACATTTAATTACTTTCATTTTTTTGTTACTTGTGCCTTTGTCTATCTCCATAGTAGTATGTACGTAGTAGTGTCATGTCTGATGTACGTGGTCTCTGTTGGTAGCTATATTTTATAAACCTGCTAACTAATGCATATTCGAATTATTAATATAGATCCTCCATGAAGTAATTTTAGAATGCTAGGCTGCCATGGTAGATGACTATATGTAATGTGCTCTACGTTGTCAACAAAGTAGATAACAAGTTCAAATTATATTCGAATTACTAATGGGGCATACAAGTACACGAGATTCCTACCAAATGAGGTCTAAGGATGAAAGATGTATGCATTTTATACTCAAAATCTGAGAGGTTGTTTACAGGATTTGAACGCCCGACTTCTGGGACACATGGCAGCAACCTTACTGTTGCGTCAAGGGTCACCTTTATATTCACTTTATTAATACAAAGTAATTTTGAATAATATGGCCATATACTTGTCCTTAAGGATATTATTCCGCGTTCTTATCCAACAAAGTTAACATCCTTATCCTAGAGCCATTTTTATATTACCAGCAAATTTATTATTTTACTTTATCATAGGAGATATGCTGATTGTTCTTCACCAAGGACTTCATATGTAAATTCTGCAAGTTGTTTTTATACATTTGCATATTGAAAGTTTGCAGAACATTAATTGGTTACACCTTGTATTCTCAACAAAATAACTCATCTTTTAATCAAGCTTAGATGTGGAGATGCCATGTCAACAACCTCAATTATGCTATTTTGCCATATAAGTAATTTGTCACATTCTTTACTTATTATTTGACTTTCAACTCACTTTGAGATTGATCTCCAAATTTTTTCTTTTCTTAGACAGAAAATTGCACTCAGCTATAATTGTTTGTTTTCAAGATTTTTAAGTGATGTCAAGTCAAGCTGTGTTTTTCATTCTTATCTTTAATTTCATATGTTGTGAGCAACTTGATTACATAAAATGAAGAACATGTTAATTATTTCTTATTCAAATACTCAAAAATAAACTCATTTATATAATCAAAAGGGTAAGCAACGGCATGTTCTACATTTAACATAGACTATGAGCTAGCATCCTGAAAATTCATTTCAAAGAGAAAATACTTAGTTAAGGTTCCTTTTTATTTGTAACGTTTATAAGCTCCACATCCTGAAACACCATCATTGTCTCTCCATTTCATTTATTTAGTGTTTTTTTTTCTCAAGGTCTCTTGATATCTTCATTGATGTTAGCTCATCTATTAACTGCATCAAATTGCTGTAAGAGGATCCACCTTCCTCTATAGTCTTCTTGGCTGCATCACCAAGTTTTCTTGCTCTCCTCCTCATTTCTATGCTCTCTTCTTCACTTCCCATCAACAGTGCCACAGCCTTTGCAATCTCTTCCCTTTTCACTACTGCATCTTCACCAACACTAGACCAAAATTTGTTTACTTTTGATCCAACTGGGACTCCGATTTTCAGGATATCAACAAGCAACTTCTCATTGTAAAATTGCTCAGCAAACATTGGCCATGTGATCATTGGCAAACCAACATTCAAGCTTTCAAGAATCGAGTTCCAACCACAGTGAGTCACAATCCCTCCAGTTGCAGGATGATCCAGTATCAAAAGTTGTGGTGCCCAGTTCCATATGATATAACCCTTTTTGCTTTCTTTCATCCTTACCTCAAAATCTTGAAGAAAACTGTCTTCATCTCCATCTTTTTTCCTAACAACCCAGATGAAATTATGACCAGAATTTTCAAGCCCATGAGCTATTTCAACAATCTGAGCATGAGGGAGCCTTGTCAGGCTTCCAAAACTTACGTACAACACAGAATCATATGGCTTAGAGTTAAGCC
The DNA here is from genome assembly GCA_037974295.1 of Cicer cuneatum. Taxonomy (NCBI): domain Eukaryota; kingdom Viridiplantae; phylum Streptophyta; class Magnoliopsida; order Fabales; family Fabaceae; genus Cicer; species Cicer cuneatum. Next base: position 9,105,149 of record JBBPBO010001986.1, read on the forward strand.
AATTTAGCAATTCTGACTCTACTGCAAGGTCTTTACTGTGTCCCCTTCTGGCCTTTTCAACATCATCCTTGTTAATCCATGCTGAAATTGGACCTACACTCCATGCTTTGATCCCCAATGTTCTCTTGTAAAGTTGCTCATAATCATTTTCAAGCTCATGAAAGCTATTGTACAATGTACCATAGCTTCTGCTCTCTGATTCATATATTACATTCAAAAAATCTGAGAATACATTTCTATTTCTCAACCATTCTTCTAGCTGCAGAGATGTAATCTCAATGTTATGTGGAATGCCAGGAATCGAAAAAAATTCACCATCAGAAACTAAATTCTCATGAGGCTTATACTTTCTGATAAAATGAGCAGAACAACTTGAGAAGTAGCTTGAGCTGTAATAGTAAAGTCTTGGAATGCCTAGTTTTTCAGCTGATTCCACTGTCCAAGGGTAAAACATGTCTGAGACTATACAATCTGGTTGGCGATCTTGGAACACGATCTCAATTTGATCTTGGAGCATTGAAATTCCCTGACTGATTTTTCCCAGCATTTCTTGGGAGGTTCCGGATTTGATGTTTTCAACTCCTTCAGGGAGACCGAGTTGAGCTGAAGGAAACTGAATAACTTGAGTTCTGATGGCATATCCTGAATTGAAGTCACTGTCTATGGCTTTCTGGAATATCAAAGCATTTGCTTGGGTAGTGATAATGGTAACACTAACACCATGCTTTGCAAATAGCCTTGCTGTATCTATCATTGGAATCATATGACCAGGAGTTGGATATGGAAGAAAAATTACATTGAGCTGTTGGGATTGAGATTCCATCTTTATGACAAGTTGAGATGAGAAACACTACTCACACTTTTCTTTTCAAACACAATTAGTTCGTGTAACTTTCTTTAAACCTTTCTCTTACAAGTTTCAAGTGGTAAGTGATATTAATTTTATATGATCAGCAAGTAGCTTGAACATTTTTTGTCTTAATTATTTGATGACTAAGCGGGTTCTTGTTCTTGTTGTTTGTTCTTGAGACTTGACATGATTGGATGTTTTTTTTTATTTTCTTCAAACGGCCATTTGAATTAGTTTATTGGTAATTTTTGTCTTCTCTCCATCCTTGTAATTGTCTCCTCTTCTTGTTCTTTTCTTTTTGTATTTATTGGTATAAGAATGGTTATGTTAGTTTAACAAGGTTCAAAACTTGAGTAGCTTATTTTAAGTTGAAAGAGTCAAACTTAAAACTTTGTCATGCCTGTTTCTGTGCTGACAACATAAAAATTTGGTTAAATTGATTATCCACATTAAAATAGAAGGACTATGTGTTTTATAATTATGTATTATGTGTTTTGAGAGTTTATTATTTATACTTTAGTATTGCATTGTTTTGAGAGTTTATGTATTATTTGTCATGCCTTTTGAGAGTTTAGTATTTATACTTTACTATTGCATTGTTATTTATTATGCGTTTTATAATTATGCATTGTAACATAAAAGTAATGTGTGTGTTTTTTTTTTGACTCAAAGTAATGTTTTATTCTATTGTATGTGTTTTATTTTATTAATTTTCAAATGCAGATTACTTATATTACGGAGTTCTCATTTTTATTCATTAAATTGGATGTAGTGTCGTTAAGACAAATCTTAATTAGTAAGAAATTCTTTTAAAAACCTCACAATAAGCCCATATGTGGCCCATTTTATTGAACCGAAAAAATCTCCAAATTTTAAATTACACGTCTTTTACTTTATTAACCTGCATATGTTCATACAAAGAGTTGGCTCGTTGATTGCAAGAACCAACCTTCAATATTTTTTGTATCAAGATAATGTATTATACAATATTATGTGACATTAATTCTGTGTACAAGGTTACTAAGAAGTAAGAACTATGCAATGAGGGTTATTGAAAGGTGGTACAAAATTGAAGGCACTATGAATTGGCTCTATTGGATGTGCATGGGGGGTAGTATCTAGTGAAGAAGATGCTGACAATTGATGCTTGAAAATTCTGTGCAGGTGGGGTGCTCCTAATTTTCTATTATGTCGTGATGCATGTTTCTGGGTGTATACAAATATGGTGTATATAGTGAGATGGTGACCAACTATGGTGTAAATTATAAAAGCTTTGTGGCGCTGGAATTGAATTTATCGTCACTGATGATGTGATGCACTATGCAATGAGGGTTATTTGCTGTGTGGTGTAGTATGCAAGTCACATTATGATAACAGGGGATTAAACATATGGCAGGGGGCTTTGGCACTGAGTTGGATATCACAAATACATGCTGTAGTGCTAAAAGAAGCATGAGTTTTTGGAGATGCTACTGTTTGTTTGAATGGTATCACTGAGTTGAATCCTAGGTTTGAATTTTAAGGTTGATATAGGTGAGATGATAATCTGACACCTGTAGGTCAACATGTTTCTCTTAGCGATTTTGATTTGTCTCGTATAGCGAATTTAGATTAAATTCGCCAAATGAATCTGACTGACATACTTAAATTTCTCTTGTCTTGGGCAACAAGGCAGGTGTAAATACTAATTCATATCTATGAAAAATGGAGTGTTACAGGAGTTGCCTCTCCCTGAGTTTGTCAAATGCAATATAAAACCATGTTGGTATGGGTGCATGTGTTCTGTGATAGAGACAGCCATTTCCAGACAACTCATACAAACATGGAGTGCAGCCAACATGACATCAACAGAAAGTGAAGTTTGGGCCATGATTCAAACTCTTAATTGGCTTATTATATCCATGGATAATGACTTTGGTTATTGATGGATTGTAAGCATGTAGTAGATGATGTTCTCAAATCCACATATGTTATTTTTGAATATGGATCTCTTATGTGAGTCCGATCCTGTTATCATCAAGAAACAACTTCAAAGTTATGTTTACTAGGAGACAAGCAAACGACACTATTTATGCGTTAACAAATGTATCTATCAATTATGCTACTTTCAGTGTTTTTAATCACATTCTTCATTGTATTGAGGATATTTTATTAATTAAAATAGTTTGATTTTGCTTGCGAAAACAAAAATTACTACCTCTAGTTTTTGAAATTATTTATCTTTTTACATAAAATTATTTCTATTTATATTATTTAATTTTTATCAAATATATAAACAGACTCGTGAAAAAATAATAAAATAACGAGGTTGTTAACTCATGAGAATATATTCCAATGCTCGGGAATAATGGAGGACCACAATAGAAATTTGAGGCCATTAGAGGGAGTATGATTATGGTTTATCTTTACGAATTTCAAGAAGCTTCGGTTTCTCTGTCCTGATTCAGAAAATTATGGTTTCTACAATCTTATATACATTCCAGTCCATTAACTTGCAAGTAGGGAGAAAAAAATCTAATAAACGTTGTCTCTTCCAGAGTGCATAGAAGCACTTTTACTTTATGCCTCTTGCTTAAAATAGACCTAGTATTTGTTTGCTTTTACGTTGGAAATCTCTAGACGGGGCGGTGACAGACGTGGAAAACCTAAGCGGAAACAAACATAGCTCTAAAAGATGGAAGAAGAGAGGCTTATGGTATATTGTAGTTTTTTTTTTTGTTGCTATATTTTGTATATTGTAGTTCTTTTGTTGTTCAATAAAAAAATTATGGTATAATTCCTTCTCCATTTTTTTTTATTACAAATTCCTTCTCCAATATTTTACCTCTAATTCATTAATTAAGGTGACTTAATGTTTTGCATGATCCACGTAATTATACACACGAAGATATGTGAAAAGGTAAGTAGAAAACGCGCACAAATGATTTGGTCGTGTTTTTTAATTCTGATAAAAAAGAAAAGATTCGTACGCCATCAATATATTGGAAATAAATAACTTGTGGTGTGTGTATAATAATTTAGGGATAGAATTAAAAAAAATTATATTAAAAAGACAAAACAAAACAATTTTAAAACAAACAAAAATTGAATTTATAGGCATGCAATAGAAATAAATTAAAAATCAATTTTGGTGCATGGTTAATGATTCTCCTTTTACTCTATATTATAAGAAGAATAGAAAAGAAAAAAATATCAAAACCAATAAACGTATTTATTATTGCAATCTTTTGAATATTTTTTTCAAATACGAAGTCATGAAAAACATTGTGAGCAATCAATATTAAAAATACAATAAGAAAAACTATTTAAATGATAAATACATTAAAAGTTGTCAATTTATAGTTCTTTGAAATGTTTTTATTTTCGTTTTGGTCCTGATTTTAAAACAATGCTGGTATATCTTTGAGTTTTTGAATGATTTTTCGAAATAATATTTACTACATTGTAAATTGGACATCGTTTCGCATCCCTTTCATTTGTTAAGTATGGTTTGGATCTTACTTGAAACTACATTGGCTATTGAAGAAATAGCATTACCAACAACACCAGCTTTCCATAACACATTCCTTAATTACACTTGTGCATCATATTCCAAATATAAGTCTTGTCATACAAAAATCTTTAATTGATTACACTTGTTAGTTTCTTCTTGAGTTGTCTCCCATGGACAAACATAAATCCTCCTCCTTATTCCTTCTACTCATCGCCATTTTAGTTACTTTCATGTTCAGTCTCATGGTGGCCATGACCACAACCACTAAGTCTAAGGTTGTTGCCCCAAAGTCCTTGATCGATCAAACCACACTTGCTGCTTTTCTTTTTGTTTTTTTAAATATATATATATATATATATATATATATATATATATAGAAGCAACACTAATTTTATATTTAGATTGATATCAATTTTTGTTTTATTATTAGAAAAGTACATGTGCGCGCGCGTGCATTCACATATTCACACGATTTCTTTTATTTTTTATGTATGAATGCAAAAATAAGAGAAATAGAGGAAAACAAAAAAAAAATACAAAAGAATAAATGAAGATAAATGAGATAAAAGAAAATATTGTTATTGATAGCTTTTTTTCATTTAACTTTCAAATGTTTATTGATCAAATTTATAACTTATAAAAAAAATGATTGTTATAAAATAATTACGCATGATTTTTCAAAGAATATTAATTATAATAAATAGATTATTAATGTTTTTGCAAGAAAAATACCTGAGATAATGATTCTTATAATCGTAAGGTTTCATTTTTATAGTTCGTCCGAGACACGAAAAATCTCAAGACCAAACTTGCATTGAAGTTGTGAAGATGACTACTGGTTTATCAACAACATGGTTGTAGTTCACAGAGTTCAAGGATTCATCACTTATTTCTCTTGTGATGATATTTTCCACACTCCTGGAACCACCATCATGTTCATGCCACCATGCTCATAGATGACTACGGTTTCAACATGTTGTCCAAAAGCAGGAAGGTAAAATTTTAAAATACCCTGTTCTTGATCTACTTTTCGTTTAATTAGAAATTAAAGTGACATTGTATATCTTTATATATATTTTAAGTTAAATAGCATCCGTGGTCCCTTAACTTAATTTCAATTAACGATTTAGTCTTTTATCTTTTTTTTTCTTCCCATTTTGGTCTTTTATGTTTTTAAATAATTTCAGTGTTACCCTTTAAGTGGGGTTTCGTTACAAAAAAAGTTAAAAAGTTAATCCTCCGTTTCCTTTTCTCTTGGTTTTCTCTCACGTTTATATTTCTTTTGTTTGGTTTAGGGTTACCTTTCTTCTCCCATTCACTTTCTCCCTTCATCTCCTTTTTTCTCTTCTCCTATATCATCTATTTCCTTCATCATCTTCTCCATTCACCCACGCATGAAAATCAAAGCACGCAATCAAAGAACGAAATCATAGAAAACACTATCGGAATCAACATTGAACGAAGAGGAAAGGTATGTTTTTTATTGATTCTGATATTTAGTGATTCCCTCTTTTTTTAGGGTTTAGGGTTTAGTGGGTTCCCTATGGTATTTATTATTTGCATGTGTTTTATTTGTGAATGAGTTGATTATTGCATATTTTGTTTATTGGGATCTAGGGTTTGTGGTCCACACTTAAATATTTGTTCATCTTTTTCTAAGATTATGGGACCAGTTTTATGGTCCCTACCATGTGATTATAGTTTTCTATTAATGAGTTTTTTTGTCTTTTCAATGTATAAAAAGCAGAATGAATGTGTCTTTTGTTGATATCCACCATGGAGGGTATTTTTTGGATGACACAATGGAAGTGTACGAAGGTGAAGTGTCAAATTGGAAATGTGATGCTGACAGGTGGAGTTACTTTGAGATTTATGATATTGTTAAACAAATGGGGTATCCTGAAATTATTAGTATCTGGTATGAGGTGTATGGTGAGAAAAAGTTTTTGGAAAATGACTTTGGGGCTATGGAAATGGTAACTTTTGCCAAGGCTCATGGGAAAGTGAACATGTATCTTATTCATCCAATATCTCAGCCCATATTTGCTGATAATGTTCAGAATGAGGCTGAAATAGATAAAGCTAAACAGGCCCATCAAGAAGCTGCCCAAGATGCACATGAACCAACCCAAAATGCACACCATCAAGAAGCTGCCCAAGATGCACATGAACCAACCCAAAATGCACATGAACCAACCCAAACAGAATATAATATTGGGTCTGATAGTGATGATAGTGCTGCTAAAGTAATTTTTGGAGACTCAGATGATGAATTGCCTAATAATGACGGGTTTGATAAGGTCCAAATAGATGGCGATGGAGTTGAAGAACAAGGAGGGGCAGGTGGTAAGGAAACCGAGCGTCAAGTTGAAATTGAGAACAGGAATAGTGCAACTAAGAAAGGGTCTAGTACTAGTAAAATGAAGAAACAAAGTACTGGTAAGAGAAGAGGGAGACATAAGAAGATCCGTGTTAAGAAAGAACATATTGTGAATGAAGATGAGGAGGTTAATGTGCCAAGTGATGACTCTTTGAATTTGACTTCAAAAAGAAAGAAGCAGTTAAAACCAACTGAGAAGGAATTTTGGGATGAAGAGTATTTGACGGAGGAATTGGAGAATGATGAAGATGACACTCAAGAGAAGTATCCTTTATTTGTGATGCCCAAAAAAATGGAAGATTATAAGTGGGTTTTAGGAAGCCTTTTCACAGATAAAGAAGAATTTAAGGAGGCTATGACAACATATGCCATTCACAATGAGAGGGATTTGAAGTTTATAAAATATGACAATCTAAGAGTGAGAGTTAAATGTAAGGAAGGCTGGGAGTGGTTTGCCTATTGTGCAAAGTTACCTGACGAAGATACATGGCAACTTAGGAAACTAGTTGACACACATTCATGTAATAGAGAGTATAAGGTCAAATTTATGAGATCAAGTTGGCTCAGAAAAAGATTGTACTCAACAGTGAAGAAGAACCTGAACATAAAAATTACAGATATTTCTAACAAGGTTCATCAAAAGTGGAATGCTGGAGTGAGTAAGATGAAGGCATTTAGGGCACGTAGGGTTGCAATTGATATGGTTGATGGATCATTCAGAGAGCAATATCTAAGATTGTATGATTATTGTCATGAGTTATTAAGATCAAATCCAAATAGTACTGTTAAGTTAGAAGTCCAAGCTACAAATTTGGAGGGCTGATTATGTGGACAGACCACTTTTACCAAGTTTTCAACACCTATATATGTGTCTTAATGGATGTAAGGAGAGTTTCCTGATTTGTAGACCAATAATTGGTCTTGATGGTTGTTTTCTTAAAGGGTATTTATTATGGGGGTATGATTTTTGCTGCTGTTGGTAGAGATCCAAATGACCAAATGCTTCCAATTGTTGTCGCTGTAGTTGAAGGTGAGACAAGAGATTCATGGACTTGGTTCCTAAAATTATTAATTGATGACTTGGGTGGACAATGTAAGACCCTTAAATTTAAAATAAATTATGGATTAATATCAAGTGTAATTTTGGAATGTTTGTAAAATATTTAATATATGTATATTTTACATATATATATAAATATTTATTTTGAGATGGATTAAAATTATTGGACGAAGGATAAATGAATTTAATTACGAGCAGTTAAATATCGGACAGTTAATTAAGATGTTATCTGTTAATTACGACAGGAGTAGTTAGTTAATTGATGGTCAAATAATATTATAATATTAATATGTATTATGTGTGAGGTGGAAAGGATATATGCTTATATATATATATAGAAGTAAAAGGCAAGAAAAGAAATCAGAAACATTTCTTTTCCTTCCCTCACTAGCCGTGAACCTTCTTCACCTTCCTTCTCTTCTTTGCAAACTGTTTTGTGTTGGTGGTAACAAAAGAGGGATACTCAAAAGTCAAATTACTTGGAAATCCAAGCGTCGAAATAGAAAGTGCCAAGAAGGAAAGTTGTTCCTCTCATCTTCACGGTGCTAAAGAACTAACTTTCGTGGCGACAACGCGAGCGGGAGTGTCGTTGGCTTTTGTTGCGGTAACGTAAACGGACAAGTAAACGTAACTAAGGTAAGGGGCACCTTCCAACTTTCTAGATTGCATTTAGGGCTGTAAATGCATGTTTGATGGATGATTTTTATGAGTTATGTGTGTTAAAAATGGTGTTGTTGTTTTTTATACTAAAACTGCCTTGCATGTGGTTATGAATGATAATGCATGCGGTTGATGCTGTTGTTGATGTTCTGTGTTGTTGCTGCTTTGGTTGATGCATTGATGATGTTTTTATTGTTGTGTTGATGAGTAGAATCAGTTATATGTGTTGAGCATGTTCTGGGTTTTGTGGTTAAAGAAGCTGTGATTATGTTTGGTGTTTGTGTTGGTTTCTCAAAGAAAAGAGTTTCAAAAGGTGTTGAAGTTTTCTGGAAAATCTTACTGTTTTCGAAGGTGTATTCGAATACGGTACTAGTGTATTCAAATACATTCCTGTAAATTTCAAGTTTTTATTCAAATTTTGAATGTCGTATTCGAATGTGACACTTCGTATTCGAATACAAATACATGATTTTTGCCATTGTTTTCGCATCTGTATTTGACTACGACAACCTCGTATTCGAATACAGAAATGCTGATTTTTCACTGTTTTGGCATTTGTATTCGAATACAAGGATACTGTATTCGAATACAAATTGATTTGTTTCAAAAACTCTATTTTAAACATTGGTTTATGCACTTAAAGAGTTGGGAAAAATTTGGAAGGTATATGACAAACTTATGTGAAGTTTTGGAGATGGTTTGAGATGATTTGAGATGGTTTGTGGTGGTGATGGAGCGTCTGGATTTCAGATTGGTTTTGCATACTGTTTTCAGTGAAGAGAAAACATAGCATGTCCATGCATTGCATAGTCAGGTGGTGACCGCAATGCGCCACAGAGTTGATGCGGTGACCGTGATGGGCCGCGAAGTTAAGTAGTAACCATGGGTTATAGAATAGTTCCGTGTGTATTAGACGGTCTATTCTATCCGGGGACAGAGTAGTTCTGCGTGTATTAGACGGTCTATTCTATCCAGACTACGGAATGGTTCCGTGTGTATTAGACGGTCCATTCTATCCGTGCGAGGATTTAGCTTTTGTGTATTTGGCCTGTGAGAGGCTAATACACGTAAATGTAGTAACCGTGATGGGTGTTAGAATAGTTCCGCGTGTATTAGACGGTCTATTCTATCCGGGCTACGAAATGGTTTCGCGTGTATTAGACGGTCCATTCTATTTGTAAAATCGTGTTGGTCCGTGAGAGACTGCACGTGTGCTGGTCCGTGAGAGACTGCACCTTGGTAATTCCAAGAGTTGTGTACATTGGCATTTACATATTGCATCGGGATGGTTGAATGTAAGTCATATTTGAAAATGAGTTGATGAGTGGAAACCGAGGGTTGCAAGTATCTTATGAATTCTAAGTGTCAAATGGGTGTTAGTGATTGCTGATTTTGGTTGTACTTGCAATATGATTAATATGTAAAATGACTATTTTGCAAAGATGTTATGTATATATTTAATAAGTAAGCATACTTCATCATTACTGTTGTCATATCATTTAAACATGCCATGAAAGTATTTGATCTTTGAAATAATTGCTATGTAGTAATTGTTAATTTCGGTCGGTGATCCTTTACTGTTATTGTGGAAATTGGGCTTTGCCATCAGATGACCCCCAAACCCGTACCACCGATGGGTACACAAACGATGGAAACGTCGCTAGATTTCATTGACCGTCACTTGCCTACTGCTTGGGTGTATGACCCCATCTCAAGCAGGGCTATTTACACGGGGAGATTGATGAGGACATGCAGGATCGACGAGGCAGTGGCTTACGTAGAACACACTCACGCGAGGATTGACTTTCCGGTACCTTCCAGACTGATATTGGAGGAGTACGGATTTTTTGCAGACGCGGAGGGTATGACTGTAGGGGTTGAGACGGAGGCCACAGTAGGTGTGGTGACTCCTAACCCGGTAACTGGAAGTGTTGTGCGTGAATCCGAGGCGGGAGAGAAGAATAAAGGACCGACACTAGCAGCAATTGATATTCCGGGACCGTCTAGGACAACAGATGATTGCTTTGAGATTCCGGCACCGCCGAAGCGACCCAGATCATGGGTAGATTTGACTTCGGAGGAGACTGATCTTTCCCTGTATGATGAGGAGGAGGACGTCACATCGAGGCAAGCCGCGGAGTGAGACGAGACTTGTATAGGATGTGGAGGGAACCCTTGCTACTCTAGCTTTAGTGCATGATCAGTTTAGACTTGTTGTATAAGGTCTTGAGCTCAGTGGATGTAATTATTTATTTTGGGATAATTGTATATTTTTCCACACTCTGATAGTATTTTGGTGGGCCGCGATCCGGATGTCTTTGGAGATATTATGACACTAACTTTTGTTGACATATTACCATTTGTTGTATTAAAAGTATTAATTCTCAAAATTAAATTACTTAGTTATATTTACGATGTAATTATTTAATTATTCTTGTCATTTGAATTTAAGATGTATTATTTTATGAGATGACTAAATTTTATTTTATTTTAATTCTTTTGAATTAATTCTGAAAATTCTTTTATTTATTTCAGTTGAAAAAAAATACACTCGCACTGTTTAAAACTCGGGGTGTTACAGACAACAAGCATGCAAGTTTTACACCTTCATATCTGATCAGCAAAAGGTATTAATTTAAGTTCAATTATTCATTTATGTTAATTTACTTATTTATGTTAATTTATTTATTCTAGTTAGTTTATTTATGTTGTTTATGTTATGGATTGTTGCCTGCAATAGATGAGTTACTTCCTATGGTTGAACAAAGGTATTGTGTAAGAAACCTTTATAACAGCTTCAGAAAAATTCACCCAGGGAAAAAGCTTAAGGAATTGATGTGGAAGGCAGCCAAGTCAACATATCATCAAGCATGGGAAAGAGGAATGAAAGAGTTGAGGAAGGTTAACGAAGAGGCCTACAAATATTTGGTGAAGATTCCACCAAGGTTTTGGTCTAAGTCAAGATTCAGTATCAATTCTAAATGTGATGTGCTTGTTAACAATATGTCAAAGACATTCAATAGTGTCATAATTGGACCTAGAGGGAAACCTATAGTGACAATGTTTGAAGACATCAAATTGTACTTAATGGAAAGGTGGGCAACAAATAGAACTAGATTGGAAAGGTATAATGGTTCTGTTCTGCCTCAAATCAAGAAAAAGTTAGAAAAAGAACAAGAATTATCAAGAATGTGGATGTGTAGGTAATATTCTGGTTAGATATGTTCTGGTTTCATTATATATTGTTGGAACCAAGTTGGTTCTAAGTACTTAGGATTTTGATGCTTACAAATGTACTCTATGCAAACTTATTTTGTACTTTGAATTATTAAGTTAAATGCCCCGGAAACTGAAGGAATCAGAAGTAGTGATCAAAGGATTCCAGAAGAATGAATTCTGGAATGACCAGAAGATACTCCAGGAATGTCAAAACATGACCAGAAGATATCTTTGATGGCCCAGATCAGAATGAAACATGGATCATACCATTGGAAAGCCTGCCAGAAGGAGAGTTGTTCCAGACAAATAGGAATCAAATATAAATTTTATTCCAGAAGTTATTCTGACCAGAAGATGGCCTGGCAGTGAAAAATTACACAGTCTAGACTTGTTCCAGACTTGACCAGAAGGTATGTTTATGAGTCCAGAACAAGAGGATCAATCCAGATTTGGCCCAGACCATAAGATAGCATGATTAAGGGCATGAAACTAAGTCAAGACAAGAAGAAATGATTTCCAGAATGATCCAGACCTGATCTAAAATCAAAGGTAAAATGCCCAGACTGAAATATTTATTGTCCAGATTTAATTTCAATTTAATCCAGACCAAAGTCCAGAATTAGTCCAGATCAGAGGGAAGATTTCCAGATCAATGGTTCAGAATTAATTATTTGGTCCAGTGATGGTCCAGATCAGAAGATCAGACCATGGCCTAGTATTGGCCGAAATTAGAGGGACAGAATGTGCAGTCCAGCAAAGGCCGAGTTTAGAGGATTATAGCATATCAGGTGCGCATCCAGGATGGCCGAAATCAGAAGATCAGAGGGTCAGGAAGTGTGGTCCAGGGAAGGCCGAAATCAGAGGATCACAGCATATCAATTCGGCTGGTCCAGTTGTGGAATATCGCATGAAGATCCAAGGTGCAGATTTGATCATGGGGATTAAAGGTGAAGATCTTATGTTATTTTTATCAAAGTATTATTAAAGATTTGTTATAAATTAAAGTGGAGTAGCATGGAAGTCAGGAGCTGTGGCGGGAAGCAATAAAAGGATTTGATTGGCCAGTTATTTTGAAAGAAAATATGAAGATATGTTTTTTATTTATATGAAGCCCAATTGGTCAAATTATTTTTGCAAGAGAATCCAGCAAGATTCAGCTCGAAATTAAGCTTGGAAGAGGCCCAAATCTGCATCTATAAAAGGAGGCTCAAGGCAGAATACTCAGCATCGAAAATCAAAAAAGAGTCATACACTTCCAAAGCAACCACTCTCAAATTTTCATATAAGTCAATTGTGAGTTTCAGCTTTCAAGAAGCAAGTACTCGGTTATTTTCTTTCCACTGTGGCAAATCTAAGTTGTTGAAGTAGAGTCTACAATCTGAGGGAGTCAGTAGAGGTAGCAGGTTACTTGGCAATTAGATAGGGTTGTATCTAAGTTGTTGAAGTAGAGTCTACAAGCTGAGGGATTCAGAAAGGGTAGCAAGGTACTTAGCAATTAGATTCATAGTGTTGTGAATTCTTCTACAATCTGGGGTGTCAGATTGGCTGAAGAACAGAAGTTGTTTTTCCTCAAAGAAGTTTAGGATTGTTAGACTATTTGAGAAGACTGACTTGGAGGGTCAGTAGCAAGGTTGAATTAGTGAAATCCTTCAAGGCGAAGGGACTGGACGTAGTCTCGTTAACGGTGAACCAGTATAAAATCTGTGAGTTTTTATTTTTATTTTTATCCGCTGCTAACTCTGTTTTAATTATACATCAAGTTTTGTTTTGAAAGTATTAAAACAGGAAAAGTATTCAAGTTAAGTCAAACACAATTCAACCCCCCTTCTCGTGTTTGCACCTTCATATATATGTTGATAAGTATAGATATACATCAAATATATGTTCTGATTTGATTAATATTCTGGTTATATATGTTCTGGTTTGACTATATATTATGTCATTCTGAATCATGTGTTATATGTTTGTTGAACAAGGTATGCTGGTGAAAACATATTCGGAGTTAGTAACATCAACCACACTGGAGACAAGTTTGCGGTATCACTGAAAAATAAAGAATGTTCATGCAGGAAGTGGATGCTTACTGGAATTCCATGCTGCCATGTAGTTTGTTGCTGCAATTTCCTCAAACAAGATCCAAAAGAATTGATTCCAGCATACTATAGGCGAGAGACATATGCGGCTTGTTACCGACCTATTATTTACCCAACAAATGGACATAATGTATGGCCTCAAACTCCATATCCTGATGTGTTACCACCATCAAGAAGGCTTCCATGAAGGCCCAAATGGTCAAGGAACAAAGATGGCGATGAAAAAATTAAGGACTCAACAATGCTTAGTAGGAAAAGGATGCCAAATAAGTGCACCAAGTGTAAAGAAACTGGTTATAACAAGGCATCATGTCCAAGCCAAACTCAAGAAAGCCAGACTCAAACTGAAGCTGTCCAAGCCCGAACACAAACTGCCCAACCACAAACTCAACCTAACTTGACCCAAACTCAATCTACCCAGGCCCAAAATCAAGCTGCCCAAGCCCAAACACAACCTATCAAACCTATAGAAAGACCCAAGAAAAACCAACCCACACAAGCCCAATCTCAACTTGTCAAACTCAGAAGAAGACCCAAGAAAAACCAACCCACACAAGCCCAATCTCAACCTGTCAAACTCATAGGAAGACCCAACAAAAACCAACCCACACAAGCCCCTTCACAGCCTACACAAGCTCAGTCCCAGCCTACACAAGTTTATTCCCAGCCTGCACAAGCTCAGTCCATGTCTGCACAAGCACAGTCCCAGCCTGCACAAGCTCAGTCCAAAACTTTTAGGCCAAAGTTCAAAACATGGAGGAAATAATTCTGTTTATGTATTTGTCATTCTGGTTAACAATGTTCTAGTTTGTCATTCTGTTTTAGGACAAAGTTCAAACACTTTTTGGTTATTAGAAACAACTTTGCCATTATGTTTTAGGCCACTGTTTTAGGCCATCTGCTGTTTTCTGTACCAAATTTTAGGCCATTTGCTGTCTTTTGTACCAAATTTTAGGCCATTTGTTATCTTTTGTACCAAAATTTAGGCCATTTGTTGTCTTTTGTACCAACTGAAACATGTTTACATTGTTTTGAATGGAATGGAGCAAGTTCGTCAAATGAATTATGTGCATGAATGAATTATGAATGAAGCAGGAACAACATTAAGCAATAATCATTATTTTGTCTAGGTACAGGGGTGGTATATTGATTATATACCACATATGAATGAATCAGGAACAATAATGAATTATGAGTTATGAATGAACCAATAAGCAATTCTGCAGAAACATCAATTGGATCAATAACAATTTTGAATGAATCAGGAACAACATTCTTTATGAATGAATTATGCACTTGCATACAAATTGATGTTAATAAAATTGCGGACAAATTGATTCTGCATTATGATTCATTCTGATTCTGCATCTGATTCATTCTGATTATGCATTCTGATTAACAATACAAAAATAATTCAGACAAATCAAAAATAATTCATTCATAATTGACAGTAATTAATAGTAACAATTAAAGAAATAACAACCAACATCATTGGAGCCACAATTGATGCAAAAGAAAAATACATTAATATGTTCCAAATGTCATACAACAAACTCAATCATAACTACATACTTACAACAAATCTTCTACATCAACATCAAGAAAATTACATCAAATACAGTAACCTCATTTCAGAGCTAAGATAAACGATAAAACAACACATGTTACACCAAACAAAACGCTTAAAAATTGCAGCAACTTCATCTTAATAATGGTTGACTTGTGATCTCCATGCATCTTCAAAATGACATTCCTAAGAGTCATAATCTCCAACTCCTTTTGAGGACACTCTAAACATTGTGTATGTATCTGTTGTTGATTTCTCTGTTGTGCTTGAAGCCTATAGTCTGAATCCCAAACAAAGTAATTGCATCTACATTCAATGTCATAACTCTACAATTAATGAACAAAGACAACATCAATAACAAATTTTTCAGCAATAATCGAATAAATTATTTTTCATCTGAACCAAAAACAATAAATCTAATAACCCTAATATGAGAAAACCAATCTAAAAACCAAAATCTCAAATCCCAAAGGTATTTATGCTTACCACAAAATTTCTACAACCCCAAAATTTTCTTCCTCTGTTCAGACCCTATTTTGTCACTGTGCGCATTACAGGTTTCAGACCACAAGCACAATTTGGCAGCTCACGAATTCCATTGGAATCAAAAGAACCATAGTTGTAGGATGTTGAGTTGTACGAGGTTGAGTTTGACCCATTTGTGAAAGAGGCGGCCATAGATTTAGAGTTTTGTGAACCGTGAATATGATTTTCCATGAAAGGGAGATGAGAAGGGAGAAGATGATGAAGGAAGGAGATGATACGTGAGAAAAGAAGAAAGGAGGTGAAGGGAGAAAGTGAATGGGAGAAGAAAGGTAACCCTAAACCAAATAAAAGAAACATAAATGTGAGGGAAAACCAAGGGAAAAGGAAACGGATGATTGACTTTTTAACTTATTTTATAACGGAACCCCACTTAAAGGGTAACGCTGAAATTATTTAAAAACATAAAGGACCAAAATAGGGGAAAAAAAGATAAAAGACTAAATCGTTAACTGAAATTAAGTTAAAGGACTACAGATACTATTTAGCCTATATTTTATTAAAAACATTTTTTGAATATCCTCTTTTTTTTATAAAAATTTCAGAATACTTTACTTGAAACTTATACACTAAACTTAAAATACTTGAATAGACTCTAAGTAAACATCATGAAATTTCAGTTCAAAGAGAAAATACTTGGACAATATTCCTTCATATTTGTAACATTAATTATTAATAAACTCCACATCATGTAACACAATCACCGTTTCCTCCATATCAGTTGTTTAATTTGTTTTCTAAAGGCCTCTTGATATCTTCAATGATTTTAGCTCATCTATTAACTGCATCAAATTGTTGTAAGATGATCCACCTTCCTCTATAGTCTTCTTGGCTGCATCACCAAGTTTTCTTGCTCTCCTCCTCATTTCTATGCTCTCTTCTTCACTACCCATCAACAGTGCCACAGCCTTTGCAATATTTTCCCTTTTCACTACTGCATCTTCACCAACACTAGACCAAAATTTGTTTACTTTTGATCCAATTGGGACTCCGATTTTCAGGATATCAACAAGCAACTTCTCATTGTAAAATTGCTCAGCAAACATTGGCCATGTGATCAATGGCAAACCAGCACTCAAGCTTTCAAGAATTGAGTTCCAACCACAGTGAGTCACAATCCCTCCAGTTGCAGGGTGATCCAATATCAAAATCTGTGGTGCCCAATTCCATATGATATACCCCTTCTTACTTTCTTTCATCCTTTCCTCAAAATCCTTAAGGAAAATGTCTTCAACATCTCCATCTCCATCTTTTCTCCTAACAACCCAGATAAAATTATGACCTGAATTTTCAAGTCCATAAGCTATTTCAACAAGCTGAGCATGAGAAAGCTTTGTTAGGCTTCCAAAACTAACATACAAAACAGAATCATCTGGCTTAGAGTTAAGCCAATTTAGCAATTCTGAATCTCCTGCAAGGTTTCCATTTCTTTTATCCTTCTTTCCATCATCCTTGTTAATCCATGCTGAAACTGGACCTACACTCCATGCTTTGATCCCCAATGTTCTCTTGTAAAGTTGCTCATAATCATTTTCAAGCTCATGAAAGCTATTGTACAATGTACCATAGCTTCTGCTTTCTGATTCATATATTACATCCAAAAAATCTGAGAATACATTTCTATTTCTCAACCATTCTTCTAGCTGCAGAGATGTAATCTCAATGTTATGTGGAATGCCAGGAATCGAAAAAAATTCACCATCAGAAACTAAATTCTCATGAGGCTTATACTTTTTGATAAAATGAGTAGAACAACTTGAGAAGTAACTTGAGCTGTAATAGTAAAGCCTTGGAATGCTTAGTTTTGCAGCTGATTCCACTGTCCAAGGATAGAACATGTCTGAGATATACAATCTGGTTTCAGATCATAGAACAGAAGCTCAACTTGATCTTGGAGCATTGAAATTCCAATACTGATTTTTGTCAACATATCTGGGGAAGTGGCAGATTTGAAATTTTCAACACCTTCAGGGAGACCAAGTTGAGCTGAAGGGAACTGAATAAGTTGAGTTTTGATGGAGTGTCCTGAATTGAAGTCACTGTCTATGGATTTTTGGAATAACAAAGCATTGGCATGTGTAGTGATAACGGTAACACTAACACCATGTTTTGCAAATAGTCTTGCTGTGTCTATCATGGGATTCATGTGGCCAGGAGTTAGATGTGGTAGAAAAACAACATTCAGTTGAGACTCCATTTTGCTTTGAAGGTAGTTTGTGTTTGTGAGATAGAGATAGAAAAGAATGTGTATTTAAAGCATATGTCTGATAAAAAAAATGCATAGCCTTGACTATCTTAATGCATTACAAAATTGTGAAATGTGGTTCATACTGTATGAGACATCCACGAGGACAATATAAGAATAGCAAAAAGATGGGTGTGGGTGGGTCGTGTAATATATTTTATTATATAGTATACTGTTTTATGTGATTTAATTAATCAACTTGATTGTTTTATGTGATTAGTCAATGTAAAAAGTACTCTCTCCCTAGGGCTGTATAAAGGTTGATTTTAGTTGGTTTTGATTTAAACTTATGTTACTTTTAATTTAATTTGAGTTGACTTTGTAATTTTACACCAAACATGTACCAAATTAATTTGATTATAATGTAAATTAATTTTACACCAACGTCAAATTAAAATTAAGTAAGAAATAGTTTAAGCGTGTAAGAGTATTTTATACCGTTAATTCATAATTATTCTAATTTTTGAAAAATTATAAAATTTCATCATTTAATATTTAAAATCTATTAACAAATACAATAATTACATTATTACATACTATAATACTATTGTTTATTGCATACGCAACTGTTACAGTGAGAAATTAATAAATTATAGAGAGATCCGACAATATCTCAACTTATGAAAATTAAGGAGGCAGATCTTACGACTTTGATATCCATGTGCACAAATAAATACAGATACGATTTTATTTTCTAGTATAAAACAACTAATTTATTGAAAGAAAAAAAAAATAACTAAATTAATTTAATATAAAAAAAAAACTAAATTGACAATAATCGAAAAACAAATATATTCAGTAAAAAATATATATACATGACACATTAATGAATTGAGTTCGTGAATTTAAAATATTAAATTTGTTAATTCAAACTAAATATCTTTGGATTTAATCGGTCCCTAAAACTTGATTGAAATGAGTTAAAATGTTCTGGATTGAGTTGGGTGAAGGAATTTGTAAGCTTCCCATCCATTTGCAAGAAAAAAAATATCACCAAATAAATCTATTATAATATATTAAAATAAATCCGCTTCTATAATTTATCTTATATATTTTATTTCTCAATTTAACCTTTACATCTCACACATTATCAAATACATATGTTGAGAACCCACACATAAAAAAGGTCTTCATGAAAATAATTTCACTATCAAAACTCCTAATGAAAATAATTTTACTATCTTCTTACTTTAATCAACTACTAGTGCTCCTCCATTTCTAATTTTGTATGTTCAGATGAGTTGATAACCAAATACATCCTATCTTATGTTATCTCAAGAATCATCATTTGGATTCATTTTTAAACATTGATGGAGAGCACGTCTTAGATACAAAGTTTTGTTGTTTACACAACAGTAAATCCTTTATGGCTTCTCAATTCTCACCCAAGTATCGATGGGAAATGTGAGATTGTGTAACCTCTTGGTGACTTTCTCGCTTCGGTCAAATTAGGTGAGTTCTAATCTAATATAGTTTCTCAATTCTCATCCTAAATATCAATAGAAAATGTGACATGTGTAACTTTTTCAATGACTTATCCTTAGGTCATTTTCTTTCTCCATTTAATTTTACTCATCTATTTTTTTTTTATCTATATCTTTCAGTTCTATTTTAATATGGACAACACATTTTCTTTTTGATACAAATAATTTGTTTTTCTTTAACTAAGAGTCCATTATGAACATTTTTGAATTCTTAAACCACAAAATGACATTTTCAATTCCTTTATTTTTTTAGATTTTTAGTTCAACTATATATAATAGATAATTGGATATAACCAAGTACTACATATCACTTTAGCCAAGAGATTACTATGTCAAATTACATAACAAATTGGTTTTGGTAGCCACTCAGCCATAAACAATAACTCATGCATCTCTACAGTTAAAAAACTAACAATAAAAAACATAACTATTATTACAAACTTAATTTCAAATTAAGTTACTTTTGATAATTCATTACAAATTTAAATACATCACAATATTTTAATTACTTTTTAATAATTAAAATGTAACAACCATCTTAATACCACAAAGAAGAAAAAAAGACAAACAATTAAGAAAATACACCGATTATATAACTCAAAATTACAAAAATATATACCACAATATTTATATTAATTAGCATATCTATTAACATATGTTATGTTAGATTTAATCAAAATTATCATAATCTGTTTAGTATATATTAAATTACATAAATCAATCCTATAGACGTATATAATTTGATTTTCACAATTTTGTCACAATTAATAATTATTTCTTTTTCAAATTTTTTTCAAATTTTTTTAATATAAATTTTAGACATAAAGTAAAAATAAAAGTTTTTGGATAACCTGTGTGAATGGTTTGAACAAGACTTAAAATGGTCATTTGTTATGTATCAATTCAAGCTCTGCCACTTGCAACCATGATTTTTTTAATAACAGTGTTTCATTTGTTTATTTTTAGAGTACTTACTATTTTTAAATAAAATACTAAAAAAAAGTGTAATAGATTTAATTGTAAAAAATTTAAACTAATTTCACCATAAGGATAAATTTAACTCAAATAAATAGTATTTAAGAAGGTGGACGGCGGTGCGGCTGCAGGTTGCTAGAACAAAAGAATTGGGTGGCAGTGTGGCTTCAGAAAGTTTCGAACAGAAGATGGTCGCATATGTGGAACAGAAGAAGAAGCTGAAAATCTGAAGGAGAGTAATGAGACTCTATTGGGCTGACAAACAAAATTTAAAAAAAAAAATTAGTTATCGGGCTGGGTCTATAGTATGGGTTCAAATTGTTAGGTCAAACCTAAAAGTGACCGAGTAAAAATCAGGAGTTGAGTGATCGATTTGGCGGGTCGACCCACACCTATGTACACCCTAATAATTTAATACCATAACTTTGCATATATCTGTGATGAAAAAACTAACAATAAAAAACATAACTATTATTACAAATTTAATTTCATATTAAATTATTAGTGATAATTCATTATATTTAAATACATCACAATATTTTAATTACATTTTAATAATTAAAATGTAACAACCATCTTAAATGACTATAAAGTATATAATTAAAACATAATACATAATTATAACATATCATCATAAATGACCACAAAGTATATTAAAACATAATTATCACAACTTACAAACCGATAATCAATTACAAACAAACAATCTTTTAAAAATAAATAAATAGTACTGAAATAAAAATATTTGTATAAAAATTAGCAATATAATTGATAGAACATTCAAATAATTTTAAATAATTATTTATATATAAAAAATATCAATATACCAATAAGTAATGCACAAATAACTATTAGTCAATCTAATAAGTGATTTTGGTGTCTTTTTCTCTTAATAGATCACAACATTTTAATAAGCTCGTCAAAAAAATAATTCTACCATCTTCTCACTCCAATCAATATTTGCAGCTCTTCCAATTCTAACTTTAAAAATGCCTATTTTTATGTAACATCCCGACCATTACCGTTATCGGCGATGTTACTCACGATCTTCTCACTTCCTTCCACCCTAGTGGAAATAGCGAGTTTTTGTCTTCCGTGGGAGTCGAACCCAATACCGTCTCATCTCATTCCCAATACCAATTGATCAGTCATATAATTCAATCTCACAAAACCATCTTTGTTCATTTCTTGAAAAATCTATGTTATCGATACATTTATTTTTCGCCTATGTAACTAACTATAAATTGTCCACACAACTATACAAAACACTTTTATAAATATATATTTATATGTTGTTTTGTGTTCTAAGATATTTTATCAGTATCAAAAGACAAAAAATTGGAACGGGAGCATCTCAGCACATTTCAAACAAAAATTTAATTTATATGTCAAAAGGAATCCAATTATTAGATTTTAATTCTATTAGATTTTCATGATATCTTAGGTATTCTCTGTGTCAGAAAGAATTCAATTATTCACATTTTTTTTCATTCTATTAGATTTTCACGACATATTTAATATTTGATATAACAATTTATAGCTTATGTCCTATTAAAAAAATTGTAGATTATGTCCTCAAATAAATAAAAACACTATTTTCATCTACAAAATTGATGCTATATTCAAATATAACATCTTTTATGTTTAATCGATTCAAAATTAGATGGTTCAAATTCATCTTGCATCTCACTCAACTGTGATAAAATATAAACTTTTAAAATAATGTGATCTTAATTTTTAAATTTTAATAATAAAATTTAATCAATGACATTTTACTCTTTAATAGAAAATATTGCAATTTTGATTTTTTTAATAGTTAATAAACAATTTTTGGATAAAATTATTTAAAAATAATTGAATTTTACTTTAAACAAAACATTTGAAGTTTCAATAAATAAATACATATTAATACTAAATTTAATTTGAACATTCAAATATCCTTTAAGTTATTATTTTATTTTTAATCTTCTTTCACAAAAATTTATTTTTAACTGAAAATTATTTCTTATATAAATAAATATTAGTAAATTAGTAGTTATATTAGTTTTATCTGATTTTGGACCAAAAATTTCTTGAAACTCTTGAGTGTTCCTCAACAACCAAACTATAACTTAATTCAAATATGTATTTATGGTAATTTATTACATATAAATACATATGTTTTCATTCTAATTCATTATATATAAATACAAATAAAGTATGGCACAAATTACATCAACAAAAAATTAACAAACTTTCAACAAAAAATTAATAAACTTTCAACAAAAATGTTATATCTCTAAAGTTATCAGACAATTTCGTAAAAAAAAAAAAGACAAATTGGAATCGAAGTATTTGGACACATTTTAAATGTATATATTTTGAGTTTGAAAAATTGAATTTATATGTAAGAAAGAATTCAAGTATTTAAAGTTCTCTTTCATTCTATTAGAATTTCATCACACATTCAGTATTCTCATTTATCAATTTATAGTTTACGTCGTGTTAAAAAATGTAGCTTAAGTCTTCAAATATTTTCATCTACAAATTTGACATGACCTTCAAACATGACCACTTTCATGTTTAATCAATTTAATATTAAAGGATCTAAACTCATCATGCATTTCACTCAACCATGATAAAATATAGACTTTTAAAATAATTTGAACTTATTATATTTTTAATTTAAATAAAAAAATTTGTTCAACGATATTTTACTCTTAAATATAAAAGATTGCAATTTTTTTTTTAATAGTTTGATAAAGTTATGTGATAAATAATTGTAATTGAAGTTTACCTTGAACAAAATGTTTCATGTTTCAACAAATAAATACACACTAATACTAAAATTAATTGAAAAATTCAGTTATCCTTAAAGATATTATTTTACTTTTAATCTTTCTTCGGAAAAAAACAATATATATTTAATATCATTATTAATAGCTGAAACATAACTTTTTTATAAGTAAATATTAGTAAATTAGTAGTTATATTAGTTTTATTAGATTTGTACTCGAAATCTCATTCTTAAAAGTCTTCTGTGTCCCTCACTTAAATTGCACTAACAAAAAGTAAACAAAATGTTACATCTCTAAAAAAAGAACTCTAAAAGTCATTACAAATCTTTGGAGCATCATTGTATGAAGATCTTAATGTAAAATATTATGATTGATTTATCTTTGCTCCACAAAAAGATAAAGTACAAGTCGATTTTAAAGTGATTGTGTATGATACATTTAAGAAATCATACACCTATCATTCAAAAGTAATATATTTTATTATGTGAGTATAATATCTTCCGCACACAATTGCAAATATTAATCTCTCGAACTAAGTTGGACCACAATAGACAAAACTCTCTCTTAAAAGATTTAACATTTGTTGTATTTCCATAACAAGAAATATATATATACTATAACACATTTTCATATTTACAATTTAAATAAATTATATAATCGATTTTAGTTTATTGATGTGTTAATGCCAACATATGTTGGGAAAGAAATGCTTACAACTTAATTAATTATATTTAAAAAATTATTATTACAATGATTCAATCTGTTACTATTTAAAAATTAATTTCATTTTAACAATATAAATAAATAGATTATTTGATCTTAGATGATTTTAATTATTTTTTTCCTCTATTTTTTTGTTATCGGTCTTTTTATTTTATTAATAATATTTTTACTGTGCCTAAATATTTATAGGTAAATAGAAGTATCAATAAAGTTGAGATGTCAATTAATCACGATAGTGTCTTTATACTTTCATATTTGATTATATCACATTAAAAAACGATATAACATTATTAGTTACAAATGTCTAAAAATTCTTCAACAAAAACAATTATTGTTAATTCTTCAACTAAAATTGTTGAGGAACATCAATGATGCAAATAAACCAAAATTTAAAGTGCGTAAATAAATAAATAAATAAATAAACGATGTTTATGAAAGAAAAAAAAGTCATCATTTTAGGTTGACATATTTAAAATTTTATCATTATGCTAGATTTTTAAGATTATAAATAATTGTATGTTAGTCATACAAAACTTTTATATATTTATTTTATCAGTCGAAAATAATTTCATAGCATTCCATATGTTTATATAGCTTAACACTTGATCGAAAATGATTGAATTTATACAAAATAAACATATGCAAACAAAAATTATAAATTCTAACTAATATGTTTGGGGCTGAAGTGACTTCATTTTGAGTTGATGAATATTCACAAGTTGTTTTTGTACTCAAATATATTAGTAATTTAGATGGATTTACTCAAAATCAATATACACTTTATAAATTTCGGTATGTTTGTAGAATCTGCAGCAAGTCAGTGAAGGAAGGAGGACTCGAAATAAAAAATGCTGCAATTGGTATCAATTTTCCTTTCTCAGCCTTATTACCTTTTTTGTTTACCCCTTAATCGTTCTTTTGTAATCCTGAGTATACTTCCTGACACTTCAATGTGTATTTGGTTTGCATGTTGGTGTTTGATACCCACACAATGTCATATGCATCTCATTTCATTAAACTACTTCAATTTTTAATGGTGTTTGTCTCTATCAATATCATGTCTGGTGTTTGTGTCTGTGCTGATAAGTATACTGCATAAACATGCTAACTAATGAAGTGACTTTAGAATGCTAGATTGTCAAGAAATCTAGTAGATGACAAGTTCACATTATATTCCAATTATTAATGGGGCGGCCAACTACACGAGACTTCTACTAGATGAGATCTAAGGATGATAGATGTATACATTTTTATGCTCAAAAGCAAAGAGGTTATTTTATAGGTAAATTGTCTTTTGGCCATCCTTGGAATCCTCTTCTTGTTCTTTTCTTTTTGTATTTGTTGGTATAAGAACGGTTAGATTAGTTTATCAAGGTTTAAAACATGAGTAGCATATTTTAAGTTGAAAGAGTCAAACTTAAAACTATGTCATCTTTGTTTTTGTTTTCACAACGCCAAACTTGGTTAAATTATCTACATTATATTTATTTGATTCGTTTGATTTTAATTGATGGCTTGTAACTTCTTCTTGTTCATCTAATCTATTTTGATTTGTGTTTTAAAATTGGCGTTCTGCTTTGATAACTGGAACCACTACAGAAACAATAGTTGCAACAAAAGAAACCAAATTTTCTTCTTTGAGGACACCAACAAATATCGTTTTGTTTAGCTTATGTTTTGGTCATTGGACTTACTTGGTTCATTTTGAGCATGTTGAATCCTCTACTTTTGCTAATTACTATTTCTTTCCATGTGTTCCTGTACCCAGCACAAACACTGGTCAGGAATACCATTTAACAATTACTTGTTGAATTTTGAAAAGCCAGACTTAGAACATATGAGGAGGAATACATTGCCTTTGTTGCTTCAAATACAAATAAGAATAAAAGTTTAAGCTGAAGGATTAACCATTGGCTTTGTAAGATATTCTGTAGAAAACATAACAAGGCTGGTATTTATTCAAATAGTATAGAAAACATGATATTTCGATTATGCATGGCAATTTATTTGACTAGATGCAAATTTCTTTATCATGTGCAATGAGTACAATTTGAATCACATATTAGAAGAAACCAAATCCAAATGTGTTAAGTTTATAAAATAAAACTAAAACAGTCTACTTTGAAGGTGCAAAGACGAGAAGGGAGAGGTTGAATTATGTTTGACTAACTTGAATACTTTTTAGTTTTAAAACAAAACCTATTATGTATGAATTAAAACAGAGTTAGCAGCGGATATAAAGTAAATAAAAACTCATAATTTTATACTAGTTCACCGTTAACTAGGCTATGTCCAGTCCCTTCACTTTGAAGGATTTCACTAATTCAAAAACCTTGAATTACAAAGTACCACTGACCCTCCAAGTCAGTCTTCTCAAAAAGTCTAACAACCCTAGATTTTTAAGGAAAAGAACCTTGAATCTAATTGCTAAGTAATTTGCTACTCCTTCTGACTCCCTCAGATTGTAGACTCTACTTCAACAACTTAGACCTAACACAAGGGAAAGAAAAACTTAGAGTACTTGCTTCTGGAAAGCGGATACTCACAATTGACCTCACTGAAAACTCAAGTATTTTGCTTTTGGAAGTGTATGGCTCTCAAGTATTTTCAATACTAAGTCTTCTGCCTTGAGCCTCCTTTTATAGATGAATAATTAGGGTTTCTTCCATGCTTAAATTCGAGCTGAATCTGCCTAAATTCTCTTGCAAAAATAACTTGGCCAATCGGGTTTCACTTAAATAAAAAACATATCTTTTTAGCTTCAAATTTGCATTCGAAAATAACTTTGGCCAATCCTGTTATTGATTAATCTGGACCAAATCTTTCTTCTCGCTAATAGCTTCTGAATTCGCACAAGACTTCAATTTATTTTTGTATCAAATCCTCTTAATACTTTGATTAAATTTCTATTAAAATTTAATCAAGTCTTATTCGAATTTAATCAAGTCTCCACTGATTATCATCATGATTAAATCTGGACCGTATGATCTTCTGATCTCGACCAACTATGGACTTGTGTAATCTAATATGCGTCACTTCTGTGATCCTCTGATCTCGGCCAACACTGGATCATATGAACTAATCTGAACTATTTTATGATCTTCTGATCTCGGCCAACATTGGGCCATGATACTTAAGTCTGGACCATTTTTCATTTATCCTCTGAAATTTATCATTTAATCTGGACATGAATTTTATCTTTTGATCTCGACAATTATCCTCTGATCTGGACATGCTATCTTCTGGTCTGGATTGAATCTAAATTAATTCTGGACAATCATTTCTTCTGGTCTGGACTGAATTTTATAATCACTGCCAAGCTATCTTCTAGTCAGAATAAAGTCTAGACCAAGTCTGACTTGTGATTCCTTCTGGTCTGGAACAAGTCTCTCTCTGGCAAGCTTTCTTCTGGTCTAGACCAGGTCTCCTTCCAGACTCTTCTTCCTTCTGATCTGGGCCAGGAAAGATATCCTCTGATGATGTTTTGACATCCTCTAATATCCTCTGGAGGTGTATCCTCTGGTGCCTTCTGGATGCATCCTCTGGTATCTTTTGGAGGTGTATCCTCTGGTCTGATTTTATCCTCTGGTAGCTTCCTCTGGATGTATCTTCTGGTGGTGTCATCTTCTGCCTCTAGTGACGTTTTATATAATAATTCTAAGTACAAAATAAGATTATATGGAGTGCTTTTGTAAACATCAAAATCCTAAGTACTTAGAACCAACTTGGTTCCAACATACTTAGCTCCATAAGATAGGTTCATAAGTGTGAAGTGAATGCATTTTTCTCATCTTTTTCAAAATACACGAGCAGTGGCCTCTACAAACTCTTTGGTGTATGTTTTGCTTTTCTAGTAGTAGTCTCTTCATGTGCACTACATTTGTTAATACAAACTTTGTAGTATTCCACTGTGATAATGATTATAAGATGCTAAATAACACTCTAATTTTAGGTATCAAATTAATGTGAATTAAATGTATCTTGATAAAAAAAAACTAATTTCATTGTAGGAACTGATCTGGGGACCTATTTTTTCTTCATCACCAAAACAGTTTTAGCCACTGCAGTGGCTAGTAATGTTGGTAAGATATTGAACAGATATTTTTGATACAACTGGTATAGATCTGCATGTCAAAGTTTGTATACCAAAAACATCATAACCTAACAAAGGGATCCTCTATGTTTGCACTCACAAACATGACTCTACTGCATCCAACTTTCCTGAAATATGTGTCTACCGCATCCAACTTTGACTTAAACTACATTCACATACATTTGTAGTTGTACCATAACTCAGCTCCAAATCCTGAAACACATTCACTGTTCCTCAAGCCCTCTTGATAGCTTCAATGATTTTAGCTCATCTATTAATTGCATCAAATTGTTGTAAGAGGACCCACCTTCCTCTGTTGTCTTCTTTGCAGCATCACTAAGTTCTCTTATTCGCCTCCTCATTTCTCTACTCTCTTCTTCACTTCCCATCAATAGTGCCACAGCCTTTGCAATTTTTTCGCTTTTCACCACTGCATCCTCACCCGCACTAGACCAAAATTTGTTAACTTTTGATCCAACGGGGACCCCTATCTTCAAAACATCAACCAACAACTTCTCATTGTAAAATTGCTCAGCGAAAATAGGCCATGTGACCATTGACAAACCAGCACTCATGCTCTCAAGAATTGAGTTCCAACCACAGTGTGTCACAATTCCTCCAGTTGCAGGGTGATTCAATATGAGAAGCTGTGGCGCCCAGTTCCATATGATATAGCCCTTGTTGCTTTTTTTCAACCTTTGCTCAAAATCTTTCATGAAACTGTCTTCTTCTTCATCTCCATTTCCATATTTTTTCCTAACAACCCAGATGAAACTATGACCTGAATTTTCAAGACCATGAGTTATTTCAACAAGCTGAGCATGAGGGAGCCTTGTCAGGCTTCCAAAACTTACATACAACACAGAATCATCTGGCTTAGAGTTTAGCCAATTTAGCAATTTCGACTCTACCGCAAGGTCTTCATTGTGCCCCTTTTCAACATCAGCCTTGTTAATCCATTCTGAAACTGGTCCTACACTCCATGCTTTGATCCCCGTTGTGCTCTTGTAAAGTTGCTCATAATCACTTTCAAGCTCATGAAAGCTATTGTACAGTGTTCCATAGCTTCTTCCCTCTGATTCATATACTGCATCAAAATAATCTGAGAATTCATTCCTTGTTCTCACCCCTTCTTGTAGTTGTAGAGAAGTAATTTGAATGTTATGTGGAAGGCCGGGAATTGAAAATATCTGGGTATCAGAAATTAAATTCTCATGAGGCTTATGCTTCTTGATAAAATGAGCTGCACAGCTTGAGAAGTAACTTGAGCTGTAATAGTAAAGCCTCGGAATGCCTAGTTTTGCAGCTGATTCCACTGTCCAAGGATATAACAGATCTGAGACTAAGCAGTCTGGCTGAAGATCTTGCAACAGATTCTCAATTTGATCTTGAAGCATTGATATTCCAAGAACGATTTTACCAAGCATTTCATGGGAAGTGGCATCTTTGATGTTTTCAGCTCCATCAGGGAGACCAACTTGTGCTGTAGGGTATTGAATCACACAAGTTTTTATAAAATATCCAGAAAGCAAGTCATTGTCTATGGCTTTTTGGAATATCAAAGCATTTGCTTGGGTAGTGATAATGGTAACACTAACACCATGCTTTGCAAATAACCTTGCTGTGTCTATCATGGGGTTCATATGACCAGGAGTCGGATGTGGTAGAAAAATAACATTCAGTTGTAGAGATTTATATTCCATCTTTTTTTGACAAGTTGAGATGAGAAACACTACTCACTTTTCTTTTCAATACTGAATTTGAGCCTCTACCTTTCTTTCAATCTTTCTCGTGCAATTTTTAAGTGGCAAGTGATATTCCTTTTCATATGATGAGTAAGTAGACTTGAATGAGAGTATATATAATTCTGTTTTTGTCTTATTTAATTTACTAAACTAGTATTTGTTCTTTCTTTATTCTTGACATAGTTGGATACGTTGCTTTTATTTGCATTCTACGACCATTGGAATTTGTTTATAGGTGATTTGTCTGCTCTTTTTGGTCTTGTCCTTTTGTATTTGATGAAAACTTAAGTAGCATATTTTAAGTTGAAACAGTTAAACGTGGAAGCATGTCTATGTCTGTTTCTATTTTGACAACATCACTTAAATTTATTATCAAACTGCATAATCACTTTTATAGGATTAAACATAGTTGCTAATTTTCTTAGAAATTTAATAGAACTAACTAAGCATAGTTACTAATTGCTAATTTTCGTTAATTAATGAATCAGGTGGGAAGATGGCAGTACAATGAAGCTCTGCACATGTAATGTATCTAATACAACCATTTATGAGAAGTTTGTTAAGACGAACTCTCATTTTTAAAGTTTTGATGAAAATAAACAAAGGTTAATTAAAGATTGTTAATTATGATTCTAAATGTATTGTTAATTTAACCTGTGCTTTTGAGTGTGTTAATTCAAAGATAGGTTTCAAAAGAATTAAAAAAACAGCATAAACAAAGGCAGAGAACATTCTTCACATATTATGGAAAACGGAGAATGTTCACCAGGCTGTGACAGCATAAAGACCAAACTTTCTCCATCACTTAATTGAAGTTATTGTCTCTGGTATTTACATCAGTATTAAGAGTACATGACAAGGAACAGATGTGATCAATTACAATCAAAAGAAACCATTCGAATCACAAAGAAAAAAGACCATGAATCAAGCTGCCCAAGCAGAAACTGAACACTCTCCAGTTCTGCTGTCAAGACTGATAAACAATCTTGACAATGTACAATGCATCAAGACAGCTTCCAGTATGTTTAGAAATCAGTCCAGATTGATTATCAATCTCCAGGAAATCCAAAAGCTAAAGCTCCAGATTGATCATCAATCTCCAGCAACTACACTACAGTTTTCTGCAACAACATTCTGTGATCATTTTCAATCTGTTTTAAATGATCCAAAACTTCAGTTCAAGCCAGCAATATTATCACTTATCAGAAGCATTAAAGGATCATTAATTACTCAAGAAAATTTGATTCAAAACGCAACACACAGCTCAGTCTGAACAGAAAATAAAAATAGTCAAAAGTTGGATTATTTTTATTCAGAAATAATGCCTCTGGCCAAGCCTGACAAGGGCACTACCAACAGCTCTATTGACCTCCATTAAATGCTCTCAAGCCTATAAAAGGAAGGCCACAACTCAAGGAAAATGTAGAAGTTCAAGTGCTAACAAGTCTCTCAAAATCATTTACATTTACATACTTGAAATTCTCCAAATCACTTACAAGAATCAGTTTGATTAAATTCGTTTTACTCTGATACATTATACTGATTTCTTTGTAAAGAATCGAATCTCAAACAAGAGTTGAGACATCTCAGATTCTAAACAATCTCATCATTATTGTAAAACTCAAACTATAAGAGTTAAGTGTAGTTTGGGGTAGATTGTAAGAAATCCTATCAAGGTTGATAGGTGATTTGATAAATCTCTTTATGGGTGGAATTAGATTAAGTTCTGTAAACAAAGATCAAGGTTGATCTAGGCTAGGTGCTGTAAAACCAAGAAGGTTCTTGTTTTGAACACTTAGTGGAAAATCTCACAATTGTGAGGACTGGACGTAGCCCAAGTTGGGTGAACCAGGATACATCTGTGTGTGGTATTTCTTATCCTTAATCTCTTTATTAAGTTTGATTGTTTTTCAAGATTAAAATACAAAACTGTTTTTATGTTTTACACACTAATCTGAACGTTCTCCGTTTTCTGATAAAACCAAAAACGTTCTTCGTTTTTCTGCTTCCTTAACCAAGAACTTTCTTGAGTTTAAAACTGATGTTTTTCAGGAAATTTTAAAAAGGGAGATTTACAATTTAAACCCCCTTCCTTGTAAATCAATTTTGCTACTTCAATTGGCACAGAGCAAGGTCTCTAAAAAGAACACCTAACAAGTGTTAGAGAAAAAGATCCAGAAAAATGTCCAAAGCAAAATACATTGTTGAAGGAGGATCCTCAAACAGACCACCATTCTTTGTTGGTACTGATTACTACTTTTGGAAAAACAAAATGCAATTGTTTCTCAAATCACAGGACACAGGCATGTGGAACATCATAATTAATGGAAATCATGTTCCAAGAATAAATCTAGAAGATTCAACTTCAGCAGAAAAGAAAGAAGCAGACTGGACTCCTGATGATAAAGCTAAGGTATTCTTAAACTCTAAAGCTCATTTATTCTTATCGTGTGCTTTGAGCAGGGAACAAAGTGAAAGAGTAGACGAATGTGAAACTGCTAAAGAAGTATGGGACACATTGCAAACTCACCATGAAGGCACAAGCCATGTCAAAGAAACAAGAATAGACATTGGTATAAGAAAATTTGAATTATTTGAGATGCAAGAAGGAGAAACCATTGATGAGATGTACGCAAGATTCACAACAATAGTGAATGAAATGCATTCCCTTGGCAAAGCCTATTCAATACAAGACAGGGTAAGAAAGATCATGAGGTGTCTTCCAGTTGTATGGAGACCAATGGTAACAGCTATAAGCCAAGCCAAGAATCTTGAAACACTTCCCCTGGAAGAATTGATAGGAACCTTAAGAGCACATGAAATACTGCTACAAGAAGATAAACCTGCCAAGAAAAGCAAAGCAGTGGCTCTAAAGGCATCTTAGGAGAGCATCATATTACAAACTGATGAAGAACCAGAAGAAACTGGACAAGAAGATGCTGATGAAGAAATTTCTCTTCTCACCAGAAAAATACAAAGAATGATGAGAAGGAGAGATCAAATCAAGAAGGGATTTTCAAATAAAAATCCCAAAACAGAAACAGATAAAAGCCAGATTACATGTTTTGGTTGTAATAAATTAGGACATTACAAAGCTGAATGTCCCTTGAATAAGAAAACACCAAAATGATTTCCTTTTAAAAAGAAATCAATGCTGGCCACATGGGATGACTCAGAAGAATCAGACACAGAAGAAGGAGAAGAAGCCAACATATGCTTGATGGCAGATACAGAAGAAAATGAGGTAACTAATTCTGAATCTTGTTCTTTGTGTGAATTAATGGGAAAAAAATTTGACAACTTGCTAAATGATTCAAACATTCTTATACAAAAATGTAGTTCTCTAAAAGAACAAGTTTTAAAAGAAAAAGAAGAAAAAGAAAAGGCTCAGGCTATGATTGATATTCTCAAGAATACCATTCAAGAACTGAGAGGATCAAAACAGCAAAGTTGTGAAACTCAAAAAGGTCAAGAACGTTCTGCAGCTAAAACGGAGAACGTTCACCTTAAATCTAAAAATGAAATTTTGAAAACTGATTTGTTAAATTTTATTAAAGCTACTGAAACTTTTCAAAAAATCATGGGATCACAAATAGGAATATTTGATAAAGCTGGTCTTGGGTTAAATCAAACTCAAAAAACCAAAATGTATGAAAACTTTTTTATTCTGGAAATCAAGATTGGAAAATGTAAAACCAAATGTTCATACTTTAAAAAACTTGGACATTTGGAATTTGCTTGCTACTTCAAAAAACGAGATGAAAAGATTAAGAGCAGAAGGACGTTTAAAAGAAAAGAAAGTTCTGCAAATAGAGAACAAATTTTGAAAAAACTGCAAAAGGGAGAATGTTCTCGAGACTGTTCTCAAAACGGAGAAAGTTCCAAAATAAAAACTGAACTTTCTCCAGAAAGTTTGAAAAAAGGAGAACGATCTAGAACCTTTACAAAATCAAGATTCAAACCTTCCAAAACTCTGAATTCAAAATTAATACTAAGACCAACAGTTAAATGCTCCTATTGTCTTAAATTTGGTCATCAAGAGTCAACATGTTATTTTAAAAAGAAAGAAATTATTAAGACTAACTCTCAAGGACCCAAGACAAAGTGGGTGCCTAAAGTGAATGAAAACTCTTATGCAGGCTGGATTTCAAAGTGCCAAGAGAAAGCCTTGGTTCTTAGACAGTGGTTGTTCAAGACACATGACAGGTGATAAAAACTGTTTCATGTCCTTCATTAAAAAGGATGGAGGATCAGTTACTTTTGGCAACAACAATCAAGCTCAGATCAAAGGTAAAAGAACTATTGGTAAGGCAAACTCTGCTCAAATAACTGATGTTCAATACGTTGAAGGTTTGAAACATAATCTTCTAAGTATAAGTCAGTTATGTGACAATGGTTTTGAAGTTATTTTCAAACCAAGAGTATGCGAAGTAAGAAAAACAGATTCTAGAGAAGTGTTATTTTCTGGAAATAGAAAGAAAAATCTATATGTCCTATATCTTGATGAATTACCAGATGAATCCTGTTTTATGTCAATCGATAAAGATAAATGGATATGGCATAAAAGAGCTAAACATATAACTATAAAAACAATTTCAAAATTATCTAAACTGGATCTTGTTAGAGGATTGCCCAAACGGAATTTTGACAAAAATAGAATATGTGAAGCTTGTGCAAAGGGAAAGCAAGTCAAGAGTATTTTTCATTCAAAAGATTTTATATCTACAAACAGAACTCTTGAATTACTTCACATAGATCTTTTTGGGCCAATTAAAACAACAAGTCTAGGAGGAATGAAATATGGTTTTGTTATTGTTGATGATTTCTCTAGATACACTTGGGTATTGTTTTTAAAAAATAAGGATGATGCATTTGATGAATTTAAAACATTTTGCAAAAAGGTACAGAATGAAAAAGAATCCAACATCATTTCTGTAAGAAGTGATCATGGAGGAGAGTTCATAAATGCCTCTTTTAAAAACTTCTTTGATGAACTTGGCATTTCTCACAATCAATCTTGTGCAAGAACTCCACAACATAATGGAGTTGTTGAACGAAAAAATAGCACACTTCAAGAAATGGGAAGAACAATCTTAGAAGAATAAAATGTTGAAAGATACTTTTGGGCAGAAGCCATTAACACTTCTTGCTACATTTTAAATCGTGTATCTATTAGAAAAGTCATTAACAAAACTCCTTATGAAATCTAGAGGAATAGAAAACCAAACATTTCATATTTTCACATTTTTGGATGTTATTGTTATATTTTAAACAACAAAGATGTCCTTGGAAAGTTTGATGCAAAATCAGACAAAGCAATATTTTTGGGATATGCAACTGACTCCAAAGGATATCGAGTGTTTAATCTAAGAACCAAAGTGGTTGAAATCAGTATGCACGTGCTATTTGATGATTTAGATCTAAGTAAAAGGGATGAAGAAGAGGAGATTCAAATTGGTGTGCAGCAACAGAATGTTGTGCAGGAAACCGAGATTGATAAACAATCTTCGTTTCATTCTCCACCAAAAAGCTGGAGAACAATTGAAGGACATCCTCAAACTCAAATAATTGGAGAAACTGCTGATGGAATTCGAACAAGAAGATCATTCAAGAATGACGAATGCAGCATGGCAATGATATCCCAGATTGAACCCAAATCCATTAAAGAAGCAATAATAGATCAATCTTGGATAGAAGCCATGAAAGAAGAATTGCTTCAGTTTGAGAAAAATGAAGTCTGGACTTTGGTCCATGATCCAAAAGATCAAACTGTCATTGGTACAAGATGAGTATTCAGAAACAAACTCAATGAAGAAGGCAAGGTTATTCGCAACAAAGCAAGGCTGGTCGCGCAAGGATATAATCAACAGGAAGGTATTGATTACGATGAAACATTTGCCCCTGTTGCAAGGTTAGAAGCTATTTGTATACTTCTTGCATATGCATCTCATAAGCGTGTTAAATTATTTCAAATGGATGTTAAAAGTGCTTTTTTAAATGGCTTTTTAAATGAACAAGTTTATGTGAAACAACCTCCTGGCTTTGAGGATCAATCAAAACCAAACCATGTTTTTAAACATACCAAAGCTCTCTATGGTCTGAAACAAGCACCAAGAGCTTGGTATGAAAGATTAAGTTCATTCTTAATCAAAAACGGATTTTCCAGAGGAAACATTGACACTACACTTTTCAAGAAAAATGATAAAAATGATTTACTCATAGTTCAAGTGTATGTTGATGATATAATATTTGGTTCAACCAATGAAAAAATGTGTGATGCCTTTTCAAAACTTATGCAAAGTGAATTTGAAATGAGCATGATGGGGAAGTTGAGATACTTTCTTGGTTTACAAATCAAGCAGCATGATGATGGCATTTTTATTTGTCAAGAAAAATATACAAAAGACCTTTTAACAAAATATAAAATGAATGAAGCCAAAATCATGACTACTCCCATGCATCCATCTTCTTCATTGGACAAAGATGAAAATGGAAAATCTGTCTCTGAAAAAGAGTATAGAGGAATGATAGGTTCTTTGTTATATCTAACTGCGAGTAGGCCTGACATTGTATTCGCAGTAGGATTATGTGCTAGATTTCAATCTGCACCCAAAGAATCACATTTAACAGCAGTAAAACGCATTTTTAGATATCTTGTTGGTACTACTAATCTTGGCCTTTGGTATAGAAAAGGTTCACATTTTGATCTTGTAGCCTATTGCGACGCTGGAGATAAAACTGAACGTAAAAGCACAAGTGGAGCATGTCAGTTCCTGGGTGAAGCATTGATAAGCTGGTCTTGTAGGAAACAAAACACAATAGCTTTATCAACCACCGAAACTAAATATGTTTCAGCATCAAACTGCTGCTCACAAGTAATTTGGATTAAAAATCAACTTGAAGACTTATCTGTAAGTTACTCAAGTATTCCAATTTATTGTGATAATACTAGTGCTATCAATTTATCTAAAAATCCCATTCAGCACTTACGATCAAAACACATTGAAATAAAACATCATTTTATCCGTGATCATGTAAGTAAGAAAAACATTGAATTAATCTTTGTTGATACCCAAAATCAACTTGCTGATATATTTACAAAGCCTCTAGTTGAGGATAGTTTTAATTCAATTAAGAAAAGATTGAAAATCATGAGAAATCCAGAGAAATCTCATTAAAATTTTGCTTCTGCAGAAAACGGAGAACGTTTATCAATCTCCGTTTTTCAGTCAACTTTCTCCGTTTGAGAAAACAACTTTCTCCTTTGCGTGTCACTTCTTCTCTGCGTAGGCAAAAGGAAAAAGGGAGTCTTGGCATTTAATGCTCTTGTCCCCTGCCTCCAAAAAACTCCCTGACACACTGTCAAAGTGAGGCGTTGCATCTTCTCAATCATCCTTCCCTAGGTTTCACTCATCATTACTTATTTCCTTCTAAATAAGCAACTTTGCCTCTGGAGTTTCTCAGGAACCCTTCAAATCCTTCTCTTCATCTTCCTCTAAACCCTTCTTCCTCTCTGAAAAAACTCCAATGGCAAGAACAAAATCTAGTGCTCGTAAAAATGCATATGTTGAATCACCATCACCACCACCTTCTTCTCCGTTCCAAAATCGCTCACCTTCTCCTCTACCCAGACCTTCTCCTATTAAAATGCCCTTCTCTTCATCAGAATCTTCATCTTCATCATCAAGGGAATCAAGCCTTATCCCTCTCCCTCTTAGACCACTCGCAACGATTTTCCCTTCTTCTCACTCTCAATCTGTACCAAACACTGCTTAAGTTCCACCACACTTGAGAAATACAACTAAACCCCCAAAACGAAGGTCTATGAGAGTTCTCGCTGGAATAGGGACATCTAAACCTAAAAATACTGATTCTCCCATGTTCATAATCTCTGACTCTGATGAGGAAGAAATTGATGTTCCTCCATCCAATACCCCTCTAGCAACCTCTCAGCAAAAGACACCCCCAACACAGAGGCAAACTATGTCTTCTGAACCTTCATTTACAACTCCTCCTAACCAGAAGAGGAAGAATATAAATGAAATCTTCTCTCCATCAAAACCATCTCAACCCCCTTCAAAAACCATGAAAAAGAAATCCACCATAACCCTATCTCAATTTCTTGCTAAAAAGAAATTAAAAAACCCTCAGAGAAGCAAATCAAGGGCTCCAAAACTGACCAATCAGAAGTCTTCTCCTTCTATTGAAAAAACTCCAGAACGTTCTCCATTATGTGAACCATCTCCTTCTGCCCCCCAAAATGCTCCTTCTGCCCCCCTAAAATTCTCCTTCTGCCCCTCAAAACTCTCCACTCCACAATACCAACAACATTCCTCTGATTCCCTCCTCTGCATCTAAACTATTCAAAGAGAAATGGGCTCAATGCCCTATTGGAGTGGGAAGAGTTGTCATGTTTGACAACCTGATTGTTGATAGAAACGCTGTAAAACATCACACTGATGTTTTAGGCTGGACCTCCTTTCCTCAGATATCAGAATGTTATTACCCAGATGTCATCAGGCTTTCTACTGTCAAGCAAGGACTTTTTCTGATAAGTCCTTGATCATCTCCAAGGTCAAGGGGATAGAAATAATCCTAACCCCAGAATCCTTGGCCTCTATTGTGAACCTTCCTACTGAAGGCCCTGCTATTTATGGAGATAAATGGTATGGAGCTTTAAATCTGAACAAGACAGAGGTGCTCTCTGATCTTTTCCAAGAAGGGTCTACGCGTCAACTCTCAACCTTCCTCAAACCCTTTCCAAAAATCTTAAACAGCATCAGCCACCATACCATACTTCCTCACTGTGGAAGTCATGAGTATGTATCTGACAATGATGCCCTAATAATCCATTATCTCATAAACTGCAAACGTCTCAACCTTCCCCACATCATCATCCATCACATGATAGCTGCAGCAAATAAGGATTACAGGAAAAACACTGTACCTTATGGGATGATTATGACCAGAATCTTCAGGCACTTTCAAATCCATCTCAGTAATGAGAAGATTCTGGTCAAAATCTCCAGGTTTTCTTCAAAGAATATTTCTCACATGAAGAAAACTTCTTCTGAGACAAGTGCTCCTTCATCTTTCTTTCCACCTTCAGTGAAAAGGAAGCGCTCCTCAAGGAGAAGAGCTGTTGCTCCAGCTCCAACCCCAGCCTTACCACAGCCCTTTCAAGAACTTCCTGAAGCAGCAGAAACTGCTCAAGAATGTTCAACTGAAAACTGAGAAAGTTCACTTGCCCAACCAAACCATCCCCACACTTTCTCTGTTTTTCCCCAACCTTCAACCTTGTCCTCCACAGACTTTCTCCATTACATCCATTCACCCATTGATGACATGTGCACCCTTCTTCCAGATCAGCACGTCTCCTCCATGTCACCACTATTCATTTCCCCCCAGAAAACTAGTCCCTCACTCTTTGGGATAAGTCAATTTTTGACTTTTTCTGATATACCTGGACCCTCCATTAACAGAAAT
Source organism: Cicer cuneatum (assembly GCA_037974295.1). Classification (NCBI taxonomy): domain Eukaryota; kingdom Viridiplantae; phylum Streptophyta; class Magnoliopsida; order Fabales; family Fabaceae; genus Cicer; species Cicer cuneatum. Next base: position 9,144,542 of record JBBPBO010001986.1, read on the forward strand.
CCATCTCCAATCCCTCACCTTCTGCCTCCACTCATCTTGCTTCTGCTATGCCTCCTCCTCCTCCACCAAAGGAACCTACAAACTCTGAGATCATGGCTGCCCTTCAAACCATTATGGCACGCCAGACTCAGCAGGATTAGAGTCCACCCTCATGCGCACATGGATGATAGAGCAACTTGCTCCAAAGCTTGGACTTGTTCCTCCTCCTGTTCATCCTTCTCCTTCTCCTCAACCTGTTGCTGATCCTGCCAAATCCTCTTCTTCAGAAGGATCTTCACCATCGTTGGCATCTTAGGATCTTTTTCTCCTACCTTTTTGTTATGACAAAGGGGGAGAATTAATTTGAAGATTTTAGATTAAGTTTAAGCTTTTTAAATTAGATAGAAGTCCTTTTGTATATGGTACTTCTGTATATCTTCTGACTTAATCTCACTATGTAATTATCAATTGATATCATCTAATGAAAAGTCTTTATTACGAATCTATTTTGCTGAAATGATTTATCTCTTGAAATTTCATGATTTATCTTCTGTCAAAATTAAATTACTGCACAAATTTTAGGGGAGCTTTCAAGCTCTTTCAAAATTAGAATCAAAATTAAAATCTAAATTAACATGTTTGTCATCATCAAAAAGGGGGAGATTGTTAAAACAAACTCTCATTTTTAAAGTTTTGATGAAAATAAACAAAGGTTAATTAAAGATTGTTAATTATGATTCTAAATGTATTGTTAATTTAATCTGTGCTTAATTGAAAGATAGGTTTCAAAAGAATAAAAAAAACAGCATAAACAAAGGCAGAGAACATTCTTCACATATTCTGGAAAACGGAGAATGTTCGCCAGGCTGTGACAACATAAAGACCAAACTTTCTCCATCACTTAATTGAAGTTATTGTCTCTGGTATTTACATCAGTATTAAGAGTACATGACAAGGAACAGATGTGATCAATTACAATCAAAAGAAACCATTCGAATCACAAAGAAAAAAGGCCATGAATCAAGCTGCCCAAGCAGAAACTGAACACTCTCCAGTTCTGCTGTCAAGACTGATAAACAATCTTGACAATGTACAATGCATCAAGACAGTTTCTGACATGTGTTGGTGTCTGATACCAACACAACATCGAAACACGTGATTACATTCAACTAACACAATTTTTTAAATTATTATCGATGTTCGTGCTTATATCTCTATCAATGTCTTGTTTGGTATCTATGTCTATGTCGATAGGTATAGTGCCTTCCTAACTAATGCATATATGTATATGTGTACATATTATCCATGAAGTGATTTTAGAATGCTAGATTGCCATGGTAAATGACTAATGTGCTCTACGTTGTCAAGAAATTTAGTTGATGGCAAGTTCACATTATATTCCAATTATTTAATGGGGCAGCCAGCCGAGAATACGAGACTCCTATTAGATGAGGTCTAAGGATGATATGTGTGTTTGCACTTTATACTCAAAAGCGGAGAGATTGTTTTCAGGATTTGCACGTGTGACTTCAAGGACACAAAGGCAGCAACCTTACTATTGCATCAAGGCTCACCTCTATATTCTATTTATTAATACAAAGTAATTTTGAATGATATGACCCTATACTTGTATTGAAATTTTTAAGATGTTCCTGTTAAAAAAACTTAACTCCCCATGTGCTGATGACCGATGTATCACTGATATTTTAGTATCAACCATACCTTTATTTCAGCTACATTACGATTCTACAAATACTATTTATTATGTCTTTAAATTTGCTATATGGAGACTATTAAAAGCACATTCTATGTATTAGAATTGAATAGTTAGTAATAGTATCCTTCATGTACAATTTCTAATTTTAATTATTGATATAGGTGTCTTTTTGTCTCTTTTCCTCTTCATTTGAACTGTGATTTAGGATATTCTCTGGTGTTCTTATTCAATGGGATAAATCCTTATCCTAAAGTCATTTGTATTACTTGCATATATATCATTTTACTTTATCATAGTAGATATGACGGTTGTTCTTCGCAAAGGACTCTATGTGTAAACTCTGCAGGTAGTTTTATAAATTTGCATTTTGAGATTATTTATACACTTATACCTTGTATTCTCAACAAAATAACTCATCCTTTAATCAGAGTTAGACGTGGAGATGCCATGTGAACAACCTCAATTATATTATTTTGCCATAATAAGTAATTTTTCACTATCTTCACTTTCTATTATGTGACTTTCAACTCGCATTGAGATTCATCTCGTTATCCTTTCTTTTCTTAGATAGTAAATTGCACTCAGCTATAATTATTTGTTTTCAAGCTTTGTTTCTTATTCTTATCTTTGATTTCATATATTGTTAGCAACTTGATTGCATAATAAGAAAAATGAATTCATATGTTATTCATTTCTTATTCAAATACTTAAAAGTAAATTCATTTCTAATTAGCTAGCATTCTGAAAATTCATATCAAAGAGAAAATACTTCGACATGTACCTTCTTTTTTATTACAATTATAAGCTCCACATCCTGAAAAACCACTATTGTTCCTCCATTTCATTTATTTAATTTGTTTTCTCAAGGCCTCTTGATATCTTCAATGATTTTAGCTCATCTATTAACTGCATCAAATTGTTGTAAGAGGATCCACCCTCCTCTATACTCTTCTTGGCTGCATCACCAAATTTTCTTGCTCTCCTCCTCATTTCTATGCTCTTTTCTTCACTTCCCATCAACAGTGCCACAGCCTTTGCAATCTCTTCCCTTTTCACCACTGAATCTTCACCTACACTAGCCCAAAATTTGTTTACTTTTGATCCAACAGGGACTCCGATTTTCAAGACATCAACAAGCAACTTCTCATTGTAAAATTGCTCAGCAAACATTGGCCATGTGATCATTGACAAACCAGCACTCAAGCTTTCAAGGATTGAGTTCCAACCACAGTGAGTCACAATGCCTCCAGTTGCAGGGTGATCCAATAACAAAGGTTGTGGTGCCCAGTTCCATATGATATAGCCCTTTTTGCTTTCTTTCATCCTTTCCTCAAAATCTTGCAGGAAACTACCTTCATCTTCATCTTTTCTCCTAACAACCCAAATAAAATTATGACCTGAATTTTCAAGCCCATGAGCTAGTTCAACAAGCTGAGCATGAGGGAGCCTTGTCAGGCTTCCAAAACTTACATACAACACAGAATCATCAGGCTTAGAGTTTAGCCAATTTAGCAATTTTGACTCTCCTACAAGGTCTTCACTGTGTCTCTTTTCAACATCACCCTTGTTAATCCATGTTGAAACTGGTCCTACACTCCATGCTTTGATCCCCGTTGTGCTCTTGTAAAGTTGCTCATAATCACATTCAAGCTCATGAAAGCTATTGTACAGTGTTCCATAGCTTCTTCCCTCTGATTCATATACTGCATCAAAATGATCTGAGAATTCATTCCTTGTCATCACCCCTTCTTGTAGTTGTAGACAAGTAATTTCAATGTTATGTGGAAGGCCAGGAATTGAAAATGTCTGGGTATCAGAAACTAAATCTTCATGAGGCTTATACTTTCTAACAAAATGAGCAGAACAACTTGAGAAGTAGCTTGTGCTGTAATAGTAAAGCCTTGGAATGCTTAGTTTTGCAGCTGATTCTACTGTCCAAGGGTAAAACATATCTGAGACTATACAATCTGGTTGGAGCTTGTGGAACAGAAGCTCAATTTGATCCTTGAGCATTTCAATTCCATGAATGATTTTACCAAGAATTTCTGAGGAAGTTGCATCTTTGATGTTTTCCACTCCATCAGGGAGACCAGCTTGAGCTGAAGGGAACTGAATAAGCTGAGTTTTGATGGGGTGTCCTGAATTGAAATCACTGTTTATGGCTTTTTGGAAAGATGAAGCATTAGCATGTGTAGTGATGATTGTGACATTAGCACCATGTTTGGCAAATAGTCTTGCTGTGTCAATCATGGGAATCATATGACCAGGAGTTGGATATGGAAGAAATATTACATTGAGTTGTTGGGATTGAGATTCCATATTTATGACAGGTTGAGATGAAGAACACTACTCATGCAATTGTTAAGGGGTAACTTGAATAAGTAGTCAAGTCTGTTTTTGTCTTATTTAATCATTGGAATTAGTTTATAGTTAATTTGTCTCCTCTTATTGTTCTTTTCATTTTGTATTTGTTGGAATAAAAACGATTAGATTAGTTTATTAAGGTGTTTGGAGTTATTAACTCTATTCATAAAAAAGATTGGTTTATTAAGGTTCAATAATGGAGTACTGAATAGCATATTTTAAGATGAAACAGTTTAACATAGAAGCATGTCTATTTTTGTTTTGTTATATCTTGTGTTGGGGTAGGGCTAGAAATGAGTCGAGTTGAGTCAAACTTGGCTTAGCTCGACTCGACTTGTCTAGAATTTGTTTGGTTCAAAACTCGACTCAAGTTTGATATAAACTTTTGTTTTAGTTCGAAGTCGACTTGATTCAAGTTCTTGAACAATTCGTTTCGATAGCTCAAATTACATAATTCAAAAGTCAAAAAATTTAAATCTTTCTACCTTTTAAATTAGTAATTTAATTGTAGTTTTTACATAAAATAATTGTATAACTGACAAATAAAAAAATGTTTATTAGATCTATTAAAAAATTCATATTTATAACTTAAAATTAATTATCACTGTGCTTCAAATAATTATTAATTATAAGTCTCTTTTGCATAATTCTCAACTAAATAGAATCAACAGTTCGACATCCAAAATCTTACTTCAAAAATCTAACTATGACAAACATATTTAATCATATATAGAATTTGATGTAGGAGGGTTCGCTACAAGAATCAAGGAAGAAACGGCTTTGCGGGGAAATGTATAAAAAGATCGTCCAGTATCAGATTGCCTATTATTATACCTTTCCGAAAAGGGAATCGCGCCACGAACACAACTCATCGCTTCGCCATGATGTATGGGCTCCAGAACCGTTTTGAGCTCGTCTTGGGCCTCAAAACAATCGTTTTAGTTTTCCCGTAATTTCGGGCTTTTCTGTTTTACAGCCGCTTTAGTTTTTCCTTTAATTTAGGGCTTTTCTGTTTTACCTAATTCTCGTACTAGGGTTTCTATTATCTATTTAAAGACTTTCTATGTTGTAACAAAAGGGTATCTTTTAATAAAATAATTAATTTTGAGAGTTTTTCTCTTCTCTGGTGGATTCCAGAACTTGTTCTTTTTTTAGGATTAGCGCTTGCTAACCCTTTGCGATTTCCGACTGCGTCAGGTGGTATCAAAGCCCCCTAAATTAAAGGAAAAACTAAAGCGGCTGTAAAACAGAAAAGCCCAAAATTACGGGAAAACTAAAACGACTGTTTTGAGGCCCAAGACGAGCTCAAAACGGTTCTAGAGCCCATACATCATGGCAAAGCGATGAGTTGTGTTCGTGGCGCGATTCCCTTTTCGGAAAGGTATAATAATAGGCAATCTGATACCGGACGATCTTTTTCTGCATTTTCCCGCAAAGTCGTTTCTTCCTCGATTCTTGCAGCGAACCCTCCTACATCAGTCTCCTCCACCTCCAAAGAACTCGACCCCGAGTTCATACCAGGGTAAAGGGCAGCATCCTCATGGAACTCATAAATATCAGCCACATTAAAGGTTTTGGAAATATTCATGGATTCCAGCAAGTCGATCACATAAGCGTTGTCATTGATCTTCTTCAGCACCTTGAAAGGCCCGTACTTGCGAGGCTGAAGCTTCATGTAAGTGCCAACTGGGAACCTCTCCTTTCGCATGAACACCATCACATCATCTCCCACAGCAAAAACCTTGACTCTCCTGCGCTTGTCAGCAGCGGCTTTGTTCTTCTGCCCAGTAGCTTCTAACTTCGCCCTGACAGTCTCCTTAACGGCTTGCACATCCTTGGCCATACTTTCAGCTGCAGTACTCACCCCATTAGCCTTGGGTAGTACCACCAGATCAACCACATGCCGCGATGGAGAAGTATAAACCAGAGAGAAAGGCGATTTTCCTGTAGCTGAGTGCACTGCGCTGTTGTAAGAAAATTCGACCTGGGGTAAAGCCAGATCCCACTGCTTCGGCTTATCCCCGCAAATACTCCGAATCATGTTCCCCAGGGTTCGGTTGGTGACCTCTGTCTGCCCATCAGTTTGAGGATGAGCTGTAGAACTCCTATTCAGCGCAGTACCAAACATCCGCCATAGAGTAATCCAGAAATGGCTGAGGAACTTGGTGTCTCGGTCTGATGTGATGGACCTGGGAACACCATGCAAACGCACAACCTCCTTGAAAAACAATTTGGCTATGTTGGATGCATCTGCGGTCTTCTTACAAGCAATAAAGTGTGACATCTTTGAAAACCTGTCAACCACCACAAACACAGAATCTACTCCTCGCTGTGTACGAGGTAACCCCAATACAAAGTCCATCGAAAGATCTAACCAGATATCATCAGGAACAGGTAATGGCATGTAAAGACCAGTGTTCTGAGGCTGACCCTTAGAAACCTGACAAGTGTAGCAGCGCTTGACGATAGCACCCACGTCACGGCGCAGACGAGGCCAGTAATACCGCTCCTCCAGACTGGCGATGGTTTTGTCTCTCTCCAAATGACCTCCAAGACCGCCACCATGCAGATCTCGAATCAGCTTCTCCCTCAAAGAAGAATTAGGAATGTAGAGTTGATTCCCCTTGAACAGGCAGCCTTCTCGAATATGAAAATCAGCGCTGGGATGCTGATTTGTACACTTGAGCCACAACTCCTTGAACTCAATATCAGACTCATATAGTTCCTTCAGCAACTCAAAACCCACAATCTCCTGAGCTAAGGTAATCAACAAGGAAGCTCTCCTACTCAACGCATCTGCTACTTTGTTCTGGGCGCCTGATTTGTGCTGAATGATAAATGGGAATTTCTGCAGAAAACTAACCCAGCGAGCATGCATCTTGTTTATCACCTTCTGACTATGGAGGAACTTCAGGGCAAAGTGGTCAGTGAACAAGATAAACTCCCTCTGAATCAAATAATGCTCCCATTGCCTCAAAGCTCGAAAGACTGCATAAAACTCCTGGTCATAAGTGCTCAACTTCTGCCTAGCGTCGCTCAGTTTTTCACTAAAGAAAGCCACTGGTCGCTTCTCTTGTGAAAGTACAGCACCTACCCCTTCTCCACTGGCATCACACTCCACCTAGAATATCTTGTCGAAGTCAGGTAAAGCGAGAACTGGTGCCGTGCAAAGCTTCTCCTTGATCATCGCAAAGCTCTGCTCTTGTTCAGGTCCCCACTGGAATTTTCCTTTCTTAAGACACTCGGTGATAGGCGCAGTAATGGTGCTGAAGTCGCGCACAAACCTCCTATAGAAAGTAGCCAGGCCATGGAAACTGCGTATTTCCGTCACAGTTTTAGGTGCAGGCCAGTTTCTAATAGCACTCACCTTCTCTTCATCCACCTGAATCCCATCTTCACCGACAACAAAACACAGAAACAACAGCTTGTTGGTACAGAAGGTGCACTTCTTCAAGTTGATGTATAACTGGTTCTCTTGCAAGACCTATAGTAGTTGCTTCAAATGCCCTAGATGATCCTCCTTGGTTTTGCTATAAATCAAAATATCATCAAAGTAAACTACCACAAAAGAGCCAGTAAAAGGACAAAGAACCTGATTCATTAGCCTCATGATAGTACTGGGGGCGTTGGATAACCCGAAAGGCATGACCAACCACTCGTAAAGGCCATCCTTGCTCTTGAAAGCCATCTTCCATTCATCTCCGGGTCTAATTCGGATCTGATGATAACCACTCCGTAGATCTATCTTCGAAAACAACTTAGACCCCGATAACTCATCAAGCATGTCCTCCAGACGAGGGATGGGAAACCTGTACCTGATCGTTATCTTGTTGATGGCTCTGCTGTCAACGCACATCTGCCACTAATTGTTCTTCTTAGGGACCAAAAGCACTCGAACTGCACATGGGCTCATACTCTCTAATGAACCCTTTCTTCAGTAAATCCTCAATTTGTTCCCGCAATATCTCGTTCTCCTTGGGACTCATGCGGTAATGAGGTAGGTTCGGCAGGCTGGAACCTGGAATTAAATCAATCTGATGTTGAATATCTCGCATAAGAGGCAAGTCGTTGGGTAGCTCATCCGAGTTCAACTCCCCAAAATCCGTCAAGATTTCCTGTACCTCTTTCGGTGGTTCAGGCTCCTCTTTCATTGCACTCAGCAAACCCTTGACCACCATTGGGCAAAACCACTCAGTTTCCCTGAAGGCTTCAGTCAAATCATGCTTATCCTGCGTCATAACAAGAAAACTAGACTTCTCCTTCCCTGTTCGTCTATTAAAACCAGAAACCGGGGCCATAGCTATCTTGTGCCTTTCCCAGGTGAACATCATCACATTATCTCTGCCTTTATACGTGATATCATTGTCATACTGCCAAGGTCGCCCCAGTAGGACATGACACACATCCATATTTAGAACATCACACACTACCTCTTCCTTGTAATGCCTTCCGATGGAAATAGGCACCTTGCAAGTCTTCGTCACCTTGACTTGCGAACCCTTACTCACCCAGCCCAAAGCATAAAGCTTGGCATGCGGTTCTGTCGGCAACTCTAGGTATTCCACCAGCTTTTGGGAGACCAAGTTCTCTGTACTCCCGTTATCCACGATCAGGTTACACACCTTATTCTTAATAGAACAGTGTGTTCTAAAAAGATTCTTCCTTTGCCCCTCTTCCTTTGAAGATAATAGGACTCTCTGCAACACAAAATTCATTGCTTCTTCAGCGAACTCAACACCGTCATACTCGTTGTTTTCTTCCTCTTCCTCAGATTCCTCATTCAAAACTGCATCCGTTCTCCTGGAAGGACAAACATTCGACTTGTGACCCTGCCCACCACAACGGAAACACTTATCTTCCGTCGGTTTCGCGTATGGGTTGGCTGACTTCTGGTTCGCCCTCTTGTTGTTGGACGTAGCACTACTGGTTCCACCAGTTTCCTTTGCTGAAAAGTTAGAATCCTTAGCAGCAACACCTTTATCCTTATCACCAGCAACTTCAGAATTACCCTGCGGAGTGAATCTGCGAAAAGATGAGAAATTTCTGGGGGATTTCTCCACCAGTTCCGCTTTCAAGGCTAACGTAGAGGCCTCCGTCACGGTCCAGACAGTCTGCAGACCCATCTTCTCCTGTATCGACCCCTTCAAGCCATTAATATAGCGAGTCACCTTCTGACCCTCAGTTTCCCCTAGTTCGTTGCGTTCTGAGAAATGCAGGAACTCTGTTATATACTCGGTCACGCTCCTTCTACCCTGAACGCAATCGATATACATCTTGTATAGAATCTGCTCATAATCTTCAGGCAAGAAATGCTCCAGCATCGACTGTTTCATTCGCCTCCACGTTCTGATTGGCACTTTCCTCTGGTGCTGCCTCTGAACAACAAGCTTATCCCACCACACAGCAGCGGTACTCTTCAATCGAATTGCCACCATCTTCACTTGCTTGTTTTCTAGTACACCCATCAGGCGAAGAACCGATCAACTTCAATCTGCCAATCCAGAAACTCTTCAACCCCCATAGTTCCATAGAACAACGGGATGTCAGCCTTGACTCTGTAGTCGTTGCGATTCTGTTGATTATCGAAACCCTAATTCTCCTCCTGGACCTCTTCTTTGGAACTAGAGTCCGGTTCAACACGAGCCTGCAAGCCTCCATGTGGACGCCTGGGCGGTTCGTCTCTCCTGCCTCTGTCCATCCTATTATATATGGCGTTCACTTGAACCGTCGAAGCCGCTACCTGAGTCGTCATCTGCGTAGTCAAAGTAGTAAGGGCCGCGGTAAAAGCCGCAGTGATACCCTCGATGTCTGCTCTTGTGACTGGTTGATCTCCCATGGCTGTTCAAGCTACGAAAAGAAACAGGAGAAAGCCTGCTCTGATGCCACCTGACGCAGTCGGAAATCGCAAAAGGTTAGCAAGCGCTAATCCTAAAAAAAGAACAAGTTCTGGAATCCACCAGAGAAGAGAAAAACTCTCAAAATTAATTATTTTATTAAAAGATACCCTTTTGTTACAGCATAGAAAGTCTTTAAATAGATAATAGAAACCCTAGTACGAGAATTACGTAAAACAGAAAAGCCCTAAATTAAAGGAAAAACTAAAGCGGCTGTAAAACAGAAAAGCCCGAAATTACAGGAAAACTAAAACGACTGTTTTGAGGCCCAAGACGAGCTCAAAACGGTTCTGGAGCCCATACATCATGGCAAAGCGATGAGTTGTGTTCGTGGCGCGATTCCCTTTTCGGAAAGGTATAATAATAGGCAATCTGAGACCGGACGATCTTTTTCTGCATTTCCCCGCAAAGCCGTTTCTTTCTCGATTCTTGCAGCGAACCCTCCTACATCAGAATTAGTGAGAAATATTATGTAAGTATTATATAAATTTTCGAGTCAGATCATTTTTCAAACAAATTGAACTATATATAGTTCAAGTCTCATTATTTAACTATTGTATTTGTTTTGGCTAATTTGAGACTTTTTCGTCCACCATGGCTTGCCATTATGTCACTACGGTCTCTATGTATCTTGTGACATTACATTATTTTAAAGAGACATTTCAGAGTTGTTTTAGTTCTTTATATTATTTTAAAGAGACATTTCAGTAAAGTTTTAATCCCTCATAGTACTTTTATAAGAACAACTCACATTTTAGTTTTTGACAATACTTGACTATCAGATTTTTCTTATAAAAAAAAATAGAACTTATCACAACTTACATTTTAGTTCCCATCAATACTTTTTAGGGACATTTTAATCTCTCTATACATTCTTATACATCACATGTAAATTGATAGCTAAGGCATATTTTAGAAGAAATTAGGTACCACAAAGAAGATTCTTCTAGAATATACCTTTGGTGTCTTATCATAAATGAGTAAATTATCGATTTAGTTTTTATTAATTTAATCGTCACTTTTATTGAAATTTTAAAATAGTCCATAATTTTTCAAAACATTAATTAGTTTGATCCCTCCGTTACTCTTTATTTGTTAATGGAGTTAACTGCGATGATGTGTCACATTAACCGCATTATGACGACAATGCCAAAGACTAAATTAAAATATAGACTAAATAGCACCCGTTGTCCTTTAACTTAATTTCAGTTAACGTTTTAGTCATTTATCTTCTTTTTTTTCCCGATTTGGTCATTTATTTTAATTTTAAGTGACAATTTGATCTTTTACGTTTTAAAATGTCAACAATGTTATCCTTTTTTTTTACAAAAATTCAAAAACTTCATCAAAATTTTCAACAAAAATCCATAAAATTATTTATATTCTTCAATATAATACAAATTTCATCAAATTCGAAACTCAAATCTTCAAATAAAATATCGTGCGCCTCCAATACCAAACGGGAAGGCACAGGAAAGTCAATCATCGCATAGCTGTGCTCCACGTAGTGCACCACTCCGTTAGTCCTACAAGTCCTCTTCAATCTCCCCGTGTACGTAGCCCTGCTTGAGATGGGGTCGTATACCCAAGCAGTAGGCACGGAGCAATCAATGAAATCGAGCGACGTTTCCGTCGTCTGGGGACCCACGTGTGACATGGGTTTGGGGGGCATCTGAGGGCAAAGCCCAAATTCTACATATAATAGTAAAGGGTCACCGACCGAAATTAACAATTAACATGTAGCATATATCTCACAGTAACAAATATATCCATGGCATATCATATAACAATGATGAAAGATAAAGATGCTCATTTTGAAATTTCATGACATGTATGCCTTTTCCAAACAGCAACCAATTAATATGGAAAATATGTTGTAAGTACAACCAACACTCCAGCAATTACAATAATTTATCATAAATTCAGATTTTATAAAGTACTCACACACATCAGTTTCCAATCATCATCATATAACCAAATCGTGACCCACCGGTCAATCACCCTGATGCAATATGAATATGCTCATGTATTCAACTTCTTGGAATTTCCAAGGTGCAGTCGCTCAACAGACCAGCACAATTTAAATATGTTTGACTTTAACGGCCCTCAAGACCAGGGTGCAATCGCTCAACAGATCAGTACCAGTGCAGTCGCTCAACAGACTAGCACTCGTGTAGTCGCTCAACAGACCAACACGTTTAACATATACCAAGGTACAATTGCTCAACAGATCAGTACAGTGCAGTCGCTCAACAGACCAGAACTCGTGCAATCGCTCAACAGATCAGCACGTTTTTGCGCATTTCAGGGTACAGTCGCTCAACAGACCAGTACCAGCGCAGTCGCTCAACAGACCAGCACTCGTGCAGTCGCTCAACAGATCAACACGTTTACGCATTACTCTGTGGCCCATCGCGGGTACCACCTGACTATGCAATGCATGAATATGAAGTGTTTTCTCTTCACTGAAAACAGTATGCAACATCAGTAAAATTCATGTCTTTCCATCATTTCTCAAAAGATATCAACACAACCAATTTCATTAGCATTACATCATAAATCAAACATTCAAACATTTCATCATTTCCACTTCACATCATCTTAAAACTCCATTCTTATTCATCAAAAATCTTCCCTCTGTTTTTCCCAACTCTTAAAATTCATAAAACAGTGTTTAAAACTGAGATTTCTGGAAAACACGAATCTGTATTCGAATACAGTTTCCTTGTATTTGAATACATAAGCCAAATTAGTGCAGAAACAACACTCTGTATTCGAATACAACCTTCTTGTATTTGAATACAGAGGCTGTCACAGTGTAAAAATCAGTATTTTCACAACTTCAGTAGAAGTCTCAAAAGCTTCATCGCTACCACTTCAAACTATCACAAAAAATTCCATTTTAATTCATTACAACCCTTCCCAATATTCCCCAACACTTAGGATTTATAGAACAATGTTTAAAACTTTGGTTTTCTGGAAAAACACGAATCTGTATTCAAATACAGCTCCCTTGTATTCGAATACATAAGCTAAATCTGCAAATTCAACACTATGTATTCGAATACAGAAGACAAAAACAATGTAAATTCAGTATTTTCTCCAACATCATTAAAGGTTTCAAGAGTCTCATCATTTCCTTTGCAAAACTATTTCAAAAACTCCATTTTAAATAATTTCAAACCTTTCCAAAGTTTCTCAACACTTTAAGATTCACATGACAGTGTTTAAAACTTGATTTCCTGGAAAAACACGAATCTGTATTCGAATACAGCTTCCTTGTATTCCAATACAAAAGCTAAAACTTGAGTTTCTGGAAAAACCCGAATTCTATATTCGAATACAGCTCCCTTGTATTCGAATACATAAGCAAAAATTGTGGAAGTTAGCATCCTGTATTCGAATACGAGACTGTCGTAGTCGAATACAGATGCGAATACAGTGTTAAAATTTCACTTCTGTATTCGAATACGACAGAGTCTTAGTCGAATAAAGATGCTAAGTCAGAAGCAAAAATCCTTCCTCTGTATTCGAATACAGAGGCCCGTATTCGAATACAAGTTTGAAAACTTGAGTAAAACAGAAGCTTGGCAGGTTGTATTCGAATACACTCATGCTGTATTCGAATACACCTTCGAATTCAGTGAAAATTTTCCTTAGACTTCAACACATTTTCAAACTTTTTCTTTTGAAAAACCAACAAAACACCAAAACAGATTCATCATTCTTTTGAACCACAAAACTCAGGCATTTTTCATCAATAACAACTTTTCCAGAAAAACATTTTCATCATTTAAAATCCCTTTTCTTTTGAATACATCAGCAACACCAGAACTACATCACAGTTTTGCTTAAATCACCCAAAACAGAATGTCAACCACAGCAAAAAGACATTTTTAACCATTTACATTCTGATCATTTCTCAAAACACATGCATAGTATTTTCCAGTTTTCTCACACAACCAACACAACATGCAAAGCATTTCCAGCTTTCTCACACAACCAACACAACATGCTAAGCATTTCAAGCTTTCTCACACAAACAGAACGACATTAATGCATTCAGCCAAACAGCAACCATCACATAGCAGTAAAACACCAACATAATGCATTTTCGCATTTTATAACAACAAGCACAACAGTTTTGTCAACACATACATTTTTATCATTTCCAAACTGACATGCCAAGCATTTTCTAGTTTTCCCACATAAACAGAACAACGTTAATGCATTCAATCAAACAACAAACATCACAGAACTTTTAAAACATCAACAGAATGCATTTTTTTTCATTCTTTTAAAATGTCATTGCAAAACAGTTTTTCTTCAAACAAGGATGAAACATCAGTAATGTCATGGCAGTTAAGCATTTACAGCCCTAATGCAGCTAGAAGGTGGAAGGTGCCCTTACCCTTGTTGCGTTTCTGCTACGGCTCACGTTTCTGCGTCAAAAATCAACGAAACTTCCGCTTGCGTTTGCTGCTACGAAAATGGGTTCTCTAGCTCCAGAATGACGAGGGGAACAACTTTTGTACTGGGGGTTTTCTGGTTTGGTGCTTGGATTTCCAATTAATGTCACTTTTGAGGAACTCCCTCTTTTTTTTTTTTTGAACGTGAACAGGAATCAGAATGGGAAGGGAAGGGAGAAGGTGGGTACTGTTACATGCAGTAAGGGAGGAGGAATGGGTTTCTGACTTTGCCCTTCCTTCTCACTCCTATATATAGGCTTGTGTGGGTGCCACCTCACTCGACACTTGTCCGATCCTCAGCACTTAACCAGTCTTGTCGCAATTAGCCGATAATCCCTTAATTAACTGCCCGATAATTTAATTACTCGTAATTAAATTAATTTACTCTTCATCCAATAATCTTAATTCATCTTCCAAAATAAATATTTATTATATATATATATATTCACTCAAAACATACATATATTAAATATTTTACAATTATTCCCAAAATACACTTAATATTAATTCCATAATTTTAATTTTAAATTTAAAGGTGTTACACTTTTTATCCGTAAGCATTGTAAATGTTTTGCACTTGTAATTTATTTTTTTGAAACCATTTACATTTGATATTTTAATCTGGACCAAGTCTGGACTAATGCTTATGTTCTGGACTAATGTCATATCCTTTGATGATGTTATTTTTCCTCTGATATCCTCTGGAAGTGTATCCTCTGGCGTATCCTCTGGTGACATACTATGGTATCCTTTGGTGTATCCTCTAGTGTATCCTCTGGTGACATCCTCTGGTATCCTCTAGAGGTGTATCATCTGGTATCATCTGGAGGTGTATCCTCTGGTATCCTCTGGAGATGTATCCTCTGGTATCATCTGGAGGTGTATCCTCTGGTGACATCCTATGGTATCCTCTGGTGTATCCTCTAGAGGTGTATCTTCTGGTGTATCCTTTTATATCCTCTGGAGGTGTATCCTCTGGATGCATCCTCTGGCACTGTAACTGTTTTGTCTCTTGTATTTGTAATTTTTTTTTGAAACTATTTACAGCACTTGTGGGCAAAAGCGTTGTAAATGTACTTGTATTTTATTTTCATTGTACTTGTATTTTATTTTGCATTTTACAGTACTTGTGATATAATATCCATAATTAAAAAAATTATATGATGAATTATATAATCATAAAATCAAATACTGATCAGTTCTGGAAGGTCAAGTTATTACATGAAATTTTACACAATGAGTATAGATAATTACATGACTTATATAAAACACATAAACACACTTAAGATGCCCTTCTTCTTTTCCTGGTGGGATTCACATTTGTTTGTCCATTAACGATAAACGATGGATTAATCCAAATTCCCTCATCCTGATCATCTCTAAGATATAAACCATCATCAGTTGAATCAATTTCACATGGTTGTGATGTCGCAAAGAAAATATCATTACCAACATCTTCAACGTTGTTGTTATCATCACTTATTTTATTGGTCGATAGGACAACAGACCATTTATCATCAGCAGGATCAGTGACATAAAACACTTGTTGAGCTTGCGACGCTAAAATAAAAGGTTCATCTTTGTATCCCACCCTCCTAAAATCGACAAGCAAGAACCCTGACTCATCAATCCGAACGCCATTATTATTATCGACCCACTTGCAACCAAAGATGGGACACACAAAACATTGTGTAATCCAACTCACATATGTGCTCGATAACCCCAAAATATGATAGATTTGCAAATATTGGGTTTTTGTCTTTTGCACTTGAGATATGCATCGCTTTAGCTACTAGAGTGACTTCGCTATTTTGCATAGTGGTTTGCTCATCTTGTTTTGTGGTATAAAATGTATAGTTGTTAATTACATAACCGGTGTAAGAAAAGACATGTAAACTCGGGCCATTTGCTAGCCACCTCAATCTCTCTAAAATTGAAACGAGGTCTATATCAAACTTTGAGCTAATGTGATTTTTTAGCCAAGGGATAAAACTTCGATTGTGCTCTCATGTTATCCAATTTTTATTCCTGTTCATGTTCAAACTAGATAACTAGATAACTTTTTCAAGTAAAATGGAACGTATACCTATTGGTAGCAAATGCTCCATTAGAACATGACAATCATGAGTCTTCAAACCTTTTAATTGAGGCCTTTCATACAAACTAAATTTTTTATGTTTGAACTGGATCCTTCTGGAACTTTAACTTTGTGTAGAAATTTACACAAAACAATTTTTTCCTTTCTAGATAGAGTATGAGTGGCTGGAGGTAGATATGTGCGATTTCCTTTCTTTACAGGACCCAATTCATTTCTTATTCCCATATCGACCAAATCCAATCTTGCATTGATGTCATCCTTAGACTTTCCCGGAACACTGAGTAACATACCAATAACACTATCAAAGACATTTTTTTCGATATGCATCACATCGAGAAAATGTCTTATATACAACGACTTCCAATATGGAAATTCAAAGAAAATTGACTTTTTCTTCCACCCAGTTTTGACAAGCTCTCCCGCAAATGGTTTGCCAAATTTATTGGTCAAACCTTGTATTTTTTCCAATATTTGATATCCAGTCGGTGCTTTTGGAGCAGTACCTTCCTCTGATTTTCCATTGAATGCATTTATCCACCCACGATAATGATGACTAAAAGGTAAAAATCTACGATGTCCAAGAAAGACGTTCTTCTTACAATGTTTCAACTGCATCAAATCTGTACTATCTTCACATATAGGACAGGCACACTGACCTTTAATGCTATACCCTGATAAATTACCATATGCTAGAAAATCATTAATTGTGCCGAACAACATAGCCCTCAAATTGAAACATTCTTTCTTATACCCATCATAAATGTAAGTCCCTTAATTTTTAATTAAAATTATGGAATTAATTTTAATTCTATTTTGGGGATATTTGTAAAATATTTAATATATGTATGTTTGAGTGAATATATATATATATATATAAATATTTATTTGGAAGATGAATTAAAATTATTGGGTGAAGAATTAAATTAATTTAATTTCAAGTAATTAAATTAATTGGACCATTAAGTAAGAATTAGTGGCTAATTGCAAGATAATGAAAAGCTGGAAAATCAGACAAGTGGCAAGTGAGGTGGCACCATGAGAGTCTATAAATAGGAGTGAGAAGGATGGTGAAATCAGAACACCATTCCTTCCTCCATACTGCCCATATTGCATGTACCAACTCCATCTCCTCTCCCATTTCTGTCTCTGTTTCTGCCATTCCCGAACTGAAATTTGAAGAGAGGGAAATTCCTCCAAACACCATTAACTGAAATTCCAACCTTCAAACCTGAAAACCCCCAGTAGTAAAGTTAATCCCCACCTCAATACGAAGAGAAAGAACCCATTTTTGCAGTAGCAAACTCAGAGAACAGCTTCACCATTTTTGGACGCAGAAAAGGGAACGCAGCAGGAACAAGAGAAATAGCAGAGCACGCTACAAGGGTAAGGGCACCTTCCAACTTTCTAGTTGCATTGGGGCTGTAAATGCATGTTATTTCAGTTCTGTTTTGAAAGAAAAACATGTTTTCGAAATGACATCTTGAAAAATGAAGAAAATGCATTTTTGTTGATATGTGATGATTCTGTGATGGCTGTTGTTGGTTGAATGCATTAATGCTGTTTTACTTGTGTGAGAAAACTGAAGATGTCTTGCATGTTATTTTAAAGATGGTTAAAATACATGTTCATAAAACTGTTTTAGAAAATAGTTTTAAAAATGCAAAAAAATGCATTTTGTTGGTGTTTTGCTGCTGTGTGATGATTTTTGTTTTGATTGAAAACATTGGTCATGTTCTGATGATTGTAAAAGTTGAAATGCTATGCATGTTATTCTGATGTTTGAGGAAGCTGAAATGCTTTGCATGTTGTTCTGATTGTTTGTAAAAGCTGAAATGCCATACATGTTATTCTGATATTTTGAGAAAGCTGTGATGCTTGCATGTTTGTTCTGATGGTTTCAAAATCTGAATGATTCTGGTGAGTGAACATTCTATTTTCAGGTTCTGGATGATTGGGGTTGGATCCTGATTCCATTTCTGTTTTGTGTGATTCTGGTGGTGTTGATGATTTAAAAGGAAAAAGGATTTTAAATGAGGGAAGTGTCTTCTGGAAAAAAGTGTTGAATCTGTTTTGTTGTTTGGTTGTTGTTTTAAAAGAAAACAGTTTGAAAAGGGTTAAATCTCAGGAAATTTTCACTGGTTTTCGAAGGTGTATTCGAATACAACATGTGCGTATTCGACTACAACCTGTAAAATTTCTGTTTTACTTAAGTTCTCAAACTTGTATTCGACTACGAGCCCTGTAGTCGAATACAGATGAAGAATTTCGTTTCTGTTTCTGGTTCTGATGATCCTTGTGTGGATCATTCCGTTTCTGTTTCTGGTTCTGATGATCCTTGTGTGGATCATTCTGTTTCTATTTCTGGTTCTGATGATCCTTGTGTGGATCATTTCGTTTCTGTTTCTGGTTTTGATGGTCCTTGTGTGGATCATTTCGTTTCTATTTCTGGTTCTGATGATCCTTGTGTGGATCATTCTGTTTCTGTTTCTGGTTCTGATGATCCTTGTGTGGATCATACTGTTTTTGTTTCTGGTTCTGATGATCCTTGTGTGGATCATTTCGTTTCTGTTCTGGTCCTGATGTGAACCATTCTATTTCTGTTTCTGATGATTCTGATAATCATCATGTTTTTCTGCTTCTGATGATTCTGATCATCATCATGTTTCCTGCTTATGATGATTCTGATAATCATCATGTTTTTCTGCTTCTGATGATTCTGATCATCATCTTGATTCTTGCTTCTGATGATTCTGATAATCATTATGTTGTTTCTGCTTCTAGTGATTCTGGCATGAACCATTCTGCGCTTCTTCTGATCAATTCTGAATGAAGTCTGGGCGAAGTCTGAGTTATTCAAAATTCGATTGTCATGCCATGTTCTGGTCAAATTATCTTCTGGATTACTTCTTTCTTTTGATAACTTATGGCCTGGAACAACTCTCCACATGGCAGGCTTCACAATAGTGTGGTCCAAAGAATCTTCTGATATTTATTCCCTCTGATATAATCCATCAAAGATATCTTCTGGTCACTTCTGGACAAATATGGACTGTGTTGAAATTACACTGCCAGACTATGTTCTGATCAGTATAACTTATTGGTTGCTTCTGATATTTGAATCATTCTTGTTTGGAGCAATTCATATTATGGCAGGCTTCCCTCTGGTATTTTCTAGATGTTCTTCTGATTTTTTTCTGTTTGATATAAACCTCCAAAGTTATCTTCTGGTCGGTTTTGGACATTCTGGTTTATCTTCTGATAATTCCAGAAATGCATCTTCTGTAAATCCAGAATGTATCCTCTGATACATTCATCTTCTGATGGTTCTGTGTGAATCATTCTGTTTTACTTCTGATGATTTTGATAATCATCTTGTTTCTGCTTCTGATGATTCTGATAATCATTCTGTTTTGCTTCTGATGATTCTGGGTGAATCATTCTGTTGCGTCTGCTTCTGATGATTCTGGTGTGAATCATTCTGTGTTGCTTCTGATGATTCTGGGTGAATCATTCTATTGTTTTGCTTCTGATGATCCTCACTCTGGTTTTGTTTCTGATGTTCTGATGTTAATCATCCCGTTTCTGCTTCTGACGATTCTGATTCTGACTCTGATGTTTCTGATGTTGATCCTTCTAGTTCTGTTTCTGATGTTGATCCTTCTAGTTCTGTTTTTGATGTTGATCCTTCTGGTTCTGTTGCTGATGTTGATCCTTCTGGTTCTGTTTCTGATGTTGATCATCCTAGTTCTGTTTCTGATGTTGATCATTCTGGTTCTGTTTCTGATGTTCTGGTGTTAATGATTCTGATTCTAATTCTGTTTCTAATGTTCTGATGTTAATCATTCATTCTGGTTCTGTTTTCTGATATTCTGGTGTTGATGATTCTGATTCTGTTTCTGTTTCCTAATGTTCTGATATTAATCATTCATTCTGGTTCTGTTTCGGATGTTCTGGTGTTGATGATTCTGATTCTGTTTCTGTTTCCTGATGTTCTGATATTAATCATTCATTTTGGTTCTGTTTCGGATGTTCTGGTGTTGATGATTCTGATTCTAGTTCTGTTCCTGATGTTCTGATATTAATCATTCATTCTGGTTCTATTTCTGATGTTTTGGTGTTGATGATTCTGATTCTAATTATGTTTCTAATGTTCTGATGTTAATCATTCTGATTCTAGTTCTGTTTTCTGATGATCTGATGTTGATCATTCTGGTTTTGTCTTCTGTATTCGACTACAGGCATGCTGTATTCGAATACATAATGTTAAAATTGCAGATTTTCACTAGTTTCAGCTTCTGTATTCGAATACAAGGGATTTGTATTCGAATACAGATTCATATTTCCCAAAAAACTCAGTTTTAAACACTGTTTTGTGAATTTTAAGAGTTTGGGGAACAATGGAAAGACTTATGATGATTAAGAGTGAAATTGTGTGATAATGTAAAGTGTTAATGATTACTTGAATGTTTAACCATTGACGTGTTAATGATGATATTGATTATATTGAGATGTTTTGAAATATGGTGGAAATGCATGAAATTCATTGATGTCGGTCGGATACATGTTTTCAATTAAGAGAAAACATTAAGTTCATGCATTGCATAGTCAAGTGGTGACCGCGATGGGCCACAGAGTGATGCGGTGACCGTGATGGGCCGCGAAGTTAAGTAGTAACCGTGGGTTATAGAATAGTTCCGCGTGTATTAGACAGTCTGTTCTATCCGGGGTCAGAGTAGTTCCGCGTGTATTAGACGGTCTATTCTACTCGGACTACGAAGTGGTTCCGCGTGTATTAGACGGTCCATTCTATCCGTGCGAGGATTTAACTTCTGTGTATTTGGCTTGTGAGAGGCTAATACATGTAAATTGTAGTGACCATGATGGTTATAGAATAGTTCCGCGTGTATTAGACGGTCTATTCTATCCGGGTTTAGAGTAGTTCCGCGTGTATTAGACGGTCTATTCTATCCGGGCTACGGAATCGTTCCGCGTGTATTAGACGGTCCATTCCATTTGTGAAGTCGTGCTGGTCTGTTGAGCGACTGCACTGGTGCTGATCTGTGAGAGATTGCACCCTGGTCTTGAGGGCCGTTAAAGTCTAACATATATAAATCGTGCTGGTCCTTGAGAGATTGCACGTGTGCTGCTGGTCTGTGAGCGACTGCACCTTGGTAATTCCAAGAAGCTGAGTACATGAGCATATGCATATTGCATCTGGGTGTTTGACCGGTGGGTCACGTTTTGGATATTGTTGATGATTGGAAAATTGATGTGTGTAAGTACTTGTTGAAATATGAGTTTTCTGATTTAATGATTGTGATTTGTTGAGGTGTTGTTTGTACTTACCACATATTTCATAATAATTGGCTGCTGTTTTGAAAAGGCATATATGTCATTAAATTTCAAATGAGCATTATTATTTTCCTCATCATTGTCATATGTTATGCCATGAATATATGTGTTGTTGTGAGATATATGTTATGTGCTTATTTGTTAATTTCGGTCGGTGACCCTTGCTATTATATTGTGGACTTTGGGCTTTGCCCTCAGATGTTACCTGAACCCGTCCTACCGACGGATACACTAACAATGGAAGCGTCGTTAGTTTCCCCTGATCTTTACGTACGGAGTCTACGTGGACAACGCAGAGGGACGGACGGTTGGCTGAAGACGAGACTTATAGATGATACGGTGGAGACCGTGCTACTGTAGCTTAGTGCATGATCAGTCTAGACTTTTGTATAGGGTCTTGAGTCTTGGGAAATGTAATTTTATTTTGGGAATTAATGTATTACTTTTTCCGTTGTATTATTCTGCACTCTGACACTGATTGGGTGACAACCTTTGAAATGAACTGATTTTATTTTAATTCCCTTGAATTAAATTCGGAAAATTCTTTTATTGATTTATTTTATGTGAAAAAAAATGCACCCGCGCTGTGTTTTAAACTCGGGGTGTTACAATAAACTTCCACACCTGACTTTTTTAAATCTTCAATTAAAGGAGCCAAGTAAACGTCGATATCATTCCTCGGTTGTTTGGGTCCAGAAATTAACAGAGACAACATCATAAACTTGTGTTTCATACATAATCATGGAGGTAGGTTATAAATCAACAAAATCACAGGCCACGTGTTGTGTGATATGCTTTGAAGACCATGTGGATTTATTCCATTAGTAGAAAGTGCAAGTCGTAGATTTCTTGACTCTTTACCGAAATTAGGATATTCGTGATCAATTTTTGCCCATTGTGGAGAATCTGCAGGGTGTCGTAACTTTCCATCTCTAATTCTTTCATTTGCATGCCATGTAAGGTGTTTTGAATCTTCTTCACTGCAATAGATTCGCCTAAATCTTGGTATTATAGGAAAATACCACACGACTTTTGCTGAAGTAGATTCTTTCTTCTTATATCGAGAGACATTGCATTTTGGACACGCCTTTAGTAATTCATATTCTTTTCGAAATAAAATGCAATTGTTAGGACACGCATGAATCCTTTCGTAACTCATGCCAATAGAGCACAAAATTCGTTTAGCCTCGTAGGTTCGACTGGGAAGTTCATTATCATCTGGCAACATATCTTTTAGGAGTGTTAATAATTCTGTGAAGCTTTTATCAGACCATCCATTTATCGCTTTTAAGTTGTAAAACTTTAATATCGCCGAAAGTCTTGTGAATTTAGTACAACCATTATATAATAGTTTCTCTGCATCACTCAACAAACTCTCAAACATTTTAGGACAATCCCGAAGATCTTCTTCAACTACTTTTGCAATATCTTCAACTCGGTCCTGCTCATATGTATCTGTGTTGAAATAATCATTTGAATCATATGTCGCATCACTGTCAAAATAAGTGTTCCCTTTTTTTTTCTCACCATGTTTTATCCAACATGTATAGCTTTTATCAATTCCATGCCATACTAAATGTCCTTCCAATTCATCTGCTCGAACGCGTTTTCCAAAATAACATTTTAAACAAGGACAAGTGATTCGATTTGGGTCTTTTGCATTCTTTACTGCAAATTCAACAAACTCCTTCACTCCATTTTCATACTCTTTTGACAATCAATTGGCAGACATCCATTTCCTGTCCATTTTAATTATATGACCTATATGAATGCAGTAAGAACAAATCAATATATAACAAATTTATCAAAACATAATAGAACATATTTTATATGATTTATCATGTAAGAATTTATGAATGCAGCTTATGAATGCAGTGTTACACAAATTTATCAATCTATAACATCATACAAATCTATAGTATATATAGACTAATATTAGAAAATGGAAACCAAGGTCCAAGGTCATGCATACAAGTCTGATTTCAAAACAGAACAGATCGAACAAATTTCAAAGCAGACGGATTTATCATCTAAAATTTTATATGGTTTATCAGGTAACAATTTATCAGTTTTAGAGACAATAACAAATTAATAAATTAATACAGTACCTGAGACAACAATCACTCAGTAAAAATGGGCGCAAAGTAGAGGAGAGCAAAGTTTGTAATAGGGTTCGAAGGGATAGAACGTATTAAATATGTTTTTATTTATTTATTTATATATAACTGCTTGTAATTTTACAGCGCTTATGTCCATAAGCGCTATAAAAAGCTTTCAAAAATTAAAATTGAAAACATTTACAACATTTACAGCGCTTTCTAAAAAAGCGCTCATAAAAGCACTGTAAATATAGTGTGTGGGCGCTATAATTTATAGCGCTTTTATCCATAAGCGCTGTAAATATATTTCGTAATATAGTGTGTGGGCGCTATAATTTAAATTTTAAAACCTTTACAGCACTTTTATAGAAAGCGCTGTAAATGTAGCGCTCTAAACTTTATATGAGAGCGCTATATTTTACAGCGCTTTTATGTGAAGCGCTCTAAAGCAGCGCTTTTCATTATGTGAAATCGCTGTGACCCTACAACAGCGTTTTTCTGTAAATCCTAAACCCTTCATGACCCTACAACAGCGCTTTTTCTAAAGCGCTTGTCATTAAAGCGCTGTTGTATCCTCCGTTATTTTTAAAATATTATACAACAGCGCTTTTAGTTATTAAGCGCTTTAAAATGTGCGCTGTAAAAGGCCATTTTTGGCGTAGTGTCAGTTATCCTTAAAGTTATTATTTTACTTTTAATTTTCCTTCACAAAAAAAAAATAATGACATATTCAATATCATTACTAATAGCTTAAACATATTTTTTTATAAGTAAATATTAGTAAATTAGTAGTTATATTAGTTTTATCAGATTTTGGACTCAAAACCTTCTTTTTAAAACCCTTCGGTGTCTCTCACTTAAATTGCACTAGCAAAAAGTAAACAAAATGTTACATCTCTAAAATAAGAACTCTAAAAGTCATTACAAATCTTTGGAGTATCATTGTATGAAGATCTTAATGTAAAATATTATGATTGATTTATCTTTGCTACACAAAGTGATGAAGTACAAGTTGTTTTTTAAAGTGATTGTGTATGATACATTTAAGAAAACATACACCTATCATTCAAAAGCAATATCTTTTATTATGTGAATATGATATCCTCCGCACACAATTGAAAAGATTAATCTTTCAAACCAAGTTGGACCACAATAGACGACAAAATTCTCCCTTAAAAGATTTAATATTATTGTATTCCCATAACAAGAAATATATATTATAACACATTTTCATATTTACAATTTAAATAAATTATATAATCGATTTGAGTTTTTTGATATGTTAATGCTAACATGTGTTGGCAAATAAAAGCTTACAACTTAATTAATTATATTTAAAAAAAATGTTATTATAATGATTCAATCTTTTATTATTTAAAAATTAACTTCATTTTAACAATATAAATAAATAGATTATTCGATCTTAGATGAATGTAGTTCTTTTCTCCCTCTATTTTTTTGTTTTCAGTCTTTTTATTTAATTAATAATATTTTTAGTGCCTAAATATTTATAGATAAATGGAAGTGTCAATACAGTTGAGATGTCAGTTAATCACGATGATGTCTTTACACTTTTATAATTGCTTAAAAAAAATTTATTCGATCCCGACTCTCTAATTTCAAGTTTACAATACATTTGATTATATCATATTAAGAAACGATATAATATTATTAGTTACAAATGTTCGAAGATTCTTCAACAAAAACAATTTTGGTTAATTTTTCAACTAAAATCATTGAGGAGCAACAATAGTGCAAGTAAACTAAAATCTAAAGTGTAAACAAATAAATAAATGATGTTTATGAAGAGAAAAAAAAGTCATTTTCATTTCACTTTGACATATTTAAAATTTTAACATTCTCCTAAATTTTTAAGATTACAAATAATTATAATATTAGTTATACTAAACTTTTATATCTTTATTTTATTTATTTTTGTAGTGAAAAATAATTATATATTTTAATTAATAAAAAATTATATACATATATAAAAATATATCAACATTTACGCGCAACGTGTGTGTCAGAATCTAGTTTAGAAGTTAATTCTTAAATAAAAACTATACATCATTGTTAAAAGCTATATTTAGAATACAAATTTCAAATTTTTGTAAAAAAAAATTGGAATATTATACTTCCTTGAATGAAGTATATACCAAATTACACATAAAAAATGGTTAATTACATAACAACAACAAATTAGTTAATCACATTTAATTTATGCAATTCCAATAAAAAAATTGAATTTATTATCTAAATTATTTTTAATAACTAAGAAATTAGCTCATTGAAAAGACATAAAGTTAAATTAAAAGAAACAAATTTTACTTATAATTCATTCCAAGCGAAATATTCCAACCAAAAAACTATCTTCACTTTTAAAGTAATATTAACGTCTCATTAAATTGAAAAAATACGATATAATTGTTTTACATCCGCTTGTTAGAGTCTCAATCTAGTTAATTATATTGAGTTAAAGAGACTTCTATTATAACACATTGTATCAGTAAACTTTGTATTTTGATTTGTTGAGGACTTAAAGTTTAAGAAAAAATTATAAGAACTAAATATATTTAACCTATTATTTATCATCTCATTCTATTTATTTTTCTCTGTAATAAATAATTAAGAATAATTTTAACAAAATAACAAAGTAGTTTTTTAAGTAAATATTATCCATCTAGAAGTTATGTAATGAGTACTTTTTCCCCTTTTAAAATATTCAAATTAGGAGGATGATGTAGTATAACTGAAATCTTATATCAACCAGTGACACATCATACAAGTAATAGATACCTAGTTGAAAACCAGATACCTACATGATAATCATAAGCATCAAAAGTACTTACATGTTACAAAACAAAAAAAAAAACTTCATAAAATCACACCAACTGCAACTCCTAGAGCAGTAACATTAAATCAATGATCTAATCTGCTTTTTTCAAGTTCTCTAGCTATCTTCAATGATTTCAGCTCATCAAGCAACTGAATCAAGTTGTTGTAAGAGTATCCACCCTCCCCAATAGTCCTCTTAGCAGCATCACCAAACTTTCTTGCTCTCATTCTCATTTCTTTTCCCTCTTGGCCACTTCCCATCAAAATCTCAACAGCCTTCACTATCTCTTCCCTTTTCACCGCCTCCTCTTCACCAATGTTAAGCCAAAACTTGTTTACTTTTGCTCCAACTGGAACCCCTATCTTCAAAACATCAACAAGCAACTTCTCATTGTAAAATTGCTCAGCAAACATTGGCCATGTAATCATTGGCAAACCAGCACTCAAGCTTTCAAGAATTGAGTTCCAACCACAGTGAGTCACAATCCCTCCTATTGCAGGGTGATCCAATATCAAAATCTGTGGTGCCCAATTCCATATGATATACCCCTTCTTGCTTTCTTTCATCCTTTCCTCAAAATCTTCCAAGAAACCTTCTCCATCCTCATCTTTATCGTTTTTCCTAATGACCCAGATGAAATTTTGACTTGAATTTTCAAGTCCATAAGCTAGTTCAACAATTTGTGAATGAGAAAGCCTAGTAAGGCTTCCAAAACTTACATACAAAACAGACTCATTTTCCTTTGAGTTAAGCCAATTTAGCCACTCTGCCTCTTTTCCAATGTTCTTCTCTATGTGTCCCTTATTATCCTTTTTGTCATCATCCTTGTTAGCAAATACTGAAACTGGTCCTACACTCCAAGATTTGATCCCTATTGTAGTTTTACCAAGTTTCTCATAATAATTTTCAAGTTCATGAAAACTATTGTATATTGTTCCATAGCTTCTTTTCTCTGATTCAAACATTGCATCAAAAACACCTGTGGATGAATTCTTAACCCTTATCCAATCAGCTAGCTGAAAAGGTGTCATCTCAATAGTATGAGGCAAACAAGGAATAGTAAATTTCTGTGTATCAGAAACTAAGCTATCATGAGGTCTATACTTTCTAACAAAATAGCTTGCACAATTAGAAAAGTAGCTTGAACTGTAAAAGTAAAGCCTTGGAATTCCTAGTTTTGCAGCTGATTCCACAGTCCAAGGAAAACACATATCAGTGACTATACAATCTGGTTCAAGATCTTGAAACAGATTTTCAATTTGATCTTGAAGCATCGATATACCACGGCTGATTTTACCAATAATTTCTGGTGAAGTTGCATCTTTGAGGTTTTCAACTCCATCGGGAAGACCAACTTGAGCTGAAGGGAAGTCAATAAGCTGAGTTTTGATGGGGTGTCCTGAATTGAAGTCACTGTCTATGAATTTTTGGAATGTTGAAGCATTGACATGTGTTGTGATGATTGTAACATTAGCACCATGTTTGGCAAATAGCCTTGCTGTGTCTATCATTGGAATCATATGGCCAGGAGTTGGAAATGGAAGGAAAATTACATTCAATTGGTTATGTAGTTGTTGTGACTCCATTTTGCTTCTGAAATCCTTTGAGGTAAATGTTGTAATCTTAATGAGACATAAATTTATGTTCCTGAGAATGATTTTCAAATACATATATCATAATTTCATTCGGTACAATATAATGGTTTCAAAAATCTTTGTGATAACATTGTAACCACTGGCTCCATTTGATTATATTGTGCAGCAATATCAAGAAGATTCACAGTGTAAACATAATTTAGAACCATTTTACTAAATCATAAAAAAAATATCCCAACAAAGATAAGAATATATGATAGAAAGTAAAACATACCTTGTTTAAGAGAAGTACTAGTAAACTATTAGAAGGTGATGATAACGTGTCAAGGTGAAAAATGTTAATCTGCAAAATCTGTTATGATATACTATTAACTGTCTGCCGGTTCATTTTGTTTGTGTTTATATTCTTCCTTATTTGTTTAATCGTTAATTATTTTTTAGTTTTTGCTTTCTACGCCCATCTTTGACATGTACTAATTTTATAAGTTTTTTGACAATACACAAATAAAATACTAAGAAGAAAAGACAAAAATAACGAACTTTGTACACATGCACACTTTGAACTTTTAAAAATTATATCAATATCCCTATTTTATTATAATTTAAAAAAAAATAAGTTATCTAAATAAATAAAAAATATATTTCATTAATAAATAATTTATTTATTATAATTCTAAATTGTTTATAATAATTAACATTTTAAATAAAATCTTTTATTTATTTTAAAATTAATAAAAATATATATTTGATTGATAAACTTTAAATTAATAAAAAAATTAATTTATACTTTTAAAATACTTTAAACATTAATTATTAAAATTTATTTTTAATTAAAAATATTCTTTTACGTCATATTACATTTTTAAATTTGTCGAACTGCTCATTTTATCAAACATTTACTTAACTCAATAGCTATCAGCTATAAAATATAGACTATCAACTAATTTTAATAAACATAGCCTTATAATATACATTCATACTTATTGTATTTCTAGGTTTTCTTATTTAGAGGTAAACACATGCTGTTTGATGAAATGTCCTGTCGAGGTTTATTTAATTCATGATGTTTATGAAAGGTGGGTTTATAAATTGGAATTAGTTTCTTTTCATATTGTTAATAAGATTGCAGTATGGCAAAAAAAGAGTGTGTGATAATAGGATGCTTTTATAGGTTATAGAAGTGAAATTCAAGCATGGTTTCATTGGTATTGTTGCTACTAATGGAGCTGGAACTGTAAATGGGTTATGGATATGGTTAAGTGCAGTTTTAGTTATAGGTTTGTAGATGTGATTTTAGGGTCAAAAGTAGTATAGGTTATGAAAAAACGATGAAAGCACTGTTGGTTCAGCTGAAGTAGGATATGCCTCAACCAAATTGGAAATCACATTTAATTGTCTTGAATTTTGGATCAATGATCGTTAGGGAAGATTTACCATTTATACATACAGTTTACAACATTGCTGCATTAGAAGCAATATTAACGTTGTTGAGTTGTACTCTTATGCAATTTGCAAAGTAGAATCTCACTCACTTTTTGATGAACAAAATAAGATAAAGACATGATAGATAAAGAGTAAGATATAGACATAATATAATATCGACATAATAAGGAGTTATCACGTCATGTGTATGATGTGCACGTGATAATAAATATGATAAAATTAGTTTTTCATATATAGTGTTTGATACGGTAAATAATCAAATAATATGATATATATTGTGATAAAATGACAAAATTGTCCTTGTAATCTATTTAATTTTTTTCTTTCAAAATAACATTCATAAATTTTATTTATTTTTTATAAATAAATAAAAAATGTAGATAATTTATGAAGTAATTTTATATACTTGAAAAAATTGTTTACGCTACTTAAAAAAGTTATATTATTAAAATTTTCAATATATGGTATCAACTTAAAATTATCAATTACATAGTAGCAATAAAATATCATAAAGAACAATATGTTGTCTTACACGTTTCATCAAACCATACAAAATAAACCAACAAAAGTATAATGTATTAAACCTAGATAAGTGAAGTCAAGTACACAAATAAAACTAGTAGATCAACAACTTAACAAATGCAACATGATCAACATCTCACAACCCCAAGATATTGCAAGCGATGTGGCACAAATAATATGCTGCAGCAAAACGCTCTTGTTCTGTTAGCTGCATTTTCTTCAACTCATTCATAATGTTTCTTAAATTATCAAACACATTTTTACCAACACCTAGATGATTTGCAACTTCACCCGATGTTCTGAACTTTTTTCAAGCCAACTTCCAAAAGTTTTTCCTTACTCAGAAATATCATGAGCAATATTGACGCAGTCGGAATCGCAAAGGGTTAGCAAGCGCTAATCCTAAAAAAAAAAGAACAAGTTCTGGAATCCACCAGAGAAGAGAAAACTCTCAAATTAATTATTTTATTAAAAGATACCATTTATTACAGCATAGAAAGTCTTTAAATAGATAATAGAAACCCTAGTGCGAAAATTAAGTAAAACAGAAAAAGCCCAAAATTAAAGGAAAAGCTAAAACGGCCGTTTTGAGGCCCAAGACGAGCTCAAAACGGTTCTGGAGCTCATACATCATGGCAAAACAATGTGTTGTGTTTGTGGTGCGATTCCCTTTCAGGAAAGGTATAATAATACTCAATCTGACACCAGATGATCGTTTTCCGTATTTCCTGCTGCGTTTGTCCGCAAAGTCGTTTCTTCCTCGATTCTGGCCGTGAACCTTCCTACATCAGTTTCCTCCACTTCTAAAGAACTCGACCCCGAGTTCATACCAGGATAAAGGTCAACATCTTCATGGAACTCATAAATATCAGCCACATTAAAAGTATTGGAAATATTCATGGATCCCAGCAAGTCGATCACATAAGTGTTGTCATTGATCTTCTTCTGCACCTTGAAAGTCTCATACTTGCGAGGATGAAGCTTCTTGTAAGTGCCAATTGGGAACCTCTTCTTACACAGGAACACTATCACATCATCTCCCACAGCAAAGACCTTGACTCTTCTGCACTTGTCAGCAGCGACTTTGTTCTTCTGCCTAGTAGCCTCTAACTTCGCCTTGACAGCTTCCTTAACGGCTTGCACATCCTTGGCCACCACTGGGCAAAACCACTCAGTTTCCTTGAAGGTCTCAGTCAGGTCATGGTCATCTTGCGTCATAACAAGAAAACTGGACTTCTCCTTCCCTGTTTGTCTATTAAAACCAGAAACTGGGGCCATAGCTATCTTGTGCGTTCCCCAGGTGAACATCATCACATTATCTCTGCCTCTATACGTGATATCATTGTCATACTGCCAAGGTCGCCCCAATAGGACATGAAGCACATCCATATTCATAACATCACACACTACCTCTTCCTTTTAATGCCTTTTGATGGAAATAGGCACCTTGCAAGTCTTCGTCACCTTGACCTGCGAACCCTTACTCACCCAACCCAAAGCATAAGGTTTGGCATGCGGTTCTGTCGGCAACTCTAGGTATAACACCAGCTTTTGGGAGACCAAGTTCTCTGTACTCCCGTTATCTACGATCATATTACACACCTTATTCTTAATAGAACAGTGTGTTCTAAAAAGATTATTCCTTTGCCCCTCCTCCTTTAAAGACAACAGAACTCTCTACAGCACAAAATCCACCGCTTCTTCAGCTTCTTCAGCGAACTCAACACCGTCATACTCGTTGCCTGCTTCCTCTTCCTCAGACTCCTCATTCAAGACTACAGTCGTTCTCCTAGAAGGGCAAACATTCGACTTATGACCCTGCCCATTGCAACGGAAACACTTATCTCCCGTCGGTTTTGCGTATGGGTTGGTTGACTTCTGGTTCGCCCTCTTGTTGAGCGTAGCACTACTGGTTCCCTTTGCCGAGGAGTCAGAATCCTTAGCAGCAACACTCTTATCCTTATCACCCGCAACTTCAGAGTTACCCTGCAGAGGGAATTTGCGAAAAGATGAGAAATTTCTAGGGGATTTCTCCATCAGTTCCACTTTCAAGGCTAGCGTAGAGGCCTCCGTCACGGTCCAGACAGTCTGCAGACCCATCTTCTCCTGGATCGACCCCTTCAAGCCATTAATATAACGAGTCACCTTCTGATTCTCAGTTTCCCCTAGTTCGTTGCGTTCTGAGAAATGCAGGAACTCTGCTGTGTACTCGGTCACGCTCCTTCTACCCTGAACGCAATCGATATACATCTTGTACAAAATCTGCTCATAATCTTCAGGCAAGAAACACTCCAACATCAACTGTTTCATTCGCCTCCACATTCTGATTGACGCTTTCCTCTAGTGCTGCCTCTGAACAACAAGCTTATCCCACCACACAGCAGCAGTACTCTTCAATTGAATTGCCACCATATTTACCTACTTGTTTTCTGGCACACCCATCACGTCGAAGAACCGATCAACGTCAATCTGCCAATCCAGAAACTCTTCAACCCCCATAGTTCCATAGAACAACGGGATGTCAGCCTTGACTCTGTAGTCGTTGCGATTCTGTTGATTATCGAAACCCTGATTCTCCTCCTGGATCTCTTCTTCAGAACTAGAGTCCGATTCAACATGAGCTTGCAAGCCTCCATGTAGACGCATGGGCGGTTCGTCTCTCCTGCCTCTGTCCCTCATATTATTGATGGCGTTCATTTGAACCGTCAAAGCCGCCATCTGAGTCATCATCTGCGTAGTCAAAGCAGTAAGGGCCGCGGTAAAAGCCGTAGTGATACCCTCGATGTCTGCTCTTGTGACTGGTTGATCTCCCATGGCTGTTCAAGCTACAAAAAGAAACAGGAGAAAGCCTGCTCTGATGCCACCTGACGCAGGCGGAATCGCAAAGGGTTAGCAAGTGCTTATCCTAAAAAAAAAAGAACAAGTTCTGGAATCCACTAGAGAAGATAAAACTCTCAAATTAATTATTTTATTAAAAGATATCCTTTATTACAGCATAGAAAGTATTTAAATAGATAATAGAAACCCTAGTGCGAAAATTAGGTAAAACAGAAAAAGCCCGAAGTTAAAGGAAAAGCTAAAACGGCCGTTTTGAGGCCCAAGACGAGCTCAAAACGGTTCTGGAGCCCATACATCATGGCAAAGCAATGTGTTGTGTTTGTGGCGCGATTCCTGTAACACCCCGAGTTTAAAACACAGCGCGGGTGCATTTTTTTTTTAAATTAATAATTAAAATAAGTTTTCCCAAATTTATTTCAAAAGAATTAAAATAAAGTTCTTCGTAAAATAGTACGTTATAGATTAATCGATGAACGTAAACCAAATACTTCATTAGGATTATCACTAAGTACTTATCTTGGAAATTAGTTTTTAAACTTTAATACATCCCAAAATATCATTGTCATAATACATCAACAGCAAATATCAGAGTACATGGTTCAGCGGAAAATAGTACAGAATTTCCAAAATAAGACAAATTACAATTTCAACCCAAAACCTAATACATTAAGTCTAATTGATCATGCGCTGAAGCTGCAGTAGCACGGATTCCCTCCGCATCCCACGCAAGTCTCCTCTGACTCTGCAGCTCGCTTCGACGTAACCTCCTCCTCTTCCTCGTCATACAGAGAAGGGTCGGTCTCCTCCGAAGTCAAGTCAATACACACTCGTGGCCGCTTTGGCGGTGCCGGAATCTCGTAGCAGTCATCGGAAATCCTAGATGGACCCGGAATCTCAGTCGCTACTGGTCTCAGCTCATCACGCTTCTCTACCGCATCAGACTCATTTATCTCTCTTCCAATCACAGGGTTGGGAGTCACCACTCCTACAGTGACCTCCGCCTCAACCCCTTCGGTAGGCTCCTCAGCATCGTCAAAAACTCTGTGCGCCTCTAACACCAAGCGGGAAGGCGCGGGAAAATCTATGCTTGCGTGAGTGCGCTCTACGAAGTCTTCCACGCCATCAGTCCTACTTGTCCGCTCCAGCCACCCCGTATAAGTTGCTCTGCTTGAGAGGGGGTCAAAAGCCCAAGCAGTGCGCGAGTAGTAGTCAAGGAAATTCAACGACGTTTCCGTCGTTCGGGTACCCACGGGCGGCGTGGGTTTGGGAGGCATCTGAGGGCAAAGCTCAAAGTCCACAATATATAGCAAGGGGTCACCGACCGAAAATAATAGATAATCACATAGCATATATTGCACAACAACATGTATAATCATGGTATAACATATGATGATGAGGAAATAATCATGCTCATTTGAAAATTTATGACTTTCATGCCTTTTCAAAACAGCAATCAATGATTATGAAGTATGCGGTAAGTACAAACACACGTCAACAAAACACTATCATTAATTCAGAATTTCTCATTTAAATCATTTAAATCCTTCTCAAAGTTTCTCAATACTTTAAAACTCACATGACAATGATTAAAACTTGATTTTTCTGGAAAACATGAATCTGTATTCGAATACAGCTTCCTTGTATTCGAATACAGAAGCTGAAAATGGAGTTTTTGGAAAAACTCGAATCTGTAGTCGAATACAGCATGCCTGTAGTCGAATACAGATGTGAATACAGTGTTAAAATTTCACTTCTGTATACGAATACGACATGATCGTAGCCGAATACAGATGCGAATACAGAAGCAAAAATCTTTCCTCTGTATTCGAATACAGAGGCTCGTATTCGAATACATGTTTGAAAACTTTAAATAAAACAGAAACCTGGGAGGTTGTATTCGAATACACACATGTTGTAGTCGAATACACCTTCGAAAACCAGTGAAAGTTCAACCCTTTTTAAACTGTTTTCTTTAAACAAAACAACCAAATATCAAACAGATTCTGCACTTTTTCAAAAAAACCTTTCCTCATTTAAAATCCCTGTTTCCTTTAAAATCATCAACACCACCAGAATCACACAAAACAACCAGAATCAGAATCATCAATATCACCAGAAATCACACAAAACAACCAGAATCAGAATCATCAACATCACCAAAACCACACAAAACAACCAGAATCAGAGTCATTTTCATCACCAGAATCACACGAGACACAACAGAGTCAGAATCATCCAGTTTTTCAAACCATCAGCACATCATTTAAACATTGCAGTTTCCTCACTCATCAGAACAAACATGCAAGTATTCAGTTTTCTCAAAACACCAGAATGACATGCAAATACTCAGCTTTCACCACACAATAGAATAGCATGCAAGTATTCAACTTTCATGATACCACAGAAATACATGCAAGCATCACAGAACCACAAACCTCAACAAAATGCATTTTTGCATTTTAAGACTATTTTCAAAACAGTTTTATGAAATGCATTTTAATCATCATTAAAATAACATGCAAACATTTTCCAGCTTTCACCCATAAGTGAAACAGCATGTCTTATTAGAAAAACAGCCAGCAACAACCATCAAGATAATCACGTATCAACAAAAATGCATTTTCTTTCAAAATGTCATTTTTCGAAAACAGTTTTTCTTTTAAAAACAGAACTGAAATGGCACACATTCGTGGCCCTAATGCAGCTAAAAGATGGAAGGTGCCCTTACCCTTGTAGCGTGCTTTGCTATTTCTCTTGTTCCTGCTGCGTTCCCTTTTCTGCGTCTAAAAATGGCGAAGCTGTTCCCTGAGTTTGCTGCTGCAAAACTGGGTTCTTTCTCTTCGTATTTAGATGGGGATTAACTTTACTACTGTGGGTTTTCTGGTTTGATGGTTGGAATTTCAGTTAATGGTGTTTGGAGGAATTTCCCTCTCTTCAATTTGAATTCGGGAATGGCAGAACAGAGACAGAATGGGAGGGGAGATGGAGTTGGTACATGCAATATGGGCACTGAGGAGGAAGGAATGGTGTTTTGACTTCACCATCCTTCTCACTCCTATTTATAGGCTCTCAAGGTGCCACCTCACTTGCCACTTGTTTGATTTTCCAGCTTTTAATTGTCTTGCAATTAGCCACTAATCCTTACTTAATGGTTTGATTAATTTAATTACTTGAAATTAAATTAATTTAATTCTTCATCCAATAATTTTAATTCATACTTCAAATAAATATTTATATATATATATATATATATATATATATATATATTCACTCAAAACATACATATATTAAATATTTACAAAAATTCCCAAAATGCCCTTGACATTAATTCCAATATTAATATTTAAAATTAAGGGTCTTACAATTCCCTTTCCAGAAAGGTATAATAATACGCAATCTGACACCGGACGATCGTTTTCCGTATTTCCTGCTGCGTTTGTCCGCAGAGCCGTCTCTTCCTCGATTCTGGCCGTGAACCTTCCTACATCAAATATTATGTGTTTCATCTCTTTGATTGAATTTCCATTTGGTCATTCTTTCTTCTAGATTGTGATTGACAAAGAAATGATGATTGAGTAATTTCTACCTCATAACACAAAACATAGATGGTAGAGAAAAATAATTATTATTGTCCATCAATTTTTTTTTTGAAACATCCATCAACGTTTATTATTAATAACTATATCAAAAAACAATTAACATAAAATTCAAACATCAAATGAAATAGAGAGAGAACAAAAAAAGAGGAAAAATCAAGGTTTTTTTCAACCTTTCAATATGAACACAAGATCAATCCAGTACAACACAAGAGGAAAAATTAACACATCATGAAGAAAATCATATTTGTAGAAGAAAATTAAATTTTGCAAAATAAATCCGAAAATCAAAGGAAATTAGTTCATCAACCCAAAATCAACAACATAAAACAATCATATAATCAAAAAATTATTTCATTAACACAAGAAGAAAATCAAAGGAAATTAGGACAAATATGAAAAGATGGAAAAATGGTACCTTAATGGGTTGCAATAGTGAAGAAGGAGTGTGACGACAAGAAGAAAGGTAGCGCGACAGCAGAGATAGCACGACAAATTGAGGGTGGAGAGGGAGATAAAAATAACGTGAGAGGAAAATGGCAAAAATGATAAAAGTATTTTTTAACTTTTATTAGGTCGGGGAAGGATTATTTTAATCTAGCTTAAATTAAGGATTAGAAATATAAGACATAAGTAAGATAAGATTAAAAAATTGAATACTATATTATATAAGGTTGGTGCGTCAAACAAAAGATTGGAGTAGGGTAAGATAAGTGTATCGTCTCTTTATCCTGTCCATTAAACGCACTCTTTGTTCCTTTTTATTCGGAGAATTTTTTTAAGCATATTATAGGCTTATGATCATCCCATTCCCATTATATAGCTGCTTATGGACAAGAAATAGAAACTTTATTACCTTAATTTTGAAACCTTTCTCATCAACATATACTTTACTTGACCCAGAGTTATATAGTATATAGCCCATGGCATGATAGCACACATAAATATTACAAGGCAAACCAAAGTAGACAACAAAATTAACTCATCATCAAATCTTTTTCTTAACTTCATATGAAACTAGCTTAATAAAAACTAACTTCTCTTATCATCATTGCAGTGCACAAGAATGATTTGGATGTTGTTTCATCTTATTGAAGACCAAATCACAGACTTGAATGTTGTTTCATCATATTTAAAGCCTTTCATTAGCTAAACCTTCTGAAGCACCAAGATTACTCCATTTCAATTATTTAATCTTCTTTCACACCAAGTGCTTTAGATTTCTTCAATGATTTCAGCTCATCAATCAACTGAATCAAGTTGTTGTAAGAGTGTCCACCCTCCTCAATAGTCCTCTTGGGAGCATCACCAAGCTCTTTTGCTCTCATCCTCATTTCTTTGCTATGTTGTCCACTTCCCATCAAAATCTCCACAGCCTTTACTATCTCTTCCCTTCTCACTATTACCTCTTCATTAATGCTAACCCATAACTTGTTTTCTTTCACTCCCACAGGGACCCCTATCTTCAAAATCTCAGTTACCAACTTCTCATTGTAAAATTGCTCAGCAAACACCGGCCACGTGATCAACGGTAAACCAGCATTCAAGCTTTCAAGAATTGAGTTCCAACCACAGTGAGTCACAATTCCTCCAGTTGCAGGGTGGTCCAATATGAGAAGCTGTGGTGCCCAGTTCCATATGATATACCCCTTATCACTTTCTTTCATCCTTTTCTCAAACACTGGCAGGAAACCATTTTCGCCTTCATCTCTATCCTTTTTCCTTACAACCCAAATAAAATTATGGCCAGAATTTTCAAGTCCATGAGCAATTTCTACAAGCTGAAAATGAGGGAGCCTTGTTAGACTTCCAAAACTTACATAAAGTACAGAATCATTTGGCTTTGAGTTAGCCAATTTAACCACTCTTGCTCTTTTCCAATGTTGTTGATCTCCATGTGTCCCCTATTGGCCTTTTTTTCATCATCCTCTTTATTAGCCCAAGCTGAAACTGGTCCTATACTCCAACATTTGATCCCCATTACAGTCTTACAAAGTTTCTCATAATCACTCTCCAGTTCATGAAAACTATTGCATACTGTCCCATAGCTTCTTTCCTCTGATTCAAATATTTCCTCAAAGTAGCCTGTGGCAAAACTCTTATTCCTCATCCAATCAGGAAGCTGCAGAGTGGTCATCTGAATGCTATGAGGCAAACCAGGAATTGTAAACTTGTTTGTATCAGAAACTAAACCCTCATGAGGTTTACACTTCCTGATAAAATGACAGGCACAGTTAGAGAAATAGCTTGAGCTATAAAAATGAAGCCTTGGAATGTCTAGTTTTGCAGCATATTGTACAGTCCAAGGATACATGATATCAGTGACTATACAATCTGGTTCAAGATCTTGAAACAGAATCTCAATTTGATCTTGGAGCATCCATATTCCGCGGCTGATTTTTCCGAGCATATCAACTGAAGTTCCATCTCTGATATTCTCAACTCCATCAGGGAGACCAAGTTGAGCTGAAGGGAAGTCAATAAGCTGAGTTTTGATGGGGTGTCCTGAACTGAAGTCACTGTCTATGGCTTTTTGGAAAGATGAAGCATTGGCATGTGTTGTGATGATTGTGACATTAGCACCATGTTTGGCAAACAGTCTTGCTGTGTCTACCATTGGAATCATATGACCAGGAGTTGGATATGGAAGAAAAATTATATTCAGTTGGTTATCAAGTTGTTGAGACTCCATTTTGCTTTTGAATGAGGATGTATGGTACTGGTTCAATTCCTTAGTTATATATATATATATATATATATATAAGGGATAGCTATAAATTATATGTACCACAAATTATTTGTATTTTTCTATTATTTTGAGCGAAAATCCTACTCACATTTATAATTTACATCATTTTTTCACTAAACTGATACCACTATCTATATATAATCCTTTTAAGAGATAAAGAAATGAATCACTTTTCTGTTGTTTATTTTTATTGTAAAAAGTACATAGTACATAACCTTGTCTATCACGAGGAATTATAAAATGTTATAAAATGATGACCCGCATTTCACGCCTTAGGAGACTTACTTGCACGAGTTAAGAAAATGGGAAAATTAATTTGTAAAATTTTCTTTAAATGTAAATTTTTGAAAAAGTTTGAAGGTGATATTTATAGTGTATAAATGTATCAATTTGATCAGAATTTTTTTTTAGTATTTATAAGTTTCTTCGTTTATAAAAATAGTGATTGTATAATAAATTGAATAAACATAATTGAAAAGTTTGTAATAAAATGAATTATTTTCACTCTAAAATATATGATTAAAAAATATGAGTGATTGTTTGTATACACAATTAAAAATATTAAAATTTGTAATAAAATAAGTGATTTTCACTCTAAAATATATGATTAAAAAACTATGAGTGATTGTTTATATACACAATTAAAATATTAAAATAAAATGAGTGATTTGCACTCTAAAAATATTATTAAAAAAGTATGAGTGATTATTTGTATACATTTTATTTTGTTTTAAACATTCAATTACTATAGAATACTTTCTTCCTATAAAAAATAGAATATACATTTTGCAAGCATTGATTTAAGATATATTTTTAAGCACCAGTTTTTATATGATCATTATTTTTATTTTTGCTTTACTTTTTATCTTGAGTACTATTATTTCTTTATTCTTTTTTGACTAATTGAATGAACTACTATTTCTTAAATTTTATATTTCATGCCTCATTTCCACTTAAACTTAATTCTTAATTAGAAGTGTTATGCCACATGTTTCTTTCTAATATATTTTGATTTAATTATCCTTTTTGGAGAGTGTATATAATGAACAAACTCAAAGTACTATTTTTTTACGACAATAAAATGAAATAATATTGAGAATGATAAGGCATCATTACTTGATTTTGATTATTTTTGTCGTTAATTGAAACTATGATCTGATTTTGATTAAATATTTTCTTTTGTATTAGAGGAATAAAATATGCATCCAAACAATAATAAGATAAAAATAAACACAAATTGTATATTACTTTGAAAATATTTAATGTATAATTTAATATTTTTATTTTTTAAAAAAAATATCTTTTGCTGTTTTTTGTTTTGTTTTTGCAAAGGCGTGTTAATTTAAATGATTGTGTTTCAATATTTTTTATTTATTTTAATTTAAACTTTATTAGATTGCTTGTGCATGAGTTTAATTATTGATTTTTAATATGTGATGATTATATTTTTATATATTTTGTGGTAATTTATGGTTGCTACATTTCAATTACTAAAATGTTATTGAAATATTATGATGTATTTATATGAAATGAATTAAAAAAAGTAAATGACAATTAAATCAAGTTTGTATGTATTTTTTATTGTTGATTTATTAATTATAGAGATATAGAAAAAAATTAGTAGAATGAAGAATAAAAAATGAATGAATTCTAGAAATGTGACATCATACTACTAAATTATGTGGCAAATTAGTATTACATGACATATAAGGATGTGATGTGTCAATATAATATTTTTGGGCTTTGTTTTAATATATTATATTGATTGTATGGAAAACATTATATACGCCTTAATTATAAATAGGGTTTGATTGTGTTTTTTGTCACACTATTTTACGGTATTCACATTTGTTGTTTTTTTATCCAAAACTAGACTTTTAACCTATCAAATTTTTTTTTTCTTCACATTTGTTGCAATTTTGATCCAAAACTAGACTTTTAACCTATAAAATTGTGCTTTAGTCCAAAATGTTTCATAGCCCCAACGGGCAACTCTTAATTTGAAGAGAAAATATAATTTTTAGGTCCAAAAATCACAATTTTTTAAACTAAAAATTTCAATTTTGATGGTAAAATTATGCTTTGAGACTAAAACTGTAACAAATATAAAAATCAATGGACCAAAAATTTGATTTTAAAATAGGAGAACTATTTTTATGAATATTTAAATACATAGACTAAAAGTATAATTAAGCCTTATAAGTAAAAAATACATATTTTCACACGTATTAGAAATTTTAGCATTGAAAAATTTCAGTACATATACTCATACCAAAAATTAAAACATAATTATATGGAATTAGCTAAAGCATTTACAAATGATGTGCCATTGTTATTCATTCTAACACAGATTGGCAAGAGAGGAAAGAAAGTCAAAAACTAATTTTTCTGTGGAAATCGAACTTGGTATCTAAGGGATAAGTACTGATGTCCACTCATTCTGCTACCAATTGAGCCAATGAGTGGATAGTTGAAACGCTCTATTTCATTAATGATTTTTTTTATTAATATTAATATTAAATAATTAAAACCAATCCAACTACACTCCACTTCATTCTTCCACCTCACACTTTCCCTCCTTCTTCTTCTCTCTTTCGGCAACATCCATCTTCTCTAATTTATTTTCTCTTCTTTTTTTTCTTGCTTATTCTCACTCCATAACACCAATTGTACACCTAAACCCTTATAATGAATTTAATATCCCAATGAGCATAACTTTTCATACTCCTAAAAGGAAGGAGAAGAGTAACCATTCTTTGAAAGGTGTTCATTGAGACTCTTTGAGGTAAATACATAACTCTAGTGCTAGTATGAATCTCTAGAAAAATGTAGTTTTTGGTTAAAAATCTTATTTTTGTGCTTAGAGTAGATTTAAAGGATTTTTATGGTTTCCTAGAGTTAGCTAAATCTTATATAATTTTTCTAAAGTCTTGAGAATATTTTTTATACTCAAATTTGTCAGCTGAGGTCCTACCGGCTACACTGAGAGTTGTTGGAGAACAAAATTAGGCAATTCTCCATAGTTGGGAGTAGACGAAGATCATTGTCATATATTTTTATTATGCGATATTTATTATTTTACTCGTTTTTTATGTTAAAGTATTTATTTGAAATTTGGGGAACACAGCCTTTGAATTTTTCTCGATTTCATCCTTTATTTATTTTAAGGGTCTTTGTTATATAATATGTCATTAGTTTGATTTATGTATAAGTTATAAAGTATTTAAATATTGAATTGATATACAGTTGAATATGTTTTCCATGAGTTAGGATGAAATAGGAAATGATTTTTAAACGTGTTTTGGAAATCGTTGTTATAATTATGAAATCGTTAACGGCGATAGGTGCACCTAGTTACATCGTTTTGATTAGGGAGAGTTACCCGTCAGATGGAGCCGCCCCTATGAGAGATGTCATCCGTAGGAGGAGAGGGCTATCAACAAGATGTAAGCTCCCTAATTGATTCGTGATTATGCGTTGCGGGATTGAGAGGAGAGGTCTACCCGTTAGATGGAGCCATCCCTAAGGGAAAGGCCACCCTTAGGAGGAAAGGGTTATCAATGAGATGAAACTGCCTCTTAGTTCTTAAGAATTTATATTTTTACTTGTTTGATTTCCTATGATTTTTTTAGGTTGTTCATTGTGATTTCACTTTTCTACAAATTAGATTTTAAATTAATAGTTTTGTTGTGTGTATACTTTACTTGATAATTATCTATAGTTTTGGCAGTATTGTTTAGTATAATTGCCACAAGTTTATAAAACAATTATTTGTGCCTTTTTGTGCTTCCCTTCTAGTTGGTGGTGGTTGTTGTCTCCTCACTAAGTCTTTGTAACATACCTCTTCATGTTGTTTATTTTTTTCAGATTCACAGGCAGCTTAGTAATAGGTTGTTAGTAGATTCAAGTCTCGATCACATTTTTTTGGTAGGCCTCTTTGATCGAGTACCCTTTTTTATAAAGTCAGTTGAGTTGTAATGTATTTTGCAGCTATTTTGGGTCTAGAAAGTTTTGGGAAATGTATTAAATATTTCGATTATACTCTTGAGATATGACTGAGTTAAAAGTGTAAACAGGGATTTTATAAATTTGAAAACGTTGAAGTTACAGACGATACTCTGTCGAAATTCCGAGAAAATTATATATATATATATATATATACTTTTTTGAAATGGCTATGAGAATAATTTAGTTGCTTTATTGTTAAGTTAGTTGATAGGCTTGCCAGGCTAAGAGTATAGCTTGTGCGCCAGTCACAGAGTTTAGTTTTCGGGTCGTGACAACGGCGGTACTTATCTCCCCGGTATCGGGTTCGATTCTCATGGAAGACAAAAACTTGCTATTTCCAATTGGTGGAAAGGGGGGGCGAGAAGGCATTAACTATATAACGGTAAGCAACGAAATATGTGTGGAAGGACATTGAAAGACCCTGAATTGATATGCAACATCTAATAAAGTTACTCAAAGCTAAGAAAGCATCGACACTTTGTGTGGCTCAGATCGCACCGCTACTTTATATGCTCAGCTGGTACCGATTTGAAATTTTCCAATATGCAATATTGCATTAGTCCATGTTTCAATTGACAATGAGTTTAATAGAATTATAGTGGGTTGCTGCAATTTTGGCAATGCAAACATTACATTTAGAGCTTTCAACAAAATTCTAATGCCATTGTTTATTCACCCAATGTATTAAAAACCAGATCGACTAGTTCAATTGGGAACTAGAGTCCAATTCAGGCGAGTTCAATGCTGGGAAACACTGGGTAGAGTTTGCTTATGTGAAGAAACAAAACAAATAACAAAATAAGGTAATTGGGAAGAGGAGAATAACGTAATAAGAAAATTTGGGAGGAGGAGAGTCACTGGGGTGATTGTGTTTAAGCATGTGGCTATTGTTGTCAGAGCTGCTTGAAAACTGAACTGAACCAGTTTTCAGTTTGAAAAAACCTAACCGAACTGGTTTTTTAGTTCAAAAAACTGAACTGGATTTATAATCAGTGAATCGGTTCAGTGCTCTGAACGAACCGACTGGTTTAGTATATT
Organism: Cicer cuneatum; assembly: GCA_037974295.1. Taxonomy (NCBI): domain Eukaryota; kingdom Viridiplantae; phylum Streptophyta; class Magnoliopsida; order Fabales; family Fabaceae; genus Cicer; species Cicer cuneatum. Next base: position 9,189,139 of record JBBPBO010001986.1, read on the forward strand.
TACAAACACCAAACTGATGTATTTGTTATAATAAATTCTCAATAGTAGTAAAAGAAATGTTTATTGAGTAATTACAAACACCAAAATATGGTGATTACAATTCACATAAGTGCTTATATGTTATGATCTTATCCCCTGCATTCAAAAACAATCAATCAACACTACTGTCACAAAACATAACGTTCAAGCATTATCACCAAATGTCTATTTCGTTGCTATCACAATTGGGATCTCACTACCCCAATGACCGCAAGCTCATATGACAGTAACATCAAGCAGAACCAAATCATGCAAATAATCAAGTCAATCACCAAGCCTTTATCCAATTTTTCAAAGCCAAACACAAGCGTTTATAAAATTATTCAAACCAATTAAAACCTTCCTATTGAACCAATTTCACAAGAAATAACATAGTTTAAAAGGCTAAAATATGCAATCAAAGAAAAATTCCAGACATAAAACTTGGAAGTATATGCCAGAGTAGTAGAACCACAACCAATCGAAAGTTGAACAAAATACGGTAAAAGTAGTTTTGCCATCCAAAGTAGTGTAAGACGTTTCGAACAAAATACCATCAATGTTACTAACTTCCACCTAAACTCATATAGAAAACAAAATAGAAACAAATGTCTTCAATCGTCAAGACTAATGACGCTAGCAGATGTTGTTGCATAGAGCGTTGGAGAAATGATCTCTTCAAAAAAGAGTATTTCGTTATTTTTCAAAACACTTGAAATACAATACAATGTTTGTAGAACTAAAAATATTGTAACAAAATTACCTCTCTCAAAGGTTTCAAGTTCTTCAAGGTCCTCATCAAATAGATCTGAGAAAGGAGATCCTTTCAGCCAATCTTGAGTGCAAACAAGCACTTCCACTATCGTAGGTGTAAGATTACTACGATGAGGATCTAACACTCTTCCTGCAGTGCTGAAAGCAGACTCTGATGCTATAGTAGACATAGGGATGGCCAACAGCTCACGAGCAACACTTGAAAGGATGGAGAATTTAGTTGAGTAGACTTTCCACCAATTTAGAATGTCAAACTCGACAAAATAAGGTTCACACTATTTAGCAAGGTATTTATCAAGTTCAAAATTAGGATCAATTATTTGCCCTATTGATTTTTTGTAGAAGCCCATACCATGTATATCATCATCATCTTCCTCTGGTTGTGATTCTCCCATACTTTGAGAACTTTCCTCCCTACCTTCATATTCTCGATAAATTGATTTCAAGGAAGATGACAATTTCGTCTTCAATGCTTCACCGTCTACTTCAAAAAAATAATGAAGAAAGTAGTTTACATATCCCAATTTGCAAGTTGGATCCAATACAACGACAATCAATAACGGCATGTTTATTCCATCAATGTTGCCCCAATAATTGTGAAATTTACTCTTCATACTAATCCCCATTAATTTTACGCTTGCATCATTGTGCTCGCTTAATAATCGGATCTTCCTTCCAATAGAAAATACCTCTTTCATATATATGTTACTAGTAACATATGAAGAGCCATAAATATGCATAGTAGCGTCATAGAAAATCCTCAAAAAGGGAAGCATCGTATTAGAAAAGTCCCAATCCTTGGATAGAGGTACTCCATGGCCTTTATGAAGGTGAAAACACGAGAAAAGGGGTTGAATTGTGTTTGTCAAACTTGAATTCTTTTGTTGTTTTGTTGAATGTTGATGCGAATTATTTGATGAATAAATAATCAGACTTAGCAGCGGATAATAACAACATAAGAACACAGAGATTTATCCTAGTTCACCGTTAACTTGGCTACATCCAGTCCCTTCATCCTGAAGACTTTAATCCACTAATTCAAAACCTTTGAATTACAGCACCTGACCCTCCAAGCCAGTCTTCTCAAACAGCCTGACAACCCCAGACTTTTGAGGAACGAGAACAACACCTTGACTCTACAAGTCAAGTATTCTCCTACCAATCTGACAACCCCAGATTGAAGAAGGAATCTACACCTATAACGGGTTTGATTACAAGGGTTTGTTGCTTCTGGAATGCTGATTGTTGCACTGAATTTCTCTCTCGAAAACACTTAGAAAATATTGCTTTTCCACTCAAGTAATTCTCTCTTTTGAACTCTCGGATTATGTTGAATATGAAGCTTGAGTTCTTATATTTGCGATGCTTAATGTTGCTGCCTGAAGCCTCCTTTTATAGCTGCAATTAGGGCTTTGTCCAAGCTTAAATTCGAGATAAATCTTACTCAGATTTCCTTTGAAAATTCTGTTGGCCAATCCTGTTTCACTTAATTTAAAACCGTATCTTTTTAACTTCAGATTGCACTTGAAAATTCTGTTGACCAATCTTGTTTCTCTTAATTTCAAACCATATCTTTTTTAGCTTCAGATTGCATTCGAATTTCCTTCAAGTCTTCAGTGAATTTTTGAATCAAATCCTCTTACTACTTTGATCAAATTTCAATCAAAATTCAATCAAGTCTTCTTCGAATTTTAATCAAGTCTTCACTGATTTGCATCATGATTTAAATTCTGGATCGTATGATCTTCTGATCTCGACCAACTCTGGACCATGTGATATGATCCGTACCATTCTGTGATCTTCTAATTTCGACCAATTCTGGACCATGTGATCTGATCTGTACCATTATGTGATCTTTTGATTTCGACCAATTCTGGACCATGTGATCTGATCGGTACCATTCTGTGATCTTCTGATTTCGACCAATTTTGGACCATGTGATCTGATCTGTACCATTCTGTGATCTTCTAATTTCGACCAATTCTGGACTATGTTATCTGATATGTACCATTTTGTGATCTTCTGATCTGGACCATTGATCTTTTGATCTGGACCATTTATCTACTGATCTGGACCATTGATCTTCTGATCTGGACCATTTATCTTTTGATCTGGACCATTGATCTTATGATCTAGACCAAAGTCTGGACCAAATCTGGACTAAGTCTTATGTTCTGGACCATTTTATCTTCTGTTATGGACCAAGTCTTATGTTCTGGACTATGCTATCTTCTGGTATGGACCAAGTCTGACTTATGTTTCCTTTTGGTCTGGACCAATTCTCCCTCTAACAAGCTTCCTTCTGGTCTGGACCAAGTCTCCTTCTAGACTCTGCTTCCTTTTGATGTGGGACAAGAAAGATATCCTCTGATTTTGTTATTTTTCCTTCCCTTTGATGATATCCTTTGATTGATGTTATCCTCTGAAGTATACCTTTGATGACATCCTCTGGTATTCTCTGGAGGTATCCTCTTGTACCCTCTAGTGACATCCTCTAGTATCCTCTGGATGCATCCTCTGGATGTTTCCTCTGGTATCCTCTAGATGTTTCCTCTGGTATCCTCTGGATGTATCCTCTGGCCGAAACTTCTAGTGGTATTTTTTATCTTCTGGGGACATCCTCTTATTTTGCACAGCCTCTGATATTTTCTTCTAAGTCAAAGTACGATTTACATAAATTACTTTTGTTAACATCAAAACTTTAATTGCAAGAACCAACTTGGTTCCAACACTTTATTCTTAGATAGTTCTTTAACATACTTAGCATCGGCAATTTCTAACAAATCAAAGGTTTTTTTATACTTCACAGCTGATTCTAACATCAAATATATAGAATTCCATCTGGTTTCCACATCTAGACATATGAGACCTTTATAAGAAATTTTCTCCCTTTCAATGCATCCCTTAAACCTTACCAATCTTGAAGGAGATGATCGCAGATACTTGACTACTTTTCAAATTCTTGTGATAGAAATGTCCTCATCTTTCAAACCTTCCTTTACAATCAAACTCAAGATATGTGCACAACACCGTATATGGATATATTCTCTGTTCAAGAGCAAACAATTCCTTGCATTCATCCACTTCTTCATAAATTTAATTCTCATGTCGTTAGACAATGCATTGTCTACCATTATTCTAAAGACTCGATTCAACTCCCAAGCATTTAAACATGTCTCAACTTCCTTAGCCATGAATTCTCCTGTATGGCTTGTCATTTGACAAAAATTCAAGATTCTCTTATGCAAATTCCATTTTTTATCAATGAAATGTGCAGTTAGACTTATGTAGCTTAGATTTTGAATAGAAGTCCATGTGTTTGTCGTAGGAAAAACCCTCCCACAATGCTTTGAGATGAAAATTTTAAGTCTTTCTCTCTCTGCATCATAAAGTGACTAAATAGCACGCCTTAATGTAAAGCGAGATGGAATATCAAACTGTGGAAGGCATTCCCAAAGTTTCGAAAAAACACATTCTCCACAAATTGAAAAGGAAGCTATGCGCCCACAAACATCTTCACAAGCTCCAATCGACATGCCTTTTGGTCAAACATTAAATGAGGTGAAGAGACAACACCTAATTCCTCTTTTGAAGGCTTTGTTGAGGAAGATGATTTTTGCCTTTTGCTTTCTTAATTATCAGGATGCTCTTTACATCTTTTCAAATGCATAGTCATGGCACTTGTCTCATCCTTGAATTTAATCAGGTTTCCACAATAATGACATTTGGCTCTTTGATGTGAATGAGGCACTTCACTAAACTGATTCCATGCTTGTGATCGATTTTTACGCTTAGATGATGGAAGATGAGCTGATACAGCTTCACCGGGAGAGGCGACTGAAGTGGCAGCAATATGATCTTCATTATCCATTGATGGAGAGTCCATGTAATCACCTATTGACGACATTTGTTTAAATAAATATGATTAGAAAGTCTACTTCTAATAATTTATTGAAACAAAAACATAAACTGAACTAAACTCAACAACCTTCAACAATAAAATGAGAACCAAATTGAAACCAACATAGAAGAGACTTACCAAATTAATGTTATAATATTAGATTTACCAAGTTAATGTTATAATCTTAGATTTACCATCACAAAAGTATCAAAGTGACTAACATGTGCAACAAAATAATCAATAATACTTTTTTGTATGTTAAGGACGGACCAAGCCTCAACAGCAATACAACATAAGGCCCTACAGAAGGACAAGCTATTTTGAAAAAACAAAGAAACACAGGCCTCGTAAGCTCAAAGGGCCATGAATGAGCAAAATTTGTCAAACCATTCTCCATGTAGGGGTGCAAAGGCATCAAAGGGTCTAGTTGATACAGGCCTTGATCTTAGCATTTCATTAAGGCCAACAAAAGAAGTTTCATCCATTTGTATCAATTAGACCCTCTAATTCAACCATTTGTATCAATTAGATCCTCTAATTCAACCATTCAAAGACAAAAGTGCTCAAGTAACAAGAATTGTGGAACTGTTGATGATAGATGAAATAGCATATAATCCATTCAAATAAGAAATAGCATCAACTTTTTGCTCATAAGAAATAGCATCAACTTCAGGCCATAATATTCAGTTGATGATAGATGAAATAGCATATAATCCATTCAAATAAGAAAATCATAATTCACATGTCTAAAGAAGGTTTTTTTATAAGTCATGTCTAAATCAGATAGATAAAGTATTGTTGTATGTTTCATGAGACACTGAACATAGTGTTAATTTAACCAATGATGGTTGCATCTTAAGTGGTCCATAGTAGACTATGTTTACTCTCATTGGATCAAAAAGTTATAAGGTCATAATAGCCCCAAATAATTCAAACATCAATCATATCAGTTCTCTCATAAGGTTAGAGCAAACAAGACAGACTAATTTAATCAGATCAATCCATGTAACAAATTTAAGAGGTTTGGATTGAAGTAGCAATGTCAATTTACAAGAAAGAGGGTTTGAATTGTAAATTCGCCCTTTTAAAATTTACTGTTAAAAACTTAAGAAAATAACTCAAGATTGATCTTGGTTATGAAAACAGAAAATGGAGAACGTTCTTGGTTAGTTAAAATTAGCAATTTAATTTATCTATTTAACTAAATAATCAAACATACTGAAAGTAAATAGATAAGGGAAGAGATACCACACAAAGATATATCCTAGTTCACCGAACTCGGGCTACGTCCAGTCCTCACAATGGTGAGATTTTCACTAAGTGCTAAAATAGATATCAATCTTGGTTTTACACACTCTGTTTCAGATCAACTTTGATCTGTTACAAAAACAAATCCTTTCCACCCAGAAATGAGTTCAATCAAATCACCTATCAATCTTTAGATAGGATTTTACAGTTCACCTTTTAATCATAAAAGGATTTCCAACAAGATTACTCAAAACTATACTTCACACTATAGCCTTGAGTTTACAATGATATGATTTAAAGTGTTTTGTCAGAATCTGAGAAGGCTCAACACTTGTTTGAGTTCTGATTCTTTGACAGAGAAAGAGCGAGAATGATTCTAGGAATCAAAGAGGAAAAATCATAACTGACTCAATGTTTGTGAGTGAGATAACTTCAAGTATGATTGAAGTTAATAATGAATTGCTTAGTACATGAAGCTCTGATTTTGGACATAATCTGAGTATGCTTGATGACTCTTCATCATATGCATATTTTTCATTGTTTTTAGTCTTATTTATCTTCAATCATTAGTTAATTTAATGAATTATTTGATATATTTTGTTGATTCTAGTTCTTGGGTTTAATAACATGCTTATGTTCTTATTTCGTTGATTAAGTAGAGATTTTTCAGAGTTTTACATCGTTTCTTTGTTTTAGTGCAGTGCTGAATTTTGGTGAGAAATCAACATGACCTACATGGAGTATTTCTACCATATCTGGAGCTGTAGAATTCCAATTGGATTCAAACCAAGTGCAACTGAAAGCTACAATTCATAGCTACAACTTTCATGAAGACACCAGAACCAAATTCGGACCCAAAAGAGAAGAAAAATGCAATAAATGCCAGACATCAGATGTTGTGCGCCTGAAGCGCAAAGCCCGCGCCTGCAGCGCATTTCTGCACTGCTGATTCTGTTTTAATGCGCCTGAAGCGCAAATCCGCGCCTGGGGCGCGTGGCGCGCGGCTGAATGTATAAAGATGTGTTTTTCTCACTTTCTATGGATCTTTTGGTCAATTGGGAAGCTTAGAGACTTGTGCCCTAGCAGAGAAATACAGAGACGACTGTTCTACACCATTGAAAGAGCTTTATCAAGAATCATTCATGAATCTTTCTTGTAATTCTTCTTTAATCTCTATCTCTTTAATCTTTGTCATGAGTAACTAAATGCTATTTGTTAGGGATGAGTGAAACAAGATGAAACCCTTATTTTTCTGATTTGATTTCTAGTTATATGAATGAGTTTATTGAATTATTTTTCTCATCTCTGTGCTTAATGCTTTTTATTGCTTGATCAACTTTAAAATGTTCTACAATTTGTATTTTGAAACGAAAGTGGACTTCACGAATTCTTGAGATGAGAAATTCATGATATTGTAGTCTAGGAATAGATGCAGGTCATGAAACCAATTAAATTAGTTGCAATGGCAGTAGTTTAATAAGAGAATTCTTGTACTCTAAGGCTTAGTTCTAATCTTAAATCCACTAAGGAATTAGGGGTTACTTTGGAATTAAAGGTTCTGTCACTAAGACATTAAGGCAAGAATAATAAAGAGAATTCGGTAATAATTCAATAAAGGAATTTAGTAACTAGGATCAAATTAGAAACCAAGGTTGGACTCAAAGTGAAACTCATCCCTGACATTTTTTTCATTATAAAAGTTCAATTCTATTACACTTGTTATTTCAAATATTACCTAAATCAATTCAGAAAATTTTTGTTCAATTTCAGTAATTAAATATAATTCGATAGTAAAATGCAATCCTTGAGTTCAACACTCGGTACTACCGTTTTAATTATTACTTGCAACGATTCAGTACACTTGCTGAAACGCTATCAAGTTTTTGGCAAAGTTGTCGGGGATTGCCATATCACTATTGAGTTTCAATTTATTTACTTAAATGGAATTTTTTGCTCTGCAGTAAAATTTTTGTTTTCTTTTGTTTTTAATTTTGAAAAAAAAAATTGTTTTTATTTTATTTTCTATTTTTATTTGTTGTGCTTGCTAATGTCGTGTGCTAGTGGTTTGTCTCTTCTTTGTTTGAGATAACTATTCGCTGTAGAGCATGGAAGATTGTAATGATGATATTCTACTACAATTATATGAAGAGTGTGATACTTGTCTTATATCTGCTATATTACGCATAATTGAGGGACAAATCTTGAGAGATACGTTTGTAAAATATCACCCTCAAACGCGCCCTATTAGGTGTGACTTTTGCGGGGAAGGACATAGGAATGGAACTTGTTTTGATGACTATGTTGCACAACTAGAATATGAAGATTTATTGGTTATAAAAGCAGAAGACGACGAGTATTATATGAAAAAGATCAATTGGGAACATATTATGCCTCCTAAAATTCTATCCAATGAATCAGATGACAGAGACATTCACATTAAGGATGTTTTAATTGAATTCATGAAGAATAACATGGTTTCAATTGAAAGATTTGAAAGTCAATGTGAGAGGTTATTTGAGAAAGTGGTTGAGTTTGAGAAAATGGAGGAGAAGTTGAAGATTGAAGACTTTATTATTGTGGTAGAAGAAGATAAGCAAAAGAAGAACATGAACGAGGACATGGAAGCAATCTTTGCCTTGTTCATCAATATCCAATTGAAAAGGACATGGAAGCAACATCATTTATTTCTCAAGTTCATAGAATTTCTACCAAACAAAAAGAAGAAGAAGGATGATGTGTTCTTTCTGTCCTATATGCCACCTTGACAATAGTTGGGCGTCAAGCTAATGACTTTAAAAAAGCGCTTCGTGGGAGGCAACCCATAGGTATAGGTAACTTTTATTTTTGCAATCTTATTTTTGTTATTTGAATTTGTTTCTTTTTAACTGTGTGTAAACATGCACTATAATGAAGAATTCTTAACAACTTGAAGCTGGTTTTAAGCTATCTGTTTTAGATTTTGAAATTTAAACTTTATTTTTTGCTCATATCATTGATCAATTCGACGAGTTTCACTAATGCATACAGTGTTGATTACTAAGTGGTTGTAGAGGACTAACTTGCCATCAATTTTTCAAAAAAAAAAAAATTTCAGTAACACACTTGGCATAGTTTTGAAAGTTTACACTCTCTCTTGTTTATCCTAGCTGTGAGTTTTTGAGCACAAACACTTCAATTTCTTTTTGTGTGATTATCTAGACATGTGTAACCCTTCAGAACTTGCACTAATTTTAACTTGCATCACTTGTGATTTATGCATACACGGAGGCAATTTTCTTTGGTCGGAGGCATACACGGAGGCAATTTTCATTACAAGACAAAGACCTGACTTTAATTAAATCATCTTACTTGGAGTTAGGTAGAAAAACAAATTTATCGTCTTGGTAAAGTTCTAAGTTTGAGGTTGCTCATGGGATAGCAACCTTTTAAGTTTGGGGTGGTTCTCACAAAAAAAATTCAAAAAAAAAAGAAAAAAAAATTTAGTTTGAGTACATTGATAAATAACATCTTCTTAGTTCTTTTGTCAATGGTTGAGAATTTCCACCATAAAATGTCAAAAAATAAAATAGAATAAAAGAGGGAGAATAATTTGAAAATGTATGCCTAACTCCAAGTAGTAAAGCCTACTATCCCAAAATGCCATACCCTTACCTAAGCCCCATTACAACCCGAAAGTCCTCCAAAAGTGTATGTGTTTGTTGCATTGTGATTGCTAACTAGAATTTTTTCAAGCATATGGTAGCGTGATGCATGTTCTAGGATTTGAGTGATAAATTCACAACCCTTGCTAAACACTTGAGAGAAACTTTGGTGAGATTGTGGGAAGAGAGTGTTGAACTTGATAAATGAAGGCTAAAGTGTACAAATTGTGTTTTCTTTTATAAGCAACCATGTAGCATGATGAATGTTTTGTAGTAGCTGGAACTTTGAGAATTGAGTTTGATTTGATTTGAGAAATTGAATTTAAGTTTGCTTTTAATTGTACCAAATATGAAATTAATTGTTGCTTGGGGACAAGCAATAGATTAAGTTTGGGGTTGTGATGACTCTTCATCATATGCATATTTTTCGTTGTTTTTAGTCTTATTTATCTTCAATCATTAGTTAATTTAACCAATTATTTGATATATTTTGTTGATTCTAGTTCTTGGGTTTAATAACATGCTTATGTTCTTATTTCGTTGATTAAGTAGAGATTTTTCAGAGTTTTGCATCGTTTCTTTGTTTTAGTGCAGTGCTGAATTTTCGTGAGAAATCAACATGACCTACATGGAGTATTTCTACCATATCTGGAGCTGTAGATGTCCAATTGGATTCAAACCAAGTGCAAATGAAAGCTACAATTCATAGCTACAACTTTCATGAAGACACCAGAACCAAATTCGGACTCAAAAGAGGAGAAAAATGCAATAAATGCCAGACATCAGATGTTGTGCGCCTGAAGCGCAAAGCCCGCACCTGCAGTGCATTTCTGCACTGCTGATTCTGTTTTAATGCGCCTGAAGCGCAAATCCGCGCCTGGGGCGCGTGGCGCGCGGCTGAATGTATAAAGATGTGTTTTTCTCACTTTCTATGGATCTTTTGGTCAATTGGGAAGCTTAGAGACTTGTGCCCTAGCAGAGAAACACAGAGACGACTATTCTACACCATTGAAGGAGCTTTATCAAGAATCATTCATGAATCTTTCTTGTAATTCTTCTTTAATCTCTATCTCTTTAATCTTTGTCATGAGTAACGAAATGCTATTTGTTAGGGATGAGTGAAACAAGATGAAACCCTTATTTTTCTGATTTGATTTCTAGTTATATGAATGAGTTTATTGAATTATTTTTCTCATCTCTGTGCTTAATGCTTTTTATTGCTTGATCAACTTTAAAATGTTCTACAATTTGTATTTTGAAACGAAAGTGGACTTTACGAATTCTTGAGATGAGAAATTCATGATATTGTAGTCTAGGAATAGATGCAGGTCATGAAACCAATTAAATTAGTTGCAATGGCAGTAGTTTAATAAGAGAATTCTTGTACTGTAAGGCTTAGTTCTAATCTTAAATCCACTAAGGAATTAGGGGTTACTTTGGAATTAAAGGTTCTGTCACTAAGACATTAGGTCAAGAATAATAAAGAGAATTCGGTAATAATTCAATAAAGGAATTTAGTAACTAGGATCAAATTAGAAACCAAGGTTGGACTCAAAGTGAAACTCATCCCTAACATTTTTTTCATCATAAAAGTTCAATTCTATTACACTTGTTATTTCAAATATTACTTAAATCAATTGAGAAACTTTTTGTTCAATTTCAGTAATTAAATATAATTCGATAGTAAAACGCAATCCTTGAGTTCGCCACTCGGTATTACCGTTTTAATTATTACTTGAAACGATTCAGTACACTTGCTGAAACGCTATCAATGCTCAACTCTTGTTTGAGTTCTGATTCTTTGACAAAAGAATTTAGTAGAATGATTCTAATATGAAGAAGAATAACATAACTAAATCTTTTGTTTTTGATTGAGAAGCTTTCAAGTATGTAAGTGATGTATTGATTTGAACTTGAAGCACTTGAATCTGATTATGAATGATGAAAAATTGCTTTCGTGAATTCTTGTTGTTGCCTATATCTTGAGTTCTCTTTTATAGACTCAAAAAGTACTTTTGATAGCTCATTTTCCCGTTGGGAATAGCTGGCTTGTCCTCTGTCAGTGATTAGGTGAGAGCAGCTCAAAAAGCAAGAATGTTCTTCATTTTGCTTCTAATGTTCAAGAGTAGACTTGGTTCTTCCTTTGTGTTGCAAATGAGTCTTGATCATAGTGATGCGTATTCTTGACTTTTAAATTATAGGATCCTCTGGAGGTATTTTCTTGTATCCTCTGATGACGTCATCTAGAGGTATCCTCTTGTGACGACTTCTGGAGGTATCCTCTGGATGTATCTTCCGGTATCCTCTGGTGACGTCATCCTCTGGTGACATCAGAATGTTGTCCAGAATGTTCTTGGATTTTCATATTCGATCTTGCTTCTCTCAATTGATTTTGATTCGAATTTCCTTCAAGTCTTCTATGATTTTTGAATCAAATCTCCTTAATACTTTGATCAGATTTCTATCAAAAATCAATCAAGTCTTCTTCGAAATTTAATTAAGTCTTCACTTGATCATGATTTAAATCTGGACCATATGATCTGCTGATCTGGATCAAGTCTAGACCATGTGATCTGATGTGTAGCACTTTGCTTCCTGATATGGACAGTGTTGTTGGAACCAAGTTGGTTCTAAGTACTTAGGATTTTGATGTTTACGAAAGCACTTCATGTAATCTTATTTTGTACTTAGAATTATTATATAAAATGTCACCAGAGCAAGAAGCATAAATCAGAGGATGATGTCACCAGAAGATGAAGTCACCAGAAGCAAAAATCAGAGGATGACGTCACCAGATGATGATTCATCAGAGGAATCTGTAAGAGGAATATGTTAGAGAAAAATGCTCAAAACAGAATTTGAGCAATAGACTCGAGAAATAGAATCTAGCTAAAAATATGCTTAAAACAGAATCTGAGAAAAATGCTCAAAACAGAATTGGAGCAAAAGACTCGAGAAACAGAATCTAGCTAAAAGCATGCTCAAAAAAGAAGCGGAGCAAAATGCTCAAAATAGAGTAATCTAAATACACTCCAGAAGTAAAGCATCAGTGAGCAAAAGACTCCAAACAAAATCTGAGCAAACTACTCTAGAATATTCTCAAAACAGATTAATCGAAATACACTCCAGAAGTAAAGCATCAGTGAAGTCCTAAAGTTCATCTATAAAAGGAAGCTCAAGGCAGAAGACTTTGTATCGAAAAGACTTGAGAGTTATACACTTCCAAGAGCAAAATACTTGAGTTTTCAGTGAGGTAAATTGTGAGTATCCGCTTTCCAGAAGCAAGTACTCTAAGTTTTTTCTTTCCCTTGTGTTAGGTCTAAGTTGTTGAAGTAGAGTCTACAATCTGAAGGAGTCAAAAGGAGTAGCAGATTACTTAGCAATTAGATTCAAGGTGTTAGGTCTAAGTTGTTGAAATAGAGTCTACAATCTGAGGGAGTCAGAAGGAGTAGCAGATTACTTAGCAATTAGATTCAAGGTTCTTTTCCTCAAAAGTCTAGGGTTGTTAGACTTTGTGAGAAGACTGACTTGGAGGGTCAGTAGTACTTTTTAATTCAAGGTTTTTGAATTAGTGAAATCCTTCAAAGTGAAGGGACTGGACGTAGCCTAGTTATGGTGAACCAGTATAAAATTCTGAGTTTTTATTTACTTTATATCCGCTGCTAACTCTGTTTTAATTCATTCATAACTGGTTTTGTTTTAAAACCAAAAAGTATTCAAGTAGTCAAACAAAATTCAACCCCCCTTCTTGTAACACCCCGAGTTTAAAACACAGCGCGAGTGTATTTTTTTTTTCAACCGAAGTAAATAAATAAAGTAATTTTCAAATTAATTCAAAAGAATTAAAAGAAAATAAAATTTCATTAAGTCATTTTCTTAAAATAATTTGTTGTAATCCAAAATGACCAAAAGTAATTAAATAATTTCATCATAATATCACTAAGTACTTAAACTTTGGGAATTAATAATAAACGTTAATACATTTCAAAAAGAACATCCGGCTTGCGGCCCACTAAACAGTATCAGAATGCGAAAGAGATCAGCAGAAAGTTATACAATAATTCCCAAAATAAATAATTACATCCACCGAAATCAAAACTCTATACAAAAAGTCTAAACATGACCATGGTGCAATCTCTCACAGATCAGCACCAGTGCAGTCGCTCACAGACCAGCACTCTTGCAGTCGCTCACAAACCAGCATGTTTTACGCATACCAAGGTACAGTCGCTCACAGACCAGTACCAGTGCAGTCGCTCACAGACCAGCACGTTTCACGTATGTTAGCCTCTCACAGGCCAGCACATACAGAAGTTAAATCCTCGCACAGATAGAATGGACCGTCTAATACACGCGGAACGACTCTAACCCCGGATAGAACAGACCATCTAATACACACAGAACTATTCTATAACCCATGGTTACTACTTAACTTCGCGGACCATCACGGTTACCGCATTACTCAATGGCCCATCGCGGTCACCACCTGACTATGCAATGCATGGACATGCAATGTTTTCTCTCCACTGAAAACAGTATGCAAACATCAGCAAAAATTCAGCCATTCCATCACTTCCTCAAAACCATATCACCCAAATAATTTTCATTATCATCACATCAACAAAGAATTCAAGCACCTCATCATTACCACCTCACACTATCTCAAAAACTCCATTTTTTAATTCATCCCAAGTCTTACCAACGTTTCCCCAACTCTTAAAGTTCATCAACACATGTTTAAAACTGAGATTTCTGAAAAAGAACAGTCTGTATTCGAATACAGAAGCTAAAACAGTACAAAATCAACACTCTGTATTCGAATACAGAAGCTAAAGCAGTGCAAAATCAGCATTTTAAAATTCTTTTTCTTTTGAAAAACCCCTATCAACACCAGATTGTTAACAAAACACAGTAGAAATCAAATTTGTTAACAAAACCACAGAAAACAGAATCACCAAAACTAGAATAACATCACAGTTTTCTTTATTCACCAAAACAGAAAGTCAACCACAAAACAGTGTAGCACAAACCACTCATGCATTTGGATCATCCAAAAAACAACATGCAAAGCATTTTTCAGCTTTCCCACACAAACAAAACAACATTAATGTATCATCCAAAATAGCAAACATCATAGATCATTAAAACATCAACAGAATGCATTTCTCCCATTTTATAACAACATGCACAACAGTTTCGTTTTTCAAAACCAGAAACTCAAATATAATCACACATCAATCATGCATTTACAGCCCTAAAATGCAAACTAGAAAGTGGAAGGTGCCCCTTACCTCTGTTACGTTTCCTGCGCTCGTTTATGCTACCACGACAATGTCGGCGAAACTCCCGTTCGCGTTCGTCACTGCGAAAGTGGGTTCTCTAGCTCCGTAATGAGGAGAGGAACAACTTTTGTTCTGGGCACTTGCTGGTTCGGTACTTGGATTTCCAAGTAATCTCACTTTTGAGGATGCTCTCTTTTTTTTCAACCAACAGCAAAACAGAAACGAGCAGAAAGAAAATGGTTGCATGCATTGAGGAAGGAGGGAAAATGAGTTTTCTGCCTTTGTTCTTGCCCCTCCCTCATATATATAGGCACATATATGTGCCACCTCATCCCACATTAATAGTATAATATTACTTGACCATCATGTACGTAACCACTCTCGTCGTAATTAACAGATACATCTTAATTAATTGCCTGATAGTTAATTACTCGTAATTTAATTTAATTTATCCTTCATCCAATAATTTTAATTCAACCTCCAAAATAAATATTTATATATATATATATATATATATATATATATATATTTACATAAAATATACATATTTTAAATATTTTACAAATATCCTCAAAATACACCTAATATTAAATCCGTAATTTTAATTTTAAATTTAAGGGTCTTACACTTCTCGTGTTTGCACCTTCAAGTGTAACCTTCTGATCTGGACTATGTGATATTTTGATATGGACCTGTGATATTCTGATCTGAACCATGTGATCTGTTCTGGATCATGCTATCTTCTAGTCTGGACCAAGTCTTCTGTTCTGGATTGAGTTATCTTCTGAACTCTGTTTCCTTCTGGTCTGACCAAGTCTCCTTCTGGACAATATTATCTTCTGGTTTGGACCAAGTCTCCTTCTAGGTCATGTTTCCTTCTGATCTGGGCCATGCGTAATATCCTTTGATAATGTCATTGTTTCTTCCCTCTTATGATATCCTCTGATTGATGATATACTTCAAGATCGTTCAACGTTCTAGGCACTTGTAGTACCTCAATTTTGTCCGACTAATTAAAAATATTTTAAAAAAATAATAATAAAAATATTTTCCACTTATTATTATTATTATTAAGTAAAAGAAAAGTTTTTAAATTTGGTCCAATTTTGAATTTATATGTGTTTCCGTTACATTACAATTAACACATAAAATAATTACTTAAAATAATTATAAAAAAATAGAAGGGTTTACTTGATGCACTTTCTTTCTCCATTTTTTCTTCTTTCCTATTGCCACAATCATGCTCTCTCTTTACAACCATGCTTCCTCTTTATTTTTTTATTTTTTTTAATTTTTATCTTAATAAATGTATTATTTTCACCATTTAAACACTTAATCAAAAAGGCTAGCCACCTATTTCCTTAAATGTTTGAAGTTGCTTCCTCTTTATTTTTTATTTTATTTTTGTTTTTATCTTAATAAAGGTATTATTTTCACCATTTAAACACTTAATCAAAAAGGCTAGCCACCTATTTCCTTAAATGTTTGAAGTTGCTTCCTCATTATTTTTTATTTTTGTTTTTATCTTAATAAAGGTATTATTTTCACCATTTAAACACTTAATCAAAAAGGCTAGCCACCTATTTCCTTAAATGTTTGAAGTTGCTTCCTCTTTATTTTTTTTTATTTTTTTTTTTATCTTAATAAAGGTATTATTTTCACCATTTAAACACTTAATCAAAAAAGCTAGCCACCTATTTCCTTAAATGTTTGAAGTTGCTTAATTTTTGAGCTAAAACAATGAAAAATCCAGGACCCGGTTTTACATCATAAATACTTGGACTAATCACTTAGTGCTATAAATTGCGAACAAAAATTACTAAAGGGGAGGAGATTTTCTAATCACTAAAAAAAACAAGAAAATAGAGAGAGTAAGGAGTAGAAGAGAAACAATAAATCAAAGAGAAAAAATCTGATACCAAAACAAACAGATCATTAGGAAGGAAAAGCAAACAGAAAAAAGAGATTAAGGTATTTCTTTCATCTTTACTCTACAATCAATGTATTTGTTATTCAAGTGTAATATATAAAGTGAATTATGAATGAAAAATGAAACTTGTTGTTATACAAAAATTATATTTTGATTTGTGGGAGTATAAACAAAAATAAGTTATGAAGAAAAGAGTAGAAAATATAAGACTAAAAACTCAAACCTCTAACGATGGTGTCGCCGAAAAAACCGTATTTTTTGCCGCCTTGCTCACCTTCTCGATCTATTTTTCTTTCTCTCAATGTTTTGTTTTCTTTCTCTCAATCTTTTTCTCCCTTTCAATCCTCCTATTTCTTTATTTAAATCTCATCTCTTCCCTTTTTGTTCTTTTTTTTCTCTTTTACGGTTATCTTTTCTGTTCTTTCTATAATGCTTGCCATGAAATGAAATGTGTTGGGCCTTGCTCTTATTTTGTTTGCTATTCTCCTACTGTACCTGTGTTCCAGCCATGCTTCCTCCATTTTCTGCATGCTATGTCTATCCATCTTATTGATGTAACCACTACTAGTACCTTTTGATAATATCCTCTAGTTTTTTTTGTAATTTAACTTTAACAATTAAACATTTTTTTGTTTTTTAAAACTGCAGTTATACACTTTCTAAAAATTTGAATTTAATTTATTTATTAGTTCAATATCAAATTCTATAAAAAAAAAACAAATAAGTATTGCATTAAAAATTAGTTAATTGGAATATTTTTATTTTTATTTTTTAAATCTCATCTTCACAGATAAACTAATAAATTAAAATTTATAAACGAATTAATAAATAAAAATCATTATTAAATATTAACTAGACATGACATCCTTTAATCCATAAGTAGTAGAATACGAATTATACAACCCGATAGTTTTAAAAAAAAATTTAAAAAGAAAATAAATGAATCTAAAATTAACTTTT
This sequence comes from Cicer cuneatum, assembly GCA_037974295.1. NCBI lineage: Eukaryota > Viridiplantae > Streptophyta > Magnoliopsida > Fabales > Fabaceae > Cicer > Cicer cuneatum. The sequence continues at coordinate 9,206,893 of JBBPBO010001986.1, forward strand.
TTTAAATATTAGATTAATTATATGTGACATCTTTTTAATCTTTGAGTTGTTAAGACACAAGTTGTACTACTTTGTGGCTTTAAGACTCAAATTTAAAATCGAAAATAATAAAAATATTTTTAAACGGATTAACTGGATGAAACATCCTTTTACTCCTTGAGTTTTGAGACACGAGTTGTACAACTTGATTGTCTTAAAATTCACATTTTAAAATAATTATTCAAATCAAGCAAACTCGTTTTTCTTTTTGTCAAAATTAACCTTTTTAATAACTAAACACGATTTATTTAAAAACAATCAACACATTCTCATTTTCTAACCAAGAACTACGTAGCTTTGATTTCTCCATCGCACCGGGAGATATGTAGGAGCAAAATCACACTCTTGTCAAGCACATTAACAAAAACATTCTTTTTTTGTTCCTCTTTTCTTTAAACACGTATTTATTTCAACATCACATTAAAAATAAATAATTGATATTCATATTTAATAATAAAGAGAAATAAATATATTTAAGTTAATACTAATTTTGCACAATTAATTATAGGTAACCGTATTTTAACGGATGTCGTAGGGTGCTAATACCTTCCATACGCATAATCGACTCCCGAACTCAAAATTTGGTTTCAAAGACCATTTTTTTAAGGGTTTCCCAATGTTTTCCCTATTTTAAATAAACTTTGGTGGCGACTCCATTGAATTCGAGAAATACTCGAAATTTAGGCCGCAACAGCACTCAAGTTGGAGAAGGATGTAACAAGGCTGGAGAATGATGTTCAGTATGTTGGAGAATGATTGTATCATTATGGACTGATTTTATCATACTGGACAATGATGTTTGATCATTCTGGAGATAGTTGTTAATTATGCTGGAGAAGGATGCTTAACATGCCGGAGAATGATAATCATGCTGGACAGAAGATCATTTTGGACAGAAGATCATTTTAGACAACAGATCATTCTGGACATTCTAGAGACTGATCTGATCATTCTGGAGATTGATCTGATTATTCTGGACATTTCTGGAGACTGATTTGTCTTGTTGAAACAGTTTGATTCATAATCTTTTTCCTTAACCAAAACTCAAGTGCAATAATTAGTAGATCACCATTCATAAAACTCAATCATTTAATTCAAAAGGTTTGTTGTCATTAAAACATATATCAAAAAGGTTTTTTCCTCAACAATCTCCCCCTTTTTGATGATGACAATCCTTTTGAATAAATCATAAGTTTTATGGATGGATATAAATAAAATGCAAGAATGTTCATAGATATGGAATTAAACTCCCCCTAAACACATGCAAAAGTTTAATTCTTATCATTCTAATTAACTCCCCCTAAATATATGCAAGAGATTAATTCTTAACATTCTTCATTAATTTCTTTCATCCTATATCCATCATATATTTTTCTCCCCCTTTTGACATCTATCAAAAAGGTTGGGGAATGGACGTAGAAGTAAAAAAATGGAGTAATAGCATGAGTGCACTACACATAGAAATCATGTGGTTAACCAATGCATTCATATATCAAACTAGTCAAAGTTAGCATTCAACATTAAAGAACATAGCATGTATGATGATCATATCATTGTAGTCAATATTGCAAACAAGATATGGATCATGATAACAACAACAATATGACATAATTGTATGCAAGCATTTTAACTTTTTCTATATTTGTTTGATTTTCATTTTCTAATACTTTATGGGTTTATTATTAGTTGTCATTATAATATTCTTTTAAGTTAGTAAGTCATTTATTTAATTATTTTATTTATTTATTATTTATATTATTATTATTTTTTGTGCATGTATATATGTTTTATTAGCAATGTAGAGTTATTGAATTATGTTTATTCTACACCCTACACACACTTATGAGTGGAACCTTATACCCGGGTTTGAATAAAACTTAAGTTTAGTTTCGAGGTTGTGTAGTGATAGCCTTCTGGATGAACATCCTGTTTGGTTAGCATGAAGATCTCGCCTAGAGTTTGATCCTATCAAGGGTATCGTCACTCCAAATAGTTTACCTATTGTTGTTGACAATATTCGAAAATAGGATTATTGGCTCTAGGAACCACATTTAGAATCATAGAGCCACCCTTGTGAGAGTTTCACTACATAAACCAATAGTCCCTTTCATCATAAGAACATCCATATAAACCAAAAATAACTCATACATTCAAAACTTTATATATATATATATATATATAAATACATTCACAATAATTATTCTACATAGTTTCATTCATATCTCATGATTTTTTTTTCTTCTTTTCTAAAAATAAAAAAATATTTTGCATTATTTTCAGGATTTTTTGGGGAATCATACAAACTTAGTCACGTGTTAAGTGGATAATGGGATCGGAAAAAAGAAAAATTTTACTTTTAAAGTTCAAGCAACCTGATTCGAAAAGTTTAAGAGACATCAGCAATCAAATGAAAATCATACAACGTGAGAGTTTCTTTAGTAAATATGGGAAAATCCTAAACCTCTTGGCAGTAAATGTGCAAGTAGGGGCCCTCACGGCACTGGCTCAGTATTACGACCCTCTCTTAAGAAGTTTCACCTTTCAAGACTTTCAGTTGGCCCCGACATTAGAAAAATTCGAGCGAATATTGGGTTACTCCCTAGAGAAAGGAAACCCTTATCGATATACTAGGTAACCACCAAATTTGAGCGTAGTTGCTGAAGTATTAAAAATCGACATAAGAGAGTTGGCAAGCAAAAAAGGGTTATTCATGGTTTCTCGAGAAAATATCTGGAGCAAAAGGCATAGGATTTAGCCGTTAAAAAAGAATGGGGTACTTTTATAGATGTCTTGGCTCTCATTATCTATGGTATTGTCTTATTCCCAAACCTTGATAATTTTGTTGATTTTGCTGCCATCAATGTCTTCTTGGCTTTTAACAAAAATAAACAAAATCCAGTTCTCGCGGTCCTTGCTGATGTGTACTACTCTTTGCATATGCGGCACGAGAAGAAAGGGGAACAATTTTGTGTTGTGTTCCAGTGCTGTATATTTGGTTCATGTCTCACATGTTCAAGAAAGGGTATTATGTTGGAATTAAAAATAATCGTGAATGGGCTAAGAGTATAGGTAGCCTTACCGGGGACATAATGTCATGGTATCATATAGAACAAGAGGTAGAAGAAGTAATATGCCAATGCGGAGACTTTCTAAATGTACCTATCATGGAAACCAAAGGTTGTATTAACTACAATCCGATGATAGCTCTGAGACAGCTTGGTTACCCTATGCTGGAGAAACAAGATGATAAGACATTAGAAGCTTTTGTTTTCCACAATACAGGTATAGTAGACCCACCGATGCTACGGAGGATAAGTCGAGCTTGGGAAGTGATCATTAGAAAAGGAAGAGTACTCGGACGTAGAAGTTGTGGCACAAAGGAACCCTATCTACAACGGGTAAAGAAAAGAGTCCAAGAAATCAAGCTGCCTTTCCGCAATACACCGTCGAATGATCAGGAGATACCTAAACCTACCCTTGTTACAAACAAAGAAGTAGAAGAACTCAAAGCATTATTGTTAAAGTCTGAAGAGCAGAAAAAAGAGCAAGAAGTGAAGTTAGAAAAAGTCTTTCAAGAGAACGAGAATTTGCGATCAGAAAGCACTTGTAAGAATCAATTTATTAAGAGAAGCAACAAGAGGTTGAAAATTGAAAAGAAAAATAAACTGGACATACAAGATTGTTTGAGAGGTGCAAATGAAGAATTAGCTGTGCGGAAGCAAGAAAGGAATAAAGCTATTGAAGAAGCCTAAATGCAGAAGCAATTATGGGCAAATCAGCAAGCTATGAGAGGATTATAAAAAAGGAATTTGAAGATTTAAAGAAACAACTTGAAGAGATTGTAGCCGACTACGAGAGTCAAGTAAAGAATGAGAGGCAACACAAGGAAGAAATGGAAGAATTGCTCTCAAAACATCAAGATGCGCTAAGAATAGAAATGGAGACTTCTAGTGAGTTGAGGAATTACATTGATTATCAAGAAAAGATCTATTTTATGACGTTGCTTGGACAATTGAAGAATCAAGAGGTCTATAAAGAGCTGGAAGATAAAGGCAAGCATTAGAAAGATTGCTTTTCAAAATTGGCAATGCTAGCTAATCAAGCAATCATAAAGATTCCAAAGCATCGAAGAGAGATTGATGCAGTAATGCAACCGCTCAATACTCCAGTCAAAGTCTACAAGTTCGTTGAATATTGCAAAAATCTGGTAGAAGAATTGGAGGAAAAGATTGGTCGTCCTATTGAAGAGGAGATTGAAATACCATAGATGTTGTAGTTTTTAATTTAAATGTGATGTACTCTTTTTCCCATCAATGAAGGATTTGTTTGTTTTGTTTATCGATCCCCATATTTTCTTCACTTATAATTCGAAAGGCTTATGATTCCCCAACATACATCTATAATGTAAAAAAATAAATAATAAACTAAATAATTTCATCTTCATTCCATTCATCCATACTCATAATTTTTTTTATTTATTTAAAAAAAAACAGAAAAAAAATCAATAAAGCTGTTTCCTCGACACCCTTATCGGACTCGCGTAAACTCCAAGATCATGGATGAACTTGAGCAAAACCAAGAAGTAATGAGAGTAGATGTTAGCCAATTGAAGGACAAGGTTGATCAAATCCTATAAGCTATACAGGCTTTGGCAAAAAAGGAGAATACAGATGGGAATCCTCCAACTGCAAATGAAGAACACCAAACCACTCCTTCTCACCCACTAGGCTTTACCCCAACTACCCATCAATTTCGTACAGCGGCTATGCAATTTCCTATGTATGGTATCCCACCTGGTTATACTCCGCCTGTAGTCATCAACCCCATGGACAATAACCCAAATCACTCAACCATCAACTCCCAAAGCTTAAACCAACCACAAATCCCATCTCCTCTCAGCTACGTGCCACCCCAAAACACTTTACCATCAGAAAATATTCCATTAAGTGGACCCCAAGTACCCCATTTTGATGCTAACGGAAATTGGCAACAACCTCAGTTTATTGGTGAAGATACACAGTCGAAAGAAAAATTACATGTTTTAGAAGAGCAAATAAAAGCAATGGAAGGTAGTAATGCCTATGGTCTTGATGCTTTTGAGATGTGTTTGGTTCCTGATGTAGCAATCCCTTCAAAATTCAAGGTACCTGAGTTTGAAAAGTACAAAGGTGCCACATGCCCTAAAAATCATTTGACCACGTATTGTAGAAAAATGGCTTCTCATGCTCATGATGACAAGCTTCTCATTCATTTTTTTCAAGATAGTTTGAGTGGGGCATCACTAAATTGGTATATGCATCTCGAGCGTAATCAAATCCGTTCGTGGAAAGACTTGGCTGATGCCTTCTTGAAACAATATAGGTACAACATTGATATGGCCCCTGACAGGATGCAATTGCAAAATTCGTTGAAAAAGGACAATGAAACCTTCAAAGAATATGCATAACGGTGGAGAGAAGTGGCATCGCAAGTAGATCCTCCTTTATCTGAAAGAGAAATGGTTGGTATGTTTATGGATACTCTCCAGTCGCCTTTTTATGAAAAGATGATTGGAAGTATGTCATCAAACTTTTCTGACATGGTCATGATAGGAGAAAGAGTAGAAAGTGGTATGAGGAGTGGTAAGATTGTATATGGAACAAGTGGTGTGAAGAAGCCCCAGATGGGATTCACAAAGAAGAAAGAAGGGGATGTTAACGCTGTAATGGCAAACCCAAAAGTCTCTTATTCTCCATCCATGAATTCTTATCGACCTCCAAATTTTCAGCCCCCGATACCCCAAATTCCATACATTCCATATCCATATGTGGCTACGACTTCACCAGCTCCATACCCCCAATATCACCCTTCAAGGCCACCTTATTATCAACAACCCATGGTCCAGCCACCCCCTCTCACGTTTCCCCAACAAAACCAATGGAACCAAAATCCAATCCCAAATCAATACAAACCACCAGTTAATCGAGAAAAGAAGATAACCCATTTTGACCCGATTCCCATGACATACAGCCAATTGTTGCCTCACCTACTCCAGAACTCAATGGTAGTCCCGAGACCCATGAAACCTATGGAACCACCATTCCAAAAATGGTACAATCCAAATGCAAAATGTGAGTACCACGCAGGAGCTGTAGGACATTCCGTCGAAGATTGCCAAGCACTAAAATCTAAAGTGCAAGAATTGATTAATACAAAATGGCTTACCTTCAAGGAAGAAAGTCCCATTGTGGGGAGTAATCCCTTGTCAGGACACAGAAATTCCTCTGTCAACGTCATTGAAGATGAGATAGACCGATGTGCAATTAAGAGTATGGAACATGTGAAAATCCCAATGAAAATGATCTTTGCTGAGTTAAACTTGATTGAGACAATTGACAATGAGGAAGGTTGTGCAAAAGATGATCATGTGCTAACCATAGAGTCGTGCGTGGAGAATAATAGATTTTTCCCAAGACCATTGGAAATCCTCTATAGGAAAGAAAATCTTATGACAACTCCAAATGGTCCATATCAAATAATTGTTCAGGCACCAACCCCTTTTCCTTATGGAAATACTAAGGCGGTACCATGGAATTATGCAGTCACGTCTCATTTGTCCAATCATCAATTAGGTGATAGCTACGAACCTAAGGAAATTGATGTCACCAACATTTCAGGAGTTGGTGGGATGACTTGGAGTGGTCGAGTATACGCCCCCGAACAACCTAGGAAAAAGGAGGACCGTGAGGAAAAGAGTAAAGAAGCTATGAATCATGCTATAAAAGGTCCAGAGACTACCAAAAAGATAGTGCTTGAAGAAGAAGCTAACGAATTTTTGAAGTTTATCAAGCAAAGTGAATATAAGGTGGTGGACCAGCTAAATCAGACCCCTTCCAAGATATCTGTTCTTTCTTTGTTATTAAACTCTGAAGCACATAGAAGGGCACTGATGAAAGTTTTAAATGAGGCCCATGTTACTCATAATATCATGGTTGACCAGTTTGATGGAGTTGTCGGTAATATCACCGCTAATAATTGTTTGAGTTTTAGCGATGGCGAATTACCAGATGCAGGGACAAGGCATAATAAAGCACTACATATCTCTGTGAAATGTCATGATCATATCCTGGCACGAGTGCTAGTTGATAATGGTTCATCATTAAATGTCATGCCGAAAGCGACACTCTCAAAACTGTTGGTTGATGGAGCATGTATGAAGCCTAGTGCTATGGTGGTGAAAGCGTTTGATGGGTCCAGGAGACAAGTTATTGGCGAGATTGACCTACCGGTTCAAGTTGGACCCCATAACTTTGAGATAACCTTCCAAGTGATGGATATTAAACTAGCGTACAATTGTCTTTTAGGGAAACCTTGGATTCATGCTACTGTAGCGGTGACATCCACTCTCCACCAAAAGCTAAAGTTTATAGTGAACAATAAGCTTGTAATAATATATGGGGAAGAAGATATGATAGTGAGCCATCTATCTTCTACAGGCTATATTGAAGATACTGATGAAGCCATAGAAACCTCCTTTCAGGCATTAGAAATTGCCAATGTTGTCTTCATGGGTGAAGGATCTCACTTAAAAGAACCAGAGTTGTCTACCACATCATTGAAGTCTACCAAATCCATGTTGGAAGGAGGAGCTTTTGCTAAGTTGGGGAAATTGTTAGATATACCAGAAAAGAATGATCGATACGGGTTGGGATATGTACCTACCAAAGTTGATAAAGAAAAGGCAATGAAATAAAAAAAGGAAAACAGGATGGCTCGTCTGGAAAACCATTCACAGAAGATTCCTATTTGTGACATTCGTCAAACCTTTCAAAGTGCCGGAATAATTTATGCTGACTAAGTGGCTGTGGTGGAAGAAGAGCATGTTGGTGATGATACCCTCAAATTAGTGTACCCTTGTCTTCCGAATACTATCCTCAACAATTGGAAGATCATTGAGTTTCCCGTGTTTCTTAATTCATGCTCAAAGTAATTATGTATTTCAACTCCTTTTGCTATGCCTAAGGCTATAAGGATAATTAATTAAGGCGCGTGTATTTCAATTCCGTACTTATTATCAATAAATGCATTTTGGAATTCTCCAACCGTTTCTTTTCCTTTTCTTCTTAAAGTTACAACCTTTATTCATTTTTTTCCTTTTTTCTTAATTTAGTTAATGCAAAGTCGAAAATGAATACGTTGAACAAAGCAACGCTAGAACCCCTTCTTGTAATTTTGAACTCCCAATTAATCACACTGATGAGGATTGTGAAGACAATTGTCAGCCTCCCCCAGAACTAGAAAGGTTAATGGAACAAGAAGCTAAGATAATCCAACCCTATCAAGAACCTGTTGAGGTGATCAATTTGGGTACTGAATGTGATAAGAAAGAAATTAAAATTGGTATGTCTATGAAAGGAAGTGAACGAGAAAAGTTGGTTAAACTTTTATTTGACTATGTGGACGTTTTGCATGGTCATATTAGGATATGCCTGGGCTAGATACTAACATAGTTGAACACAAGCTACCACTCAAGCCTGAATGTGCTCCAATTAAACAAAAATTGAGGAGGATGTGGCCTGATATGTCACTTAAAATTAGAGAAGAGGTCAAAAAGCAATTTGATGTTGGTTTCTTAGCAGTAGCAAAATATCCTCAATGGGTGGCTAATATTGTCCCAGTTCCAAAAAAGGATGGAAAGGTTCGAATGTGCGTTGATTATCAGGATTTCAATAACGCAAGTCCTAAAGACGATTTTCCTTTGCCTCATATTGATGTCCTAGTAGATAGCACTGCTCAATATTCTCTTTTTTCCTTCAAGGATGGTTTTTCAGGATACAATCAAATCAAGATGGCTCCCGAGGATATGGAGAAAACCACATTCATCACACAATGGGGAACCTTTTGTTATAAAGTGATGCCATTTGGATTGAAGAATGCTGGGGCAACCTATCAAAGAGCAATGGTGACATTGTTTCATGATATGATGCATAAGGAGATAGAGATTTATGTGGACGATATGATTGCAAAATCCCAGACCGAAGAAGACCACGTGGTTAACCTTCAAAAGTTATTTGTGCAACTAAGGAAGTTTAGACTCCGTTTACACCCTGCTAAATGCACTTTTGGCGTGAAATCAGGCAAGTTACTTGGGTTTATCGTTAGTCAAAAAGGGATAGAGGTGGACCCAGATAAAGTAAGAGCAATAGAAGAAATGCCAGCTCCACACACGGAAAAGGAAGTCTGTGGCTTTTTGGGGAGATTGAATTACATTGCCAGATTCATATCAAATCTAACTGCAACATGCGAGCCAATTTTCAAGTTGCTGCACAAAGACCAAAAGGTTCAATGGAATGAGAATTGTCAAAAAGCTTTCGAGAAGATTAAACAATTCTTGTTAAAACCTCCAATCCTGGTACCTCCAGTTCCTGGAAAACCACTTATTATGTACTTAACAATACTTGATGGGTCAATGGGTTGTGTGCTGGGGCACCTCGATGAATCTAGTAAGAAAGAGCATGTTATCTATTATTTGAGCAAAAAGTTCACTAGTTGTGAAACAAGATATTCACTGCTTGAACGAACATGTTGTGCATTAGCATGGGCTGCTCATCGGTTGAGGCAATACATGTTATGTCATACGACTTGGTTGGTGTCTAAAATGGACCCAATTAAGTACATTTTTGAGAAACCTGCTCTTACCAGAAGGATTGCCCGTTGGCAAATGTTGTTATCAGAATACGACTTGGTGTATGTTACACAAAAGGCTATCAAAGGAAGCGCATTAGCAGAGTACTTAGCCTAACAACCTGTTGAAGATTATCAATCAATGTAGTGTGAATTCCCTGACGAAGGCATAATTGAAGGTGCAAACACGAGAAGGGGGGGTTGAATTGTGTTTGTCAAACTTAATTACTTTTGCTGTTTTGTTAAATATTGATTTGAATTATTCGATAAATAACTAATCAGATTCAACAGCGGATAATAATAACATAATAACACAGCAATTTATACTGGTTCACCGTTAACTAGGCTACGTCCAGTCCCTTCCTCCAGAAGGCCTTTTTACTAATTCAAACTCCTTTGAATTACAACACCACCGACCCTTCAAGTCAGTCTTCCCAAACAGCCTGACAACCCCAGACTTTTGAGGAACAACAACACCTTAAGTAAACCAGCTAAGTCTTCTCAAACAGCCTGACAACCCCATACTTTTGAGGAATAACAACACCTTGACTAAACCAGCCAAGTCTTCTCCTACCAATCTAACAACCCCAGATTGAAGAAGGAATCTACACCACTATAATAAAGGTTTGGAACTTTGCAACGTTGCTTCTAGAAAGTTGTTTGCTGCACTTATTCTTGCACTCTTTTATTGCTTCTGGAAAGCTGATTGTTGCACTGTATTTCTCTCTCAAAAACACTTAGAAAATATTGCTCTTGCTCGTTTGTGTTTCTCTCTTTTGAACTCTCAGATAACTTTAGGGCTTCACTGATGCTTTACTTCATGAGTGTATTTCGATTAATCTGTTTTGAGAATATTCTGGAGTAGTTTGCTCAGATTCTGTTTTGAGCCTTTTGCTCACTGATTTGTTTTGAACATTTTGCTCCGCTTCTGTTTTGAGCATTTTTCTCAGATTCTATTTTGAGCCTTTTTCTCTAATTCTGTTTTGAGCATTTTTCTCAGATTCTGTTTTGAACATTTTTCTCTGACAGATTCATCTGACGATATCCTCTGGTGACGTCATCATCTGATTTCTGCTTCTGGTGACGTCATCCTCTGATTTCTGCTTCTGGTGACGTCATCTTCTGATCTATTCTTCTGATGACATTTTTCATTCTTCTTCTAAGTCAAATATGTTATTTTCATAAAATACATTTGTTAACATGAAAACTTTAATTGCAAGAACCAACTTGGTTCCAACAATAATGACTTTATTTGAAGAGACTGAATCATCGGATAAAGAAAAATGGACGTTGATGTTTGATGGCGCTTCTAATGCATTAGGGCATGGAATTGGAGCCATTTTGATTTCCCCAGAGAACCAATTCACTCCATTTACGGCTAGGTTGTGTTTTGATTGCACAAACAATATTGCAGAATACGAGGCATGTGTTATGGGCATTAAAGCAGCCATTGAATCAAAGGTAAAAGTTCTTGAGGTATATGGAGACTCATCATTGGTCATCCATCAGACAAAAGGAGAATGGGAAACTCGAGATTCCAAACTGGTTCCGTATCACACGCACATCAAAGAGTTGACAGAATACTTTGAGAAGATCATTTTTCACCATATTCCTCGAAAAGGAAACCAATTGGCCGACGCCTTGGCCACATTGTCATCAATGTTCAAAATAAGCATCGATCAGGATGTGTTGGTACTAAAAATTCAACAAAAGGATAAGCCATCATATTACTTATCAATAGAAGAAGAGCCCGATGGTAAGCCATGGTTTTACGATATTAAATCCTATGTTAAGAATAGGGAATATCCATTGGGTATTTCGGAAAATAACAATAGGGCTTTAAGGAGGTTGTCAATGAACTGTTGGAACCAAGTTGGTTCTTGCAATTAAAGTTTTGATGTTAACAAATGTATTTTATGAAAATAACATATTTGACTTAGAAGAAGAATGAAAAATGTCACCAGAAGAATAGATCAGAGGATAACGTTACCAGAAGCATAAATCAGAGGATGACGTCACCAGAGGATGACGTCACCAGAAGCATAAATCAGAGGATAATGTCAACAGAGAATGTTATCAGAAGATGACGTCACTAGAAGCAGATACCAGAGGATGACGTCACCAGAGGATGATCACCAGAGGATAACATCAGAGGAATCTGTCAGAGAAAAATGCTCAAAACAGAATTGGAGCAAAAGACTCGAGAAAAAGAATCTAGCTAAAAATATGCTCAAAACAAAATCTGAAAAAATGCCCAAAACAGAATTGGAGCAAAAGACTCGAGAAACAGGATCTAGCTAAAAGCATGCTCAAAACAGAAGTAGAGCAAAATGCTCAAAACAGATTAATTGAAATACACTCCAGAAGTAAAGCATCAGTGAGCAAAAGACTCAAAACAGAATCTGAGCAAACTACTCCAGAATATTCTCAAAACAGATTAATCGAAATACACTCCAGAAGTAAAGCATCAGTGAAGTCCTAAAGTTCAACTATAAATAGAGACTTAATGCTGAAGATTAGAGCATCGAAAAATAGAAGAACTCAAGCAAAAATTCAAAAGTATTCAGAGAGTTCAAAGGAGAGAAACACTTGCTTAAAAGATAAATATTTTCTAAGTGTTCTTTTCTTAGAGTGTGAAGCTGATCGTCATCATAAATTATTCAGAAGCGAACACTCTAGTTCACTTTAAGCATATTGTGAGTACCAACTTTCCAGAAGTAATTACTTAGTTCTAATTTCGACCCCTTATATTAAATCTTATAGTGTTGAAGTTTCTTCTAAAATCTGGGGTTGTCAGGTTGTTAGAAAAAGACTTAGCTTGTAGGTTTAAGGTTGTGAAGTTCCTCAAAAGTCTGGGATTGTCAGACTGTTTGAGAAGACTTGGCTGGTTTAGTCAAGGTGTTGTTGTTCCTCAAAAGTCTGGGGTTGTCAGGCTGTTTGAGAAAACTTAGCTGGTTTAGTTAAGTTGTTGTTGTTCCTCAAAAGTCTGGGGTTGTCAGGCTGTTTGAGAAGACTTGGCTGGTATAGTCAAGGTGTTGTTCCTCAAAAGTCTGGGGTTGTCAGGCTGTTTGGGAAGACTGGCTTGTAGGGTCAATGGTGTTGTAATTCAAAGGAGTTTGAATTAGTGAAAAGGCCTTTTGGAGGAAGGGACTGGACGTAGCCTGGTTAACGGTGAACCAGTATAAATTGTTGTGTTATTATGTTATTATTATCCGCTGCTGAATTTGATTAGTTATATATCGAATAATTCACATTAACATTCAACAAAACAGCAAAAGTAATCAAGTTTGACAAACACAATTCAACCCCTCTTCTCGTGTTTGCACCTTCATGAACTTCTTCTTAAATGGTGACGTGCTTTATAAGTGAAACCATGACATGGTTCTCCTTAGATGTGTGGATAAAACGGAAGCAGAGAAAATCATTCAAGAGGTTCATGAAGGTTCTTTTGGAACTCATGCAAATGGGCACGCATTGGCAAGAAAAATCTTAAGGGCTGGTTATTATTGGTTGACCATGGAGTCTGATTGTTTTAGTTATGTAAAGAAATGTCATAAATATCAAATCTATGCTAAAAAAATACATGTACCGCCAACCTCTTTGAATGTCTTAACATCACCTTGGCCATTTTCAATGTCGGGGATGGATGTTATTGGGCTCATCGAACCTAAGGCTTCAAATGGGCACCGGTTTATCCTAGTAGCTATTGATTATTTCACAAAATGGGTTGAAGATGCTTCTTATGCCAACATGATGAGGAGCGTAGTGGTCAGATTCATCAAGAGAGAACTTATTTGTCGATATGGGCTGCCAAATAAGATTATCATGGATAATGCGACCAATCTGAACAACAAAATGATGAAGGAGTTGTGTGATAGTTTCAAAACTCATCACCATAATTCTTCGCCTTATCAGCCGAAAATGAATGGAGCTGTAGAAGCGGCAAATAAGAATATCAAGAAAATCATACAAAAGATGGTAGAAACATACAAGGATTGGCATGAAATGCTTCCCTTTGCATTACATGGCTATAGAACATTTGTTCGCACCTCAACAGGGGCAACTCCTTTCTCATTGGTGTATGGAATGGAAGCAGTACTTCCCATTGAAGTTGAAATCCCCTCGATCAAGGCCTTGATGGAAACAAAACTAGAAGAGGCAGAGTGGGTTCAATCATGATTTGACCAATTGAATCTCATTGAAGAAAAAAGAATGATAGCTCTGTGTCATGGTCAAGTGTATAAAAAAAGACTTAAAAAAGCCTACGAGAAAAAAGTTCGTCCTCGAGAGTTTCAAGAAGGAGACTTGGTGTTAAAGAAAATACTACCTATAAAAAAGGATTCTCGTGGAAAATGGACCCCGAATTGCGAGGGACCATATGTGGTGAAAAAATTTTCTCTTGGGGAGCTCTTATACTCGCAGAAATGGATGGAGAAGAACTTCCACATCCAGTAAACTCAGACGCAATCAAAAAATTATTATGCTTGAAAAAATATAGGTTCGCTAGGTCGAAAACCTCAAAAGGCGACCTAGGCAAAAGTTAGAGCATCCCGATAGATTGAAAACTTGAAAGAGCGGTCCATGCAAAAGTTAGGGATATATAAAAAAAGGGAATCAAGAGAATCAAGCAGTTCAAACTGGGGCAGTTATTATTCTTGGGTGCTGACCAACAGGAGTCCTAAATTACAAGAATGATTAGCGTTTGTTATCCCTTCAACTAAACATGAACACACTCATCCCTACATTGTAACCTCCTACCTCAATTATTTTTGTTCCCAATATAGTAAATGTACTTTTTTCAATATTGTCTTCCGATGTTGTACATTACCTTTTTTCTTTTTCTTTTATCGTCCATTCCCTAAGCTAATTCAGTCTCATGGTTGTTTGTTCTAGCATTTTTAAAAGAAAATGTTATTTTATGATAATAAATATTGGAATTTGAAGTAGGTGTAAACAAAAAATATTTTAATTATTTTGATATTTGAAAATATATCCACGGAAACTTGATAGATTCTTAACATGTATGGGGATGTCAACACACAAAAAAGGGCAGTCATTTTAGACAATGTACTTTGTTTTGCCTCTAAAAAAAAGTACACAAGATGTATAGAGTCATCATACAAAAAACGGTTGTTATCTTTATTCATCCATTGAATCTTGTGGGTGCACAAGATCGTATAAGGATCAAGGAATTAAAAAATGAACAAAGATTTTATCTATATTGTAAAACACATGATTCATGCATTTTACATTCATATTTTTTACATTCATATTTTTTCACCTACTCACGCATGACCTATGCATCTTCATTCACTCAACAACTTTTTGCAATGCATAATGAGTGAATCATGCATATTTAATATTTATACTCAACAGTCTTTGTATTACATTACTCATTATACATTATGCATTTTTTTGTTATGATTATCATAAATATATTATCTTAACAAAAAATCTATGTGTTGTTCGTGGTTTACATTTTGTTTTACGGTCATTCTTTAATTTTTGTCGATCTACGCATCAGTAACAAATTCGGAGACGGTCATTCTTTAATTCTTGTCGATCTACGCATCGGTAACCAATCCGAAGACGGTTGTTCTTTAATTCTGGTCGACCTACGTGTAACACCCCGAGTTTAAAACACAGCACGAGTGTATTTTTTTTTCTTTTTAAAATAAATAAAAGGAAAATTCTTTTTCAAAATTATTAATTCAAAAGAATTAAAATCAATTCAAATTAAAAGTTGTTCAACGTCGTAATCCAAAATAGAGAAGTAATTAAATAATTACATCACGATTAATCAAGTAAATTATTTTTGGGAATTTAATTCTTCAAAACATAACAAAATAAAGATACATCCAACAGCTGTATCCTGGACCCACCAAAATATTATCAGAGTGCGGAAAATATTAGCGGAAAAGTTATACAATAATTCCCAAAATAACCAATTACATTTCCCAAACTCAAGACCCTATACAAAAGTCTAGTCTGATCATGCAATAAGCTACAGTAGCAAGAAATTTCCACCGCCTCCTCCACAAGTCTCGTCTTCACCCCAGCTGTCCGTCCCTCTACGTTGCCCACAAATACTATGTACGTAAAGATCAGGGGAAACTAACGACGTCTTCGTCGTTAGTGTAACCGTCGGTGGGACGGGTTTGCGTATCATCTGAGGGCAAAGCCCAATTTCCACAATAATAGTAAAGGGTCACCGACCGAAATTAACAAATAACACATAGCATTTATATCAACAATAACAAATATATCCATGGCATATCATATAATAATGATGATAAATAAGGATGCTCATTTTGAAATTTCATGACATGTATGCCTTTTCTAAAAGCTTAATATGAAAAACATGTTGTAAGTACAACCATCAACTCAGCAATCACAATTATTCATAAAAAAATTCAGATTCCATAATATACTTACACTCATCAATTTCCAATCATCAACACATATCCAAATCATGACCCACCTGTCAACCACCCCGAAGAAATATGTATATGCTCATGTACTCAACTTCTTGGAATTACCAAGGTGTAGTCGCTCACAAACCAGCACAATTTACATATGTTTGACTTTAATGGCCAACATGACCATGGTGCAATCGCTCACAGATCAGCACCAGTGCGGTCGCTCAACTGGCCAGCACGTTTTACATATACCAAGGTACAATCGCTCACAGACCAGTACCAGTGCAGTCGCTCAACAGACCAGCACGTTTTACGTATTTGAATGGACCACCACGAACACGCGGTCACTCTACAACCCATCACGTGTATTAGCCTCTCACAGGCCAAATACACAGAAGTTAAATCCTCGCACGGGTAGAATGGACCACCACGAACACGCGGCCATTCCGTAGCCCACTACGATGGTTACTACTTAACTTCGCGGACCATCACGGTTACCGCATTACTCTGTGGCCCATCGCGGTCACCACCTGAATATGCAATGCATGGACATGCAATGTTTTCTCATCACTGAAAACAGTATGCAGCATCAGAAAAATTCAGCCATTCCATCATTTCCCCAAAACCATCTTAACTCAAATAATTTCATTATCATCACATGAAAAAAATTCAAGTACCTCATCATTACCACTTCACACTATCTCAAAAACTCCATTTTTATTTATCACAAGTCTTCCCAATGTTTCCCCAACTCTTAAAGTTCATAAAATAGTGTTTAAAACTGAGATTTCTGGAAAAACCGAATCTGTATTCGAATACAGCTTTCTTGTATTCGAATACATAAGCTAAAACAGTGCATAATCAACACTCTGTATTCGAATACATCTTCCTTGTATTCGAATACAGAGGCTACAACAGGGTAAACTCAGCATTTTTCACAGCATCAATAAAGAACTCAAGAACCTCATCATCACCACCCCAAACCATCTCAAAAACACCATTTTAATTCATCACAAACCTTCCCCATGTTTTCCCAACTCTTTAAGTTCATAAACCATTGTTTAAAACTGAAATTTTTGAAAAAAAAGCAAGTTGTATTCGAATACATCCCTTGTTTTCGAATACATGGGCAAAAACAGTGAAAAATCAGCATTATGTATTCGAATACGAGGCTATCGTAGTCGAATACAGATGCGAATACAGTGGCGAAAATTGCAGTCCTGTATTCGAATACGACAAGGTCGTAGCCGAATACAGAGGCTAATTCAGAAGCAAAAATCCCTTATCTATATTCGAATACAGAGGCTTGTATTCGAATACAAGTTCAAATATTTGAATAAAACTGAAGTTTTGCAGGCTGTATTCGAATACACTCATGCCGTATTCGAATACACCTTCGAATTCAGTGAAATTTCACTGAAAACTTCAACACGTTTTAAAATTCTTTTCTTTGAAAAACCAACACAACACCAAAATAAAATCACCATTCTTTTGAAACCCCAAAACTCAACATTTTTCATCAACAACAGATTTTCCAGAAAACACTTCCACCATTTTAAATCATTTTCTTTTTAAACCATCATCATCACCAGACTATTTCACCATAACAGAAACAGAATCACCAACACCAGAACAACATCACAGTTTTGCTTAAATCACCCAAAACAGAATGTCAAACACAAAAATAGAACATGCATTTCCAAACATTTGCATTTTGAGCATTCTCAAACCAACATGCAAAATATTTTCCAGTATTCTTTCACAACCAAAACAACATGCAAAGCATTTTCCAGCTTTCCCACACAAACAGAACAACATTGATGTATTCAGTCAAAACAGCAAACATCACATATCATTAAACCTCGACATAATGCATTTTTCACATTTTATAACAACATGCACAAGCGTTTTATCAACTTATGCATTTTGATCATCCCCAAAACAACATGCAAAACATTTTCCAGCTTTCCCACATAAACAGAACAACGTTGGTATATCAACCAACATAGTTGAAGGTGCAAACACGAGAAAGGGGGTTGAATTGTGTTTGACTTAACTTAAATACTTTTCCTGTTTTAATACTTTCAAAACAAAACTTGATGTATAATTAAAACAGAGTTAGCAACGGATAAAAATAAAAATAAAAACTCACAGATTTTATACTGGTTCACCGTTAACGAGGCTACGTCCAGTTCCTTCGCCTTGAAGGATTTCACTAATTCAATCTTGAATTACAACCTTGCTACTAACCCTCCAAGTCAGTCTTCTCAATAGTCTAACAATCCTAGACTTCTTGAGGAAAACAACCTTGTCTTCAGCCAATCTGACAACCCCAGATTGTAGAAGAAATCACAACACTATGAATCTAATTGCTAAGTACCTTGCTACCCTTTCTGATTCCCTCAATTTGTAGACTCTACTTCAACAACTTAGATACAACCCTATCTAATTGGCAAGTACCCTGCTACCTCTACTGACTCCCTCAAATTGTAGACTCTACTTCAACAACTTAGATTTGCCACAGTGGAAACAAAATAACACGAGTACTTGCTTCTTGAAAGCTAAAACTCACAATTGACTTCTATGGAAATTTGGGTGTTTGTCGCTTTGGAAATGTATGACTCTTTTGTGATTTTCGATACTTTATTCTTCAGCATTAAGTCTCTATTTATAGTTGAACTTTTAGAACTTCACTGATGCTTTACTTCTGCAGTATATTTCGATTAATCTGTATTGAGAATATTCTGGAGTAGTTTGCTCAAATTCTGTTTTAAGCCTTTTGCTCACTGATCTGTTTTGAACATTTTGCTCCGCTTCTGTTTTGAGCATTTTTCTCAGATTTTGTTTTGAGTCTTTTTCTCCAATTCTGTTTTGAGCATTTTTCTCAAATTCTTTAATCCTCATGATCAAATCTGCACCATTGGATCTTAATGCGATAGTCCACATCTGGACCAGCCTATTTGATATTCTGTGATCCTCTGATTTCGGCCATTCCTGGACCACACTTCCTAACCCTCTGATTTCGGCCACCACTGGGCCATGGTCTGATTTTCTAATCTGGACCATCACTAGACCAAATAATTATTTCTGAACCATTGATCTGGAAATTTTTACTCTGATCTGGACAGATTCTGGGCTTTGGTCTGGAACAAACTGAAATTAACTTGAACAAAAAATATTTCAGTCTGGACATTTTATCTTTAATTTTGGACCAGGTCTGGATTGATTCTGGAACTCATTTCTTTTGGTATGGACTTAGTTCCATGCCCTGAATCATGCTATCTTATGATCTTGGCCAAATCTGAATTGATCCTTTTGTTCTGGACTCATAAACATACCTTCTGGTCAAGTCTGGAACAATTCTGGACTGTGTAATTTTTACTGCCAGGCCATCTTCTGGTCAGAATAACTTTTGGAATAAAATTGATATTTGACTCCTGTTTGTTTGGAACAACTCTCCTTCTGGCAGGCTTTCCAATGGTATGATCTATGTTTCATTATGATTTTTCTTCCTTCTGTTCTGGGCCACCAAACATATCCTCTGGTGATGTTTTGACATCCTGGAACATCTTCTGGAAATTCCAGAATTCATTTTACTTTGATCTCTGCTTCTGTTTCCTTCAGTTTCTGGGGCATTTAACTTAATAATTCAAAGTACAAAATAAGTTTACATTTAGTACATTTGTAAGCATCAAAATCCTAAGTACTTAGAACCAACTTGGTTCCAACAATCTCCCCCTTTTTGATGATGACAAAACCTTAACTTATTTTGCTATCTTATGACTTGAGAACTTTGAATTACTCCCCCTCAGACCAATCTCTCCCCCTAAGTCTGATACTCTCCTTTTCAACTCCTTCTTTGTTCTCTCTTTCTTTTCTTCTCTTCTCCTCTCGTTTTCAACTCCTTCTCTTTTCACTCTTTCTTTTTCTCTCTCCCTGATTCCTCTCCTTTTCAACTCCTTCTGTTTTCACTCTTTCTTTTTCTTTCTTTGTTTTTCTCTCTCCCTGTTTCCTCTCCTTTTCAACTCCTTCTGTTTTCTCTCTTTCTTTTTCTCTCCTTCTTTCTTTTTATCTCTCCTTTTCTACTTATTTCTCCTTTCTTTCTCTCTCTCTCTTTCTCCCCCTTTTTGTCATCAGCAAAAAAGTGGTCCTACTATTTTTGTATTTTTTGTTTTTCTCTTTACAAATTACAGAAAGTAAAAATTGAATAAAATTGCAAGAAATTTTAAAAACTCCTAAGATGACTACTTGAGCTAGTCAGATATAGAGGTCATGCTGAGATGCTTCTTAATGAACTCGAACCTATCTTCTGGTAATGCCTTGGTGAAGATATCAGCCTATTGATGATTAGTGTCCACAAACTGGATGCTCAAAGTCCCTTTTTGAACATGGTCCCTAATGAAATGGTGTTTTATTTCAATGTGTTTGGCTCTAGAGTGTAAGATAGGGTTCTTGGTTAGGTTTATGGCTGAAGTGTTATCACAGAACAAAGGGATATTGTTTTCAAAGATGTTGTAATCTTCAAGTTGGTGTTTCATCCAGAGTAACTGTAAACTGCATCCTACTGCTGATATATACTCAGCTTCTGCTGTTGACATGGCAATGGTGCTTTGTCTTTTGCTTGACCAAGAGATCAAGTTATCACCTAAAAATGTGCAGTTGCCACTGGTACTTTTCCTTTCCAACTTGTCTCCAGCATAGTCAGAATCACAAAAATCTTTTAGTTTGTAGGTGGGTGTTTTCTTGTATAACAAGGTAAGGTTGGTGGTTCCTTTAAGGTATCTCAGAATTCGTTTGACAGCAATTAAATGGGATTCCCTAGGGTCAGCTTGAAATCGGGCACAGACACAAACACTAAACATAATGTCAGGTCTAGAAGCAGTTAAATATAGAAGGGATCCAATAATACCTCTGTATGTTTTCTGGTCTACCTTTTTACTGGTTTCATCTTTCTCAAGTGAGCAGGTTGGGTGCATGGGGGTGGCCATAGGCTTACAGTCACTCATCTTGAACTTTTTAAGAAGTTCTTTGGTGTATTTAGATTGGTGAATGAGTATACCTGTTTTACCTTGAATCTAAATTCCCAGGAAGAACTTAAGTTCTCCCATCATGCTCATTTGGAACTCCTTCTGCATTAGATCAGAAAACTCTTTCTGTTGACTGTATCCTTGAGCTAAAACTTCACCCTTTTCATTGAATTTGTTTCTGAATACCTACTTGGTTCCAATAATGCTTCTGTTTGGTCTGGATACAAGATTCCAAACATCATTCCTTTGGAATTTATTCAGCTCTTCTTGCATTGCAAGTATCCAATCTTCCTCTGCCAAAGCTTCATCAACATTGCTTGGTTTGCATCAGCTTCTGATTCTGATTGTATCCTTTACCTTTCCAGGTACTTCTGTTTCTTGTGCTTCTGCTCCCTGCACTATTTTTATCTTGCTTTGATTTGTTAAGATCAAGCAGTTTTTCATTTTACATAATGCAAATCAAATAAGTTAAAATTTAACTCAATACAGCCAAACCATTCGTTCTGCTTCTGCTTCTGGTGGTTTCTGTTTGTTTTTGAAACCACTGGAATGTTGTTTCTGCTGAGGTGTTCAATTCGTGTGAATCACCTGGTTCCTCTGACAATTTGAAAACTTGTAGAATAGTTATCTAGCTTTGATTTGTTAAGATCAAGCTTCTTGTTATCACAGTAAATATTAAATAATGATAGTATTTACAGCAAGATGTAGCCTCAGTTTTACTCTGAAAATCCTCTTGCTTCTGATTTTCAGATTCCTAATCTATATGTTCTGAGATTACATGGTTTGGATGAGGGAATTTGAATTCCCTTCTAGGTTTGTATTCTTGATGAATCTTACTGGAGAGTTTGAAGAACTCTCTTGATTCTGATTCTTTAATTTCTGTTTTGGCTCATACACCATATTCCTCTGGTGATTTTGGAACTTATGGTGATTCTGATAATCATACTTATTTTGATAATTAAAGTAGTTTTGATGATCATACCTCAACCTTTGATATTGATACATGTTCAGGTTCTGGTTTTGGTACTGATTCTGATTTTGATTCTGGTTCTGGTTCCAGTGTTGATTCTGGTTCCAGTTTCTGTGCCTCCAGTTCGGGTTCTGGTTCCAGTGTTGGTTCTGGTTACAGTTCCTGTACCTCTGATACTGGTTCCAGTTTTGGTTCTGGTTCCAATTTCTGTGCTTCTGGTACTGGTTCCAGTTCTGGTTCTGGTTCCAGTTCCTGTTCCTCTGATACTGGTTCTAGTTCTGATTCTGGTTCCAGTTCTTGTTCTGATACGAGTGATATCCATGATATTTCCTATTCCTCCTATAATTCTGGTTCTGGTTCTGATAGGTATTGTGTTGACCAGTTCTTCTTCTACCAGAGTCACTTTGCTTCTGTTTGGTAGATGTTGGAACATAAACCTTCTTCTGCTTGTGCGTTGCCAACATCCATTGTCCAGGCACCATTGTTGGTGTCTCCTTCTGGTTGCTCAGAATATCTGCAACATAGACAATTTGATTTTTTGGTACCCAGAACTGATTGGGTCCAGGTTTGTTAGTTGTAACAGCTCTCTGATCTTGTTCAGATTTTACCATTGGACAAGATAATTCAGAGTGACCTTTCTTGGCACAAACACTACATAAAACATCAGAATGAACAGCTTTATTTTTAGTAATTGTTTCTGTAAAACCAAGACCTCTTTTTCCAGAATTACTGTTTCCATAAATCATAGATGCATTTTTACTTCTTTCCATTCCATTGGAAATAAAGTTTTGAAAAACTTGCTCATGCATATCAGATTTACAAACAGTTTTAGAAGTGGAACAATTATTACTTTTCAGAGTTTGGTTTTCAGATTTGAATCTTGCAACATCAGTTTTAAAATTTTTGTTTTCAGTTGCATACTCAGAATTTCGATTCTTTAAAACTTGGACTTCTTTGGTTAGATTTTCCTTATCTTCCCTAAGATTTTTCAGTTTTAAAGAACTTTTATTGTTTGCATTTAACAACTCCTTTAAAGTATCAATTAATTCAGGTTTAGAAAGATCAGAAAATACCTCACTGTCTTCATCTTCTGATTCTGTTTCAGAGCAGTATTCAGAACCTGAATTTGTATGAGCCATCAGAGACAGAATTGTTTCCTCTGATGTGCTTCCAGACTTGCCAGAATGATTACTTCGATCATTCTTCCTTCTGCCTGTTTTCCTTCTGGAATTCGTGCCTTTATGAGGTCCAGAAGCAGACTTGATGTGAGCTATCTTTGCTGTTTCTGCCTCTTCTTCATCAGAAGATTCTTCTTCTGATTCTGATACATCCCAGGCAGCCATCAGACCTGTCTTTCTGTATCTGGAACTCTTCTTGTGCTGTTTTCCTTTTTCCAGATTTGGACATTCTAACTTAATATGTCCAGGTTCATTGCATCCATAACAGATGATGTTCATCTTGTCAGTTTCTTCCTTGCTGTTATGTTTCTTCTGGGAACCTCTCCTCTTTCTGTTTTCCCAGATCTTAACCATCTTTTTGGTTAAGTATGCCATATCATCACAGTCACTGTCACTATCCTCTGATTCTGATACTACCTTTGCAGCTTTCTTCTGTTTCGACTTTAGAGCCAGATTCTTCTTCTTCTTAGGTTCATCTTCTTCCAGTTACATTTCATGAGACTTGAGTGAGCTGATCATATCTTCCAGCCTCAAGGTACTCAGATCCTTAGCTTCCTGAATTGCAATAACCTTTGGTCTCCACCTTTTTGGTAGACTTCTCAGAATTTTCCAGACATGATCTTCAGTGGTATAGCTTTTGTTTTATACTTTCAGTCCTGATACCAAAGTCTGGAATCTGCAGAACATTGTGTCAATGTCTTCATCCTCTTCCATCTTGAACAGCTCATACTCTATGACCAATATGTTAGCCTTTGTTTGTTGAACCTGCTTGGTTCCTTCATAGGTCAGAACCAGACTATCGAATATATTCTTTGTTGTTTCTTTATTTGTGCATCTATCAAATTCCTTGAATGTGATTGCACTGACCATGATGGTTCTGGACTTGTGATGAAGTTTGTGTAATCTGCTCTGATCTCGTGTCATATCATCCAAGTCTAATTCTTTAGTTGGATCCTCTGGATCAGTTGGTGCAGTGCATCCTTTAACTATCATCTTCCATAGTTCAGGATCTTGAGATATGACAAAACTTCTCAGTCTATCTTCCAACACTCAAACCTTTCTCCATCAAATATTGGTGGTCTATTGATGTTGCCTCCCAATTCTTCTGACATTATGAACCCCTTGGACCTTTCCTCAAACACTGTTAAGTGCTCAGCCTTGAGACCGAGCTCTGATACCAATTGAAGGTGCAAACACAAGAAGGGGGGTTGAATTGTGTTTGACTTAACTTAAATACTTTTCCTGTTTTAATACTTTCAAAACAAAACTTGATGTATAATTAAAACAGAGTTAGCAGCGGATAAAAATAAAAATAAAAACTCACAGATTTTATATTGGTTCACCGTTAACGAGGCTACGTCCAGTTCCTTCGCCTTGAAGGATTTCACTAATTCAATCTTGAATTACAACCTTGCTACTAACCCTCCAAGTCAGTCTTCTCAATAGTCTAACAATCCTAGACTTCTTGAGGAAAACAACCTTGTCTTCAGCCAATCTGACAACCCCAGATTGTAGAAGAAATCACAACACTATGAATCTAATTGCTAAGTACCTTGCTACCCTTTCTGATTCCCTCAGTTTGTAGACTCTACTTCAACAACTTAGATACAACCCTATCTAATTGCCAAGTACCCTGCTACCTCTACTGACTCCCTCAGATTGTAGACTCTACTTCAACAACTTAGATTTGCCACAGTGGAAAGAAAATAACACGAGTACTTGCTTCTTGAAAGCTAAAACTCACAATTGACTTCTATGAAAATTTGGGTGTTTGTTGCTTTGGAAGTGTATGACTCTTTTGTGATTTTCGATACTTTATTCTTCAGCATTAAGTCTCTATTTATAGTTGAACTTTTAGAACTTCACTGATGCTTTACTTCTGCAGTATATTTCGATTAATCTGTTTTGAGAATATTCTGGAGTAGTTTGCTCATATTCTGTTTTGAGCATTTTTCTCAGATTTTATTTTGAGCCTTTTTCACCAATTCTGTTTTGAGCATTTTTCTCAGATTCTTTAATCCTCATGATCAAATCTGCACCATTGGATCTTAATGCGATAGTCCACATCTGGACCAGCCTATTTGATATTCTGTGATCCTCTGATTTCGGCCATTCCTGGACCACACTTCCTAACCCTCTGATTTCGGCCACCACTGGGCCATGGTCTGATTTTCTGATCTGGACCATCACTGGACCAAATAATTATTTCTGAACCATTGATCTGGAAATTTTTACTCTGATCTGGACAGATTCTGGACTTTGGTCTAGAACAAACTAAAATTAACTTGAACAAAAAATATTTTAGTTTGGACATTTTATCTTTAATTTTGGACCAGGTCTGGATTGATTCTGGAACTCATTTCTTTTGGTCTGGACTTAGTTCTGTGCCCTGAATCATGCTATCTTATGATCTTGGCCAAATCTGAATTGATCCTTTTGTTCTGGACTCATAAACATACCTTCTGGTCAAGTCTGGAACAATTCTGGACTGTGTAATTTTTACTGCCAGCCCATCTTCTGGTCAGAATAACTTCTGGAATAAAATTGATATTTGACTCCTGTTTGTCTGGAACAACTCTCCTTCTGGCAGGCTTTCCAATGGTATGATCTATGTTTCATTATGATTTTTCTTCCTTCTGTTCTGGGCCACCAAACATATCCTCTGGTGATGTTTTGACATCCTGGAACATCTTCTGGAAATTCCAGAATTCATTTTACTTTGATCTCTGCTTCTGTTTCCTTCAGTTTCTGGGGCATTTAACTTAATAATTCAAAGTACAAAATAAGTTTACATTGAGTACATTTGTAAGCATTAAAATCCTAAGTACTTAGAACCAACTTGGTTCCAACAACAGCAACATCACAGATCATTTAAAACATCAACAGAATGCATTTTTCATCCTTCAAAACGACAAGATAAACAGTTTTTCTTCAAATACAATAATGAAACATTATTAATGCCATAAAAGTATGCATTTACAGCCCTAATGCAATCTAGAAAGTGAAAGGTGCCCCTTACCCCTGTTACGTTTCTACTTCCGTTCACGTTTCTACGTCAAAAATCGGCGAAGTTTCCGTTTGCGTTTGCCGCTACCAAAGTGGGTTCTCTGGCTCCGTAATGAGGAGAGGAACAACTTTTGTTCTTGGTACTTGGTGTTTCGGTGCTTGGATTTCCAAGTAATCTCACTTTTGAGCAACTCTTTTTTTTTTCTACGAACAGAAACAGAATGGGAAGAGGAAGGAGAAGGCATTGTTACATGCAGTATGGAAGGAGAGAAAAATTTCTGTCTTTGCCCTTCCTTCTCTCTCACGTATATAGGCATATGTATGTGTCACCTCATCCCACATTAATATTTTAATATTTGCTTGTCCCTCCAGCATTTAACCAATTTCGTCGCAATTAGCATATAACCTCTTAATTAACTGTCCGATAATTTAATTACTCGTAATTATATTAATTTGTCCTTCATCCAATAATTTTAATTCAACCTCCAAAATAAATACTTATATATATATATATATATATATATATATTTACACAGAATATACATATATTAAATATTTTACAATTATTCCTCAAAATACACTTAATATTACATCCATAATTTAAATTTTAAATTTAAGGGTCTTACACTACGCATCGGTAACAAATCCGAAAACGATCATTCTTTAATTCTTATCGATCTACGCATCGGTAACCAATACAAAGACGGTCATTCTTTAATTCTTGTCGATCTACGCATCGGTAACCAATCCAAAGACCGTCATTCTTTAATTCTGGTCGATTTACGCACCGGTAACCAATCCGAAGACGGTCATTCTTTAATTCTTGTCGATCTACGCATCGGTAACCAATCCGAAGACAATCATTCTTTAATTCTCGATCTACGCATCCGTAACCAATCCGAAGACGGTCATTTTTTAATTCTTGTCGATCTACGCATCGATAACCAATCCGAAGACGATCATTCTTTAATTTTGGTCCATCTATGCATTGGTAATTCGAAGACGATCATTCGAATTTAATTTGTTCTCACAAATTATTTACAACTTATTTAAACAAAATTTAGGTTCTTATATTTAATTACCTTTTACAACAATAATATTCATATGATAATATTCATATTCTCTAGTAAATACAATTAAATAGGGGCAGCTGTAGTACCTCAATTTTGTCCGACTAATTAAAAATATTTTTAAAAAATAATAATAAAAATATTTTGTACTTATTATTATTATTATTATTAAGTAAAAGAAAAGTTTTTAAATTTGGTCCAATTTTGAATTTATATGTGTTTCCGTTACATTACAATTAACACATAAAATAAAATAATTAATTAAAATAATTATTAAAAAAATAGAAGGGTTTACTTGCTGCACTTTCTTTCTCCATTTTTTCTTCTTTCCTATTGCCACAATCATGCTCTCTCTTTACAACCATGCTTCCTCTTTACTTTTTTATTTTATTTTATTTTTGTTTTTATCTTAATAAAGTATTATTTTCACCATTTAAACACTTAATCAAAAAGGCTAGCCACCTATTTCCTTAAATGTTTGAAGTTGCTTCCTCTTTATTTTTTTATTTTATTTTTGTTTTTATCTTAATAAAGGTATTATTTTCACCATTTAAACACTTAATCAAAAAGGTTAGCCACCTATTTCCTTAAATGTTTGAAGTTGCTTAATTTTTGAGCTAAAACAATGAAAAATCTAGGACCTGGTTTTACATCATAAATACTTGGACTAATCACTTAGTGCTATAAATTGAGAACAAAAATCACTAAAGGGGAGGAGATTTTCTAATCACTAAAAAAAACAGGAAAATAGAGAGAGTAAGGAGTAGAAGAGAAACAATAAATCAAAGAGAAAAAATCTGATACCAAAACAAACAGATCATTAGGAAGGAAAAGTAAACAGAAAAAAGAGATTAAGGTATTTCTTTCATCTTTTCTCTACAATCAATGTATTTGTTGTTGTTATTTAAAAATTATGTTTTGATTTGTGGGAGTATAGACAAAAATAAGTTATGAAGAAAAGAGTAGAAAATATAAGACTAAAAACTCAAACATCTAACGATGGTGTCGCCGAAAAAACCGTATTTTTTGCCGCCTTGCTCACCTTCTCGATCTATTTTTCTTTCTCTCAATGTTTTGTTTTCTTTCTCTCAATCTCTTTCTCCCTTTCAATCCTCCTATTTCTCTATTTAAATCTCTTCTCTTCCCTTTTTGTTCTTTTTTTTCTCTTTTACGGTTATCTTTTCTGTTCTTTCTATTATGCTTGCCACGAAATGAAATGTGTTGGGCCTTGCTCTTATTCTGTTTGCTATTCTCCTACTGTACCTGTGTTTCAGCCATGCTTCCTCCATTTTCTGCATGCTATGTCTATCCATCTTATTGATGTAACCACTACTAGTAGCTTTTGATAATATCCTCTAGTTTTTTTTGTAATTTAACTTTAACAATTAAACCTTTTTTTGTTTTTTAAAACTACAGTTATACTCTTTCTAAAAATTTGAATTTAATTTATTTATTTATTAGTTCAATATCAAATTCTATAAATAAAAAATAATAAGTATTGCATTAAAAATTAGTTAATTGGAATATTTTTATTTTTATTTTTTAAATCTCATATTCACAGATAAACTAATAAATTAAAATTTATAAACGAATTAATAAATAAAAATCATTATTAAATATTAACTAGACATGACATCCTTTAATCCATGAGTAGTAGAATACGAATTATACAACCCGATAGTTTTAAAAAAAAATTAAAAAGAAAATAAATGAATCTAAAATTAACTTTTTTTAAATATTAGATTAATTAGATGTGACATCTTTTTAATCTTTGAGTTGTTAAGACACAAGTTGTACTACTTCTTGGCTTTAAGACTCAATTTTAAAATTGAAAATAATAAAAATATTTTTAAACGGACTAACTGGACAAACATCCTTTTACTCCTTGAGTTTTGAGACACGAGTTGTACAACTTGATTGTCTTAAAATTCACATTTTAAAATAATTATTCAAATCAAGCAAACTCGTTTTTATTTTTGTCAAAATTAACCTTTTTAATTACTAAACACGATTTATTTAAAAACAATCAACAAATCCTCATTTTCTAACCAAGAACTACGTAGCTTTGATTTCTCCATCGCACCGGGAGATACGTAGGAGCAAGATCACACTCTTGTCAAGCACATTAACAAAAAATTTCTTTTTTTGTTCCTCTTTTCTTTAAACACGTATTTATTTCAACATCACATTAAAAATAAATAATTGATATTCATATTTAATAATAAAGAGAAATAAATATATTTAAGTTAATACTAATTTTGCACAATTAATTATAGGTAACCGTATTTTAACGGATGTCGTATGGTGCTAATACCTTCCCTATGCATAATCAACTCCCGAACTCAAATTTTGGTTTCAAAGACCTTTTTTTTTTCTTTTTAAGGGTTTCCCAATGTTTTCCCTATTTTAAATAAAATTTGGTGGCAACTCCATTGAATTCGAGAAACACTCGAAATTTAGGCTGCGACAGCACTCAAGTTGGAAAAGGATGTAACAAGGCTGGAGAATGATGTTCAGTATGCTAGAGAATGATTGTATCATTCTCGACTGATTTTATCATACTGGAGGATGATGTTTGATCATTCTGGAGATAGTTGTTAATTATGCTGGAGAAGGATGTTTAACATGCTGGAGAATGATAATCATTTTGGACAGAAGATCATTTTGGACAGCAGATCATTCTGGACATTCTAGATACTGGTCTGATCATTCTAGAGATTGATCTGATTATTCTGGACATTTCTGGAGACTGATCTGTCTTGTTGAAACAGTTTGATTCATAACCTTTTTCCTTAACCAAAACTAAAGTGCAATAATTAGTAGATCACCATTCATAAAACTCAATCATTTAATTCAAAAGGTTTGTTGTCATTAAAACATATATCAAAAAGGTTTTTTCCTCAACAATCTCCCCCTTTTTGATGATGACAATCCTTTTGAATAAATCATAAGTTTTATGGATGGATATAAATAAAATGAAAGAATGTTCATAGATATGCAATTAAACTCCCCCTAAACACATGCAAGAGTTTAATTCTTATCATTCTAATTAAACTCCCCCTAAATATTTGCAAGAGGTTAATTCTTAACATTCTTCATTAATTTCTTTCATCCTATATCCATCATATATTTTTGTCCCCCTTTTGACATCTATCAAAAAGGTTGGGGAATAGACGTAGAAGTAAAAAAAATGGAGTAATAGCATGAGTGCACTACACATAGAAATCATGTGGTTAACCAACGCATTCATATATCAAACTAGTCAAGTTAGCATTCAACATTAAAGAACATAGCATGTATGATGATCATATCATTGTAGTCAATATCGCAAACAAGATATGGATCATGATAACAACAACAATATGACATAATTGTATGCAAGCATTTTAACGCACTTTGAAAAATAGTCAATGAATATATATATTCTTCTCATATTTTAGAAAGAAAACAATGAGTAAACTTCAGTTTCAAGAAGAATAATATTTTCTAAAAACTCCCCCTGAATTAATTTTTTAAATAAATCAAAGTTCCATAAAACAAGGAAAATGTCACTTTGCTCTTTGTCCTCTTTCACAAGAGATCACCTTTCAATTTGAATATGATCAAGCTTATTGTTAGTAATAGATCCATTTTTCATTTTTAAAACTAGAGAGAATGAGCGCATACAAGGAAGCGAAATAAGATGGATGTGATATCATGTCAAATATAATTTCTCTCTTTACAAAACATTCATATGCTAAAAATGTTTGTATTTTTCAAAAACTAATTTTTAAATAGATAATAAAAAATATGCCAATGGATTTGCTCACATTAAAGAAATGTTTTTCCCAAAGTTTTTTGTAAACACACAAATAAACAATAAGACATATGTTCAAGCTTACTTTCATGAGACTTTTTGATTGTTGCTATTTTTATCTATCATGCTTAAAATAAATTTAAACACTTGAGATCAATTTTCACAAAAGAAGTAAGCAACAAATAAGACTCATTTGCAAAGACATATATTAATATGCTTCAAAATGTTCACATATCAATTTTGACTTTCATGGCATAATCTTCTTGGATTAGTTTTGAGTTTTAAAGCCACAAGAAACACAAATCATTTTCATGAAGACCAAACACATATTCTCTTGTTGAAATCCTTCAAAAATGAATCCTAAACAAGGATATAAATTTAAAATATGTTGAAGAAAGATTTTTTTTTTCAAAAGCCACATTATAAACTTAATTTTTTGGTTTTTTGAAAAGCCATATTCAAAATATTATACTCAGACAACAAGCAATGTGTAAGATATTCAATATATTCAAAAGAATTGGAGAGAACATGATAGAGAATACTTTCAAATTCATAAGAATGTGAATGATGTTAATTCATTTAACATGATAATTTGAAAGATGTTATTGTGCAAAATAAAATAAAAATTCAATGAAGTATACTTGACAAAACAGCCCTTTGTCTAATTATTAAAGACACTAATTTATTTTAAATGTCTTTATAACTAGAACAATAATTTTGAATGTCAAACTGGGTTTGCACACTTGTTTATCATAAAAAGTGTATGAACAAAGAGTGAAAACATTTAGAATAGAAAATAGGCATATGCACATACAAGTAATGACAAAGAGTAATGTAATCAATTTAAACTTTTAAAGTCATACTTGCATAAAAAATAACATGCATTGTTAATTTTAAGAACACCCAATTAATCACATGATATAAAAAAATATTCATTCTTATCATGATGCAAATATTATAAGAATTCGGAAATGAGTGTACCTCCTTTAGTGGTCTAGTTCAATGACAAGAAATTTTTGAATATTTTGGAGCTTCTCTTTATTCTCTTTCATTTATTTTGATTGATTGTCAAAGTGGGATAATTTATCTTTTGTTGTTGAGAGAGTTCTTCCAATGATGAATCAAAATTGTCATACACTCTCAAGGGTATTCTTAACCACTTCAAAATTAATGCTTTATTCCTTTATTCACACAAGCGCTCATCCAATAGGATGATTGCTCCATAATCAAGTCTATGTCGTATACAACATCTTGCTGCTTGATTTTAAAATTCGGAATGCTTGGTGGCAGTGTCACTCATTTCTGCTTAAGAGATGTTTGGATATTTTGAACGTGTCATAATACTTCTTCTTTAGTGAAACTTGAATATCTTTTATGTTGTTCTGAGGCATGTTAACCACTGTAGTAACATCTCCAGCAGCAGCAACTTTGGACCTCCAGCAACAAATTCCTCCCAATTAGTTCTTCCAATAATTTGATCATGATGAAATGATTTGGAGGAAAGGTTAATAGTGAGGTAGGTATATGAGCAAATAATTCAAGCTTATTGTTCATTTCCTTCAACCATATCATCATGATAGGAAACATTAGTTTTCATTGAATGAAATATATTTACTGCCAAGAACATTCTGCTTTTGTGGAGAATGTTCTGCTCATGTGGAGAATGTTCTGGTGTGAACCTTTTTTGCTTAAATTGATCATTCTCTTATATTCTTCTTCACCTAGCTTGTTTATGAATACCCATCTTGTTCCAATGATAGATTGATCTTGTGGATCTAGAACAAGAGTCCAGACTTTATTCTTGTCAAATTTAAGAAGTTCTTCCTTCATTGCTTCAATCCAAGATTGATCAACTATGACTTCTTTAATTGATTTTGGTTCAACTTGGGAGATCATTGCCATGTTATTGTTGACAGCATCTTTCAATGACATTCTTGTTCTAATTCCATCAGTTGTATCTCCAATTATTTGAGTTTGAGGATGATCACATATCGTTCTCCAACTTTTAGGTGGAGACTGAAACGGAGACTGTTTATCAATCTCGGTTTCCTGCAGTTCATTTTGTTGCTGCATACCTGATTGTTCTTCTTCTTCTTCCTCATTTTTCTTACCCATATCCAGATTATCAAATTCATCAAACAAAATATGCGTACTGATTTCATCTATAGTTTGGGCCTTGAGATTTTATATTCTATAATATTTATAGAATGTAGAGTATTCAATAATTAGACTTTGATGGCATTTTAAAACAAATTTGCCCATATGTTCAAGATATTTTCTAATAGAGCCAAGATTAAAAATATGGCAAACAATTTTTGTATGGCTTCTCCCCAAAATTATTTTTCAACACTTGATTCATTTTAAAATTGTTCTAGCCATTTCTTGTAACTAATTTTTTTAAAAACAACTTCATATTGTTGGAAATTCTTTGACAAGCAAATTATGTGAAATATCATTTTCATCAAAGAATTATTTGAAGAATAATGTTTCAAATTTCCTTTGATCATTTCTTATAGAAATGACAATTCTTTTTCAAAAGTCTTAAAAGCATGATTTGGTTGGAAATTCATCTAAGTATAAAACATAAGGATTTTTCTTTAAAATGAGGATGTTTGTTTTACTTCAGCCATGTGGGGTTTAAAAAGCAATTTTATAAAGTAATATCAAATATCCTTAATCTATGCAAAATTATTTCAACAAATGATACATGTACCTTTGATTTGTTAATGTTTCCAAAGGTTATAGACACTCCAAATTTTTGTAATGAGAGGAGGCATCATACTTTTCCATTCATGTGTATTGAGCATGCCTTGTTCATGTATCAATGTTCTTTCTTGATTATTAGATGGTGTTCCTGCATCACAAGTTAGTAATGACTTTGGTACCCATATTTGTTTGGGTCCTTGATGGTTAATATATCTTCTTTTAGAAGATTTTTTAAAACTTGATCTCTTTTTAAAATAGCAAGTTGACTCGAAGTGGTCATTCTTGGAATAATAGGAACACTTTGTTGTTGGTTTTGAAGAAGGTTTGAAAATCTGAGTTTTAAATCTCTTTGAAATTGATTTTGATGAAATTCCATAACGTTCTCCTTTTTTCAAACTTTTTGGAGAAATTTTAGCTTTTGTTCCAGAACGTTCTCCGTTTTGAGAACAACCTGGAGAACGTTCTCCTTTCTGCAGATTTTTCAAAACTGGTTCAGATTTATTTGCAGAATACTCTTTCCTTTTAACAATCCTTTTGCTTTTAATTTTTTTCATCTCTTTTCTTAAAGTAACAAGTAAATTCCAGATGTTCAATTCTTTTACAATATGAACATTTGGTTTTGCATTTATCTTCCTTTCTTTCTAGAACAAAAAAGTTTTCATAAATCTTTTCTTTTTTAGAAGTTTTGAAACATAAATTATCTTTCTCAAATATCCCTTCTTCAGATATCATGTTCTTTTGAAATGTTTTAGTGTTTTTTACACAGTTGGTTAAATCATTTTTTAGTTCATGAACTTCTATTTTTAAAGAGGTACATTCTTCCTTAGTTTCAGAACATTTTGGAAGATGATTTTTTATGGTTTTCTCATTGAAAATATTTTCTTGCTCAACCATTTTTAAATGAGATTGTAGCAGACTTTGAATGAACTTTCTGAGTTCGTCATTCATAGCTTGGACTTTCTCTTTTTCTTCTTTTTCCTTACGGAGTTGATCTTTTAATAAACCACATTTTTAGCAAGAAAGTTTGAATCACATAAAATATTATCAAATTCTTTTTTCATTTGTTCACATGTAGGACAGAGTTCAGAGATGGTTACCTCATTATTTTCTAAGTTTTCCATTAAGCACATGTTGACTTCTGACATTACTTCTTCTTCATGAATCTTTTCCTCTAACACTTGTTAGGTGCTTAATCTTTAGAGACCAAACTCTGATGCCAATTGAAGTAGCAATGTCGATTTACAAGAAAGGGGGGTTTTCATTGTAAATTCGCCCTTTTAAAATTCCTGTTAAAAACATAAGAAAATAACTCAAGATTGATCTTGGTTGTGAAAATAGAAAACGGAGAACGTTCTTGGTTTTCACCAGAAGAAAGAGAACGTCCTTGGTTAGTTAAAATCAACAATTCAGTTTATCTATTTAACTTGATAATTAAAAGACTGAAAGTAAATAGAGTTAAGGGAAGAGAAATCACACACGGATATATCCTGGTTCACCCAACCCGGGCTACGTCCAGTCCTCACAACGGTGAGATTTTCACTAAGTGCTAACACAGAGATCAATCTTGGTTTTACACACCCTGTTTCATATCAACTTTGATCTATTACAAAAACAAATCCTTTCCACCCAGAAAGGAGTTCAATCAAATCACCTATCAATCTTTAGATAGGATTTTACAGTTCACCTTTTAATCATAAAAGGATTTCCAACAAGCTTACTCAAAACTATACTTCACACTATAGCCTTGAGTTTACAGTGATATGATTTAAAGTGTTTTGTTAGAATCTGATAAGGCTCAACACTTGTTTGAGTTCTGATTCTTTGACAGAGAAATACATGAGAATGATTCTAGGAATCGAATAGGAAAAATCAGAATTGACTCAATGTTTGTGAGTGAGATAACTTCAAGTATGATTGAAGTGACTAATGAATTGCTTAGTACTTGAAGCTCTGATTTTGGACAGAATCTGAGTATGCTCAACTCTTGTTTGAGTTCTGATTCTTTGACAAAAGAATTCAGTAGAATGATTCTAATATGAAGAAGAAGAACAGAACTGAATCTTTTGTTTTTGATCGAGAAGCTTTCAAGTATGTAAGTGATGTATTGATTTGAACTTGAAGCACTTGAATCTGATTATGAAAGGTGAAAAATTGCTTTCGTGAGTTCTTGTTGTTGCCTATATCTTGAGTTCTCTTTTATAGACTCAAAAAGTACTTTTGACAGCTCATTTGCCCGTTGGGAATAGCTGGCTTGTCCTCTGTCAGTGATTAGGTGAGCGCAGCTCAAAAAGCAAGAACGTTCTTCATTCTGCTTCTAATGTTCAAGAGCAGACTTGGTTCTTCCTTTGTGTTGCAAATGAGTCTTGATCATAGTGATGCGTATTCTTGACTTTTAAATTATAGGATCCTCTAGAGGTATTTTCTGGTATCCTCTAATGACGTCATCTGGAGGTATCCCTTTGTGACGACTTCTGGAGGTATCCTCTGGATGTATCTTTCGGTATCCTTTGGTGACGTCATCTGGAGGTATCCTCTGGTGATATCCTCTGGTGACGTCATCTGGATGTATCATCTGGTGACGTCATCTGGAGGTATCCTTTGGTGACATCCTCTGATGACGTCATCCTCTGGTGACATCCTCTGATGACATCAGAATGTTGTCCAGAATGTTCTTGGATCTTCAGATTTGATCTTGCTTCTCTCAACTGATTTTGATTCGAATTTCCTTCAAGTCTTCCGTGATTTTAGAATCAAATCTCCTTAATACTTTGATCAGATTTCTATCAAAAATCAATCAAGTCTTCTTCGAAATTTAATTAAGTCTTCACTTGATCATGATTTAAATCTGGACCATATGATTTGTTGATCTAGATCAAGTCTGGACCATGTGATCTGATGTGTACCATTTTGCTTCCTGATTTGGACAGTGTAATCTTCTGATCTGGACTATGTGATATTCTAATTTGGACCTGTGATATTCTGATTTGAACCATGTGATCTGTTTTGGACCATGTTATCTTCTAGTCTGGACCAAGTCTTCTGTTCTGGACCAAATCTGGAACATGTCTTCTGTTCTGGACTGAGTTATCTTCTTAACTTTGTTTCCTTATGGTCTGACCAAGTCTCCTTCTGGACAATATTATCTTCTGGTCTGGACCAAGTCTCCTTCTAAATCATGTTTCCTTCTGATATGGGCCATGAGTAATATCCTCTGATAATGTCATTGTTTCTTCCCTCTGATGATATCCTCTGATTTATGATATACTTCAAGATCGTTCAACGTTCTTGACAGTCAAGTTGGAGAATGATGTTCAGTATGCTGGAGAATGATTGTATCATTCTGGACTGATTTTATCATACTGGAGGATGATGTTTGATCATTCTGGAGATAGTTGTTAATCATGCTGGAGAAAGATATTTAACATGCTGTAGAATGATAATCATTCTGGACATAAGATCATTTTGGACAGCAGATCATTTGGACATTCTGGAGACTGATCATTCTGGAGATTGATCTGATCATTCTGGACATTTCTGGAGACTAATCTGTCTTGTTGGAACAGTTTGATTCATAACCTTTTTCCTTAACCAAAACTCAAGTGCAATAATTAGTAGATCACCATTCATAAAACTCAATCATTTAATTCAAAAGGTTTGTTGTCATTAAAACATATATCAAAAAGGTTTTTTTCCTCAACAGAATGATGTTAAACATGCTGGAGATTAATGTTAACATGTTGGAGATTGATGTTAACATGCTGGAGAATGATAATCATTCTGGACAGAAGATTATTTTGGACAGCAGATCATTATGGACATTCTAGAGACTGATCTGATCATTTTGGACATTCTGGAAATTGATCTGATCATTCTGGATATTTCTGGAGACTGATCTAATCATTCTGGACATTTCTGGAGACTGATCTGTCTTGTTGGAACTTCTTGATTCATAGCCTTTTTCTTTAAACAAAACTCAAGTGCAATAATTAGTAGATCACCATTCATAAAACTCAATCATTCAAAAGGTTTGTTGTCATTAACATATATCAAAAATGTTTTTTCCTCAACATGGATAATATGCATAATGTCCTAAGTCCAAACCTTATTTTCCTCCTTGTAAAAATAAAGAGAACCCTCAAACAGATCAATATTAAGGATATGTTTTCTAAATAAAAAATCAGCAAGCATGAATACCTTCAGCAAGGTACTTCTACATAAGCAAAAAAAAAACGGCGAAACAGAGAATAAAATACAGCAAAACAATCAAAAGAAGAGTACCAAAATGGTGAAACAGCAAAAACGAAGGTGGATGAATACCTGAGAGGAAACGGTGGAAGATGAAGGGCGACAGAGGTGAAATAGCGAAAACGGAGGTGGACGAATACTTAAGAGAAAATGGCGGAAGACGGAGGGCGACGAAGGGTGCAAACACACGAAGAGAAAAGAACGAGTTGCGCAAAGAGAGAGTTGCGGAACAACGGCTTTTCTATTTATGGCGGCGATGACAGCCATGGCCTTGAAACAATTGATTTTAATTTTAGGGTTAGAGAAGATATGAAAATGGATTCTGATTTTAGGTTTTTGGGGTTTTGAGGTTTTGATAGATTTAAAATTAAAAACTAATTTTCTGGTTACAGTGCACTTGTAATTTTTAAAATCAATTCAGTTAAAAAAACTGATTTTAAATTAAAGTTTGGTTTTCAATTTTTTTGAATTGGTTTAATTTTAAAACAGTTTGGTTCGATTCAGTTCTCTTAACCAATTCAGTTTTTGATTTTTTTGTCCACCCCTAACTGTTGTTGTAAACCAGTAACATGAAATGTAACGGATAATGATTTTAAACTATTAGGGTTGGTATTGCCTTATTTGAAAGTAAATTTGCATTGGCCTGAATGTAAATTAAAAGTGAAAGATTCAGATTTTTTTTTTGGTGCATGTAAGTAAATATTGGAATTTTGTTTGAGAATAAATGCTTCATTATTTTAAATTTATCATTTTGGGTGCATGTAAGGCCTAAAACATTAACTGAAATTAAGTTAAGGGATCACGGGTGCTATTTAGCATTTAAATTAACAAAACTATAAAATACTTAAAAATAAATCAATTATGATTAAAATTAATTATTTTTATATTATCATTTATTATACTATTCTTTTAATTTTTTTAATATATATTAAAATAAAAATTTAATCATCTAAAATTATACTCTAAAAAAACTCAGGTGTCATTATTAGCGGCTCATTCACTTTCATAACTTTGATCTGTGGATGAAGAAAAATGCAGGAGGAGGGTCTCCTCATGGGAAGGATTAAGACATAAGAGAGAGAGAGAGACAAAAGTCATGTAATGCATGCATGTCATGTCATGTGATGTGATGCTTTTTCAATTTAAAAATGTAGCAAAAGCTCTACCCAGGGTCCCATCCATTCTTCTGCTTTTGTTCCACAAAGAATGGTAACTGTATTTGTACTTCTTCCTTAATCGCAAAGTACACTTAGATTCTTTATGTTGAGGAATGATGGTCCATCTATTAATTAATCTATCTTCTCTATTCTCTCTATTTTTCGGCTTATGGTTGTATCTAATAATAATAATATATTGCTTATTTAAGAGTTTAATACAATTATGAGATAAGATAATAAGATAATTATATATTATGGATGTAAAATATTTCTCTTTAATTTAAAGTATTCTTAACTTAAAAATAATTAAATTCAAATGAAAAAATTATTAGTAATCTAAACAACAAAATGCAAAATAGTAAAAAAGAAATTTTAAATATTAATCAAGTGATTGTACTCAAATAATTAATGAATTTTCATTAAAATAAATCGTTTGAAAGAATTCAAATTTTAATATTGACTGAAATAATTTTTAACTAAATTTTACTTATCTCTCAAACGAATTATGAATTACTAAAAGACTCAATTCCTCTTAAAATTAGACGGTTAAAACAAAACAAAAATAATAAATATTAAGAATAGTTTATAATTGAAAAAAAAATAAACAATGTTGAAAATAATCATAATTTAAGCAATTGTTGGAATCTATTGCTTTATATTTATAGTAACGATGATTTAACATGAACTTCTTCCAAAAAAAACTTAATCTAATTAAAAGATAAAATGTTTTCTAATTTCTTTATTTTTAATATAAACTCTAGTTATATTTAATTTTAACTTTATCACACTATTCTTTTTTATTTGGATAAAATTCTATTATATTTTTTTACTTCAATGATAATTTCATTAAAGAAAGTCTCACAACAAATTAAAAGTCAAGACAATAGAAATACATGAAAGAGTCTCTTCAATCCACATACAATATACGCAACTCAGCTCACAGATAAATTTAGTCTTCAGTTAAAACTCGTAAAGTATTTATCAATAGTTATTATTACGATATAAGTAATTTGATTATTAAAATAATTAAATTTAATATTATTCGCTCAAAAATATTACTCAAAAATAAATCAAGTCTCAAATCACCCAAGAACTTGAATAAGAAATTTCATCGAAGTCAAATATATTTTAAAATTTGAAAGCGGCAAAACTCTGTCGATTTCAAACATTGAAAAATTTCAGTCTCGCATTTTCACTATTTTTATACATTGACTAAATAAAAATATTTCAGTTGTAAAAAAGTATTTTTTGTATTTTTATTCCTAAATAAAAGGAACTGATATACTCAACAACACGTTTTAATTACAAAATATAACGTTATATATTTAATTAAGAATTCATTTTCTATGGGTCTTACACCAACACATGTACAATCACATTTTCATTTGCATCAATAGTATTTCTTTCCAACCACTCGTGAAATAATAGGTACTTGGAATCATGTGAATTAAATAACAGACCTAAAGGAGAAGCAAACCATACATGCTTTGATAAGTGATACTCCATAAATAGATGCAAAATTGTCTCATTATGTTACCCACAAAAAACACACAATGGATCTCAACTGATACCTCTTTTAAAAAGATCACTTTTTAGTGGTATTTTTGCATGTAGAATCCTCCAAGCAAAATGAGCGTCTCTTGGAATATTTTTTATTTTCTACAACTTTTTCCACACTTGTTGATCAATATCTTGTGCTTAATTATAAGAGGCAGATACCTCACGTCTTGCCTTTAAGAAATGATATAAACTCTTCACTGAAAAAATAGTAGATCGTGAAACACCTCACACAAACTCATCTTGTAGTTGAGAGAAAGAAAGCGACAACCAACGGATTTGTTGAGCTTCAAAGGAAAGGAAAACTTCATTAATTAAGGGGGCATTACAATACTAAATATCATGATGTATGAGATCCAAGACAAACATAATATCACAATTAGAAAGTTTAAGAGACCAAATCTTGTGACTATTTTGATAAGAAATTCAATTATCCTCCCATACACAAATTTGATGACCATCCCTACACTCCAAATATCAGTCTTTTCAATAACATCTAGACAAGCTTGCAAAATACTTCTACATGACTTAGACGATAATCAATTAAACCTCTCGAGAAATTGTTCCTAAAAAAATACTTTACTTTCAGAAATTGCTCCAAAATATTTCCACGGTTTAGGCCATTTGAATCCGTTGTAAGATTAATACTCAAGTCGATAGCAAAACTTCTAATTTCTTTTATTAGAGTAAGACTACTTTTCAAATGAATGACTTCAAAAATTAAACTCATAATTTTTTTTGGGGAGAATGATATTGTCAACTCATCCAACACAATATTAATAAAGTTTTCGTTGAGGAATAAGTTATCAAAGATAATTAAAAAAAAAACATTTCGACAAACTCTTTGATTAAAGAAAGAGCAGCCAAAATTATCTAATGGGTTGGGCATTAAAAAAGAGGATCAAAGGTATGCCTTTCATCCTATAATTCAATAGCATACAGTAAAATATAATTGTTGAAACACCGACCAAAAAATATGTTGAAAATGGTTACTTTATTAGCAGAAGGGGCAGGACAACATATGCTTGGAGGTATAGAGAAGTCTTGAAGATATCATTATTGGTTGACCCACAAAAATTTTCACAAGATTTTGAGGTTATAGAAAATGTTAAACAAATTGAAGAAAAACAAATTTAGAATTTAGTTGAGAAGTTAGTAAAATTTAGTAATTTTTTTAATTAGAATTCTAATTTAGATCATCCCCAATCTTTCGTCTTTAATGGTAGTTTTTAACCACCTAACCTCATAAACTTAATTAGCTAATGAGATAAAGTTTGATTTATATCGTTTCATTAATTTCGAACAATAATAAAATAAGAAACTAATTTTAAAAGGAAAAGAATGAATGTGACGGTTACGTTCACGCTTGATTTATGAAAAAATATTTTGTCAATGATAATAATGATTGTGGTGTTGACCACACTGACAATAATCATAATCCACTAATAAACAATAATTATAATATTATATAAATTAAAGTTTAAATATGCAATTAATCTCTAAAAAATATAATAAATTTAATTTTAGTTTTTGTAAAATAAATTTTTTAATTTAAATTTATGTAAAATACAAATATTTTTGTTTTATTCTCTAAGATTTAACACCGTTATTTAACGATTGAGTTATTAATGACTTTAAATTTAGTCCTTATAAAATCAAATAAATTTGGTTTTAGTCCCTACAAAATAAAAAAAATTCGTTTTAGTTTTTGTAAAATGCAATAAATTTGATTTTAGTCCCTACATAATCAAAAATAAATAAAACCAAAATAGTGAAATATTTTTTTATAAAAATCATATACGAAAAAAAATTTATCACAAAATAATTAGTTAAAATTAATATTTTATTTGTATCGCTAATATAAAAATGAGAACAATTATAATACAATAACTATCATTTTTTCACTTTATTTTTCTTCAGTCGCAAAAAAAAAAAAACTTTTGGAAGTGCAATTTATCAATTGAACAAGTGTTTCTCTCTAATCAATTAGTTAAATTTAGTTTTTTATGTCTTCAAAATAAAAATGAGAATTATTATAGTATACTAATTATAAATGTATTATAAAAACCACACACGGACAAATATTGTTATTACATAATTAGTTAAAATTAATATTTTTTTTAATATTGTCAACATAAAAATAAAAACAATTTTAATACATTAACAATATCTTTTCTTGTTTTTTGTTTGGAAATGAATCACTGAAAAAGTTAATCGAACATGTAATGATTCACGGGATAAATGTTTGTCTTTAATCAATTAGTCAAAATTAATATTTTTATATCTATTAAATAAAAATAATAATAATTACAATACACAAATTCTAACTTATTATATAAAACATACACTAGAGGAAAACAATTTTTTTAACTATTTAATGAATAAAATCAATTTTTTTTATATTTTGTAGGGACTAAAACGGAGCAGAGGTTAAAACAAATTTTTTTGGATTTTGCGGAAACTAAATTTAAAGTCATTAATTACTCAACAGTTAAAAAATTAACTATGGTAAACATTAGAGATAAAAATGAAAACATTTATATTTTGCGGTGACTAAAATCAAATTTATTGCATTTTGCAAAAACTAATTACATATTTAAACCTAAATTTAATTACGTAGAGATTTTTAAACATTTTTAAAGAGTTTGATTTTCATATATTGATAGTGTAAAAAGTTTTACACGATCAATATATCATGACCAATTATGTTATTACAAAAGTAAAATATTATTAATGATATAACATTTTTGATCCTTTGATAATATAAAAACTAAAGTTCTAAAAACTGGATTGGTCGGCCGGTTCGACTGGTTGAACTGAGAACCTATAAGATAATTGGTCCTTAGAACATTTTATTTCTAAAATTTTGATCGTTTTAGAAAATACAAATATAATTAATAATTTTTTTTCTTATGTATTCTTAAAAATCTAAAAACATGTATTAAATCAATTTTATTTTTACGTGATAAATAAAAGATAAAAAAAGACTAAATTTATAAGAACTTATTACTTTTTAATATGCGTGCTGAGGAATAAACAACCAAAGTTCATAAATGGGGGTAGTATTTTTCTATAAATATTAATGAGTCAATATCATATCTATTTTCTCTCTCCATTTCTGGGATTCTATGCCTTTTAGTTCCACATCTTTAGTCACTTTGTATTTATGTCTTT
The DNA here is from genome assembly GCA_037974295.1 of Cicer cuneatum. NCBI lineage: Eukaryota > Viridiplantae > Streptophyta > Magnoliopsida > Fabales > Fabaceae > Cicer > Cicer cuneatum. Next base: position 9,250,900 of record JBBPBO010001986.1, read on the forward strand.
TTTAATTAATCATTGTCTCTTGAGATTAAATAATTTTTATGAACTAATTTTAATCATCAATTTTACTGTAAAATATACTAAAATTACCCATCCCTAATTATAGAGAATCCATTTTTTTATTTGCCTCTTCTTTATTATAGCTTAGGTATGTGTTTAGATATATAAAATTATTTGTACCCACCAAATATCACATTATTATATTTTATATTATCAAAATTTTGATAATAAAAAAAATAGAAAAAGTGAAAAATTGAGAGGACGATTAACTCTTAGTTAATACCCTTGACTTTCCGATGACTATCATATAAAAAATAGTTAAATAATAACTAAATGTCTATATCTTATTAAAAAAAATTAATTTTTTTATAAATATTATTTAATATATTATATTAAAAGTCAAAAATATCATTTATTATTTTCGATTCGATTGCAGTTCAATCACGATGTAACTATTAAATTTTAAACCGATACTTTTATTGGTTTAATAACTAGTTCGGTTTTCCAAACATTGATAAAAACACTTTAGTGTAATTATTTTTTTTTTTTAAAAAAATTCAATATAGATTTCTAAGTCTAAATTAAAAACAGTTATAATTGAATTCATAAATTTATTCATAATTTAAAATTAATTTTTGAAACAAAAAATATAATATATCAGTGATTTCAAAGTTATAACCAAATTCTATATTATCTAATTTCTTATTTTATATTAGTCCCGATATTGAAATTTCTAAGTTCATAATATGAGTGGTGATTTTAAATCATAATATAGACTATGATTTAAAATATTATCATTCATTGTATTGTTAATTTAGTTTTTAAAATTTTAATTGTACAGTGAATTGTACATATTTAATATTAAGATTTAATTATAATTATTAATGTAAATAATTTTTATATTATTAATCAATTGTAATTGTAATTATTATATTATTAAAAATATTTGATTTTTATCATAATTACTTTCAAAATCCTCAAATAATTGATTTTGATCTACTTAAAAGTTTTATCCAAGTAGATTATCAGATTATGATGCGTGATTTTAGAAATAGTTATGATAAAAGTTAAATATTACTAATATTCTAATAATTATGATTGATTAATTATGTAAAAAGTTTTTATACTAATAATATTATAAATTGAATTCTTTATTTTAAATTGAGTTTTAGAATTATTTAATATATAATTAATTTGATTGATGATTTTCTTTAATATTATCTAATTAATTTAATATTCTAATAGCAAAAAATGATTTAATCAAGATAAATATTAATGAATTAATATTTGAACAAAAATAGAAATTGAATATTTTCTCAAACATAGAAATAAGATACTTGCAATAGATTTTGTTTTTTGACCGGAGACTTCGCAAGATATGGATCCTTGAAAGGGAAAAAATAAACTCTTATGTCAAATATGGAACCAGAAAGAGTGATTAGAATCCTCTACGTTCTCTCTACTCTAATAATCATACAACCTGCTGTAGATGAAGCATTGCAATAAGGGACACAGTTAGGAGAAAGAGACTAGACTCCTATTCATTTCCTTTATCCACGCAACATAATCCGCTTGGCTTTTCGCTTTCCCTCCACCGGTACTTCCGGTTACCAGTCTCCAACGTCTTTATTATTCTTTTCTCTTTTTCTGCAAAACAACACCACCAACCATCACCGAGTCACACTCTCCCGAGTCACGGACTCACTATTCACTTCTCCATACCCAACACAAAGAAAACAGAAAGAAACGAAAAACTTCAAACCATATTCGTTATCAATAACATGCGTTCCAATTTTACCCCTCGCTTTCTTCTCTATTTTCCAATCTCTGCCACCGAACCAAAACCCTTAATCGGAGCTAACCATACTTCAGCTAGATTCTGCTCCAGATAAAATTAAAATACAAAAACAGAACTCCAACTTTTTTTATTGTTTTTTTTTAATTTACACCATTTTTTTTATTACGTCTTCAGTAATGAAAAACAAGTGTACAACGGCTACCATGGAACATACCGTAGCGAAGCATGGCTCTGTTCGGTATCTTCTGATACGGTTACTTATCTCCGGCGTTTTCATCCTCGCCATTCGTTTTGCTTACCTTATCGCCATTGCCGGCGAATCATGCAAAGTCGCCGGTTTCTGCTTCTTCTCATTGCCGGAGACTCTTAGTCTTGCTATCGCCGGAAGTGATCCAATATCCGTTGAGTATTCTTCCGGCGGCAGCCGTAGAAATTCGTCGCCATCGGAGCTTTATACTAGCAAGGACTGGCTTAACAGTGTTCGTTTCTACTCGTTGGTTTTTCATGACTTGATCGCCGACGGTTACCTCTCGACGGAGTCGAAGTCGCTTTGTGTTGAAACGCCGACCGGACGCGACGTCTTCGCGCTGAGGGAAATTGGCGTCCGATACGCCGTCGGAATCTCGAAGAAGTCAGTGAAGCCGCTTGTGAAGTCCGGAAGCGGTGAGCGGATTCCATTCGGCGACGGCGCTTTTGATTTCATGTTCTCCGGTGAAGGCTCCTTTGCGAGGTCGGCGAAACCGGCGGTTTTCGCGGCGGAGATTGCTCGGACGCTGAAATATGGAGGATTCGCGGTTTTCCATTTCACAAACCCTAAAGATACGTATAGTTTCAATTCATTCCTTGATTTGTTTCATTGTTTCAAAGTAGTGAAGTTGCATGTGTTAGAAGGGTTTGATTCTTCAATTCCTTATATACATGAAACTGTTTTGAAAAATGAGTGTCTTGATTATGTTGCTAGTAAATTTGATAATGATTATTATTCAAATGGAAAATGTTATGTTCCTGGGTATAAGAAAGATTTGGTTAGGATTGCTGAGCCTTTGATTGAAAAGGAACCATTGAAACCTTGGATTACTTTGAAACGGAATATAATGAACATAAAGTATCTTTCATCAATGGTTGATATAAGCTTCAAAGATAGGTATTTATATGTTGATGTTGGAGCTAGAAGCTATGGTTCTAGCATAGGATCATGGTTTAGGAAACAATATCCCAAGCAGAATAAGACATTTCATGTCTATGCAATTGAAGCCGATAAAACTTTTCATAAGGAGTATGAGTTGAAGAAAGGGATTACTTTGCTTCCTTATGCGGCTTGGGTGAAGAATGAGACTTTAGCTTTTGAGATTCATCGCAATCCCGGAGACCATGTTGAGGTTAAAGGTAGGGGAATGGGTAGGATTCAACCTTTGCAGGCGTCGGTGAAGGAGTTTAATGGGGAGGTGGAGAAGATACAGGGATTTGATTTTGCCAAGTGGTTGAAGAACACGGTTTCGAGGAATGATTTTGTTGTGATGAAAATGGATGTAGAGGGTACGGAATTTGATCTGATTCCGAGGTTGTTCGAAACTGGGGCGATCTGTTTGATAGATGAGATTTTTCTTGAATGCCATTACAATAGGTGGCAGAGATGTTGCCCTGGACAGAGGAGTTCAAAGTATGAGAAAACATATGACCAGTGTTTGGATCTCTTCAATTCTCTTAGACAAAGTGGAATTCTTGTTCATCAATGGTGGTGATTGTCTGATAGGTGAAATTCTATACTTGTTTTGTAACATTATTGTTTCTATTTTACCCTTTTACATGTATCTTCATCAAAGATTTCCCTCCCCTCCCATTTTACCTTAGAAAATAGAGAAGATTAATGTGATTCAAATTTCTTTCCATGTAAAAGTTGGAATTGAAAATCAAAGCATTTCTTTAAGTCAAATGTATTCTTTGCACAAGTCTCATATTTTATATACCTTGAAAAGATATGGAAATTGATAGCTGGATTCTGTCATCTCTTATTTGTTTTTAGATGGGATTTTGATTGTTCTATTTTGTCAGCTTGGTTTTAGTGTAAGTAAATTAAAATTGTAGGGGGATTTTAATGTAAAGGCTGTTGGAACTTTTCATTTGAAAGCATGTGACAGTTTTCTGTGTTCATTGCTATAAATGGGGAGCAGTGTTGAGGGGGAAATGTTAGTAGCAGGAATTGAACCTTGGATATCCTGCATATAACTACTTCGGCATCCCTAACCAAACCAATGGGCTGTTCCTTTGTTAATTTCCTACAGTTGTCGATAATTTGAAGATAAATTCATAAATAGTCTTAATTATACTTGCTTGAAGTGCAAACAAGCACCTAAAATATTATTCCTAAGTAGGATAGGAGTATAGGTGGGGCTTGTAGAAAGCTAAACCATTGACATTGTTATTACACCTAACTTTGCTCAATCCATGAATTATCCTAATATGGTTTTTGACTTTTCGTGTTTGTCAATTCTTTGATGTTTATTGTCTTTGAAAAATTACTAACAACACACCTTTTAATATTTCCATTTTCTAACCTTGCTATTTTTTTTAATAGGCAAATGTTACTTAGTATTTTTATCTTGATTAGGATTTAAACTTCTTTTAATTCCTTCAACTCATTTTGTCTATTAACTTTTAGCTTAAATTAGTTAAACTATCCAACTCCTAATACTTGCTAATATTTAGTGAAATCTTTGTAAAGATTCCATTTCTTATTTTCTGGGAAAAAAAAAATTCAAAGTAATGGAGTCCAAATGAATCTCACTCGATAATATTGTCTTGAAAAGAGGGTTAGAAATAAAATGGATTATCAGCATCTATGTTGTAAGTATTTAGGAAAGGCTATTTTAGATGTCATTAAGTAACATTAGTATGAGACTTTATAACGTCTGTTTAATTGAGATGTATTCCATTAGTACTGTTGCATGCAAGGTTGTTAAAATATCTTTTTCTGTTATAAGAAGCTAGTAAGCACTGGCATGATTTCCATAGGACACACCACGTCCACATCAACTTTGCAAGTTGCAGCACAAATTGTTGTTCACATTACATGCTATTTTCGGCACCAATAAAAGGTTAAGTTGTGAAAATATCTTTTGAAGTGTCTCATCACTCAATTCTTTTCTTGTTTTTTTCCACAACAATGCTTCTACCTTAAGGAAATCAACTCATGAGCTTGTTAGTAGATGATCAAATAGCTATGTTATAGAGTAATGAAATTTGAACAAATCATTATTGTTTTGTGATATACTATTTAGTATAAAATGTTGTCAAATAACAAGTATAATGGTGCTTTAGTACTATAACATATCGAAATTAGAATAAACTGTTATTTTTTTATGATCCATGATTGACAACCCTAAATTGTTTTCAACCAACCATCTATATTTGAAGTTTTTGGTGGTTGAAGAGATGATAAGATGCAAGAGTGGGTTTGATGTTACTGCTAGTCGTGGTGGGATGCTATATTCGAATGCTTCTTTGTAGCCCCTTTTTTTCATTTATTGGGTTCGTTTCATTATCTTGGTGTGGTGGGTTGCTTTCGACTTTGTGGGGTTGCCGCAAAGGTGGTAGTTGAAGAAATACTAAAAGCATGAGAAAAAGATTGCAATGTGTGGCTTCTATTATTAGTATTTATTTAGTGATAACAACAGCAGCAGCCAAAATTCTTAATTATGAGTTGCAACTTAGCTGGAGCAATTAAGATTCCACATTGATGTGAAGCAAACCACATGTTAGCAAATAAAAAAGGGAAAACGAAGAGATAAATATCTTGATACCTCTTTAACTTAGTTTAGTGCATGTTTGGTATTATGATCAGTTTGTCCGAAGCAGGATGAATCATTGTAATTTTCAAAACATACACTTACTAGTATCGTCTCTTTGAGAGAGATAAACGATGATGGTAATAGAGGTAAGTTTCTCATATATAAGTTTAATTGTCATATATTGTTAATATAAAAAGTTTTATATTATCAGTACATAACAACTATTTACGAATATACTTTTAAAAGTAATTATAGTAAAAGTCAAATATCTATAATGATATAATAATTGTGATTGATTGACAATATAAAAATTCTTTATATTGATGATATATATAAATTAAATCCTTGCAACAAATTAGAAGAATGAATATCTATGAGACAATTACGAAATAAAATATCGATAATGTTAACAAGTTTTATAGATTTATCAAGACACGTAAAAAAATAATTTTATCCTTTTAACTATTTAAAATAAGTTTTAAAATTAATAGTTTAGGAAGTTTCAAAGTTTCGAAAGAAGCAAATTTTAAAAATCAAATTTTTGAAATAAAAATATATTTCGAAAACTTAGAAAGTTTCGAAAGTTTTCAAGTTTTGAAATTTTCAAAACCTTGGAATGTTTTAAAATTTTATATTTCAAAAGTTTCAGTTTTTAAAACTTTCGAATGGTAAAAAAATCAGAATTTCGAATATTTCAAATATTTGAAATGTTCAAAAGTTTTTCATATTTCGAAAGTTTCATATTGTTTGAAAGTTTTGAAATTTCTAGATTTATCTTACTTCAAACATTTCAGATTGTTCGAAAGTTTTGAAATTCCTAAATTTATCCAATTTCAAAATTTTTAGATTATTTGAAAAATTTGAAAATCAGAAATTACTTGAAAGTTTCGAAAATATTTAAAAATTACGTTTCGGAAGTTTGAAAATTTCAAAATTGCTGGAATTTGATTAAATTATCGAAAGAGTGACTGAAAAAGTGAGAGATAATAAAATTTCAAAATTTTATATTTGATTAATAGATTAAAATTGTCTTTTCATATGTTTTAAGGAGAGTAACAGATAAATTTTTTTATTATTTAATTGATCCATTAATTAATTAATTTTAAGTTTTTAATTTTAAATATTGTCCGGTTAACTACATTTGCACATTCATCATATACTACTACATCATACAAAATCAGTCACTTCAACACTTTTTATTAAAAAAAAGATTTAAAGAACCTTTTTAAAAAAAATTGGGATTTGTAAGGGTATAAAAGAATTTCACTTATTTAAGTATATTTGTAGAAATTAAAACATATTTAAGTATATATATTATTATATTAATACATAAAAAAATGAGGATTTTGTATATATATATCCCTTTTTTTTTCTTTTTTCCCAATACACCCTACTTTGAAAAAAAATTCTCAAGTTGTCCTACATTTTGGGCCCAGTTGCTCGTCGCAACCTGGGCCTGCGATAAACTGAAGGGAAAATTTTTGCAGCCCATTGATCTTCGCACCCCCAGGGGGCGATGATCTTAAGGCGTATTTTTTTTTTGCTCATCGCACCCCTAGGGTGCGATGATCTACACCCCTAGGGTGCGATGATCTACACCCCCTTTTTTTTGTTTTTTTAATTTTAAAAATTTAAAATAATTATAATAAATTATAAATATTTAAAATAATTAATAAACCCCAAACCCTAAACACTAATTTTTTTTAATATAATAATTAAAAATAATTATAATAAATTATAAATATTTAAAATAATTCATAAACCCTAAACCCTAACCCATAAACCCCAAACCTTAAACCCTAATTTTTTTTATTAATTGAATAAGTAAAAATAATTATAATAAATTATAAATATTTAAAAAACCCTAAACCCTAAAATGAAATAAAAAAAATAAAAAAATTTCATAAATAATAATAATAATATTAATAATTTTAATAATAATAATAATAATTACATATTAAATAATAATAATAATAAATAAATAAAAAAAGAAAATTATTATAATAATAAACATAATAACAAAATTAAAATAAAATAAAATAATATTTATTTAGGATAAAAAAATTTGTAATAATAATAAAATAACAACAAAATAAAATTATAAATATAATTAATTATTTCCATGTAAATTATAATAATAAATTATATTAATGTATTTAAAAAAAATACATTAAATTGAAATGAAAAAAATACATCAAATTGAAAGAAAAAACTACATGAATTTGCAATTAATTATTTCCATCTAAATGTCCTCCGGTTCCACATCTACACGGTCGTCGAACTCGTCTAGCCCTTTGTACGAGTTCAGGTTGTTGTGGTTGATCCTCATTTTGATCATTATCTTCGTTATAAGTTGTATGCGGATTAGAACCACTACCACCTGCCTCCGTATAATTTTGAGATTCGATGTTATACATCGAATCAAAAACAGCATAAGCCGAGTCAGGTGTTGTGCAATGAGTACCAAACAAATTATAGAAAATTCCGCTATCTATCGGATTAACGGGTGTTGGCAATGTTGGCACTGAAGGAACGTATTCCTGAGTCGGTATATATGTAGATGTGTTGGTGACGATAAAGATGGTATTTGGTGCATGGTATGTTGTTGTGGCATTGATTGAGGGGTTGAGTGAACATCAGAATACATTGAAGGTTGCGAACGTGGATCACGCAGATATCTTTCCACAGATATATATAATTTGGTGTGATTTCTGAACCAATTCATATATTCGTTACTGTGGCATAAAAAACCTTCTATGAATTGACCGTGCAGTACGTAATTCTGACGTTCATTCCAATGTTGAATCTCATCTTTCCAAACCACCCTCCAATTTTCATCAATGCCACGCCTCATGTCGAGCTCATGGTACATTTTCATGTCCTCTGGTGGTTGCGGAATTGGTTGATGGAAGCCGAACTGAAGTGCGACTCTATCTACATGATGTTTTTCAACAATATGGTAACAATGTAGATAGGTACATGCCATCCAAGTGTTCATCTCTTGTTCGGATACCTCGTGTTGGAACCCGAGATACAGCCTCCACCAAAACTGATATGTTAAAAAAATGCTAAGTAAATATTAAGATATATAAAAATATATAATTAAAAAAGTTTAACTAAATGTGAATGAATATTAATATTACTTCCTGAACCATCATGTTATCGATTGTATTCTGGTAGCCTTCTATGTCGTTATGAGGAACACTACTAAATTTTAGACCACCAAAATTAAATCTGTGGAATATATCAAACATAAAAAATATAATAATATTAGTAATATGGTAAGTGGTTAGTTTTAAAAAAAGAAAAATATATAAAAATTAATTTCAATAGTTACCTTTGTGCAAGTGGAAATACCCATGCACTGTGTGATTCTGGAGCGACACAAGACAAACGATACCATGCCAATTTTGTAACAACAGAGCACATCCTCCAATAGACTTGACATCCGGTTTCGTAGCAACGCATAATTCTCTATACAGCGTAGCTAAAACTGCCGAACCCCAACTATATTGGGATGCTTTATTTAAATCCCCTATTAAGGAAAGATATTTTAAATATACACGGTTGTTGGATTTGTCCGGCATCAACAGTCCACCAATCATACGTAGAATGTATGCCCGACACGATGCTTGTTTTTGTACTTCGGATGCATCTTCACCAACACCGTCAAATGTATCTTTAAGCCATTTTAATTTAATAAAGTTACCTGTGGTTGCCCCCTCAGGTGGGATAACTCCTAAATATTCTTCACATTCAGTTGTAACATTTACAAAATTTGAACCAGAAACTGGAATACCAGACACATTTAATCCTAAAAGGTAATACACGTCTTCTAAAGTTATCGTGCACTCACCTATTGGGAGATGAAATGTATGAGTTTCTGGTCTCCATCTTTCAACCATCGCGGTAATTAGGCCGACATCTATTTTATAGTTTCCAAGTTTGATGACTTCACCAAATCCCGCCTGTTGCAAATATGGTAATATTGCCGCATTTGGTTTTTTGTTTACGTGACCATGACATTTCAACTTGTCCGTTGATGGTATCTGTATATAAAAAAAATGAAAATAATATTATGAATATAATAAAAATAATATTATGAAGTTAATGAAAATAATATTAATAATATATTATTATCATTCTATAAAGAAATTAATAATAATAATAATAATAATAATAAATAAACTTACAAATGCATTAATGTATCGAAATTCAGCCCGATGATTAGTAGATAATTCCATGTGTGAAAATTTGGATTGATAATGTTAAAAAATTTGTTTGAGAAGGTTGAAAAAAATTTGAGATTGAGAATGAGAATGAGATTGAGAAAATTGAGTTTGAGAAAATTGAAGGTGGGTGCACCATTATATAATCGCATCCCCACCGTACGATGCCCTTGATCATCGCATCCCCAGGATGCGCAGGCCATCTGATCATTCAGATCATCGCATCCCCAGGATGCGCAGGCCTGCTGGCCCTCTGATCATCGCATCCTCACGATGCGCGCCATCCATCTCTGCTGTTTTAATCTCAGCATTCCATCTTTTTTTATCAACGACTGTGGATGATGAACCAAGTTATTTGATTTGGACCAATCAAATTGGTCCAACTTGTATTAAATCTTGGCCTTCCAAATTTTTTTATCAACGGTTGTGGATGATGGATCCAAGATATTTGATTTCGACCAATCAAATTGGTCCAAGTTGTATTAAATCTTGACCTTCCAATTTTTTTATCAACGGTTGTGATGATGGATCCAAGTTATTGGATTTAGACCAATCAAATTGGTCTAATTCGTATTTAATCTTGGCCGTACAATTTTTATATCAACGGTTGTGGATAATCTGGATGAAAAATATCAATCATATTTAATCTTGGCCTTTCAATTATTTTTATCAACGGTTGTGGATGATCTAGATGATAAATAAATCTCAATACATTCTATAAATAGAACAATAAATCTCACTATCTTACCACACCTTCTATCTCAATATACCTTGTAGCATTTCATACTTACTAAAAAAAAAATTTATCATGGATTCTCAACAAGTAATTTGTATTGTTTATTACAATGGTACAATAGTCGACGGAGTTGAAGGTAAAACATTTGTAAGTGATTACAAAATGGCGTTCAAAATACATTCTCGAAGCAATCTTGCTCGTCTAAAGAATGTTATTAAAAAAAAGTTACAACTCGATGACAAAGTGACGATAACTGATATAGTTTATCGACACCTTGTTTTCTTTGGTGAAAATATAACAAGGTTTGAACTTCTTAAGGTTTGCGACGACGAAGATGTTCAACTAATGTTTGATGTTTATGCACAGTGGTCACAACTTGGCACCATTGAGTTATATGTTAACTTTGAAGATGGTCCTCAAACATTGATCAACCATCATCCTCAAACATACCCAATCCCGACTACATCCCATCTTTTGATCAAACCAACCCTTCTCAACCCAACTTATATTCTTCATCACAACACTATGAACCATCACAATGTGAACCATCACAACATTATGAACCATTCTCTAGCCAACTAGAACAAACTCATCCAGAAAGTTTTCAACTCCATCAGGAATCTCTTCCAGTAAGTCCCCAATGTGATCTTCCCCTTAGTGTCTTATATGATATCAACAAGGAAGAGTTGAGTGATTATAGTGAAGATGATGAGACATACTTCGATGAATCATCTGGTGATTCTGACGATGACAATGTTGTTGACGAAGATATGGAAGCAAAATTCAATCCACCCTCATACATGAAGAATATCAATTTGGATAATGGAGAGCAATCAGGTGAATTTGATGTCATGTTCGTTAACGAAGACCCGGCAAAATATGGAACTCTTGCTGTTGGAATGAAGTTTCAAAACAAGGATGAATGCGTACATGCAATCAAACGGTACCATTTAAAACAATCATTGAATTTTGTGGTACAGAAATCAGATTTAGAAAGGTATGTTATTTTTTGTTCATCTCCAAATTGTTTGTTTAGATGTAGAGCTTCAAAACGCAAAAAAAGTGATTCGTGGGTGATTGGTAAATTGAATTTGCCTCATACATGCACAAATTCGGCATTGTCACAAGATCATACGAAGCTCGATTCTAATATGATATGTGCAGGCATAATGCAAGTTTTGAAAGTGGATCCTTCAATCAAAGTGAAGGTCATTATTACTCAGATTCAAGCCTTACACAACTACACAATTAGTTCTAAAAAGGCTTGGATGGGAAAAAATAAAGCCATCGAAAAAATTTATGGCAATTGGGAAGAGTCTTACAATTAACTCCCACAATGGTTATTGGTTATGCAAACTTTTGCTCCAGGAACCAAAATTGAAATGGAAACGATCCCAACTTATCATGAGAATAGTTTGATAAGTGGGATAACGATATTTCATAGACTATTTTGGGCTTACCTTCCGTGCATATCTGCGTTCAAATTTTGCAAACCAATTGTACAAGTTGATGGGACTTGGTTGTACGGCAAGTACAAGGGAACTCTATTAGTAGCAGTTGCCCAAGATGGGAACGACCATGTAATTCCTATTGCCTATGCTCTTGTGGAAGGTGAGACAAAAGATGGTTGGAGTTTCTTTTTGAGAAATTTAAGAAAACATGTCACTCCACAATCCAACATTTGTTTGATTTCGGATAGACACGAATCCATTAAGAGTGCTTACAACAATCCAAATAATGGATGGCAAGATCCTCCGTCAAAGCATGTGTTCTGCGTCCGACATATTGCACAAAATTTTGCAAGGGAATTTAAGGATAATGCTTTGAAGAAAAAAGTTGTTTGCATGGGTAATAATTTCATTCTTATTTCTTATAATTAGTGTAATTTTTAATAATTTAATTGTTAATTTTTATAATTAGTTAACAATGAATTGTCTACTATTCAATACATGTTACTCAATTAATGAACCTACATATCGACACTACTGCAGAGAAATCGGCATATTAAACCCGGAGGCTTTGAAATGGTTAGATAACATACCGCGACAAGATTGAATTCAAGCATTTGATGAAGGTAGCCGTTGGGGTCAGATGACCACCAACCTTGTGGAGTCAATCAACGGAGTGTTAAAAGCACTGCGGAACCTTCCTATCACTGCTTTGGTCCAATCAACATATTATAAAACAGGGACACTATTTCCATCAATGGGAAAACTATACGGATCAATTCTAGCTTCTGGTCAGGTATTCACAGAAACATGCTTCAATTTTATGAAATCTGAAATAACTAAATCTAATAGTCATAGAGTTGATAGTTTTGATGGAAGCAACCATACTTTCATGGTCCACGAGACGGTAAATCCAATAGAAGGACGACCAATTGGTCATTTCAGTGTAAACCTTTCTAACAATTGGTGCGACTGTGGGAAATATCAAGCTAAACACATGCCTTGTTCACATGTGATAGCAGCATGTTCTAGTATCAAATATGATTATTGGAGGCTTATACCTGATGTGTACAAGGTGGAAACGTTACTAAAAGTGTACGACGAAACGTTCAGACCTATACCAAACAAAGGATATTGGCCAGAATATCAAGGTGTTAAGGTATGTCACAATCCTCTCATGCGGAGAGTCAAGAAAGGTCGCCCAAAAACCAAACGCATTAGAACAGAAATGGACAATAGAGAAAGGGTGTCAAGAAAGTGCGGATTATGTCGGGTCTCTGGTCATACTAGAAAACATTATCCAAACGCTGCCGGCACATCTACTCAAATTTGATGTATTTTTTTCATTTCAATTTAATGTATTTTTTTTAAATTCATTAATATAATTTATTATTATAATTTACATGGAAATAATTAATTATATTTATAATTTTATTTTATTGTTATTTTATTATTATTACAAATTTTGTTATCCTAAATAAATATTATTTTATTTTAATTTTGTTATTATGTTTATTATTATAATAATTTTCTTTTATTTATTTATTTATTATTATTATTTAATATGTAATTATTATTATTATTATTAAAATTATTAATATTATTATTATTATTTATGAAAGTTTTTTATTTTTTTTATTTCATTTTAGGGTTTAGGGTTTTTTAAATATTTATAATTTATTATAATTATTTTTACTTATTCAATTAATAAAAAAAAATTAGGGTTTAGGGTTTAGGGTTTGGGGTTTATGGGTTCGGGTTTAGGGTTTATGAATTATTTTAAATATTTATAATTTATTATAATTATTTTTAATTATTAAATTAAAAAAAATTAGGGTTTAGGGTTTGGGGTTTATTAATTATTTTAAATATTTATAATTTATTATAATTATTTTAAATTTTTAAAATTAAAAAAACAAAAAAAAATGGGGGGGGGGGTGTAGATCATCGCACCCTGGGGGTGCGATGTGCAAAAAAAAATACGCCTTCAGATCATCGCCCCCTGGGGGTGCAAAGATCAATGGGCTGCAAAAATTTTCCCTTCAGTTCATCGCAGGCCCAGGTTGCGACGAGCAACTGGGCCCAAAAAGTAGGGTAACCTGGGAATTTTTTTTCAAAGTGGGGTGTATTGGGAAAAAAGAAAAAAAAAGGGGATATATATATACAAAATAATTAAAAAAGATTGAAACACACTATCTACGAGTACGGTACTAATATAGATACCAAGGATATATCTAATACTTTGTACTTTGTCATTGTTATAAAACTAATATGAGCAAGAGGACACTCATAATTAAGCTAGTCACAATTTTGATCACACCATGTAAATAAGATTAGAAACCACTGTATATGGAATCCATTAGGAGCTCAATAAATTGAAATTCTCTACCTCGAGCTAGCCAACCTCAACCCCTCAAAAATTTATTTAAAATTTAGTTTCAGATGACAAATTATTTTCAAAATGATTGAATGAATACACTTTCAAGAATAAACTTTTAGAAGATCTAGGTGTAGTAGCGAAAATTCTAAGTGTCACTATCAAGTACCAACCCTCATTAAATTATGTGGTTCACAATCACATTTCAGAATTCCTTCTTTCCCATTTATATATTTTAGTTTTAGAGTGCATTTCCTGATTTTTTTATCTATATATCCCCTTTTTGAAATTTTAATACCAAAATGCCCTACTTTTGAAAACATAGACGGAATTGCCCTACTTTTTAAAACCTTCAGGAGGTCTCTTCCCCAGGGAGAGACCTCCTGAAGGAAATGTTTTTCTGCCCTAGTGAGAGGTCTCTTCCCCATGAACAGACCTCATGAAGGAAGTTTTTGCATTTTTTGCACTTTTTCAAAATTCGAAAATACCAATTATACCCTTCTGAATTTACCAGATTATACCAATTATACCAATTATACCCTTCTGAAAATACCAATACCAATCACACATAAATCAGAGGATACCAGAAGCAGAAAATCCCACCCAAAAATCAGAGGGAGAAATCAAAGGCACAAATAAGAGGATACCAGAGGCATAATCAGAGGCAGAAATTAGAGAAATAAATCACAGCAGATTTCAAAGGAAGAAATCACATGCAAACTGCAGAGGAAAGAATTAACATGCACAAATTACAAGCACATATCAGAGGATGATATCAGAACATATCATCACAGATACCAGAGGCAGAATGACATGATACAATCACAGGGAGAAATCAGAGGGATAAATCAGAAGCAGATATCACACAGAAATCAGAGGATATCATGACATGCAGAAATCAGAGGGATAAATCACATCCAGAAATCAGAGGAAGAACTCACACACAAAAATCAGAGGGAGAAATCACACAGAAATCAGAGGATATCATCACTTGCAGAAATCAGAGCAAGAATCAGAGGGAGCAATCAAACTCGTAAATCAGAGGCAGAATCTCAAAACCCAACAACAACAACAACATCAGTTTACAAAAAACATGTTAATTAATTGTGAATCATTTTGGGAAATTCAGAAGGGTATAATTGGTATTTTCGAATTTTGTAAAAAGTGCAAAAAATGCAAAAACTTCCTTCAGGAGGTCTGTTCCTGGGGAAGAGACCTCCTGAAGGTTTTAAAAAGTAAGGCAATTCCGTCTATGTTTTCAAAAGTGGGGCATTTTGGTATTAAAATTTCAAAAAGGAGATATATAGATAAAAAATCGCATTTCCTTCTACAACTCTCCTAATCACAAATCAAATATAAAAACAATATTTTATTTTTAGTTTTCAAGATACTAGTGTGTAACTTGTGGGTCACATCGGGATAAATTACGATTTTAATAAATATATTGTTTTATTAATTTATATATATTAACTTTTATTAATAAAATATTTTTCATGTAAATAATTTATATAATTTTTGTGTAGAAACTATATAATAAATTTCATTGATATTAAAGGCATAATTTTAATTCTCCAAGTAAGCTTTCAATTTTCAATAAATTTTTTTTCCGTTCAAAAACCTGAGGACACATTCAATTTTGCATGCCTTACTTTTTAATTCTTAGTAAGTTATCAACTTTCAATAAAACAATTAAATAAAATCTAATTAATAGTTAATAAGTTAGTTAGATTCAATTAATAGAAACTTAATCTATTCAATAGAATAAAGCAAACATTATATTATGAAAAGTATGATAGACGTCATCTAATGAAAGTGTTTAAGTTAATATCTGTTGGAATCAAGTTGGTTCTTTCAATTAAATTTTTGATGTTAACAAAAGTATTTTATGAAAATCAGATTTTGACTTAGAAGAATGAAAAATCAGATTTTGACGTCACAAGAGGATGTCATCAGAAGATACAACCAGAAGATACCTCCAAAAGATACAAATCAGAAGATGTCATCATATGATGACGTCAGCAGAAGATACCTCTAGAAGATACAACCAGAAGATACCTCCAAAAGATACAAATCAGAAGATGTCATCAGAGGATGACGTCACCAGAAGATAAACATGCCACCAGAAGATTCATCCAGAAGATATCACCAGAGGATACATCTAGAGGATAGCTCCAGAAGATACCAGAGGATACCTCTAGAGGATCCCATCAGAAGCAAGAATCAAAGGCAAACATAAGAGGATATTATTCTTGACCCAGATCAGAAGGAAGCAGAGTCCAGAAGGAGACTTGGTCCAGACCAGAAGGAAGCATGTCCAGAAGGTGACTTGGTTCAGACCAGAAGGAAGCATGTCCAGGAGGAGACTTGGTCCAGACCAGAAGGAAACATAAGTTAGACTTGGTCCAGACCAGAACATAGCATGGTCCAAAACAGAAGACTTGGTCCAGACTTGGTTCAGACCAGAAGATAGCATAGTTCAGAACATAAGACTTGGTCCAGACCAGAAGATAGCATGGTCCAGAACATAAGACTTAGTCCAGACTTGGTCCAGATAAGAAGATCAATGGTCCAAATTAGAAGATCACAGAATGGTATAGATCAGATCACATGGTCCAGAGTTGGTCGAGATCAGCAGATCATACGGTCCAAAATTTAAATCATGACGCAAATCAGTGAAGACTTGATTAAAATTCGAAGAAGACTTGATTGAATTTTGATAAAAATTTGGTCAAAGTATTAAGGGGATTTGATTCAAAAATCACTGAAGACTTGAAGGAAATTCAAATGAAATCTGAAAGCTAAAAAAGATACATTTTGAAATTAAGAGAAACAGGATTGGTCAACAGAATTTTCAAATGCAATCTGAAGCTAAATAGATACGTTTTGAAATTAAGAGAAATAGGATTGGCCAACAGAATTTTCAAAGGAAATCTGAGCAAGATTCATCTCGAAAATAAGCTTGGACATAACCCAAATTTCAGCTATAAAAGAAGGCTCTAGGCAGCAGTAATACGCATCAAAAAACACATAACTCAAGCTTCAAATTCAAAGTTATCCGAGAGTTCAATAGAGAGAAATACTTGAATGCAAAAGCAATATTTTCTAAGTGTTTTCGAGATAGAAATTTAGTGCAACAATCAGCTTTCCAGAAGCAACAAAAGAGTGCAAGAATCAGTGCAGCAATCAGCTTTCCAGAAGCAACTTTGTAGAGTTCCAAACCCTTGTAATCAAACCCGTTAGTGGTGTAGATTCCTTCTTCAATCTGGGGTTGTCAGATTGGTAGGAGAAGACTTGACTTGTAGAGTCAAGGTGTTGTTATCGTTCCTCAAAAGTCTGGGGTTGTCAGGCTGTTTGAGAAGACTGGCTTGGAGGGTCAGGTGCTGTAATTCAAAGAGTTTTGAATTAGTGGATTAAAGCCTTTAGAGTGAAGGGACTGGATTTAGCCAAGTTAATGGTGAACTAGGATAAATCGTTGTGTTCTTATGTTGTTATTATCTGCTGCTGAGTCTGATTAATTATTCATCAAATAACTCACATCAACATTCAACAAAACAGCAAAAGAATTCAAGTTTGACAAACACAATTCAACCCCCCTTCTCGTGTTTGCATCTTTCTATTAATAAAAAATAGCTATTATTATGTCTATATTTTATTTTATTTTTTGTAATTTGTTTATTTGTTAAATTTTGAATGATTAGTTATTATTACTATTGCAAATTTTTTTTTTTGAAAAATACACCCTTTTTTTTAAGAAAGTCAAATAAAATTTATTTTAAATGAAATGACATAGCGATGCCACTAAAACAAGGTACAAGCATGAAGTATGAATGTAAAAAGTTTAAGCATGCATAATATAAATTTTATTTTATTTTTACAATTTTTTTTATAAAAAATTATCAAATATAATAATAATTATTATTAAAGCATTTTGTTTCAAAATATACTTGAATGTAGATACACTTTTAAAATTTGATAAAATGTCAAATCTTTTATTTTTAAAGAAATACAAAATAAATTATCTTTTTTAAATTTAAAAATAAAATTATATAATTGAGTTATATTGAAAAATCATGTTAAACATACTTTTTCTATTTAAGGAAAACATACTTTCTGTTTTACAGGAAAAAACATAATTTTTTTAAATACATGTTAAATATATTTTTAGTTCATGTGAAATTAAGATTTTAAATTTAATCTTTACATGTTTTTTTTTAATTTTAGTCCCTATTTAATAACTTTTTACAAAAAAAATGAGTATTTTTTTTTATAAAATTATTATTGATATTATTATTATTATTAAAAATAATAAATAATAATAACAATAATACCAATATCAATATCAATATCAATATCAGCCATAACACCAACAAAAATGTGAAAAACAATAAAAATGCCACTAAAACAAGGTACAAGCATGAAGTATGAATATAAAAAGTCTGAGCATATATATTATAAATTTTATTTTATTTTACTAACTTTTTTATAAAAATTTGTCGAATATCATCATCATCATTATTATTATTATTATTATTATAATATTATTATGTTTAAATCCAAAATGGGCCTTAATTGGTCTTATTACGTGCAGACTTTCAGCAATAGAAACAGAAACCAAATGAGTGTAAACAAACAAAAAAAGCTAACAAAAAAAATTAAGAAACAATCGAACCTAATTGTGTTTGTGGCTTCCTAGGTCTCAATTCTCCACTCCACACATTCAATTTTCTCCTCTTTAATGGAGCCACATTTACCAATTCTCTCATCTTTTTCTTCCATCCTTCTCATTTATCCCTTCCTCCTCAATTCTCATTTGCGGTGCCTTTAGTTTTTATGTGATTAAATCATTGTTTCTCCCTCCACAAGTCTTAATTGCATCCAATATCATTCATATTATCTTATCTGATACACAAATTCCCTTTGAATTTTGGGTTATCGTAAACATAAGTATTTGTTAATCGTTTTTCTGTTCATCTTTATGCAATGTTTGAAAAAAAAAATCAAATTTTGTTGCTTCAATTTCTCCAAAAAAGGAGTCATAAGATTTGATTGTCAGAGTTGTGCGACTGTGGTTTCTCCCTGCCTGATCTGAAAGCCAAACAAAAATTTTATGCGATGGAAATGGTATTGATGGATGACAAGGTTTAATTCTTTCTTTCATAAATTCAAGTTTTAGATTATATACAAATTGGGTTTGTTATGTTATTAATTTAACAAGTTTGTATTTCATATTTTTAGGGTGACAAAATTCAAGCAACAGTGTGAAAAGCTCTAATTTTTCGATTTGAGACTAAAATTTGTGAGGGAGTTGTGGACAACTTTCGTTCTTTTAGTGTTGCTTCTAACTCTTGGAGCAAACAATCAGACACCAATTCAGATTGAATTTGCAAGATGGTACAATGGTCCGAGAAGTGAGAACTAGTTTAGTTTGGTCACAGACTCTCCGTACTCATTCATTTCATTCCCATAAATTTGAAATGTTGACATGAATTACTTAATTGGTAAATTTATTTCAATTTGTCACTCTTATTGTATTTTATTTATTCACATGTTAATCATTACCTTTTTTTTTTTAAATAGATGTCATGGAAGTTTTAGTTAGAGTGGGACAAGAGAGTTTATGAAAGGAATGGTGTCAATACAAAATTTAAGATTATTGAGTTAGAGTCAGCTCGGTGAGACTTTTTATACTATATAAAGTTTTTCAATGTTTAATAACTTTCTCTATTAATTATTAACTAATTTCATTTTCTTTATGTAGACCCTATGTTGATGATCTGAATGCATATTTGCAATTTGGTTATAATCAAAATGTTGTTGTCCTAAAAGTGAAGATGTTTAATGGTAAAAGCCAACTACAAAATGCAATGAATTGTACTAAGCTTTTATTCAACCTTGAAATTCCTGAGTTAGTTTCTTTTAAACTCAAGTAAGGTCAAAAGTAAACCAGAAGTACTATCAACTATCTTATTCAATTTTACATTTTAGACATGACAAAGGTAGCAGAATCAGTGTCATTAATGACTCTAACTTTGATACGATACCTTTTACCAAAATTAGGTAATGAAGTTTATTAACATCAATAATAGCTTAAGGAATAGATAAATTATCATAAATGGATTTTATTTGTTAAACACACCGGATACTAAATTCTTCTAAACTCAAATGAGAAGTATCCTTTATATGACTCAATGGTTGAGTTGGCGAGGAAAAGTTATCCGAGTTTCTGATGATGTTGTATAAAGTTAGTATTCCAATAAAAAATAAAATAATATCAACTTAAACATTTTCATTAGATGACATTTGTTATACTTGCCATAATATAGTGTTTGCTTTATTCTACTGTATACATAGATAGTGTAGATTCCGATTTACTAAAATATTACGAATGATTACTATTCTTGCGAACATCAAATTAACTATGAGATAGAATAAGTAGTAGTTTAATGAGTCTTATCGGGTGATCAAGACTCAGGTATTTGAAGTGAGTCTGAATGAATTGAATATCTTTCAAGAGTTATCTCTTCCCCTTATATAGATATAAGATTAGGGTTTCCTGATACCCACTATTCGGTAATCGTCCCCCTTTCCTCGACTCGTACTAGGGAATTAATTTTCCTCCTTCTCCAATTAGTCATGTTGTGTCCCAACCTAGGCTTCTAGAACTCGTTTTAGGACTTGGGTTATTCCACTCTTGGGCTAATGCCAACTCGACCCACTCGGGAAATGTTTTTCCAAATACCAATCATTTGGAAAACTATTGACAGGGTTTTATACCAAGCACCCCTACCCCTAAACCTCCCACCCCCCCATTTGATGTAAAATGTCCAAAATACCCCTTTATATATTCACTATAACCCTAATCCTCCCACCCCCCAAATTTCAGTTTTCCAAAATAGCAACCAGATTCGGAACTTTCATCTTTTGAGTGTCTTCTCTTTTTCAAACTAGTAGATTCGGAACTTTGATCTTGCACTGTTTGTTTCTTTGATACCTTCAAAGCTTTGCTGTTTCTGTGATACCTGGTGAAGTTTAACATTGTCTCTTTCCATCTTCTTTAACCCCGAAAAGTAAGTAACATTTTCTGATTTTTTACACAGTTTCGAATCATTTATTTCTAGTTTTTTAAGCTTCGAAACTTTGGGATTCATCCAAAGTTTCGAATAGTTTGAATATTTCCAGATTTTACCAGCTTCGAAAATTTCAGAATCAGCGAAAGTTTCGAAAGGTTTCTGATTTTACAGATCTAAACCTCGAAAGTTTGGCATTCAACCAAACATTCGAGTCCTCGAAACTTTTGTATTCATATAAACATTCGAAACTTTTTGAATTTGTATGAGGATTTCCAGATTATGAACCTCGAAGGTTTGATGTTCGTCCAAACATTCGAAATTTTTCCAGAATTTAAACTTCGAAGGTTTGGTGTTCATCCAAACTTTCGAATCTTTTTCAGAATTATCACATCGAAGGTTTGGTGTTCATTAAAAGTTTCGAAACGTTTCTAGAATTTGCACTTCGAAGGTTTGGTGTTCATCCAAACTTTCGAAGCTTTTCCAGATTTTGCACTTCGAAGATTTATATCTTCCGCCTCTTTCGCATCCCAAAATTAATTTGTCTTTTCTATCTCTCTTTCCCGTTGCTTTATCTGATCGAATGGTAACAATTAAAATTCCATTTTGCATTCCAATTTTTTTTGCCCATTCAAATACAGCTTCTCGAGAAGGAAATATCTACAAAACATATATTTCAAATAAAAATTTCAGAATAAAATAAATATTTAAAATAAAACATTAATACATGTTAATACATTAAATTTATCAGTTCTAAATTTAATTAGCGGTAACAATACCTTATCAGTGATAAATTTATCTGTAGAATCTATAGTCGCCGTTGTAGCAGGAACCTCAACTCTACTCATACCTGATTCTAAAAAGTTTACTCTATTTAATTAATAATAATAATATTAATAATAATAATAATATTAATACATATTTAAAAAATAAAGTAAAAGTTTTTCAAAATAAAACCTTCGAAACTTTGGCAAACCTGAAACTTCCGAAAAGTATTCGAAAGTTTCAGGAAAATGAAACCTTCGAATATGTTCGAAACTTTACCCAAAATGAAACTTCCGAATGCTCTTCGGAACTTTGCCTTCGAATTGAAACTTTCGAAAATTTTCAAACTTTTCAGTTTCAACAAAAGTTTCAAAATTTTCACTGCGAATATTTCAACATCTATAAAATTTTCGAAATTTTTACAAAAATACCTTCGAAAATTTGAAAGATTCGACTTATACAATAAAATCCTAAAGTTCCGAGTTTAAAAAATGATTTTTAATTTTTCACAAATAAATTTATAATTAGAAAATAGGATATTTTAGGCATTTTGAAAAAATGGGGGTGGGAGATTTAGGGGTAGGGGTGCTTGGTATAAAACCCCTACCCCTAAACCTCCCACCCCCAATATCCAAATGTTTTTTCTTCTTGTGGTAACAATTAATTTAAGATACATTATATATATTTTTTAGTCCATTATTGAATTTTAAATTTTAATTTTACTTTTTATTTTAAAATGTTCCCTTATTTTGCAAAATTGTACCTACGTAATCCTTGTTTTATTTTTTATTTTAAAATGATTATTTGTTTTACAAAAGTTATATTAAAAATCACTTTTTATTGTTTTTACATGGTCTCTTATTTTATAAACATTATATCAAAATGACCTTGTTTTTACATGGCCACAAATAAAAAGACCAATATTTTTTGGGTACATTGCACAAGATATTAAAGATTAAGGGCTTGTTTGAATTAACTTTTCATTTTAGTTTTTAAAATTTGTTATATAAATCAGTTTTTAAAAACTATTTTTAAGAAAACAATAATAAAAATTGTGTTTGGTAATTTAATTTTTTTAAACAGTTTTAGAGATAAAAAAATTTGTTTGGTATTCTAATTTTTGAAATATCTTTTATTAAATTAAATAATAATAAGTAAAAAAATCACGATATATTTATTTCTTTCTTTTTTTTGTTTGCAAATTGATATATTTTAAACAACAGAGATTTTTGTAATTATATATTTTTTATAAACTTAATCGCCTTACACATCTCTTTTTTTTTCATCCTTAGAAAATAAATGGTTTAGAACCATTATTTTTACCTCAAAATCATTCATTTAAATTGTTTTTCTCTCTTTTAGCATTTTAAAAATATATTTAATTCACTTATTTTTATAAAATTCTAATTTTTGTGTGGAAGAGATGTTTAGAATGTTTGAAGCATATTTAACTCTTAATTTTTTTACAGTAATCAAATTTATGTTTGTGATAAATGTGTGGACATTCTTATGAAAATATTTCATATTTTCATAGCTTATAAATTAATTTTTTATATAAAATTAAATGATATGGTAGGGGTGGATACTAAAATGCTTGTACTCACCCAATTTTAGAGGTAGCTATTTGTGTTTGTGCTTGAACTCATAGTGTATATTTTGACTTTTACTTTTGTAAATATTTTTTGTGAGTATCTATTATATCTGAGTTCAATTGTCATATTTAAAATTTATTATATTTATGATT
The DNA here is from genome assembly GCA_037974295.1 of Cicer cuneatum. Classification (NCBI taxonomy): domain Eukaryota; kingdom Viridiplantae; phylum Streptophyta; class Magnoliopsida; order Fabales; family Fabaceae; genus Cicer; species Cicer cuneatum. The sequence continues at coordinate 9,274,849 of JBBPBO010001986.1, forward strand.
AATAAAAAGAAATTTATTGATGTTCGTAAATATAATTCATATGATAATTGTAAAAATATTTTATATGCGAATACATGTTTAAATCTAGAGTTCTTTACAATTAATAGGTGTGAATTTCGTCGCTATTGTTTTTTTAAAAAAGAATACATTTATCACTTAAGTTTTGGTAATAATAACATTTACCAACAAAAAAACATAACTCTCAAACATAAATACCACCCAACACACCCACTCACAAAACAAAAAATGAAAAATAACACACATGCCCATGCCCCATACTGAGGAAAAGGCCATTATACTTGGACAAAAAATAAAATATTATAAAATTAGAGTAAAAAATTTCATATATTTACAGAAATGTCATTGATAAAATGTATCATTTTTTCATGTATTTTTTAAACTCAAAATAGAGAAGCAAAACATCAAAAACATGTTTTCATTTTTCTCTTTTTAAAAACAGAAAATCAAAATTTTTAAAAACGGTTGACTGTATTGTCAAACGATTTTTTTAGTTTTATCATTTTAAAAAAAAGTAAAATACAATTTTTGAAAAATCAATCAAACAAGTCCTAATCTCAAAATTCGTCTTTTATTTTGCAACTCTCTCAAATAGATCGATAAGATTATAAATATTTCAGACATTTTTTACCCAGTTAAACATTTGTTATATCCATCTTTCTATCAAACTTTGTTAAGTAACATTGTTATACTTAATGACTAAATTGATAGTAAATAATTAAATATAGACCTAAGTGATTAAATATAAGGACCAATTTAATAGTTTACATATATGATATTTGACAGAATAACGAATATGAGTAACGCTTCACAAAGTCAAAGATGTATTTGAAATATTTGTAATTATATAAACCTATTTGGGAGTGTATTACTCTCAATAACAAATTTGCTTAAAACTAAATGAGCAATATAAAAGATGAAGATCACTCATAAAATACATTATTATTATTTGAAAACCTCTCACCTGATTGTCAATCAAACATGTGACTAGGGCAGCGACTAGTGCTTGACTTTTTATCATAACTAAATATGAGTTGTTAGTATAGATGTTGCCATAATAGTTAAGATTTAAATTATTATTTTCAAGCTTTTTTGAATGACTCAACTCAACTATTTGGAGCATATTTACAGTGTTTTTGATTTTTTAGTTTTTGATTTTAAAAGTTGTCCACCTGACAACGAGCGCCACCAACCTCAACTATGACCATCATTGATCACCATGGTGGCCATCACAAATCACCACTCCGACCACTCCAACAATCAATGACTACCACTCTGACCTTTATCGACCACCACCGACCACCATTTTGACCATTTTATGCCATTATACCGACTACCAACTTTGACAACTGCAACATTTGTGGCCACCACTCCGATCTCAATTGACCATCACTTTGTTCCGACAACCACAACCACCACTTTGAGTACCATATGTCATCACTCCAACCTCCATCTTCAACCCCCGTTAGCCACAACCATGACCTCTATCAAACACCCTCTAGCCACTGTTGACTATCGATCATTCCTTCGACCACCGCTCTGATCACCTTTAGTCGTCACTCTGATCACTACCACATATCACCAATTTGATCACCTTCATGCTTCAACCACCACTCAAATCACTTCGACCTTCAATTACCACCACTTTGATCCACACTAGTCACCATACTAATTACTACTTTCAATTTTATATTATGACTTTGACATACGCCATCAATGACAACTATTATATATTTTTAAAATTATTATTAAACAAATAAATTATAAATTTATAATTATTTTATTTTAAAAATATTTGTAATAAAAAACCATGTCAATAATTATTTTTTCAATCTAAAAAATAAAAATTAACTTAAAATACTAATATTCAAAACTCATGCTATAAAATTCAAAACTGAAACTAGTTTTGCTTTATGAAAATTTTAAAACGTAAAATCAGCTCAATGAGACTTAAATACTTAATTAATATCTTGGGTCAAAAATTGGCCAATTAAGCATCGAAAATCAAAATTTTCTATCAACTTTTTTTCTTGCCTACCCCACTAAAAAATTAACAAGTGTGAAGACGAGTTGGCTATTGAGTCTTGCTTGCCCACCCCATTATCTTGTTGGACCACTGAAGTTACAAATGGTCCTCAATATTATTCAAAGACTACATTCACTTTTAATATGGTGATGTATCCCATGTGTTAAAAAAGTCATCAGCCTCGTGATTATAATAAAAAATATTTAAATATATCGAATTTCATATAAGATTAGTTTTCACACGGTTAATAACTAATGTAAAAAAATTATATAGTTGATGAATAACAATCATTTATATATAATATAATTTTAGAAGTATTGAATTAAAGATAAATATTTTTAACGATTCAATGATTATAATAAATTAAAAGTGTAAAAGATTTTTTACAATATCGTATAAATAAATGCTTCTGTTTATTTATTATATCAATCATTTCAAGTCTTCAACTAAATTTAACTCCAAGATACTAAATTTTCCATCACATTTATGATACATAAAAAATTGGACAAAATAAAATCTAATAAAAAAAAAAGTAGACACAAGAATACTCTTCATTGCCACAAATCGTTTGCCAAAATTAAGTTATGACCTACTTTGAGGCTTCAACTTCGTCCATAGACACACAAGTCTTTTGTTGACTTTCCAATTTCAAAATATCTAATCAATATTAAAGATATGGCCCAGATAACATGTAATGTGAGCTTTGCAATTTGAAGTTTGAACTCATCTATTAATCCAAAGACTTTATTTGCAAGTGGTGCTTCTTGCACTCTACATTAATGCTTATATCTGCTTAGTTTGGTACATTTATTATTATGTTATGTCCAGAACGGAGCGAGATTCAAGTGAAATAAAAGTAACAGGCTTAATTATATTTTTGTTTATTTATCTTATTTTAAGTTGTAATTTCTTTTAATTATTGGTATTAATATGGTCTCTCATATTACATATGTTTAGGCACAAATAGGTTAGTTCTCACAAGACTTTTGTTTTTTTAAAACAATATATTACATAAAAAACTTAAACATAAGATGCGTTAGAACTAAAATAACAAGAAAGTTAAACACTACATTTTTAATTGGATATAATGAATATTCAAACGGTTATTCACCTCTAAAGTAAAATTACCTCAATTAAGAACCACAACAATTAAAATGATAAACAACAGAAAGGGTGTTTATCGGTCAAGACTTTATGATGCCTCAAGACAGCAAGTAATGGATTATTCATCAAGTAATGCTTTGTAGGAAGTCGATTATTCAACAATCTTTACGCTAAAAGTGAAACCATTAAATGCACAATTTTGTTCCAAGAAATCTTCCACAAGATAGAAGGTTTTTCACCAAAATTCTGCATCACAAAATGATAGGCCTCTTTCATAAAACATGTTCCATTATGTGATTTGTTCTCGTGCCACGAGAATGACTTTTGTTAAATAAGTTTGATCAATTAATCTAAAAACTCTAGAATCAAGTTCGATATTTTCTTTAAAGTTTGATATGACATGTTACAATGTGTAACGACATATGATCATTCATATCTCAAAGTAAGTTAAAAGACTAATTGATCAAATAAAATTAAATTAATGGATGATAAAATATTTGAAGTAAGTCGCAACATATAAAGTCGTACATTCTAAGTATTTTGTTTATTGGTCAATATGCTTAACTCTTTAGAAAAATTAGTGAATTAGTATATGATTCTAAAAAAATTAATGAAATGGTATATGATTATAAGATATTATAAAAAATCTTAAACTTAAATACACTTTTGACCCCCATAAATTTTTAATTGTGCTATTTTGAATCTATTGTTTTGAGCAATTTTAACCTACCAATATTTATCCAATTTCAAATTTCTTAGCCCCCAACTAACATTTTGATTCAATTGCACTGACGTGGAAATATTTTGATATGGGGTGATGTTAATTGAAAATAGTGGTTATTATTAACATTATTCAAAAAAAAAAATACAACTCAAATTATCACGTGACTTAAAGTTGAGAATTTGGGTTTGGAAAAAAATGGTGCAAGTTGAATTTGAATGAGACACTTAGAAAGCGAAGAAGGGTAGCACCAAAGACGAAGGAATTACGACAAAGAATAAGGTATCAACAACAACACTCGTGATTGTTAAAGCATGGTGAAGAACAATGGATTCTTCAATGCAGAATAGGGAGATAAAGGTAGTTGGCGTAACATATGGATTATTCACATTTTTGTATCAAAGTAAGTTATTTTTCTCTATTAAATATTGTTTATGTCTTGGAGAGAATCTAAATTAAACTATTCTTATGTAAGTGTGAAATTTTTTATTGTTTGTCTTCTTTTATTTAGGTCAACTATAAACCACATGATAAAGATAAAGTTACACCACAAATGGTACTTTTACACAAAGTACCCTTTCTGATTGCTATAAGTAGAAGGTTGAGAAGAAGGAACATAAGATTATTTGATTTCTGATAAATATCATCTTAAATAATTTGATTTGATTGTGTTGTGGCCTCGTTAGGATCCAACTCAGAAACTGAATCAACATATGGATTAGCATAATGTTCATCATTTCGAAAACAATCATGCATAGGTGATGATATTGAATAAGTCATTAAATGATTAAATCTATTTGATCATGATATAATAGGTTTGCTAGGTACATAGTTAGATTCATGTGAATCAATCGATGAGCAATTTAGAAACATTACACAATTAAGTCCATGTTTTGATTGCTAGGTACATGTTTTTACTCATCAAATGTTACATGTCTAGAAATGTAAACCCTACCATTAGGTGTTAAGCAAATGTTGTTGAGGAAAAAACCTTTTTGATATATGTTTTAATGACAACAAACCTTTTAAATTAAATGATTAAGTTTTATGAATGGTGGTCTACTAATGATTTCACTTAAGTTTGTTTAAGGAACATAAATGCATAAGTGAACAAAGCAAGAATTGATGAAAACAACAATAGAGAACATTCTTGACATATTCTAGAAAACGGAGAATGTTCGCAAGACTGTGATAGCATAAAGACCTAACTTTCTCCACCACTTAATTAAAGTTATTGCATCTGGACTTTACATCAGTACTGAGAGTACATGACAAGGAACAGATGTGATCAATTAGAATCAAAAGGAACCATTCTAATCGCAAAGAAAAAAGGCCATGAATCAAGCTGCCAAAGCAAGACTGAACAGTCTCCAGAATGTTCAGAATTAACAGCATGTTAATGATTCGAGGAAAGCCAAGAAATCAGCATAAAGAACACTCTTGACACAATCTGGAAAAACATAAGATGTTACCCGATAACATCACCAGAAGATACCTCCAGAGGATACCAGAAGATGCCTCCAGAGGATACTAGAAGATGCCTCAAGAAGAGATACCAGAGGATACCTCACGAAGCTGTCATCAGAGGATACCTCACGAAGCTGCCATCAGAGGATACCTTACCAAGCTGCCATCAGAGGATACCTTACCAAGCTGCCATCAGAGGATACCTCACCAAACTGCCATTAGTGGATACCTCAACCAGAGGATATCAGAGGATACCTCAACCAGAGGATATCAGAGGATACCTCAACCAGAGGATATCAGAGGATACCTCAACTAGAGGATATCAGAGGATACCTTAACCAGAGAATATCAGAGGATACCTCAACCAGAGAATACCTCAACCAAAGAATACCAGAAGATATCTCCAGAAAACGATATCAGAGGATATCTCCAGAAAATACATTCAGAGGAAGAACCAAGTCCGTTCTTGGACATCAGAATGTCCAGAATGATCAGAACAGTCTCCATAATGATCTTCTATCAAGAATGATTATCAGTCTCTATGAATGATCATTAGTCTCCAAAAATGATCATCAATCTCCAGAATGATTATCATTCTCCAGCATGATTAACAACTATCTTCAGAATGATCAAACATCAATCTCCAGCATGTTAACAATCAAATCTCCAACATGTTTAACATCATTCTCCAACAGTGTACCATTAGTCCAGAATGATACAATCATTCTCCAGTATACTGAACATCATTCTCCAGCTTGACTGCCAAGAACGTTGAACGATCTTGAAGTATGTTTACATCAAAACAGATCCAAGAAAAGATCAAGAAGACATCCAGAATGATCAAAACTGAACCTCCAGATTGATTATCAATCTCCAGAAAGTTCAAATACTAGGACTCCAGATTGATTATCAATCTCCAGAATTTTCATTAACATTCTGTAGAAGTTCATCATCATTCTCTAAGCTGTTTTGACATAATCAAAACTCCAGTTCTGCTGTCAAGATTGATAAACAATCTTAACAATATACAATGCATCTTGACAGCTTCCAGTATGTTCAGAAATCAGTCCAGATTGATTATCAATCTTCAGGAAACCCAAAAGCTAAAGCTCCAAATTGATCATCAATCTCCAGCAAATACAGTTTTTCTGCAACAAGCTTTGTGATCGTTTTTAATTTGTTTTAAGTGATTCAAAAGCTCCAGTTCAAGCCTACAATATTATCACTTATCAGAAGTGTTAAAGGATCAGTAATCACTCAAGTAAATTTGATCCAAAACGCAACACACAGCCCAGTCTGAACAGAAAATAAAAATAGTCAAAAGTTTGATTATTTTTATTCAGAAATAATGCCTTTGGTCAAACCTGACAAGAGCACTACCAATGGCTCTATTTGACCATCATTAAATGCTCTCACGCCTATAAAAGGAAGGCCAAAGCTCAGGAAGAAAACACAGCTTCAAGTACAGAGAAAAACATCACTCACATAAATCTACACACTTGAAAACTTCTCAAGAAATCAGTAACCTTCTATATCAAATTCTCTATCTTTAGTTTACTGAAACCATTTGTAAAGAATCTAAACTCAAACAAGAGTTGAGTCAAAACAGATTCTGTTTTAAATCATATCATTGTCATTCAATACTCAAGATTATAAGGCTTGTTTATAGCTTGAGTGGGTCATTTTTAGAAAAATCCTTTTAAGGTTAAAAAGTGAAGTTGTAAAATCCTATCAAGGGTTGATAGGTGATCCGATTGTAATTCTTTCTGGGTGGAAATGATTGACAAACTGTAACAGATCAAGGCTGATCTGAACTAGGTGCTGTAAAACCAAGAAGGTTCTTGTTTTAAACACTTAGTGGAAAATCTCACCATTGTGAGGACTGGATGTAGCCCAGGTTGGGTGAACCAGAATATATCTGTATGTGATATCTCTTCCCTTATCTCTATTTACTTTCAGTCTGTTAATTATCAAGTTAAATAGATAAACTGAACTGTTGATTTTAACTAACCAAGAACGTTCTCTGTTTTCTGGTGAAAACCAAGAACGTTCTCCTTTTTCTGTTTTTCACAACCAAGATCAATCTTGAGTTATTTTTTTAAGTTTCTAACAGGAATCTTAAAAGGGCAGATTTACAATTCAAACCCCCCTTTCTTGTAAATTGATATTGCTACTTCAAATGTATCCTCCATGATTTGGGTTGTACATAAGGAAAACACATTTTTCATATATAAATTGCATCTTATGTCAATTATAAGGTCTCAAGTAAGGATAACATACACAACAAAAAAATGTAAGTTTATTGTAGTCAGGCTTTTGTTCAATTAGAAGTTGTACGGCAATAGAATTACCTAAGGTTGATTCATGGCTGTATGTTAATGATATAAATATTTTTCTTAAATGTTCAACCCAGTAATTAAGAGGCATCAAAAGCATTAGTCAAAAGAGAGAGAACTCTTGAGGAAAAAACCTTTTTGATATATGTTTTAATGACAACAAACCTTTTAAATTAAATGATTAAGTTTTATGAATGGTGGTCTACTAATGATTTCACTTAAGTTTGTTTAAGGAACATAAATGCATAAGTGAACAAAGCAAGAATCAAAGAAAACAGCAGCAGAGAACATTCTTGACATATTCTGGAAAACGGAGAATGTTCGCAAGACTGTGATAGCATAAAGACCAAACTTTCTCCACCACTTAATTAAAGTTATTGCATCTGGAATTTACATCAGTACTGAGAGTACATGACAAGGAACAGATGTGATCAATTAGAATCAAAAGGAACCATTCTAATCGCAAAGAAAAAAGGCCATGAATCAAGCTGCCAAAGCAAGACTGAACAGTCTCCAGAATTTCCAGAATTAACAGCATGTTAATGATTCAAGGAAAGCCAAGAAATCAGCATGAAGAACACTCTTGACACAATCTGGAAAAACAGAAGATGTTACCCGATAAACATCAACAGAAGATATACCAAAAGATGCCTCCAGAGGATACCAGATGATGTCACCAGAGGATACCTCACGAAGCTGACATCAGAGGATACCTCACGAAGCTGCCATCAGAGGATACCTCACCAAGCTGCCATCAGAGGATACCTCACCAAGCTGCCATCAGTGGATACCTCAACCAGAGGATATCATAGGATACCTCAACCAGAGGATATGAGAGGATACCTCAACCAGAGGATATCAGAGGATACCTCAACCAGAGAATATCAAAGGATACCTCAACCAAAGAATACCAGAGGATACCTCAACCAGAGGATATCAGAGGATACCTCAAACAGAGAATACCAAAGGATACCTCAACCAAAGAATACTAGAGGATACCAGAGGATATCTCCAGAAAACGATATCAGAGGATATCCCCAGAAAATACATTCAGAGGATACCTCCAGAAAATACATTCAGAGGAAGAACCAAGTCTGTTCTTGGACACCAGAATATCCAGAAAGTTCAAATTCTAGGACTCCAGATTGATTATCAATCTCCAGAATTTTCATTAACATTCTGCAGAAGTTCATCATCATTCTCCAAGCTATTTTGACATAATCAAAACTCCAGTTCTGCTGTCAAGATTGATAAACAATCTTAACAATATACAATGCATCAAGACAGCTTCCAGTGTGTTCAGAAATCAGTCCAGATTGATTATCAATCTCCAGGAAACCCAAAAGCTAAAGCTCCAAATTGATCATCAATGTCCAGCAACTACAGTTTTTCTGCAACAAGCTTTGTGATCGTTTTTAATCTGTTTTGAGTGATTCAAAAGCTCCAGTTCAAGCCTACAATATTATCACTTATCAGAAGCATTAAAGGATCATTAATTACTCAAGAAAATTTGATTCAAAACGCAACACACAGCTCAGTTTGAACAGAAAATAAAAATAGTCAAAAGTTGGATTATTTTTATTCAGAAATAATGCCTTTGGTCAAGCCTGACAAGAGCACTACCAACGACTCTATTTGATCGTCATTAAATGCTCTCACGCCTATAAAAAGAAGACCAAAGCTCAGGAAGAAAACACAGCTTCAAGTACAGAGAAAAACATCAGTCACATACATCTTCATACTTGAAAGCTTCTCAATCATAAACAAAAGATTTAGTTCTGTTTTTCCTCTTCATATCAGAATCATCTACTGAATTCTTTTGTCAAGAATCTAATCTCAAACACGAGTTGAGCATACTCAGATTCTGTCCAAAAATCAAAGACATTCAAGTGCCAAGATATATCATCAATCACTCACATACATACTTGAAAATCTCTCATCACTTACAAGAATCAGTTGATTAAATTCTTTTTACTCTGATACATTTATACTGAATTCTTTGTAAAGAATCGAATCTCAAACAAGAGTTGAGACATCTCAGATTCTAAACAATCTCATCATTATTGTAAAACTCAAACTATAAGAGTTAAGTATAGTTTGGGGTAGATTGTAAGAAATCACTATCAAGGTTGGTAGGTGATTTGATTAATCTCTTTCTGGGTGGAATTAGATTAAAGTCTGTAACAAAGATCAAGGTTGATCTAAGCTAGGTGCTGTAAAACCAAGAAGGTTCTTGTTTTAAACACTTAGTGGAAAATCTCACCGTTGTGAGGACTGGACGTAGCCCGGGTTGGGTGAACCAGGATATATCTGTGTGTGATATCTCTTCCCTTATCTCTATTTACTTTCAGTCTGTTAATTATCAAGTTAAATAGATAAACTAAACTATTGATTTTAACTAACCAAGAAAGTTCTCTGTTTTCTAGTAAAAACCAAGAACGTTCTCCTTTTTCTGTTTTCACAACCAAGATCAATCTTGAGTTATTTTCTTAAGTTTTTAACAGGAATTTTAAAAGGGCGAATTTACAATTCAAACCCCCCTTTCTTGTAAATCGATATTGCTACTTCAAGAACGACCTCTATAATGTGCCTATGCTTTCTTTCAGCAAACTCATTTGTTCATGAGTATGAGGACATCTAATCCTATGAGCAAGGGCAAACACATGTATATGGCTATAAGGGCCTTGGCTCCTGCCAAATTTCTCAAAAATCCATTTTAAAAAATATTTAGCTACAATAATTCCTAAAAATTGGTATAAATAGGCTACACAAATGAAATATAATTTGGAATACAAAGACAATACGTCAAATGAGGTGGTTTTGGGAATGCAAATGGCTAGATGCAAGAAGTTAATCCAAGTTATCGTTGAGAAGGATTCCAATCATATTGTTGGTATGGTTCAGAAATAATATACTCCCATTTATCATTTTAAGCTTCTCCTCAATGAGGTTCTCTTTCTAATCCGACTCCGATGTTGGACCATCTATGTGACTTACACTTTGAATTAGCAATAAAAATCACAAGAAATTAGGATTTGAATTGTGATCTCTATTAACCTATGTACTTAATTTAATAAACTCAAAAGTAATCTTGGTAATATGAGTTTGAATAACTAGAACGTTCTGGATGGGTTAAGATTAAAAATAAAACAATTTAGTGCAATAGCAATTAAAGTGTGATATGTGAATACTGAATAATTAAAATAGAAGTGATAAGAAAATCACACAAGAGAAATATACTTGTTCACCTAACACATGTTACGTCCAATCTTCACAATATGTGAGATTTTCACTAATATGCTCAGTACATAATGTTTTGCCTCTGCACTTTCTTTCTCGATCACACATTGATCAATTACATCTTTCACCTTTCAATCCATAAAGTAGTTTTTACATCCACCTTTCAAGCCATGAGGGATTTTTACAACCACCTTTCAAACCATAAATGATTTTTACAATCACACTCAATCTAATAATAGAAAGACTTGAGTTGCAAACAACGAGTATGATAAAAAAAAGTGTGTGGGATCAAATGATTCTAAACTCTTTATTTGAGATCAATTGAAAGTAAAAACTCAGAAGAAATTATCCACAAATATAGTGAAGAGAGCTTGGAGTTTTGCTTGAGAGAAGAGTTTCAGAATTTGTGTTTAAATGAATAAGCATATATTGATTGTTAACTGAATTATTTCCTTCATCTTCTAATTGATCTTCTTTTTATAGATGAAATAAGCTTTGAATATTTAATTTCAATTGAATATAATCGTTAGTCAGTCTTGCCAACTCTCAATTGTTTTATTTGAAATAATTTTCTTGTTTGCACTTCTATCTGAACATTCTTGTTCAAATCCAAAACAGTCTTCCTTGAGTCTTGAAGAAAACTTAGACACAAAGGATGAATATGTCTGTTGGAATAGTGATGAGTCAAAGGCATGTTGTTGTTGTCATATCAACAGTCTCTTTTCAGTGCACTTGAATTCGTTTTGTACTTGTTTTCATGTCATCAATCTGGAGATCAATCCTGTAGATCAATCTACATGTATTTTTGCAAGAGAACCTTCAATATTTGTCTTCTAAAAGCTCATTCACTTTTGGGTGACCCATCTACGAATTTTGTCATTCTTGGACATGCATTTAGCTATCTCAAATTGATTTATTTTGTCTCTTATCTTTAAATAAGACAACTAGAATATTCTGCAATCATTATGTCATCAATCTCTTGTTTGACATTTCTTTGAAGAATCTTTCAAATCATTTCATACTTCATAAAAGTCTGGTATGATATATTTGTATACATGGGATGGGTTCACAATTGATGATAAAATCTTTCTTGATTACTTGAAAAATGACCACTTGATTTTGCATGAATATGCATACTTCAACACATCATGAATCCACTTGTTTTGATTTTTCGTCGAAAAGAGTACACTTAAAAGCACAAATTAATAATTAATAAGATCAAAATCATAATTAATAAATATAATTAAATGTTTGATTATCTTTAAAATATTAATTAAGGATTTTGCCTCAACACACTCACTCGCTGTGAAGGGAATTTTTGTGTGAATTCTTGTTTGGAAGGATTATTCCACTCAATCATAAGTTTTGTCACATATCCATACCACATCAATTTTTAAAAAAGATAAATTCATACAGAGAGACTAAGCAAAATATTCTCAAATTATAAAGTTATAATAAAATAATAATAATTCTAACAAATTTTCTCTATATTACTAAGATCAAAATCATAATAACCCTTATGAGGGAGCATTTTTTTTCTTGTCTTTAATAAAAAGAGTACTTTAATTAAGGTTCAATAGTTAAGTTCTATAGTCTTACTTTTATTGTAGTTTTTATAACCTTTTTATTTTCCTTGGAGCATTAATATGAGGAGCGGCAGAACTAGGGGTGGCACAGAGGTCAGGCCACCATCATATTTTATTCTTTTGTGAGTGCACCTTTAATCTTAAATAATAATAATAATAATAATAATAATTCCTTCCATTGGTCGAGTCAAAAAAGTTCCTTCAATTAGTATGTAAAGATTAACTTGAAATGCAACAGATAAAGCATAATAAAAAAATATATATAAAATCATAATCATCGTTTGACTAAAAAAGAGACGTTATATTCCATCCGTATTAAATATTTATATATTGTTACCAGAAAATTATCAGCAAACGCTTCTACATATTTGTTAATGTTCTGTTATTATTGAAGTATTGTAAATATTTTGCAACGTTTAATTGTAAGCTGATAAACATTCTTAGTTTTATTTGTTTAACTATTATGAATATTATCTTTATTAATTTTCATTTTTTATTCCTTGTTTTTTCCAAAAAAATATTCATACATCCATCCAACGGTGATTAAACTATTTGACAATATCGTAGATATTAAAAAAAATATAGTATAAATAAAAGAAATAAAATGATACTTTTAATAAATTACGGTTATTAAAGCTTATAGAGTATTGATAAAAAAATGATGATTGTTACGAGATGTTTTAATAAAAAAGAGAAGAATTATATCTATTCGTCATTATATATATATGGTTATGCAACTGCCAATATGTAAAAACTCCTATATATATACACGTTCTTATTATTAAATGGAAAATGCTTCATACTAAATATAACGTATTATTAGAATAAGGTGATGTTAATAACTGTCTAAAAGTATTTGTTAAACAAACAAAAAAAAAAATTGTGAACAAATTTCACTTTTTACAATTTAGTCATACAATTTTTCTTTTTATATTTGTCTTCGTAATAAGTGTTTTTAATATTTTTCTTAAATTATATATAATAAGAAGATATCAACGTACGTACAGAGAGAGTGATGTGAATTCATATTATATTAAAATTACAAGTATAATTTATTTTAAAACATTTTTTTTTTCAAACTAATCACTTTTTACGAGACCATTTTAATATACCAATTTAGTATGAGAAAATCAAGAGTTTAGTCAATAAGAAGGAAAACAAAAGAGTAAATTTTCAATATTAGAATGAAAAAAAAAACCGTCATTAATTTATCGTAACATGTTTTAAACATTCAATTTTCAAAATAATGAAACTAATGAATTGAAGTTTCATTGCTCATTCATCAAATTTTTACAATTCTTTCAAATTTTCTTTCGATATTGTACGATTATTTTCATTTGATAATTACGATAACCATGATTTAATTTATTAATTGATTAAAAACTTAATTAAATACAAATTTAATGAAGATGTATAATTAATGTTAATTAATGCAAACCGAAATTTAATATCAACTCAAAATGTTAAGGTATAATCTCACTTCATAACCACAATTTAAAAATAACTGTAAAATGTGAATTTTGATAAGAAGTTAATGTAAAATTAATTTATTCTCATTAATAAAATCCATCAAAATAATACTTTATCTGTTTTAAAATAAATATCGTTTAAGAATTTATACATACCGTTAAAAAATATAATAATTAATTAAAAGAAAAAATAACTATTTTATCAAATTACTTTATTAACTATAAAATGTTAAATACTGATCAGACATTAATGTAAAACTAATTTATTCTCATTAATAAATTCCGTCAAAATAATGCTTAATTTATTTTAAAATAAATGTTATTTAATGTTTTTACACATTAAAAAATACAAAAAAAAAGAATAATTTTATTTTCTACGATAAATATAAATCAGAATTAATGTTTTGAAAATAGTTTAAATAATAATAAAATTAATGGTATAATTGAAAAAAATTAAAATTATCTTTAAAATTGAAAATCAGATTCATTTTGAGATTATCTTTGTTTACTTAGAGTGACATTTATTTTGACAAGGACAGAGTATTTAATTAAAAATTTAATTGAATCTATAAAAGTTTGTATTTTTATTTCCATGTTTGTGCCATTGAAACATTGACACTTGCCAACCAAGCCATAACAGACAACAAACATAACCAACGAAGATACAGACAACAATAATAAGCAAAATTTTCAACCTTAATTTGTCTCAACATGACAACCACTTTTCCATTTCCTTCTTCCTTATTCCTGTTTGTTCCATTTCATTGCATGTTCTTTTCGTCATTTCCACTTTCCTCTCTGATCCATTTTTCCGCTAACTTCTCATTCCTCTGCATAATCCTGAATTGATTCCGGCCCTTTATATTTTCCTGCATAAAAATTGAATTTTTCTTCTTTTCTTCGCTTTTTTTATCCAAATTATCATCTGGGTAATCTCTGAAATTTTGTGGGGTTCCCTTGTTTTTTGGTTTTAAAAAATGGGTGGCTGTTGTAGCCACGAAATTTCTGTTCGTGGCAGAGTGGAAAGTGAGGTGGATGACGGAGAATATGAATATGATGATAATGAGAATAATATTGATGATGTCACGTATCAAAATGATGGAGCAATGGTAAGGTTAAAAGGATCATCTAAGTTTGTATCAATGTTTAGCCAACAGGGTAAGAAAGGTATTAATCAAGATTCAATGACAGTTTGGGAGGTGAGATTCTTAATCTTGATGTTTTGATTCTATTTTTGATGATTTAATTGTTTCATTTAATTTTTGGTTGGTTATCTTAAATTTTCAATCAATTGCAAAATAACTGTTTTCTTTAGTCATGGATTTTTTGTTCCATTTCAATTTCACTAATCATCAACTTTTGGTGAATTTAAAAATCAATATTCATATTAGAAGTTAGAACATTTATTTTTTTGCTTTGTCAATTATTAGCTCATGCAATTATGATTTGGTTTGTTCTCCACTTTTTCTTTCTCTTCTTTTTGGATTTTCATGTTATTTTGTTTTCTTTTACTTGATTACCAATGTTCTTCTGTGCCTGCACCCTTTTATTTAATGAAGGGACCAAATATATATAATGATTCATTTCATTTTCATATATGGATTTGAAGCTTGTATGAATTATCCTTCTTTTCACATTTTCTCATCATAGCTTTATTATTTATTTTGAATATTTTTGTTTGCAAATGTTATATGACAGTAATCTATTTGTCAGATTAGGGGGAATAATCAAATTCAACCATTGATTATACAAATTTGATTTTATTATTATTCTTTAATAGCCTTCTCTGGGCTTGATAGATTTATTTAGCTTTTATGGTTCTAGCAATAATAATACAATTGGTTATTCTATCTTATGGCCTTCATTTTATTAGTTATTATAACATGATACTTGTTAATTAATTGATGAAAATTAATCATGTAGCTCAAAGTAATGTTGAATATGCTATATTATTAGGACTATACTGGACAACAAGACATGATCTTTTGCGGCGTGTTTGATGGTCATGGTCCTCTAGGCCACAAAGTTTCGCAATTTATTCGCGACAATCTACCATTGAAACTGTCTGCAGCAATCAAAATGGCACAACAGAAGGCCAACAAATACTATGATGCTAATAATGCAGAGTCGGAGACATTTGATGGTGTCCGCAATGATAATAACCTCCGCAACATATCCCTCGCTTCGTGGGAAGGATGTTTTCTGAAATCCTTCGATGAAATGGATGAATATCTTGCTCAGGAAATCAACACTGATAGCTATTGCAGTGGTTGCACAGCTGTAACTTTAATTAAACAGGTATAAATAACCATGTAACTAGATATTCACAATTGCATAAGGTTTTAAATCACATTCGCATTGTAATTTTGATATCGCAGTTAAATGAGGCTGATGCAGCCTTAATAGCAGCCATAGAGACATCGAAAACATTGATGTCACAGCCCAAATTGCGATCACAAACATTTTTTTATAACCCTTACACTAACCACTTTTACGATATAATAAATTTCAGGGTGACCAGTTGATAGTTGGTAATTTGGGCGATTCTCGTGCAATTCTTTGCACAAGGGATAGAGACCAACTTATACCTGTTCAACTTACTGTCGACTTGAAACCGGATATTCCAAGTAGGTATTTATAAATTGGTATTGACCTCAGTTATAAAGTCTTACAAGCTTATCAAATCTAAGTTTCATCTTCTATGCTTTTCAGGTGAAGCTTCAAGAATATTTAACTGTGAAGGCAGGGTTTTCGCTGCAGAAGAAGAACCGGATGTATACAGAATCTGGATGCCTGATGATGATTGTCCTGGACTAGCTATGTCAAGAGCCTTTGGTGACTTTTGCCTTAAAGATTATGGCCTCATTGCAGCTCCAGATGTATTTTATAGAAAAGTTACCAAGCAAGATGAATTTGTTGTTTTGGCAAGTGATGGGGTAAGCATTAATAAATTCTCAACTTTTTTATCATTGATCTTGAATTCTAAAGTTCAAGGTTAAGAATATTTACATGTTAATGAAATCAAATCATGCAAGCGATTAAATGAGAATTTCACTAAACTACTTTTGCAATCATCTATATGAATGAATAATCTTTCCTTTTTTTTTTGAAAGATATGGGATGTGCTCACAAACAATGAAGTAATAAACATAGTTGCTTCGGCGCCAAGAAAGTCCATAGCAGCAAAATTGTTGGTAAAGCGCGCCGTTCGGGCATGGAAGTACAAGTATCCAGGATCAAAGATTGATGATTGTGCAGCCATATGCTTGTTTCTAGATGACCAACCTGTTTTGTCGCATTCTCACTCGAGTATGAGTAGAAAAAGTCGACATCGCAGCAAGCACTCACATCGCTCCAAATCACAGAGAAACGAAGACAATGAAACTGTGGCTGGAAAAGTTGGAGTAGAATTGGATGAAGAATGGAAAGCTCTTGGAGGGTTAGCTAGAGCAAATTCAATATCAAAAATTCCAAGGCTTGCTAGGAATATGAATACAAGACAATCATCTAAGCACCATATTGGAAGTTGAAGTTTCACTCAATCAAAACCTTATGATATAAGATAATAAGTGGTCAAGTTTTTGGACCTTCAAGTTGTATATTTAGGTGCAAACAAAAAAACAGGTTGAAGATTTTAAAACTTATTATCATTGGTGTTTCCTTAAAAACTATAGTGAAAAATTTGAATTTAATGATGAGGTATGTTTAAAAGCTTATATCTCATTTTTCACTCAAATTTTAAGGAGATGCCAAAAAGTGCATGTACCTCAAAAGATGCAATGGTGGTGCCTTCTTATAAGACTGAGAGGCCACCATTAACTAATTATTTACCGTTTGTAATTGTTATCAATAGCAATATTTATGATTTATCTGTTATGTAGATTGATGGTTTATTTGGATGGGTGGCTTCTAAAATATGTTCAAATGGTAGTAATTTGGTTCCAAATTCTTTGTTAAGTTTGAAAATGGGTAAAATATGGTCTTCTACAACATTTTCTCATTGTAAAATACCCTCATGATTTCTTAACTCCTTTTCTTTTGTTGTTTTCTCTTTTATATTTACATTTATGAATTTAAACTTAATATAGTTGCCAATCGAATCTGGATTATTCTGATCAAATGCAGAACATAAGACAGAAGCTAACAAGTATTGATCACTTAGAACAGACAGACAACAAATTTTTGTGTGGTGAATTATGTAGCACTTGACACTTTTTTCTTATCAAGTTTTCGTGTCTAACATCCGTACTTCATTATTATGTGGTGAAGCAACTTCATTATCTAAAATCAGAATTACCTTTCATGCTAGTGAACCAGTAATGAAGCAGCTACAACAACTTATGCATTAGAAATATGTGGTTACAAAGTTCTTGCACCTTGATGTATGTGTACAAGCTATAGCTCAACCCATTTTTATAAACTACTAGTACATTAATCTAATTCTACTTAGTAACCTGCAAATTAAAAAGATAAACAAAGTAGCTTGATGTAAGTGTTGTCTAATCTTCATGGTCCCAGACATCTGCTACACTCCTGAGCGGTCCTTCATTTTTGTTCACAAAGAGCTCTTCCCCATCCAGAACTCTCCTCTGCAAGTTTCATACAGTTATGATCAGCTATAGGACCCAAAAGTGTGTATATAAGATTTCAATCATTGCCTCATAATAGTTTAACTGAGACAACAACCCAACTTTGAACATTATTTCAAATAAAAAACCAATGGAATGTGTATGTTAAGAGAGTGTAGTGCTAACACACAACACAGGTATTATGTTTGTCGGAGAAGAAGTTTCCTCGGATCCTTTTAGGAAGGCCTCGAGTTCTAGACTTGTGGATGGTAATACACAATTGAATGTTACTGTGACCTACCTGATCTTGTATGTTGCTAAGGTTTTTGAAGTCACGTTCTGGAACTTCCCAGTTGAAAACAACCACATTCTCTTTGATCCTATCTGAATTAGTTGATTTAGGGATGACACTTGTCCCTCTCTGAATGGCCCACTTCACCAACACCTGCCCTGGACTCTTGTTCAGTTTCTTAGCTATCCTATCAACCGTTTGATCATGGATCAAATCTCTCCCACCATCTGATGATCCAAGTGGTGAATAGGCCTAGAAAGCACCAATTTTTGGATTCAAATCATTACCCTTTAATCAGAAAACCATAAAGAAAAATCAAAATAGTATAGTAGTGTGTTAATTAATTACAGTAACATGGATGCCATTGTTCTTGCATGCCTCTAGCATCTTATCATTTCTCCAACCAGGATGCATCTCCATCTATCACAAACAAAACATCATATATACACAAATAATTGGAATTGTTCTTTTTACCAATTAATAAAACTGAAATTAATGTAACTCATGCACTTGTCCATTAGTTGTTTTAAGACTATTTCCTTAAGCTCTTAGCTTATATGATAAGTGTTTTAATTAAGTTGTGTATCCAAATAGTAAGGGTCTTACTACTAAGTCATTAAATGAATCTTTCTAGAAATATAATTTTTACCTGGCATACAGAAGGCAATATTTGAGCAATATTAAGTAGCTTGTCGAGTTTATTAAGAGTGAAGTTGCATATTCCAATGTCTTTGACAAGATTCTCCTTGACAAGCTTCTCCATTTCTCTCCACACTCCTTCCATGTCAAATTCCATCACTTCTCCTGCTTTAGGTGGCCTGCTGGCCCCATCTTTCAACCGAAATGGCCAGTGAATCTGCATTATATGTACATATATTAGAACCTAATTTTCTGTTTCTATATTAAAAAAATCATCACAAGTGGAAAAATAAATGTGGCCAAGGAAGGTTGGTCCAGTTGATAAGGTCATATTCCACAACAAGGGCGAGGATTCAACTCCTATGGAGGATGTGAAGACACTTCACCTCGCTAGTACGTAATTTACTTATGTCAAAGTTCTCTGAGGCCACTCATAGCCTTGAGATCTGTCCTGGCCCTAATAGTCTTTGGACTCAAATCATCGAAACTTTACTAAATTAAAAAAAGGTGGATTTTAAGAATAATAGAAAGGTTGTTACCAAGTATAGATCAAGGTAGTCAAGTTGGAGTTCTTGAAGGGTATTGTTGAAGGCTGGTCTTACCCTTTCAGGGGTCAAGTCAGTGCACCTACCATTCATAATAAAATTTCATTCAAATGTTAAGAAATAACAAATACAATTGAATGAGTAGTAGGTATTAACATACATAACTATATCTATTATGTTACATTACCATATCTTGGACGTGATAAATAGATCCTTCCTTTCCACTCCTGCTTGTATGGCAGATTGAAGTGCATGCCCAACCTAGGTTGATTTTTTTCTCAATAAGAGTCTTTATATGCAATTAATATAAAATGATCTTGTATTCATGTATTAGTTGAGATTAATGTGGTTTAAACCAACAAAAACTTATAGGAAACAGAAAGGTTATATATGTATATATATACCTCTTCTTGAACTCCATACTGAGCAGCAGTGTCAATGTGTCTGTAACCAGCCTGCACCCAAAATTCATATATTTTATTTTGTACAAAAACCATATTCTAAAATTGTGATCCTATAATATGTTGTATGAAATGCATAAATAATGAAATTAAAAAGTGAATTGCAAACAATTAAATGAATGAATTAGTTACCTCAACAATGGCTGTGAAAACAGAATTGATGGCTTGTGAACCAGATTTCCATGTGCCTAATCCAATAGCTGGTATTGTATTACCACTCAATAGATTAAATGACTGTGTCTTTGGTTCATGTGGCTTAACATTTTGTGCCATGATATTTAATGAAATTAGTGTTAATTTGTTTGTTATGAATCTTCTTATTTGGATAATTATAATACCAAAGAATGTTTGTGGAGAATGCGAACATGTAGGAGTTGATGAGTGAGATGCAGATGCAATACATCACAACCTATTTGCATGGTAGACACGTTTATACCCCATTTTAAGGATACGTGTTCTGTTTCTAACACCTTTCTACCTCACACGTTTTCTTCTCTTCAATATTTTGTTCTATTCAGCTATTTATTATATCACACGGTTGCGGTGGAATGAATGAATGAATAAATAAATATATGTATATATAACCGGCTCGTACATACAAATCGGGATACTTCTCCTTCTCTACTAACGGAACTCAGATCGCTTGAATTTACTATCAAAATCAAACGGTCTAGTTTTAAAATTGGAATTTTAGATTTAAAAATAATTAAAATCTAATTCTAGATTTTCAATTTCAATCTAACAAGTCACCGATGTATTGTATACGTGAATTATTAACGACAACAAGTTCATCTTCACCTTTTGGAGAGCGTTTGTCAACCTTTTTCAGGTCAGTGACGGGCTTGAGCATATATAGAGTGTGCAATCAAACAACCTCAAATTTTCAGATGTATCAAAAAAATCTTCTACAACAAAAGAATATATAGTAAAAAATGCACTATAGAAAATTATATAGTAATGAAATGTCAAAGGTGGTCGAGGAAAAAAAAAAAAATCAAAGTTTGAGGAGTTAAATGGTTTTTAAATCATTGGATCTTTATAGTTGAATATTTACAAAACATGATAGACTTTATTTTATCTTTGTCAGAGTCTCGGTATGTGCAACGAGAACATTAACACATAACCCTCAATTAGGGAATGCCTCAAATTCTTTTATAGTATACTTTAAATTTTGAAAAATTGTAATGATATCATTAATTTTATATATTCGATCCCTCTAGAATTTTATGTTTGTCTCTCATATCCAAAATATTTACCCAATTTGAAGAGAGACTATTTTCTCTTTATCTCCTCTCTAAATAAATACTAAACATAATTTTTCTCAACTCTCATCTCCTCCCCACATTCCCACCACCGTTAGTAAGTGACAGCGGTTGCGGTGCGCCACCACCCACCAATACGGCTTAGAAGCTATCTTGAATCTTGATGTTAGAGTTTTGTGATTTTCTGATTTTATGAACTAAATTTGTTTGAAATGATTGATTTACTGATTTTAGGAAACTTATTATCCATTAGAATTTAATCTGATGTTAGAATTTTATATTTTAGGAACTCATTATTGGTTTTGCGATTTACAATAGTATTAATAGATCATTTGCTGGTAATCTATTATTGGATTTATTAGATTTACAATGGATCATTACTACTTTATTAGATCTCTTACTGATTTGTTTCAAAAAGTGTTAGAAGGATGACACTTTTTAAATAGCAAGAATGTGAAGGTGCAAACACGAGAAGGGGGGGTTGAATTGTGTTTGACTTAACTTGAATACTTTTCCTGTTTTAATACTTTCAAAACAAAACTTGATGTATAATTAAAACAGAGTTAGCAGCGGATAAAAATAAAAATAAAACTCACAATTTTTATACTGGTTCACCGTTAACGAGGCCACGTCTAGTCCCTTCGCCTTGAAGGATTTCACTAATTCAAACCTTGAATTACAACTTTGCTACTGACCCTCCAAGTCAGTCTTCTCAACAATCTAACAATCCTAGACTATTGAGGAATACCACACCTGTCTTCAGCCAATCTGACAACCCCAGATTGTAGAAGAAATCACAATCTAATTGCCAAGTAATCTGCTACCCTTTCTGACTCCCTCAGATTGTAGACTCTACTTCAACAACTTAGATTTGACACGCAACACTATGAATCTAATTGCCAAGTAACCTGCTACCTCTCCTGACTCCCTCAGTTTGTAGACTCTACTTCAACAACTTAGATTTGACACAGTGGAAAGAAAATAACAAGAGTACTTGCTTCTTGAAAGCTAAAACTCACAATTGACTTCTATGAAAATTTGGGTGTTTGTTGCTTTGGAAGTGTATGACTCTTTTGTGATTTTCGATTCTAAGTATTCTGCCTTGAGCCTCCTTTTATAGATGCAAATTTGGGCCTCTTCCAAGCTTAATTTCGAGCTGAATCTTGCTGGATTCTCTTGCAAAAATAACTTGACCAATTGGGCTTTATATAAATAAAAAACATATCTTCAGATTTCCTTTCAAAATAACTAGCCAATCAAATCTGTGCATTGCTTCCCGCCACAACTTCTGACTTCCATGCTACTCCAATTTAATTTATAACAAATCTTTTAAAATACTTTGATAAAAATATCATGAGATCTTCACCATTAATTCCCATGATCAAATCTGCACCATTGGATCTTCATGCGATAGTCCACATCTGGACCAACCTTTTTGATATTCTGTAATCCTCTGATTTCGGCCATTCCTGGACCACACTCCCTAACCCTCTGATCTTCTGATTTCGGCCAGCCTGGATGCGCGCCTGATATGCTGAATTCTTTCAATTTGGCCTTTGCTGGACTGCACAGTCTGTCCCTCTGATTTCGGCCACCACTGGGCCATGGTCTGATTTTCTGATCTGGACCATCACTGGACCAAATAATTAATTATGAACCATTGATCTGGAAATCTTCCCTCTGATCTGGACTAATTCTGGACTTTGGTCTGGATTAAATTGAAATTAAATCTGGACAATAAATATTTCAGTCTGGGCATTTTACCTTTGATTTTAGATCAGGTCTGGATCATTCTGGAAATCATTTCTTCTTGTCTTGACTTAGTTTCATGCCCTGAATCATGCTCTCTTATTGTCTAGGTCAAATCTGGATTGATCCTCTTGTTCTGGACTCATAAACATACCTTCTGGTCAAGTCTGGAACAAGTCTGGAACAAGTAATTTTTCACTGCCAGGCCATCTTCTGGTCAGAATAACTTTTCGAATAAAATTGATATTTGATTCCTGTTTGTCTGGAACAACTCTCCTTCTGGCAGGCTTTCCAATGGTATGCTCCATGTTTCATTCTGATTTTTATTCCTTCTGATCTGGGCCATCAAAGATATCATCTGGTCATGTTTTGACATTCCTGGAGTATCTTCTGGTCATTCCAGAATTCATTTTTCTGGAATCCTTTGATCACTGCTTCTGATTCCTTCAGTTTCTGGGGCATTAATCTTAATAATTCAAAGTACAAAATAAGTTTACATAGAGTACATTTGTAAGCATCAAAATCCTTAGTACTTAGAACCAACTTGGTTCCAACAGAATGTTGGTATTAACTGGAAGTTGTACTTTGATATTATTTACTTATTTTGATGAATTTAAATAAAATAGTTTGAGTTTTTTGTATTTTATTTGGTAAAAATATAATATTTTGAAATAACTTATAATTTTTTAAATTGTATTTTTTTTATTAGGGGTCCGTCCAACTTTTCAGTTTTGAACAGAGCTTCCAAAAACATTAAGAAGTCATCCTTATACTAAATTTGAACTCTAAAAAGAAAATATTTTGTCTATCTCAATTTGAACACGTTATTTATTTGGGCACATCTACTCAACCACATTTTTTTTCTTCAATAATTTAATGTATTTTATTTGATTTTATTAATATAATTTTTTTTTAAAATTTTTTTATTTTATTTTTATTTATTAAATTAACAATTATTCAATTGTTAAAATGAAAGAAAAAAAAATTAAACTTAGTACATTGTCGCATCCTTAGAATGCGACCTCCTATTGCGTAAAAAAAATTATTCCTTCTGTTGGTCGCATTTCGGAGATGCGACCTGAAGGTGCAAAAAAGTAGGGCATTTTGGTATATATTTTTTCAACGTGGGTTATTTTGGTTACTTTTTAAAAAAAATAGGGGTATTTAAATAAAAAAAAAACCACACATACTAAGACATTGAGTTCAAATTTCGCACAAGACACTCAAATTATCATGAATGACCCTACTGTAGGTGGTCTGTTTGGCGTGTACGACATTGAAGGTCAGTCACGAGGTGTTTGCCTTCTGCATAGGTTAAGAGGCTTTTTACCGAGAAGACGTATAACCTTGGAGGTCAAGTTGTTGAATGCAAATAATACCAACATGTAGTATCGCCTGGAAATTGCAGTTGTGCTTCAAAAGAAAGCCAAAGAGGCCAAAACAAAAGTTGAAGTTGTTGAGGCCAAGGCCAAGAAAGCCTTAGATGAGAAGGCGGTAGTCGAGAATATTGAAAAATAAGTATAGAAAAATTAAAAGAACACAATTAAAACACACGAATACAACATGGTAATTCCAAAATCGAAAGAAAAAACCCACAAACTTCTCTCATATAGTCCCAACCTCTAATACACCAACACCCTCAAAAGAAAATACCTAAATTTCATCCCACAACACTCTAAGACAAGAGTATACGAGAAAAGAATAGAGTCAATACAAACTTAAAGTATTTCCGATTGTTGCACCTTGTATTAAAGAACCAGAATCATATATGTAACACCCCAAGTTTAAAACACAGTGCGAGTGTATTTTTTTTTTAAATAATTAATTAAAATAATTTCCCAAATTCATCACTTCAAAAGAATCGAAATAAAAAGTTTCCTTTACTCCGTTTCTTAAAAATAGTACGTCGTGGATTAATTGATGAACGTAATTAAATAATTTCATCAGAAATATCACTAAGTACTTATCTTTGGAAATTAATATTAAACATTAATACATCCCAAAATATCAGTGTCATATCATACCAACAGAAAATATCAGAGTGCATGGTTTAGCGGAAAGTAGTACAAATATTTCCAAAATAAAACAAATTACAATTCCAGCTCAAATCCTATACATCAAGTCTAACTGATCATGCACTAAAGCTACAGTAGCACGGATTTCCTCCGCATCCCACACAAGTCTCATCCGACTCCGCCACTCGCCTCGATGTGACCTCCTCCTCCTCCTCATCGTACAGAGAGGGATCAGTCTCCTCCGAAGTCAGATCAATGCATAGTCTCGGTCACTTCGGCGGTGCTGGAATCTCATAACAATCATCGGAGATCCTAGACGGACCCGGAATATCAGCTGCTACTGGCTTCGGCTCTTCGTTCTTCTCTTCCGTCTCAGACTCATGTGCATCTCTCTAATCACAGGGTTAGGAGTCACCACTCTACGGTGACCTCCGTCTCAACCCCTCTACCTTGCTCCTCAGCATCATCAAAAATCTCATGCGCCTCCAAAATCAAACGAGAAGGCACAGGAAAGTCAATCCTCGCATAGCTATGCTCCACGTAGTACACCACTCCATTGGTCCTACAAGTCCTCTTCAATCTCCCCGTGTATGTAGCCCTGCTTAAGGTGGGGTCGTAAACCCAAGCAGTAGGCACGGCACGATCAATGAAGTCAAGCGACGTTTCCGTCGTCTCGGGCCCCACGGGTGGCATGGGTTTGGGGGGCATCTGAGGGCAAAGCCCAATTTCCACAATATAATAGCAAGGGTCACCGACCGAAATTAACAATTAAGCACATAGCATATATCTCACAACAACACATACGTCCATGGTATAACATATGATAATGATGAAAAATAAAGATGCTCATTTTGAATTTTCATGACGTGTATGCCTTTTCAAAACAGCAACCCATTATTATGAAAATATGTGGTAAGTACAGCCAACACTTCAGTAAACACAATAATTAATCAGAAATTCAGATTCTGTAAAGTACTCACACACATCAATTTTCAATCATCATCATATAATCCAAATCGTGACCCACCGGTCAATCCCTCGATGCAATATGTATATGCTCATGTATACAATTTCTTGGAATCACCAAGGTGCAGTCGCTCAACAGACCAGCACAATTTAAATATGTATGACTTTAACGGCCCTCAAGACCAGGGTGCAATCGCTCAACAGATCATCACCAGTGCAGTCGCTCAACAGACCAGCACTCGTGCAGTCGCTCAACAGACCAGCACGTTTGACATATACCAAGGTACAATCGCTCAACAGATCTGTACCTAGTGCAGTCGCTCAACAGACCAGCACTCGTGCAATCGCTCAACAGATCAGCACGTGTTTGCGCATTTCAGGGTACAGACGCTCAACAGGCCAGTACCAGTGCAGTCCCTCAACAGACCAACACCTATATACCAAGGTACAATCGCTCAACAAATCAGTACCTAGTGCAGTCGCTCAACAGACCAGCACTCGTGCAATCGCTCAACAGATCAGCATGTGGTTGCACATTACTCTGTGGCCCATTGCGTGTACCACTTGACTATGCCATTCCGTAGCCCGGATAGAATATACCGTCTAATACACGCGGAACTACTCTAAACCCAGATAGAATATACCGTCTAATACACGCGGAACTATTCTATAACCATCATGGTCACTACAATTACATGTATTAGCCTCTCATAGGCCAAATACACAGAATTTAAATCCTCGCACGGATAGAATGGATCGTCTAATACACGCGGAACCACTCCGTAGCCCGAGTAGAATAGACCGTCTAATACACGCGGAACTACTCTGACCCCGGATAGAACAGACTGTCTAATACACGCGAAACTATTCTATAACTGACGGTTACTACTTAACTTCGCGGCCCATCACGGTCACCGCATCAACTCTATGGCCCATCGCGGTCACCACCTGACTATGCAATGCATGAACTTGCAATGTTTTCTCTTCACTGAAAACAGTATGCGACATCAATGAATATCATGCATTTCCATCATTTCTCAAAATATCTGAACACAACCAATTTTATTATCAACACATCAATGATTAAACATTCAAGTAATGATTATCACTTTACATTATCACAAAATTCCATTCTGAATTATCATAAGTCTTTCCTCAAACTCTTAAAATTCAAAAAATAGTGTTTAAAACTGAGATTTCTGAAAAATACAAATCTGTATTCGAATACAGCCTCTCTGTATTCGAATACATGAGCCAAAACAGTGCAGAATTAACACTCTGTATTCGACTACAGCCCCCTTGGTAGTCGAATACAGAGGCAGTCTCAGTGCACAAATCAACATTTTTCACTACATTGGTAAAGTCCCAAAAACTTCATCACCACCACTTCAAACTATCACAAAAATTCCATTTTAATTCAACACAAACCTTCCCAATACTCCCCAACACTTAGGGTTTATAAAACAAGGTTGAAAAACTTGGAATTTCTGAAAACCTGAATCTGTATTCGAATACAGACCCCTTGTATTCGAATACAGAAGCATGAAACTGCAATTTCAACATTCTGTATTCGAATACAGCATGCCTGTAGTCAAATACATAATCCAAAAACAGAACCAGAATGATCAACATCAGAACATCAGAAATAGAACCAGAATGATCAACATCAGAAACAAAACCAGAATGATCAACATCAGAAACAAAACCAGAATGATCAACATCAGAACATCAGAAACAGAACCAGAATGAATCAACATCAGACCATCAGAAACAGAACCAGAATCAGAATCATCAACACCAGAACATCAGAAACAGAACCAGAATTAGAATCATCAACACCAGAATCATCAGAAGCAAAACAGAATGATTCACACCAGAATCATCAGAAGCAAAACAGAATGACTCACACCAAAATCATCAGAAGCAAAACAGAATGATTCACACCAGAATCAT
Source organism: Cicer cuneatum (assembly GCA_037974295.1). NCBI lineage: Eukaryota > Viridiplantae > Streptophyta > Magnoliopsida > Fabales > Fabaceae > Cicer > Cicer cuneatum. The sequence goes on from JBBPBO010001986.1 coordinate 9,303,266, forward strand.
CAGAAGCAAAACAGAATGATTCACACCAAAATCATCAGAAGCGAAACAGAATGACTCACACCAGAATCATCAGAAGCAGAAACATAATGATTAACATCAGAATCATCAGAAGCAGAAACAGAATGATTAACATCAGAATCATGAGAAGCAGAAACAGAATGATTAACATCAAAATCATCAGAAGCAGAAACAGAATGATTAACATCAGAATCATTAGAAGCAGAAACAGGATGATTAACATCATAATCATCAGAAGCAGAAACAGGATGATTAACATCAAAATCATCAGAAGCAGAAACAGGATGATTAACATCAAAACCATCAGAAGCAGAAACAGAATGATTAACATCAGAACCATCAGAAGCAGAAACAGGATGATTTACATCAGAATCATCAGAAGCAAAAATCCTTCCTCTGTATTCGACTACAGGGGCTCGTAGTCGAATACAAGTTTGAAAACTTAAGTAAAACAGAAGCTTGACAGGTTGTATTCGAGTACACACATGTTGTATTCGAATACACCTTCGAAAACCAATGAAATTTTCCTGAGACTTTAACACATTTCAAACTGTTTCTTTTGAAAAATCAGCACAACCCCCAAAACAGTTTTATCACTCTTTTAAACCACAACACTCAGATTTTTTTACTTCAAACCAGATTTTCCAGAAGAAACACATTCATCATTTTAAACCCTTTTTATTTTGAAATCATCAGCAACACCAGATTTTCAAACCATCAGAACATCATGCAAGCATTTCAAATTTCTCAAACATCAGAATAACATGCAAAGCATTTCAGCTTTCTCAAACATCAGAACAACATGCAAAGCATTTCAGCTTTCTCAAACATCAGAACAACATGCAAGCATTTCAGCTTTCTCAAACATCAGAACAACATGCAAAGCATTTCAGCTTTCTCAAACATCAGAACAACATGCAAGCATTTCAGTCAAACAACAAGCATCACATAGCAGCAAAATACCAACAAAATGCATTTTTGCAATATTCGAAACAGTTTTATGAATATGCTTTTTACTCCTCTTCAAAATAACATGCAATGCATTTTTCAACTTTCCCCATAAACAAACCAGTATTGGAATAATCACCCAAAACAGCATGTTGCAGATTTTTAAAACCTCCACAGAATGCATTTTCTTTCATCTTTCAAAATGTCATGTAAAACAGTTTCTTTTTCAAAACAGAAACTCAAATATAATCATACCTCAAACATACATTTACAGTCCTAAAATGCAACTAGAAAGTGGAAGGTGCCCTTACCCTTGTTGCGTGTTCTGCTACTTCTCACGTTTCTGTTTTCGTTCCCGTTTACGCGCCAAAATTCGATGAAACTGCTGCCTGAGTTTGCTGCTACGAAACTGGGTTCTCTAGCTCCGTAATGATGTGGGGAACAACTTTAGTACTGGGGGTTTTCTGGTTTGGTGCTTGTATTTCCAATTGATGGCACTTTTGAGGAACTCTCTCTTTTGTATTTTAAAATCGTGAACTGGAAACATATTTCAGAATGGGAATGGAGGGTACTGTTACATGCAGCACTGTTACATGCAGAATGGGGAGGTATGGAGTTCTGATTTTGCTCTGCCTCCTCACGTGTATTTATAGAGTTACTTAGGTGTCACCTCATAAAAAAATAATGTTAAAATATTGCTGGGTCCTCCAGCACTTAAACGTTTTGCAATTAACCGCTAATCCTTAATTAACGGTCCGATTAATTTAATTACTCGAAATTAAATTAATTTAATCTTCATCCAATAATTTTAATTCATCTTCCAAAATAAATATTTATATATATATATATATATATTCACTCAAAACATACATATATTAAATATTTTACAAATATCCCCAAAATACCCTTAATATTAATTCCATAAATTAATATTAATTTTTAAGGGTCTTACAAAGGGTCAACGACCGAAATTAACAATTAAGCACATAGCATATATCTCACAGCAACACATACGTCCATGGTATAACATATGATAATGATGAAAAATAAAGATGCTCATTTTGAATTTTCATGACATGTATGTCTTTTCAAAACAACAGCCCATTATTATGAAAATATGTGGTAAGTACAGCCAACACTTCAGTAAACACAATAATTAATCAGAAATTCAGATTCTATAAAGTACTCACACACATCAATTTCCAATCATCATCATATAATCCAAATCGTGACCCACCGGTCAATCCCTCGATGCAATATGTATATGCTCATGTATACAATTTCTTGGAATCACCAAGGTGCAGTCGCTCAACAGACCAGCACAATTTAAATATGTATGACTTTAACGGCCCTCAAGACCAGGGTGCAATCGCTCAAAAGATCAGCACCAGTGCAGTCGCTCAACAGACCAGCACTCGTGCAGTCGCTCAACAGACCAGCATGTTTGACATATACCAAAGTACAATCGCTCAACAGATCAGTACCTAGTGCAGTCGCTCAACAGACCAGCACTCGTGCAATCGCTCAACAGATCAGCACGTGGTTGCGCATTTCAGGGTACAGACGCTCAACAGTTCAGTACCAGTGCAGTCGCTCAACAGACCAACACCTATATACCAAGGTACAATCGCTCAACAGATCAGTACCTAGTGCAGTCGCTCAACAGACCAGCACTCGTGCAATCGCTCAACAGATCAGCACGTGGTTGCGCATTACTCTGTGGCCCATCGGGGGTACCACTTGACTATGCAATGTATGAATATGCAGCGTTTTCTCTTCACTGAAACAGTATGCATTATCAGGAAAATTCAACATTTCCATCATCTTTCAAAACATCTCAGCACAATCAAGATTGTCATAATCACAATCATGATTAAATAGTCAAGTAATCATTAACATTTTGCAATGTTTTCCCAAACTCTTAAAATTCATAACACAGTGTTTAAAACTGAGATTTATGGAAAAATATGAATATGTATTCGAATGCAGCTTCTCTGTATTCGAATACAGAAGACAAAAACAGTGCAGAATTACACTCTGTATTCAAATACAGCCCTCTGGTATTCGAATACCGAGGCAGTCTCAGTGCACAAATCAACATTTTTCACTACATCAGTAAAGTCTTAAAAACTTCATCATCACCACTTCAAAATATCACCAAAAGTTCCATTTTAATTCACTTTAACCCTTCTCAAAGTTTCCCAACACTTTAAAATTCACAAGACAGTGTTTAAAGCTTGATTTTCTGGAAAACACGAATCTGTATTCGAATACAGAAGCTAAAAACTGAGTTTCTAGAAAAACCCGAATCTGTATTCGAATACAGAAGCAAAAGCTAGTGCAAACCAGCATTATGTATTCGAATACAGCATGCCTGTAGTCGAATACAGCATGCCTGTAGTCGAATACAGATGCGAATACAGTGTTAAAATTTCACTTCTGTATTCGAATACGACAGAGTCGTAGTCGAATACAGATGCTAAGTCAGAAGCAAAAATCCTTCCTCTATATTCGAATACAGGGGCTCGTATTCGAATACAAGTTTGAAAACTTAAGTAAAACAGATGCTTGGCAGGTTGTATTCCAATACATTCGAATACACCTTCGAAATCAGTGAAATTTTCCTGAGACTTCAACACATTTCAAACTGTTTCTTTTGAAAAATCAGCCCAACCCCAAAACAGTTTTATCACTCTTTTAAACCACAAAACTCAGACTTTTACATCAATACAGATTTTCCAGAAGGAAACACTTTCATCATTTTAAAATCCCTTTTCTTTTGAAAACATCAACAACACCAGAACATGCATCTCCAAAACAACATGCATGGTATTCTCCAGTATGCTTACACAACCAACACAACATGCAAAGCATATTCCAGTTTTCTCACACAAACAGAATCAACATGCAAAGCATTTCAGCTTTCTCACACAAACAGAATGACATTAATACATTCAGTCAAACAGAAATCATTACATAGCAGCAAACACCAACTAAATGTGTTTTCGCATTTTATAACAACATTCAAAACAGTTTATGAACATGTATTTTAATCACCTTTAAAATAACATGCAAAACATTTTTCAGTTTTCCCACACAAACCAAACAGCATTGCATTAACAACCAGAACAGCAACATCACAGAATGCATTTTCTTCATTTTTTTCAAAATGTCATTACAAAATAGTTTTTCTTCAAAACAGTGATGAAAACATCAGAAATGCTATGCCAGTTATGCATTTACAGCCCTAATGCAACTAGAAAACGGAAGGTGCCCTTACCCTTGCTGCGCTTCTACTTCTGCTCACGTTTATGCATCAAAAACGGCGAAACTCCCGTCTTGCGTTCGCTGCTATGAAAGTGGGTTCTCTAGCCCCGTAATGGTGTGGGGAACAACTTTTGTACTGAGGATTTGGTGTTTCGGTGCTTGGATTTCCAAGTAATGGCACTTTGAGGAACTCCCTCTTTTCACTTTTGAAATCGTGAACTGGAAATGGAAGAAAACATAAAACAGAATGGGAGGGAAAGGGGTACTGTTACATGCAGTATGGGCAGTGAGGGAGGAGGAATGGTGTTCTGATTTCACCATCCTTCTCACTCCTATTTATAGGCTTGTGTGGGTGTCATCTCACCCGACACTTGTCTGATTTTCAGCACTTTACCTGTCTCGTCGCAATTAGCCGCTAATCCCTTAATTAACTGTCCGTTAATTTAATTACTCGTAATTAAATTAATTTATTCTTCATCCAATAATTTTAATTCATCTTCCAAAATAAATATATATATATATATATTCACTCAAACATACATATATTAAATATTTTACAAATATCCCCAAAATACACTTAAAATTAATTCCATAATGTTAATTAAAAATTAAGGATCTTACAATATATATATAACATTGGTCTCCCTCTTCCTTTACAATGCTAAGCAATGTGAGATTATTTCAACATGTATTATTTAAAATCAACTTTAACAAAGAAAAATAAGATTGAGGGTTTTTTCAGCTATCTCTTGCACCACAAGCTTTCATAATGGGGTGGACCAAGTCTTCTTCCTTAACACCAATGTTGCTTTGGTTCTCTGACGCGATGGAGGTACATGCATACACTCCAACGTCCAACTTAGTGAGTAAAGTGGGAAAAGTGAAAGGTAAATTGTGAGATTGTATCCCTACTACTCATTGTCCCCTTATATAAGAAAGCGGTGGAAGATTTTAGTAGGACATATTGTTGGTACGTCTGACTGGCATGGAGTATAGATGTTCGTTGGATTTGTTAAACATTTCAGATCGTTCGAAATCGTGCGACACCAAAGAGTATTCAATTGCCTGGTGCTTTCATACGGCCTTATGCATTTCTAGAATAAATGGGTCGTGGTCTAGTTCGAAACAACCCTAATTATATATAAAAATATATATATAGTTTACATTTTTCTTTTATATCAAAAATATATATTAGTTTATTGGTTTGATAATATAGTTGATTTTATTTATTTTAATATGGTTGGATTCTGAAATATGTCAATAAATAGATGATAATATATTTAGGTTCGTTAATCATAATTTTTTTTTTTTGGTAAAAGACTAATGAAGTACAAAAGTATTACATTTATAGAGGAAGACATCTCAACTATGTGATACCTCAACCCCTAATAATCATATGCATTACCCCATAAATTTATTAAATAAAAGTAAGAAAAAACTTAGGGGACTAGAGTAAAACTTAAGATAACAAATAATTGAAATGGTGTGCAATTGCCTCGACAAAAATCATATTAGGAAAAATGTCAAACAAAATACAATAATTTGAATATGTGTAGGAATGGCAATTGGTAGGGTATGAGTAGGGTAGTATAGTAATCGTCTCCATATCCGCAGTTTAAAAAAATATATGTGTCCGTGTCCGTACCCTCGTGGGTATCAGCTTTAATACCCGTATCTTTGCCCTTTGGGTACTTAAGTGCCCGTACACATACCCATTACCCACACTTTAATAAAAAATATATCGATAAACAATTTGTGATTAAATTTAAAAGAATTCCCAAATATTTTAAATCCAAAATCATAAATATTAGAAACCAAAATATTGTCTAATTCAAAACTTCCAAAATATATCATGATTCAACATTAGTACATTACTACAATAAATATCAAAATATCAAAAATAATAATATTTTATGAAGTTGCAAGTCCTTGGACAGTATTCTCCAAGATCTGTAAAAAAATTAATATATGTATTATATTAGTTATTTATAATTATAAAGTCACGATTAATAATATAAAAAAACTCTTAAATATAAAATCACAATTATTTACCTCTTCAGAATCAAATATGTGTATAGGGACTAAAATTTATTTTTCAAATTTTTTTAATTATTAAAATTGTATTTTTTATTATTAAGGGCCCAATTTTGAAGATTAGAACAAGACCTCCAAAATCTATTACTATTTACTAACATATTTTCGTGATGATTTACTTATATGTTTATTTTTCAGGAGGATCCGAAAATTATGAAATGAATGACCTAAATTCGTTGATTTGTTTGAAATAAAAAGGAGAGGTAGAGAGACATGAGATAGTAGAAAGTGATAGAAATAGTAGATAGAGATTGGAAGGGGAGATAGAAATGCATAAGATAGTAGAGAGACATATGTGTATTTAGAAAAATCATGTATTTAAAAAATATTTTTTCAAACAAACATGTTTTCTTGAAAATCATTTTTATGTCCTTTATAGTAATTTTTTAGTTTAAAAAAATTATTTTTATAAAATTGTATACAAACATGTTAAAAATTATTGTAAAAAAAATCATTTTAATAATAGTAAACAAATGGAAGTTAAAAAATCATATTTTAAAAAATCTCTAAATTATTTAAAACAAAAATCATTTTTATTTAAACTCAAACAAACTTACATACTAATAATAATAATAATAATAATAACAATAATAATATTATTATATGTGCGGGGTGGGGTGGGTATTATAGTACCCGTACCCGCACCCATCCCGTTCAATTTTATCCCCGTCCCTATACCCATTATAAGAGTTTTTACTCTACCCATTACAGGTTTTTTTTGCGGGTACCCACTAGGTCTGGGTCTAATTGCCATCCCTAAATATGTGATTAGGAAGGAAAACTATATTCCTAAAAAATTTCTACTTAATGGAATTAAGTGAAACAAACCACCAGTGAAATCCATGATGGAAGATATTCTAGGAAGCTAAGATATCAACATAAAGCTTACCTTGTCGAAAATATGCGAAACTCTATATTACATCTAATTGCAGAGAAATAAACAATTTTTCATATTAATTATACTCGTATTGAAAAACGTCAACCACCAACTTAGAATAACACTCAAACAAAAACATATGTCAATCAAGGTACTTAGAATCGACATCCTATGTAGGATCGAAGAAGGTTCCCAAGATCATGAATTGTAACACGGAAAGTAGAATCCTACCAAATTTAAAAATTCATATATATTGTATTTAGATTCATACATATGCATGTAAAACAACACAATATAGCAAAAAAATCAAATCATACCCAAAATATTTACCAGAAACACAAATTTGGGATCATTAGATTCATAAAAAACTAAAAACTACTAAAACACTAAGAACATGAGCAAATCATGCCTAAAAACCTCTAGAACAGTCACCAAAATAGTATATATATAAAAAATAAAAATAAAAACAACAACAAAATTTAGAAACATTAGCAAATCCATATGATGCTGAAACACATATAATCGTGCAAGATAATCGATTCCACCTTCTCCCATTATTTTAGGTTTCTGCCCATCAACGAACACAGGAAAGGGGTGCGGGATTGTAAAATCGTGGGATCCTATGTGTTGGATCGGGATTTGGACTACCATGCCGCCAAGGACATCCCTGTTATTATCTCGAAAAATACAACATCCACTAAATTAACATAGAACCCCATGAGTCACTTCATATGTATAGACCTTTATAGAACCACCAAAGAATTATGTCAAATAACTTCCACAAAATCAAGAGACTATACACTCGAAACACTTTTAAAATCCAAAAGTCGTCAATTTAATTAGACACGTGACCTTTCGACTGATTAAATTTAATCAAAAATTAAATTTATAAAGTAATTAAATGATTCTTTGGAACACTCAAGTTAAACATGAAAGTTTCATTTGATCACTTTCGGTTATACAAATATTGTTAAGTAGAAGGTACATGATCACTTTCAGTTATACAAAAATTGTAAACTAGAAAGTATATTTTTTATAAGATAATTTCTAGCCTCCCTTATTAATTTTTTTATTTTTCTGATTATAGCATTCTTTTTGTTGGAAAATTGACTGGCAAGTCCCATGCATCATGCATGTAGGATAGATAAGAAGGAGAAGAATATCATATTCCCTCGTCTTAAAATATTAACCAAAATTAATTAAAAAATTGATATATTTAATTAAATTTTAAATCAAATATATTAAAAAAAATTGACAAATTTTTATTAATATTTTCAAACGGAGTAATAACTTTTTTAACCGCGATAGTACTAACTTATTTAGCAAACTTATTAACCCAACAAATACAAATTCGGGTAATGCATTATTATGAAGATTGAATTTTATACTCCTACAACTTAATCCTTACACCACATTTTTTTTACTTTTTGCATGAACTCCCAAAAACACCTCTCGTAGACAATAAAAAGTAAAAAAAAAAAAAGCTTGTATTTTTTACTCCCACATTTGTATTTTTTTACATACCTATTTGGATTCTTGTATACCGAAATCTAACTTGTATCCGGAAACTAAATAATAATGCTTGTTATTTTGAAAACGAAATATTTAGTGTAAAATTGGGTTTTTAAAAAATTGTGGGAATAGGACAAAGTGTAAGGTTTCAATTCAATTTTCCATTATTCGACATGTCACTACAAATACCAACTCGTATCAAAACGTCAAAACTTAAATGAGTGTAGTGAGAGCCCAACAGTGTGACTTCTTGTGTTCTAGCTCAAAACACTCGGAACTTCAAAGTCATTAATTTTTTTTTTTAATTTTTTTGAGTAACCACGGGATTAGTGTGACATATGAACCACGAATAATAATATAGACACAGAATATGGTATTGAGATTAATAATAAATTGAAAAAAAGAATTAATTGTATATTATAATTAATGTGTCTTTGTCACGTTGGTGTCTAACACCAACACGTGTCAACCAGAGATATATGTCGAATATTGAAGCATATATTTGATTTAAAGCGTCGGTATTATAAATATATTAACTAATTTAATCAATTACTATTCTCCACTTGAGAACCACTGCACATCTTTAGCATATGCTTGGAACAAGGGAAGAGAAAAGAAGAGTTTAAGAAATGAAAGAAAAAAAATTTAATTTGAAAAGATGAAAAACATTTAGCGAGTCCCACAAATATCATTTCTTTCTATTTAAAAAGAAATTGATAATTTGTTATTTATTTCCAATTTTAACTGTATATGATATTTTTGTCATTTTAAAAATCTTCACCATTTTCCTCAATCAAACAGCTAAAAGATAACATATTTTTTATTCTTTTCTTCTCAACTTCCTTTCATTCCTTGCACTTTCTTTTGATAAACCATAGCATTAGTGAATTCTTCTCTTTCTATCACATTTGTTACTCTTACGAGACTTGAATTTAAGTTAATTTAATTATACTTTTGATTCTTCTATTTTATCACATTCATAAAAAATAGTTTTCATATTTTAAAATTAAACTTTTCGGTCGGTTGTTTTTCATATTTGTTGCAATTTTTGTCACAAACTAGAATTTTGATCTACAAAGTAGTGATTTTTAACCCCAAAAAAGGTGAATCATAGCCCCAATTGTAAATTGGGAGAGAAAATATAATTTTTTGGACAAAAAATCACCATTTTTAGGTAAATATTTTAGATTGGCACCAAAACAAAAACAAATGTAATACTAAAAGAACAAAAAAGTTTGATTTTAAAATAAAGGTACTATTTTCGTAAATAGGAGTGCTATTCACCGCAATGAATATTTTCACAAAATTTAATAATAATTAGTTGTGCCTTTTAACTGGATGAAAAAATAGTAGTTTCCTTATTTGGTGAAAAAAATGAGAAATGGATACTAATTAACCAACCATATTGTAGCTTGCAATGTCGTGATTGACTTATTGATGACAAAGAACATTTCTCTTTCATAAATATATTAAAATAGAAGAATCAAAAATACAATAAATTATTTAAGTTTCTGTTCAAAGAAATATATGAATTCAATTTTATTCGTACTAAACGAATTTTCACCTTGTACAAAAGATAATATTTTGTGGAAAAAGAATGGAATTAGATATAACAAATTTAAATAATCCGATTTCAAATTAACAACTAAAATCATTTATAATAATTTTATAACCACATTAATTTAATAGTGAAAGTTTTAATTTGATGGTTGAAATTAGGGTTGGACAAATGTGAGGGACCCGCCCAGTACCGCCCGGCCCACAGCGGGTGATGTAAATTGGGCGGGTTGGACCGGGCCCAACAGGTTAGACAGATAGTATTGGAAGGTTCAAAAGGGTAGGCACGAACGGGTTCGGGTCATGGATTTTGGACCGTCGGTGACCAACCCACCTGAATACAGTTTGTAATTTTATTATTTATAGTTTTAAGTGTTAGAATGTATTCTTACCAAGCCCAATTTGATCCAACTCAACCCTAATTTCTACACTCAGACTCACACACAATCCCACAACCCTAATTTCATTCTCTGATCAGCCATCCTCTTGAACCTCAATTCTCTCATAACACACACATAACTCAACACTCAAGTCACACCAACGAACCCTAATTTTTTCAAGTCTCAACGACGGCCAACGTCCACTCCAAGTTATCACTTACTATCTCTTATTTCTCAACTCTCTAATTTCTTGTTCTAAACTTTTCAATCTAGTGTTTAAAAACTGCGCTTTTTTGTCTTTGTTGTCTTAAATCTATTAATCTTATTCTAATCTATCTCGCCCTCGTTCTTATTTTTGTATTAGGGGTTTTATTTCTTTTTATCATGATTAGTGTTTTGATTTAGCTATTTTTTCTGCTTCTGATTTTTCTAGAATTTCATTTTTTTTTTTTGCATGTTGTTTTCTGTATTAGGATTTTGATTTTTAACTTTTTCTTTTTGCATGATTAGGGTTGTGTTTTCATCTCTTTTTTTTTTCATCTTTGTTATAAATCTCTGACTCAATTTGATGGTTTAAGATTGTTGTTAAAAAAATTATATTTATTTACTTTTTTTATCTTCTAATTCAGTTTGATGATTAGGATTATTCTGAACTTTTCAATCTCGTGTTTAAAAACTGTGTTTTTTTTTATCGTCTTTGTTGTTTTAAATTTGTTAATCTTGTTCTAATCTATCTCGCACTCGTTCTTATTTTTGTATTAGGATTTTAAATTTCTTTTTATCATGATTAGAGTTTTGATTTAGCTATTGTTTCTGCTTCTGAATTTTCTAGAAGACATTCACGAACTCCGACTCCACCTCAAGCACAATCTCGTTAGTGTCATTTCTTGTTCTGTTAGTGTTGTTTCTTGTTATGTTATTTTCATTTTATCCTTTTGGAAAATGGATCCCACACTTTATAAATGTATTTAATAGAAGATTGAATTTGAGACTAGGGAACCTTTTTTTTTTTTTTTT
>JBBPBO010001986.1:9314972-9407490 GCA_037974295.1 Cicer cuneatum
TTTTTTGCATGTTGTTTTATGTATTAGGATTTTGATTTAACTTTTTTTTGCATGATTAGGGTTGTGTTTTCATCTCATTTTAATGATTAGGATTGTTCTAAATTTTTCAATCTCGTGTTTAAAAACTGCATTTTTTCGTCTCTTTTGTTATAAATCTATTGATCTTGTTCTAATCTATTTCGCACTCGTTCTTATTTTTGTATTAGGGTTTTTATTTATTTTTATCATGATTAGGGTTTTGATTTAGCTATTGATTCTGCTTCTGGGGTTTCTAGAGTTTGATTTTTTTTTTCCATGTTGTTTTATGTATTAGGATTTTGATTTAGCTTTTTTTTTTCATGATTAGGGTTGTGTTTTCATCTCGTTTTTTTTCATCTTTGTTATAAATCTTCTTATTCAGTTTGATGATTTAAGATTATTGTTAAAAAAATTATGTTTATTTACTTTTTTTATCTACTAATTTTTTATATATGACTAACTGAAAACTGTTTTTATCTTCATTATCTCTGCGACTCTGCTTATTGGTTTGCACAAATTTATCTCTACATTTTCCATATTTGAGAATTACAATGTATTATTAAATTTATTTATTTTTGTTACTTTTTAGATTTGTTGATATGATTTCGTATAACTAATTTATTGTTGTTTCATATTCTCTACGTATTGGTTTTCATATCTAATAGGTAATATTTTTTTATTTATGTTATGTTATAATATTTATTGGTTTGCTTTTTTTTTTATAATATTTTTGCTGCACAATGAAAATTTATTAATTTCCAACCACTGTTCTTGATGTTTTTGGCTTGTGGCTGAAAAGATGGATCAATGAGCTAGTAACAGTATCAAGCATGGGGTCATTGTAGAGCAAGAGCTAGTAACTGTAAGTTTGTGCTTCATTTTCTTTTCTTGAATTTGATGCTTATATATATTTTTTATGCTTCTCTTTAATGTGTGTGTGTGTGTGTATATATATATATATATCTCAAAAATATGCTATCTTTTATGTTTATAAATGTACGTTTTCATTTTAAGTTGAGTTTGAAGTGTATGTTAGTTCAGGTGTATGCTTTATTTTGAACTTGTAGTTGAAGTTTATGCTTTTGTTTCAAATGTATACTTCATTTTTAACTTGTGTTTCAATTGTATGCTTTATTTTTAACTTGTAAACGTATGCTAATTTTTTTCTAAATGTAATTAGTGCTTCAATTTTTCTTAATACATGCTTATTTTTTGTAATTATATTCTTGGTTAATATATTATTTTCATGTTTCTATTTCATGTTTATATATCTTTCAAATGTAAGCTATATTTTTATACTTATAAATGAATGTTTTCTTTTTAACTCGTATTTTTCTTTTTAAGATGTGTTGAAAGTTTCTGGTTCTTTAATTCAAGTGTATACTTGCATTTTAACTTATGTCTGATGTTTATGGTTTTTCTTCAAATGTTTGCTTCTTTTGTATGCATTTTAATTTATGTTATGTTATAATATTTATTGGTTTGCTTTTTTTTTTTTTATAATATTTTTGCTGCACAATGAAAATTTATTAATTTCCAACCACTGTTCTTGATGTTTTTGGCTTGTGGCTGAAAAGATGGATCAATGAGCTAGTAACAGTATCAAGCATGGGGTCATTGTAGAGCAAGAGCTAGTAACTGTAAGTTTGTGCTTCATTTTCTTTTCTTGAATTTGATGCTTATATATATTTTTTATGCTTCTCTTTAATGTGTGTGTGTGTATATATATATATATATATCTCAAAAATATGCTATCTTTTATGTTTATAAATGTACGTTTTCATTTTAAGTTGAGTTTGAAGTGTATGTTAGTTCAGGTGTATGCTTTATTTTGAACTTGTAGTTGAAGTTTATGCTTTTGTTTCAAATGTATACTTCATTTTTAACTTGTGTTTCAATTGTATGCTTTATTTTTAACTTGTAAACGTATGCTAATTTTTTTCTAAATGTAATTAGTGCTTCAATTTTTCTTAATACATGCTTATTTTTTGTAATTATATTCTTGGTTAATATATTATTTTCATGTTTCTATTTCATGTTTATATATCTTTCAAATGTAAGCTATATTTTTATACTTATAAATGAATGTTTTCTTTTTAACTCGTATTTTTCTTTTTAAGATGTGTTGAAAGTTTCTGGTTCTTTAATTCAAGTGTATGCTTGCATTTTAACTTATGTCTGATGTTTATGGTTTTTCTTCAAATGTTTGCTTCTTTTGTATGCATTTCTTTCAATTTCCTTGTACGCTTTATTTTTAACTTATAAAAATATGTTTTTTTTCTTCTAAATGTAACTAGTGCTTCTGTTTTCCTTGATGCATGCTTATTTTTTGTAAATATATTATCGGTAATATATCATTTTTATGTTTCTATTTCATGTTTATAAATATTTCAAATGTATGTTATATTTTTATGCTTATAAATGAATGCTATATTTTTAACTTGTATTTTTCTTTTTAAGATGTGTTTAATTAATATGTGTCTAAAGTTTCTAGTTCTTTAATTCAAGTGTATGTTTTCATTTTAACTTGTGTTTGATGTTAAAAGTATGCTTCTTTTTTTCTAAATGTAACTAGTGCTTCTTTTTTGCTTAATGTAATTAGTACTTCAGTTTTTCTTAATACATGCTTATGTTTATTTGTAATGTTTCAGTTTTTCTAATGTATGCGTAATTTTTTTTTCTTATACACCTTTTGAATTTATTTGGATTATTTATTTATAACTTGTAATGTATGTTAATTTTTTTTTCTTATACATACTTTTAAATTTTTAAATGTATTATATACATGCTTAAGTTTTTGTTGATGCATTTTCTCCAATATATGCTTCTGTTTATTATATGATTTTTCTTTTTCTTAATGGTTTTTTTTAATATTATTCTACTATTGTTTAATGAGTACAGTGTGCTAGTTATACACTAGACACTGTATTATAGTTACGCTCAATGGGTTAAATAAGTCTAGTGTGCGTGAAACACACTAGACTGTTGAATTATAGCCACTTACATAAAAATTCAACTTCCTTATAAGTTAAATTAAAGTCCCTTAAATGTTTATAACTCCCCTTAAATGTTCAATTACAACCACTTAAATAATAGAGTAATACAATCCTTGAATGTTAAATTACATCAACTTAAAATTTTAAATCCCCTTAACATTTTGTTACAACCCTTTAAAAGTCAATAAACATAAAATAAATAATTCAATATGGTTGCATTTGTTTATTAAGGCTCCTTCATGATTTAAGTAATGAACCAACCTAATCAAAATTTACAAACTCTAAATATCAACACTAATGAAGTTGGTGCAGTAGCAACAACTGAAGTTGCTGGACCTGAATTGACTAACAATCAAGCTAAAAAGAAGAGAATAGCTAATGCAAGTGGTCCTAGGCAGTCCTCTAAATGTTGGGAACACTTCAACAAAATTCCTTCTAATGAAGTTGAGGTACAATCTGTCGCGTATAAATACTACCACAAAATATACTTGTGTGACTCTCGAACTCACAGCACCTCCAATCTCAACTAACACCTTACCAAATGGGTCAAAAAACCTATTGTTGTATCTGATGACCCCACCCAAACTATTCTTACATTTCCTATTGTAGAACGATCTAGTTTGGTTTCAACAAATAGTAAATTCAACCTTCAAACTTGTTGTAGGGCATTGTCTATTTTTGTGGTTTTGGATGAACAACCATTCAAAGTTGTGGAAGGTGAAGGATTTAAATATATGTTGAGAACATTGCAACCACAATTTACAATACCATCTACGCGAACTGTAGCTAGGAATAGTTTTCAATTGTTTTTGGAGGAAAAAGTAAGGTTGAAAGTTTTTTTAAGTCTGATTGCAATAGGGTAGCTCTGATAACAGATTGTTCGACTTTAATCCAAAACCTTAACTACTTGACCCTTACAGCACACTTTGTTGATAATGATTGGAATTATAAAAAAAAAGGATTATTAGTTTCACAATAATCCCAAATCATAGGGGTGACACAGTTGGTAAGACGATCGAAGAGATTTTAAAGGATTGGGGGATTCAAAATGTGTCAACTATAATCGTTGATAATGCATCATCCAATTATGTAGCTGTTGCTTTTTTGAAGAAAAAAAATATAAATAATATGGATGGTTTGATGGGGGATGGGGAACACTTCTACGTGAGGTGTGCTGCTTATATTTTGAATTTAGTTGTAACTGATGGCTTGAAAGAAAAAAAATGGCAATCTCTAGCATTAGAAATGCTGTTAGATTTGTAAAATCTTCACCTCATAGGGCTACCAAGTTTAAGAAATGTGTTCAATTAGCTGGAATATCTTGTAAAAAATTCCTATCTCTTGATGTTTCAACTTGTTGGAACTCAACCTACTTGATGCTTGAGGTTGTGTAGAAGTTTCAAGTAGCTTTTGAGAAGCTTGAGGTTGAGGAGTCAAGTTAAAAGGATTTCTTTGTAGAAGCTAATCCCCCAACTAGTTCAGATTGGGATACAGCTAGGGCATTTGCAACTTTTTTGAAGTTATTTTATGAGGCAACTAGAGTGTTTTCCTACTCACAACATGAGAGTATACATGTAGTTTTTCACCAATTGTCTGCAATCTATTGCGAGCTGCAAAATGCCTCTTTGAATTTGAACACCATTTTTGCAAGTGTGGTTGGGAATATGTTAGCAAAGTATGATAAGTATTGGGGTAGTATTACAAACATTAACAAGTTGTTTTATTTTTGAGTAATTTTCAACCCATGGTATAAGTTGAAATATGTTGAGTGGGTTAAGACAAACTCTCATTTTAAAGTATTCATGAAAATAAACAAAGGTTAATTAAGAACGTTAATTATGATTCTAAAATGTTATGTTAATTTAACTTGTGCTTTTGAGTGTATTAATTCAAAGATATGATTCAAGCAAAGCCAAGAAATCAGCATAATAAAGGCAAAATCTAAACATACAAGAACAAAGAACATTCTTGACAAAATCTGGAAAACGAAGAATGTTCTTCAGGTTCAAATATGGTCAAGTCAGCTTCAAGATCAATCAATCTCCATTACTTAATTAAAGTTATTGCCTCTGGAATTTACATCACTATTATGAGTACTTGACAAGGAACAGATAGGATCAATTACAATCAAAAGAAGACATTCAAATCACAAAGGAAAAAGACAATGAATCAAGTTGTCCAAGCAAGACAAAACAGTCTCCAGTATGACTGTCAAGACTGATAAACGATCTTGACATTATGAAAGGCATCAGGACAGTTTCCATTATGATCAGAAAATCGTCCAGATTGATTATCAATCTCCAGGGAACTCAAAAGTTCAAATTGAAGGTGCAAACACGAGAAGGGGGGTTGAATTGTGTTTGACTTAACTTGAATACTTTTCCTGTTTTAATACTTTCAAAACAAAACTTGATGTATAATTAAAACAGAGTTAGCAGCGGATAAAAATAAAAATAAAACTCACATATTTTATACTGGTTCACCGTTAACGAGGCTATGTCCAGTCCCTTCGCCTTGAAGGATTTCACTAATTCAAACCTTGAATTAAAACCGTGCTACTGACCCTCCAAGTCAGTCTTCTCAAATAGTCTAACAATCCTAGACTTCTTTGAGGAAAAACAACTCCTGTCTTCAGCCAATGTGACACCCCAGATTGTAGAAGAATTCACAACACTATGAATCTAATTGCTAAGTACCTTGCTACCTCCTACTGACTCCCTCAGTTTGTAGACTCTACTTCAACAACTTAGATTTGACACAGTGGAAAGAAAATAACACGAGTACTTGCTTCTTGAAAGCTGAAACTCACAATTGACTTATATGAAAATTTGGGAGCGTTTGCTTTGGAAGTGTATGACTCTTTTGTGATTTTCGATTCTGAGTATTCAGCCTTGAGCCTCCTTTTATAGATGCAGATTTGGGCCTCTTCCAATGCTTAAATTCGAGCTGAATCTTGTTGGATTCTCTGTAAAAATAACTTGACCAATTGGGCTTCATATAAATAAAAAACATATCTTCAGATTTCCTTTCAAAATAACTGGCCAATTAAATCTGTTGGTTCCTTCCCGCCACAGCTCCTGAATTCCACAACACCTCACTTTATTTTTGTAATAAATCTTTGTAATCGTTTGATCAAAATAAATTAAATTCTCTACCGTATAAATTTCCTGATTAAATATGGACCATTGGATCTTCATGCGCTAGTCCACATCTGGACCATACTGATTGTTATGTTGTGATCCTCTGATTTCGGCCTTCCCTGGACCACACTTCCTGACCCTCTGATCTTCTGATTTCGGCCATCTTGGATGCACACCTAATATGCTATAATCCTCTGAATTCGGCCTTTGCTGGACTATACATTCTGTCCCTCTGATTTCGGCCAACACTGGGCCATGGTCTGATTTTCTGATCTGGACCATCACTGGACCAAATAATTAATTCTGAACCACTGATCTGGAAATCTTCCCTCTGATCTGGACTAATTCTGGACTTTGGTCTGGATTAAATTGAAATTAAATCTGGACAATAAATATTTCAGTCTGGACATTTTACCTTTAATTTTGGACCAGGTTTGGATTGATTCTGGAACTCATTTCTTTTGGTCTGGACTTAGTTCCATGCCCTGAATCATGCTATCTTATGGTCTGGGCCAAATCTTGATTGATCCTCTTGTTCTGGACTCATAAACATACCTTCTGGTCAAGTCTGGAACAAGTCTGGACTGTGTAATTTTTCACTGCCAGGCCATCTTCTGGTCAGAATAACTTCTGGAATAAAATTGATATTTGATTCCTGTTTTTATGGAACAACTCTCCTTCTGGCAGGCTTTCCAATGGTATGATCCATGTTTCATTCTGATTTTTATTCCTTCTGTTATGGGCCAGCAAAGATATCTTCTGGTGATGTTTTTGACATCCTGAAGTATCTTCTGGTAATTCCAGAATTCATTTTCCTTTGATCTTCTGCTTCTGATTTCTTCATATTCTGTTTGTATTTAATTTAATAATTCAAGGTACAAAATAAGATTATATTGAGTGCTTTTGTAACCATCAAAATCCTAAGTACTTAGAACCAACTTGGTTCCAACACAAATGTCTAGATTAATCATCAATCTCTAGCAGCTTCAGAATAGCTTTCTGCAACAGCTCTTCATGATCTTTTCAAATCTGTTTTAACAAGGATCAAGACTCCAGTTCAAAGCTAAAGGCATCATCACATATCTACAATATTAAATGATCATTAAGCTCAAAAGAATCTGATAAAAAACAAAGGATTTCAGCCCAGTCAAAATAGAACTTAAAAGTAGTCAAAAGCTAGAATATTTTTAATCAGAAATATTGGCTCTGGTCAAGCCTGACAAGAGCACTTTCAACAGCTCTCTTGACCACTATTTACTGCTCTCAAGCTTATAAAAGGAAGGCCAATGCTCAAGGAAAACGCAGAAGTTCAAGTGCTAACAAGTCTCATAAAATCATTCACATTTACATACTTGAAACTCTCTTATTACACAAAAAGAATCAGCCTGATCAATCTTTATTTACTCTGATATATTTGTACTGAATTCTTTGTAAAGAATCGAATCTCAAACAAGAGTTGAGACATCTCAAATTCTAACAAAAACAATCTCATCATTATGTAAAACTCAAACTATAAGAGTTTAGTATAGTTTGGGTAGATTTTAAGAAATCCTATCAAGGTTTATAGGTGACCTGATTAATCTCTTTCTGGGTGGAATTTGATTAAAGTTTGTAACAAGATCAAGGTTGATCTAAGCTAGGTGCTGTAAAACCAAGAAGGTTCTTGTTTTAAACACTTAGTGGAAAATCTCACAATTGTGAGGACTGGACGTAACCCAAGTTGGGTGAACCAAGATATATATTTGTGTGGTATCTCTTATCCTTTATCTCTTTATTAAGTTTGATTGATTTTCAAGTTAAAAATACAAACTGTTTTTCTGATTTTTAACTAACCAAGAATGTTCTTCGTTTTTCTGATAAAAACCAAGAATATTCCCCGTTTTCTGTTTTCTTAACCAAGATCATTCTTGAGTTAAAATCTTAAGTTTTTCAGGAAATTTTAAAAAGGTAGATTTACAATTCAAACCCCTCTTCCTTGTAAATCAATTTTGCTACTTTAAAGTGGTGCTTTCAAGATATGTATGCAAATAAATCAGATGTGGCTATTGAATTGATCACATTAATTAAATAAGATTTAACTAAAATGTACAATTGGTATAAAAAAGTATATGACAAAAAAAAAACACAATTCACCACAACCAACTTCCATTGCTATTGACAATGCTTCCCATGATTTTATCAATTTAAGTCAAATTAGTGTAATAATGTATGGACCAAAACTACATGTAACCAAAACTGTTAAATGCCAACAATTGTTAGTAACCAAAATTGTTAGTAACCACAACTATAATTGTTACTTTGTTAGCAATCTAAACTGCATGTTATAGATATTTGTTAGCATATATTAGCATTTATGTTATAAGCAAGAACACGAGTTTAATTTGTTATTCTTATATAATTACTCTTCTATTTCCTAACAGCTAGTGCATGATATTCCAAGATTGATTTTGCTGCAAGTCATAGAAGAACAAGTTTTTTTATCATATGTATGTTACCTATTTATCTTAAGTCAATTGTGAACTGTTAGAATTTTATTTTTAATAAAATTAAAGTACTGAACGTAAATGTTGGTTCTCTAGGTTGCTGGAATTTTTGCATATTGCTTGGTGTTAAATCTTTATTTAACATTAGCTAAGTTAATAGCAACAATTTATATTATTTTGAACAACATATACGGGTATTTCAACTTGATTTCTTAGTTTGACTTTATTGTTGATTCATAATGCTTTTTCTAATCATGTTGATTGCATTATTTATTCAAACTAGGCTGATATACATGAAACTAAACTAAAGTGAATTTGGCATTATCGAATCTGGAAGCAATATATTTTTACAACGATGATTATAGGGGTGGGCAAATTTTGAAAACTGAACTCAACCGTTTAAAAACTGAACCGAACCGGTTTTCAGTTCTAAAAAACTGAACCGAACCAGTTTTCAGTTCAAAAAACTGAATCGAACCAAACTGGTTTTAATTTAATTTTTTTTCCTATAAGCCAAATTTTACATAATTACCCCTAATTATTTCTAAAAAAAATTTGGTTCTAATTTTTTAACCAAAAACCGGTTCGGTTCAGTTTTTTGAACTAAAAACCAGTTTGGTTCGGTTTTTTTAGAACTAAAAACCGATTCGGTTCAGTTTCAATTTTAAAAAATCATTTCGAAAACCGGTTCGGTTCAGTTCAGTTATACGGTTTGGTTCAAATTTTGGTTTTTTTGAACACCCCTAGATGATTGGATACTAATTTTTGAAATAATTTTTTAGGTTGACAATGGGAGCAAATTGAAAACATATATTGATATTTATATTGTCATAGAGTCAATTGAAACTATCAATATTTTTCAAAAAACATGTATTAATATTAAAATTTATCTATAATTTAAATTTAAAAATGTGTTTTAATATTAGACTTTATCTCTAACTTAAATTTTAATGAGTTTGAGTCGATTAGTGTTTTTGAGTCTGAATCCACGATACTCGACCCATTGTCCAATCTTAGTTGAAATGCAAAAAGTGTGAAAACTGTGCGGTTCTCAACAACAGCAGACGATCTTGGTCCAAATGATATCAATATGCCAACATGATTGTCTATGGGCCGAAAATTAATCTAGAAACAGTATGTGAACAGAATCCGATATCGTAGACTTTGATTAAATATTTCATATAGGCCTGTTTTATTAGGCTGTAGCTAGGTTTTGATAGTTACTATTTCATGCTCATGCACAATGGGAATGCTTGCCATCATGGTAGAAATCTGAATGTAGGAACTGCTGCTACTGTTTCTTGATATAGAAATTTCTTGATATACAAAAATTGAAGTCAGTAATGATGTAATAATTTGCACCATCATAAAGAAAAATATCCATTTGACATTCAATTATACATTCAATGTTCTGCTGATTTTTCTCTGCAGTGCTATCAATCGATTTTATTTTATTAAGAAGAATGTAACGTTACACTTTCACTTTATTATAGGTTTTAAGACTAATGTTATGGCTGTCCAAGTGTTTAATAATCACTCAAAAATTTAATCAATATAATACATTTTAAAAGTATAAGTGGATGAGTCTTTTATTTTTTATGGTTAAAATAATTACTCAATTGTAAAGATAAAGAGAATTATTCACTTATTTTTAAAGTGTGTCTTGATTGTTGTTAAAATTTTAATAAATTTTTAAATATTAGTTCACGTGTTATCCACGGTAAAATTTTGTTGAGTTTTAATATGAAAGAAGGAAAAATACCATATTGGTTTAAAACTTTGACAACCATCGGTAACCATTTTTTAAGAAGTTTATAATCCTATAAGAAAATGGTAGAAATATTTGGGTCTAGATCATCTACTTTTTCTTTCTAATTTTCTGTCTCATATTAGGAGAGATGTAGAGAAAAAAAACCTTAATGAACTTTACACACAAAAATAAAATTAAATAAATAATTATTTGTATCATTTTATTTCACCTAACTCGAGAGAGAAAAGAAAAGAGGAAAATAAGAAAACTCAAATCCAAAACATTTATCTAATTGATGTTTATTAAGAAAAAACAAATATAATAGTGCATTTCATGACAAAACTGCGGATCCAATTAAGAGCTCCCTCGTGAAGCTTTATATCGCAGCATGTTCAATACCCTTCCAGTTTGATTTCAAACATACTATAAGTTAAGAGTTTTGAACACTAATACTCTATTTTCAAACATTAGTTCACCATAGATCATATCAAACATACTAAAAGGTACCCAACTTTGTAACTAGGGGCTCATTTAGCTTAGACTTTACATCTTTTATATCCTCGCCGTTATACCATACACCCTCCACATGTAATCCCTCTCACCTTCCGCATCACCTATCACTACCAAAACTTCATCCAAATTCATCTTCTTCAATTTTCCTTCTAGAAAATTTATTTTCTTATAAAAAGAAATCATAAGCAATTCCAGATGACCTTTCATAAGCAATTCCAGTAACATTGAAAATCTTATAAAATTGAAAATATCCACCAATCTTTTTTATCAAACTCTAGATGACCTTTCATAAGCAATTCCAGTAACATCAGATTCAGATTATCACAAAAATATAAAATCCAGTAACATCATATGTTCATACTTGTTAGCATTAAGATTTGCAATTCCAGTAACCCTTCTTTTTGTCTTAAATTCAAGATAGATATTGATATTGTTATTGGCTACCAAATTTCTTCTGGAACATTTCCAGCAACCATCTAAGATTATGCAAAATGCCTAAACTAATTAAAATCTCCACTCCTTGCGGTGAACTAACAAAAGATTAGTGTATTAGCTACCACTAGACACCATAAATATTTTAATTGAATTTTTATGTACGTTTTTACATGTCCAGTGCTCATTTTGTCAAATGGCATTAATGATAAGTTTGAAATATGAGGTCACACAACACATTGAGTACAATCGTCCTTGAAAACTGCAGCAGATGTTGTCTCCACGGTGTGGGAAGACATCATGTACCAGTCATAGATGCTGCTCTTAACATAACACGTTACCTCTTCTGAACTGTCCTAATCTCTAAGCAGCAAATAAATCCTTCACATTATAATAAAATTAAAAACATCACACAAAATCATTATTAATATTTAATATAAAAGATTATACTGCATATTTTTATTATATGTCCTTATCCTTCAAGACCAGGTAAATCAAATGACCAATTTCACACACGTCAATAATGACAATACCCTCTGACAAAACTCATCACAATACACAAACAGTGCTTAAGCTCTATACGCAAAGCTAATTGATTTTTCTTCTTTACCAACTGATCATGCATCATTCAACACCATTCTCACTTTCTTTTTACATCCCAAAATTAAATACCAACATTGTTAACAAAAACAAATCATAAGGAACATTACAACCAAAAAATACAACACAATATTGTTGTTGTTGCAACCACTATTTGAGGCTTAATTGCAACATATCAGATTGTGTGTTGTTGTTGCATTTGCGGACAACATAGCGATAAGCAGCTACTTTTTTCTTCTTAGATGCAGAGTTATCAACTGAGAGTACCATTTTACCTGCTTCTTTTGATGTGAATGAATTTTGAATTGCTAAAGACGATGCTTCAACCTTCCTTGATTTTTCAACTGCTATAGTGTAGCTACCTTCTGAGTTTGGGACAAATTCAGCACTGTATTCTAAGTCCCAGCCTCCAACTACAATCTCCCACTTGATTGTTGCACCACCCTAATTAACAAATAGTAAGTAAAAATTAACTGATATATATAGCAAATTACTTTAACTTGCAGTAGTACATGTCTAGGGCGGATGCTAGGTGGTCGACTATGTCAGATGGAGTCATTTCGATAAAAAGAAAGGAAAAACAAATGTGTTATTCAAAACTCCATTTTTTCAAGATGGTCCACAATAGAATTTGCCAATGTTTAGTGAGTTCAAAGAAATCATTAGGGCACCGTGATTTTATTGAAATTTCTAAAATGCAGTTTTACAAAAATCACAAGGAAACATGGTGGTGGAAGTTCTAAAGTGTAACTCGTGTTTTAAATTGCGGTCTACATCCACAAATTTAACGATTTTAGAAGTGTCTACTACAGAAATTGCGGCTGCATTTATCATCAATATAAAGGTTTCTAGCTGAACTGCAATTGTAATTTAAAACCATAGTGTAGCTATTTCTAAAATGTGATACTACCAAGCGTACCATCAACTCATGAATCATAAGTAACCATTATAATTTGTGATAAGAGTATATAGAATCAAGTAAATTGTTACCTCAACTCCTTCTATTTGTATGTTCACTTTTTCTCCACCTTTAACAGTGAACTCAGAAGCTGGTTTTGGAGGAACATTTTGAAAATCACTTGGTAGACTCAATCCACCATATTGAACAGGAATATTCTCGGGCCTTATAAATCTGAACAAAAAAAGACAAAAAACTCAACATACATAATAAAAGAGAAACTGTGGGAATAGTCATTTTGTTTGACACAGAATCAGTTTAGCAAAATGAAAGCCTAGAAAGGACAACTTGAACTTCAATTTCAAATAAAGTAAACAAAATTAATGACAAAATCTCTAGAGAGTTAAGGAAGTTCAGAAGCTCAGAGCCATTTTGAATTCCATTTATAGACAAAAGAGTTAACATGAATCACAACAACAAAAAATCGAATTTCTAAAAATGTAACTTTGCATAGAAGAGAACTTAAATATTATTGATGTATTAGAATTACTTATAAAGTGTCTCTGCAGCATTTCCTTCCTTAGAGATCACAAACTTGCTCTTAGTTCTTTGAGTCAGAAATGGGCTGAACATTGAATACAACATGCTAAAGTACCATGGCACATTGATGAAAATCTGAAAGCAAGAAAATAGAAAGAAAAAAAAGAAAGTGAATTTCAAGTCATACAGTATAGGAGTACCGGATTGAACAATTGTTCAGAAGAACCCGATTTCAAACTCTACTAAAACAATCTTTATCAGACTTTACTATCCCCGACTCTCCTTGAAACCAGAGTGTTAGACATAAAATAATAATAAAAGAATCAATTTTCCTTTTTACCAAATAAAAACAGCAAAATCACAGAACAAAAGTAATGTCATTAAGGTACCTTACGAGCCACCATTTCAGGATAGTTATCTTGAAACAATGAGAGAATATGATTTGAGGCAGCCCTTAACTCTCTCTTAGGCATATCCTTAAGATCGGTAACTTGAATCAAAGAATTAACCCCACCAGGCTTAAAATGCAAAAGCTTGATTCCTCTCTCAAGAACTTGAACCCTCCACCTCAAAAACTTCTTCAACTTCTCTTCATCACCAAAAAACCTCTCATACATATCCTTATCTTTGAAAACACCATAATGATTGTAACACACAGGGTGTCCCTCTCTATCATACCCGTGTGTAAAAGCTACAACACCTTCAAGCTCTTTGAATCCCAGCTCTTCATCCACAACATTATCAGCACCAAACTCATTCCTCCAAGCAAGACATTTCACAAGCATGTTGAGAGCATCATTGACTCTAAAGTCTCTAGCTCTAAGGAACTTCAAGAGCAACACATCAGCAACATCATCATTATCATTACCAAGCAATGAAACACCCCACATGGAAGCATTTTTGTTGGTTTCATCTGAAGCTAAGAGTTTGTTCTTCAGTTCTTGCAATGCTTTCTTCTCTGATGATTTGAGGTGGGAAATGAAATAGGTGTCTTCTTTGAAAGAAGAGGATGTGAAGGTTGCAGCTTCCATTAATGTTGTGACTATGTTTTTTTTGTATGGTTTTGGGGAAGATTGTTTTGGAGTGTCCAGTAAAAAGGGTGTGTTGAGGATGGACATGGAGGATGAAGAGTGATCCTCCATTGATGGTGAATGAGGGATTTGAGAGAGACCCAGATGAAATTTAGGCATGAAAATGGGAAATGATGGCTGATTTGGAAATGGGGTTGTTGATAATCAGAGAAGCACAGAGCTTTTTTTGGTGTTTGTGATAGTTGAAGAGTGTGTTTTTGGTAAAAGAGTAAAGAGACAAATAAAAGAAACAGAAGAAGGGGAGAAAAGACAAGAAAGACACATGAAAAGAATCGTTTTTTTTTTTTTTTTTTTTGTTATTATTAAATAAAATAAAATGTAAAATAACGTAAATGTAATAATGTAGATTTAAATATAATGGTTTCAAGATATTGGTGTGTTCTTCTGCTTCTAGTACTAGCATCGCTTCTTGATCACTTTTCTACTCTTCACATTAAAAGTTAAGGTGTGAAACCAGATTAGAAAAGGGTGAGCGAAATTATAGGCATTTAATTATAGTAATAAAATATGAGATTAATGTGTACGATATTCACAAATCACAATTATTTATATATAACAATTTTAGAAATAAATATGCTTAAAATTAATTTTTTTAATGATCAATAAGTTATCGTTGACCAAAAATGTATTTACATTATCGATTATCGGTAGATATAAATTATATGAAAAACGATATAAACACTCTTTTATATCAATTATGCTATACAGTTCAAAATATAAATTGTTTGTGTGTGCACCGAGACCGAAATTTATAGTATGAGGACATATAAAAGAGAGATTTTGTATTTTGATAAATGTTAAGAATACTGTTTTTTCAAAACTTATTCTAACATGACTCTTTTATTTGAATGAAATTCTTATGGGTGTATTTATACATATACGAAATTGTTATCAAAAAGTGTGTTTATATATATATTTCAAATTAAATCTATAAAATATTAACAAAAAGTTGACTCTTTTATATATATATATATATATTAATAATAACATATCAAAATTACTTATAATTTTATTTTATTTTTTCATATTAAATATTTACTTTTTATATAATTAAAAATGAGATAAAAGATATTTAAGAAGTGTTTCATTCAAGTTTCAACGTAGATATGAGAAGTATAATTTTAACGGAGGAAGGAGAGAGAAGACGGAAGCCGAAGTGGATACGTGTTTTGTTCAATTAGAGGGAACAAGTTTTAAATTGTTTTTATGTTCTTTTGTTTCGCTCTTCTCCCTCCAAATTCCCAAAAGTTTAATGAAAGCAAAATGAGTTCTATAAGATTTTATTACATAAAATATGTTATCTATTAAATTTATAAAATATCTCAAATAAAAATAGAAGGATTAAGGTTGCGAAATTAAAACTAGATATCTAAAATTACGAATCACTTAAAATAGAAGAACTAAAATTGCGAAATTAGAAATAGAAGGACCAAAATTATGAATCAGTTAAAATTGGGAATCAAAATTGCAAAATTATAAATAGATAGACCAAAATTGCAAAATTATAAATAGATAGACCAAAATTACAAATCAATTAAAATAGAGGAATTAAAACTGCATTTAAGCCAAAATATTATATTCTCTTTATCTACCTCAAACCAAATCCAGCTTTTTAAGTAATGAAGTTGAATTTTTAGTAAAATTAACAAGATTTTTTTATGAGAAAAATTGTTAGGAAATACATTAAAGATCCTTAAACACTTGCAAAAATATTTACTTTACATTTGTCTCTCTTTAATGATACTAGTAAGGATCAAACTTACAATATATCGAATCTAATATTTGTCTTTTTAACACTAGATCAAACCATCGGCGCTAGTAAAATTATCAAGATTAATGTAAATAACTAATTATCTTAATAAATATTAAAGTAACAACAATTATATATGTATACTTCAAATTTCTCTACATTCATTCAACACATTGTTTCTTTTTATCTCTCTTTTTCTATCACATCAACATAACTCTCTTTGTATTTTTTCCATTCGTAAATTTTGGTTCTTTTAAATTTGGACATTCATATTAAAAAATAATAAATTTAGATTGATTTAGTCGTTTTTTAAACTTGGATGTTTAATGCATGTTTTTAGAATTTTAAAGATATAAAAAGAAAAATATTATTAATTATATTTTAATTTTCTAAAAACAACTAAAATTATATGACAAAAAATAAAATATTAAAAAGACCAAACATCAGAAATAAAAGAAGAATTTATGTCAAAGTGAATAAACCGAAGTTTTTTTTTTAAGGATTTACTTTTTGCTATTTTGTTCACCAGGGAGTAACATGTTTTAAATGTTTCGATATTTTTTTTTTAATGAATTTTAAATGGTTTATTAAAGAAAGGACGCCGCCTTGTTTAGTACAAAATAATTAGTAGTTTAATTCTTAACAGAAAAGTTAGATGGTAATGAATAAATGATGTTTTAGTTGAAGATTTATAAGTTGAAAAGTTAGTTGATTAGATTTCTAGTGACTAATGAAACTGGTTACTTGAGTCCAACAAAAATGAAACATTTGCTAAATTAATTAACAAATAAAGAATATGTGTACATAAATTTATTGTTATTTTTATTAAGATATATTCATATGATTTTATTACGCAATCTTATTATTTTATTTTATATAAAAATGTTTTTATTACCTTTTGTATAGGACATATATTGATTAAATTTAGATTCTCGAGATTAAATTATTTTATGAAGTGATTTGTGTGAATTTATAAACCGAGTTAGATCGGTTAAAATCTCATTATTTTTAATTTATATTATTAAAAAAAAATTAAAATGTCTTATATTGAAATTTATATACTAAAATATTTTTTTTTATTTTGTTTTTTAGGAGGTCGTATCTCCACTCAGCGATTATTTCAAGGGTGATTTTTTTTCTTCAGTAGGAGGTCACATCCCCGTATGCGACCATCTACAAACCCTTTAATTTTTTTATTTTTTATTTTAAAGATAATACATTAAAAAAAGTTAAAAGGTTGTAGATGGTCGCATCTCGGAGTTGCAATCTCCTACTTGAGAAAAAAAATCATCCTTCAGGTAGTCGCAAAACAGAAATGCGACCTCCTAAAAGTAAAAAAAAAATAAAAATATATTGAAAAGATTTTAAAAAAATGAATATAATGGAGAAAAAAAAACCTTAAATCTCATATTATTTTGATGCTCAAGCACAAAAATTCATACAAATTACACGGATAGAGTTGCGTAGTCTTATAGTCTTTATTTTTATATCAATTTAAGAATTTATTTTATAAAAAATTGTAAATTTACTCAATAATAACTATTAAATAAATTAGAGTAGTTCTTAATATACATATGTGTGTCATTAGCACCGACACCTAATTTGAATAAAAAGTTATAATCTATAATCAAATATGTAATGAGTCAAAACTAAATCTTATTGATACTTTTTTTTTTAAGATTGTTAAAATCGCAAATTAACTCGTAAAATTGTATAATTATACGAGTTCATGTGTCAATTTTCAATTGATTTAGAGGTAAACTTGAATTTTGTTCTTCCTCAACTTTCCTTTCTTTTTTATCTATTGGAGATTGATAGTTTAAGGTCATTTTTTTAATTTGGAATCATCTCTCTAACTCGTTTTTTTTTTCTCTTCTTTGATTAAAATAAGTGATTTCTACGTATATTTTGTTTTTTTTTCCTCATAATTTTTTATTTTATTTTTTCGTTCGAGTTCGATGTTATTTTGTTCTAGTCTTAGTATAACGTTTTTGTTTTCTACCTTATTGTAACGTTTTAGTTTGTTTTAAGTATGCATTTTTTGTGTGTTGTTGAAATGACTGACAATGACTCCGTCAATATTTTATTTTGAGTAAGAGATTTATGAAGGTTATTACCAAATTCAACGTTTTCTCAACCTTACACATGACGTACCAACATGTGGTTGAATCGACCATCTCAAAGACCACCTATAATCCATATGAGCGAACACCCGCAAATTTTTTCTTTTGGAGAAAGATAAGATTAAAGACCGTAGATCTTGCATTATTTTTTATCGTTGACTATATGTATAAAAAATTAGTTTGATTGTAATGATTAAGTTTTTGGTTAGATAATTTTGTATTCGCTTCTAAAATATTTATATTTATTGTTAAAGTATTTTTTATTTTTTTATTGATTTCAATATATGGATGGAAAATGTCTCAATCCATGATCTATTTGAATGAAATATTCTCGTGTTAATCGACTCAAATAAGGACTAATTAAGTCATCATTCTTAAAATTGCCCAATGGGGGTAAAATATATTCTTGATCTATTTCAAGAACTTAATAACTAAGTTTCAACAATTGAATCCAAGAATTTTCAACCCTATACCCATTCATTTCCCATAAAACAAAATTAGCTCACTTGAAATCATTATAATAGAACAAACAAACTTAAGTTTATTCAACTTGTTTTTAACAAAAAATTAACTTTTTTTTATTGTTAAAGTATTTTTTAAGAATGTTGTATAAAGAGGAAGACAATATTAAATTATCAAAAATATGTCGTGGTTGTGTATTAAGGATTATGCATAAAGTTTAGTTTCACGTTATTTAACTCTTAAATTAATTTTTAAACTGATACAATTCTTGATCACTATTTGATATTAGACAAATTTATTTCTATTATAAACTAAGAATGTTCTGGAAAAAAATCAGATTGATCAGAATAAGAGGGGACACCTCTTGCTAGAAACAAAATAGAAAAATTAATGTATTTTTATTTTTAGGTTTATGCATTTTGTGTCTGCTATTCTCTTTTTGTAATATTAACTAATTATATGTCGTTTTGTAATATCAAATGTTTGACATCGTTTTTGGAATCTCTATATCTGTCTTATAATATATCATAGTTTAATTGGCGTTCGCTCTTAGATCTTGTCAGTTTTCATTTAGCATTTATTCAATCTCGACAAAACAATTTTTATGTGTTATACCTATGTTTGAGAAAATTTGTGCATGTTCATTATGGACTATCAATAATTTCTATTTTGCTTTACTGGATTCACAATGGAGACGTTAAAAAATATCTCTATCTTGCAATAACATTTTTGTTTTGCCGGAATATGCCGATCATTTTCATGGTCTGACTAAGTTTATGGAATATATTAATTATATTCACCAAGGGGAAACCACAATACTTGCAAATGACGCATCCACATCGGGGTTTCTACCGAGGGGCTACCACAAGTTTTTTAAGTGGCGCATCTGCATCAGGATTTTTACCGAGGGGCAACCACAAGTTTTACAAATGGCGCATCCATATCGGAAATTTTCAACGAGGGGAAACCACCAATTTTACATGTGGCGAATCCACATCGATATTTTTCAGTCATCATGATTGTAAACCATAAATTAGCAAGCCACATACTTATAAATGAACGAATAGGCGTGCCTCGTTAAAAACCCCCCTTAGGAAAAAAAAAGTACAACACCTACTGTATTACTTCTTTATTCTTAACTCAAAGTTAAATACAAAAAAACAAGGGAATCTTAGACCTTATGACCTCTTTGTGATGGGAGGGCTGTGGCTTGGTTTATTTGCTTAAAAGGAATTAAAACTAAAATTAACACAAATCAATTGATTACTAAGACATAAAAACATAGGCTTGTTGCCTTCTAGGTTCTTGAAACTGTATTCTCACCGAGTTCTTCCCAACTTATAAGCATCGCTTGATAGTTTTTCTTTTGTCCACATACTCTTGGCTCCTTTAAGTCTTCTCTTTATTCCTGCCAGAATAATTTTGTTGGTGACCTTTGCTTGTTCGTTTGCCAAGGGGTGTTCAATGGAAATGAAATTGTTTATTATTCCAAATGTTTTGCAGAAGTTGATTACCGTCGAACTCGCAAATTGGGTACAATTGTCTAACACAATGTAAATGGGGAGCCCAAATCCACAAATAATCTTCTTCCAATGGAATTTGCACACTCGATCAACCCTTATTCGAGAAACTAGTTTGGCCTCAATCCACTTGGTGAAGTAGTCTATCGTGACAATCAGGAACTTGAGCTGTCTCGACGCCAAGGGGAATGGGCCTAAGATGTAATCTCCCCACATGTAGAAAGGCCACAATGAATCAATTGAATACAATATTTTTGGGCAGGTGTTGTTTAAGTCGGCAAATCATTGGATTTTGTCGCATCATTTTACAAACGCGACACAATCACGGGTCAGATACAACCAAAAATAGCCTACTCAAATGGTTTTTTTTGCCAAGCTCTGCATTCGATGACTTCCACAAATATCCGCATGTATCTTTTGCATGACGTAGTCTGCTTCTTGGCTGTCTAATCATTGAAACAAGGAACCTGAATACTCCTCTTTTATATAGCTTTTAAACAACTATGGCGTACTTGGCAAATTCCTTATTTATTTTTCGGGCAACTATTTGGTCTTTTGGGAGAGTACTGTTATGAAGATATTGTATGATTAAAGTCATCCAGTTATCTTCAGTACTAGGCTGATAGTCTTGTATGATTGTCTTGTTATTGCATGACTTTTTTTGCTAGCTAATTTGGATAATAGATCTACTATATAATTTTCTTCTCTCGGGACTTGGATGACTTCAAAGAAGCTGAAGGCTTTGGCTAACTTTGTGACTTTCTTAAGGTATTTCGCTAGCTGGGGTTCTTTGGTTTGATATTCCCTAACGTCTTGACTCGTGATGAGTTGGGAGTCGCTTCTGGTTAGTAAATATGTCTTTCACATTGCTTTGGCTAACATCATTTTGGCGATAAGTGCTTCATACTCAACTTAGTTATTACAAGCTTTGAATTCGAACCTCAACAACTATTCAATTAGCATGTCATTGGGGCTTTCTAGGACAATTTATGCTCCAGTGCCTTTTAAGTTTGATGTGTCGTCTGTTGAAGAAAAAACCTTTTTGATATATGTTTTAATGACAACAAACCTTTTGAATTAAATGATTGAGTTTTATGAATGGTGATGTACTAATTATTGCAGTTAGTTTTGTTTAAGGAAAAAGGCTATGAATCAAACTGTTCCAACAAGACAGATCAGTCTCCAGAAATGTCCAGAATGATCAGATCAGTCTCCAGAATGTCCAGAATGATCTGTTGTCCAGAATAATTATCATTCTCCAGCATATTAAACATCCTTCTCCAACATGATTAACAACTATCTCCAGAATGATCAAACATCATCCTCCAGTATGATAACATCAGTCCAGAATGATACAATCATTCTCCAGCCTTGTTACATCCTTCTCCAACTTGATTGCCAAGAACATTGAACGATCTTGAAGTATATCATCAATCAGAGGATATCATCAGAGGGAAGAAACAATAACATTATCAGAGGATATTATTCATGGCCCGGATCAGAAGGAAACATGGTCCAAAAGGAGACTTGGTCCAGACTAGAAGGTAATCTTGTCCAGAAGGAAACAATGTTCAGAAGATAACTAAGTCCAAAACAGAAGACATGTTCCAGATTTGGTCCAGAACAGAAGACTTGGTCAAGACCAGAAGATAGCATGGTTCAGATCAGAAGATCACAGGTCCATATCAAAATATCACATAGTCCAGATCAGAAGGTTACACTGTCCAGATCAGGAAGCAAAATGGTACACATCAAATCACATGGTCTAGACTTGATCCAGATCAGCAGATCATATGGTCCAGATTTAAATCATGATACAGATCAAGTGAAGACTTAATTAAAATTCGAAGAAGACTTGATTGATTTTTGATAGAAATCTAATCAAAGTATTAAGGAGATTTGATTCAAAAATCACGGAAGACTTGAAGGAAATTCGAATCAAATCAGAAGCAGAAGAGGACGTCACCAGAGGATGACACCAGCAGATGACGTCATGAGAGGATACATCCAGAGGATACCTCTAGAAGTCATCACCAGAGGATACCTCCAGAAGTCGTCACCAGAGGATGTCTCCAAAAGATGAAGTCATCAGAAGATATCTCTAGAAGATGACGTCATCAGAAGATGTCTGCAGAAGATGACGTCACCAGAAGATGAAGTCATCAGAAGATATCTCCAGAATATGACGTCACTAGAGGATACCTCATAAGGACACCAGAAGATATCTCCAGAGGATACCTCCTAAGGACTCCAGAGGATATCTCCAAAGGACACTAGAGGATACCTCCAAAGGACACCAGAGGATAACTCCAGAGGATACCTCCAGATATCATCAGAGGTTCCCTCTACAGATTTAATAACCCATAATGCGCAGTATTAAAGATCAAGACTCATTTTCCATAACCAAGTCTGGTTTTGAATGTTGGAAGCAGAATGAAGAACATTCTTGCTTTTTGACCTGCTCCAAAGGACTAGACGACAGAAATGCTTCTTTGGTTTTCTCTAACTTCAAGATATTTTGGTAACACTTTCTTGTTGTCTCTTGATCTGCTTTCAGAATGATGACATCACTATTTTCGAAGGCGTACTTCAACATTAGAAATAGAGTGGACAATACCGCTTCTAACGAATTGAGCGACAACCTGGAAATTATGGTATTTAAAGGACGAGGGTGCATTGATCACTAGGAATCGGACCAACATTTCCTTAGAGTTTTCAGTAGTGCCAAAGGTGGTGTTCAAGGTGATGTATCCTTTTCCCTGTACTTATTCTCTATAGAAGCGCACAAGAGAGCCCCATAATGATTGCAAATGTGTGGGGGTCAATTATAGCTTCTCAAATGCATCTCAAAAAAGGATATGACTGAGTTACTTGGACCAATAAGGGCGTGATGAAAATTAGTATTAATGACTTGGACAATTACAACCATAGGATCGTCCTTTTGTGGAAAGATACTGTTAAAATCTTTTTCAAATAACGTTGTTTCAAGAGTTTTAGGGATTGATAAGTTTTCTATGAGTTTTTAGATGCACATTATTTGTCTCACGTAGCGTCGACGTGATGAATTGCTCTCTCCACTCCCAACGAAGCCTCTAGAGTGGAGGTGTTTCACATATCTTTTTAAGTAGCCTTCCTGGATTAACTTCTCGACTTATCTTTGCAATTGGTTACAATTATCCTTGTGATGACCCTTAACTTGATGATATTCACATCAATGATAAGTATTGGGTCCCATTCTTCATTTAGTTGGCGAAGGTCCTAGAATGAGGCGGGTGTGCATGATCTCCTTAAACATTTGTGCATGCCTCACATTGAGCGTCATAGTTGGGGGTAGAACAACTTTTTTGTCGAGAGACCATAAGCCTTGTCTTTTATGAGAGAAACATTTTGGGGAGTTGTCGTTTGTAATTTTACGATCATGATCTCTTTCCTTGGTGTCATGATATCTTTTTTCTACATTGCTTTTTTCTTCTTTGATGTAATATTCCGCTCTGGCCATAACCTCCTACATGTTTGTCGCTGGCTTTCGTGCCAAGGATTCATTGAAGTGTATGACCTTTAGTCCATTGTGAAAAGCTAACAAATATCTCTTGATTTGGTTTTACCACATGGATTGTAGCGTCGTTGAAGTGACCCAAATATTCTGATAGACTCTCATTGTGGTGTTGTCTAGCATTGAAAAAGACTCGCTGTGGTAACCTTTTGATGTTTACTGGCCGAAAACTATTGTACTAGTTTACGAGAGAAGTCTTGAAAGTTGGTAACGGAGTGTTAGGGGAGATTCATGTACCATCGTAGGGCTACTACCTCTTTGAGGGTGCTTGATAGGAGTTTGCATTTGAGCGATTCGTTGGCATTGATGATAGCTATCTAAGTTTTAAAGATCGTTAGGTGCTCCAGTAAATCCCTCTTTCCTTCGAAAGATTCAAGAGAGGGATGTTTGAAGTTATCAGTCACGGCGGCATTGAGGGTTTCTTCTGACAATGGTTTAAGATCGTCGATTTCTACTACCGCTTCGGTTGTCTGGGTGATCTTGTTGAATGGCTTGCATGTTTCGTTTTCTCTCCTCTCAGTGCTCATATCTCATCAACTTATTATCACGCCTTCTACTAATTTGTTGGGATATTGGACCTCGATCATCGACTGTTTTTGAGATCCAATGCCTTTGTGCCCCACATACCCTGTACCATATCTCGATCCAGCTATAGATATTAATTTTCCCGTCAAGGCTGCATAGCCATGCCCTCGAGGAATGGGCAAGCTTTAGCCCGAATGGTCAGGGAATTCATCACTTTATTTAATTTTCCCCCATTTTATTATAGTTTGAAACTGTGACAAAATTATGTAAAAAAAGATAAATTATTTAAATTCCACATAAATATCCAATTTCCTTAAGAAGAAAAAAAAAACTAATAAAACATGAGACGACGTTGCCACACCGGCACAAAACTTTGGCAGATTTGCCCATACCAAAACCACAAAAGGGAACATAACCTACACTTGTCGTATTTTGCGGGAACAATTTTGTCTCCATAATTTGGACGACATCATATGGCATGGCTATGCACAAATTCAAGTGAATTTGGTTATTATGGATTGGTGTATCAACTCTGGATATTGCAATTGGATAATGATTTGCCACGACATTATATCTAGATTAGTCAAACTCAGAGTCCTGTCTTTGAACAAAATGTTATACCGCATTTTAAAAAATATAAAATTAATTTTAATTAAAGATATAATTTATATATATCGACATAGAAAATATTTTTTCACTGGCAGGGAATTCAACTGTCAAATTATTAAAAAAATTTGGCGAATTTTATCGTTAGCTCTCTCATGTTTCTTTGGTCTCCCAACAACCATCGACTTATTTTTTGTTAATTTATTTTTAGAACAATGCTATTTATTATGAATAATTTATATAAA
The DNA here is from genome assembly GCA_037974295.1 of Cicer cuneatum. Lineage (NCBI taxonomy): Eukaryota > Viridiplantae > Streptophyta > Magnoliopsida > Fabales > Fabaceae > Cicer > Cicer cuneatum. The sequence continues at coordinate 9,340,218 of JBBPBO010001986.1, forward strand.
AATGCAAATAAATAAAATATTTGACCAATTAAACTGTAGTATATCATACAATTTTTGTAGTTATTATTTGTTAGTGTTCGTAGGAACAAACATTTTTTTTTTATTCTAGATAAAATTAATTTTGCATCAATAAAAAAATATATAGTTTATTCAAAATTAACCTTTGTTAGTTCTAAATCTAACATAGGATAATAAATCCAATGGTGGCGATCCCGAATTTAAATTGATATATTTGCAATTGTCAATGTGAGCAGAATGATATGAATCATGTATGCCTGATTTAGTTGATGCGCCACATGCAGACTCTTTGATTTCATTCTAAAGAATAAAGAATGGGAAGTGAGCTATAGGCAGTGTTGGGCTGACCAAATAACAAAGAAAAATGATTGGAGTTGGAGGATTGCTTGGTTCAAATTAAACAAGAAAACGATCGATGTAGTAGTAATAATTATTATTTCCTCCGCTCATACTAAATATCTTTTAAAAATTTTGCACAAATCATAATAAATATTATAATTAAAAGAAAAAAATTATTTTAATAAATTATTCATCTTAATTATTAATAATTTTTTATTTATTATCAATATAAAATATAATAGTATTTTGAAAATTATTTATATAATAATTATTGAATAATAATATAAAAAATAATAATTTAAATTGTAATGACATTTTAAATAATTTTTGTGCTAAGGTGATATCCATGGAATATTACATATACAGAGAGATATCGAATCTCCACAATTTCCTGTGTGGAGTGTGAGAATATAGGTGGTCCTGTGCCTATGTAGCTGTGCCTTTGCTACACGCGCATGGAAATTAGATCAAATTTGAAACAACTTTGATTCAAATAAAAGAAGAAATGGACACAACAGAAAAATTGTAGTATTATGCTTGCCACGATGATGTTCATGAGGTATTGGTGTATCTATCAACCGCACTGTGTTTTTCACTTTTATTAAAAATAATTAAAATAAAGTAGTTAATATATTTATTTTATGTGTTAATATTTTTAAAATAATTTTTGTATTTGAATATTTCAATTTAAGGTTATATTTTTTTGTTATACCTCAAAGGAGGCCGTTTGAAGTATTTTACTCATTCAACCAACTTGACACTTCACGCAATTTCATAGAGAAATTATAATAAAATTTACTCCTATAAATCTATCATTACGAGGACTCTGAAATCAAACCTAAGTCAGAAATATAATATGAGTGGAAGATCCAATAAAATGTGCCAGTCTCCATTAATAAATCAGTCCTGCATTTTATTATTAAAAAAATATCATATATACTAGGTGTCAAAATTGACTACCTAACCCAATTGAGTACTAAGCTTTTTTGGGACCGACTAAAAAATCTCATAAAACTTTCTGAGGGCAGACCTATGCGGGGTACGAACAAAATTGGTGTATAAGCCCAGACCTATTCAGGCTACGAACTTTTCGAATCGACCTGAATATTTTATTTATAATTAAATTCTTCTATTGACAAATATACATAATTTATTATCATTTGAATTTTTAACTAACTAAATGTACATCAAATAAAAGTAAATTGAACCTAAACACATGCTTTTATTCACGAAATTAAGTTTAAAATTGTGCTATAAATAATTATATAATTTGGAATTAATATGTTCAAGTGAAAAAAAAATTAAAGCTCAATAAACAATAACAAAAAATTACTGCTTAATTGTTAGTAGCAAACATTAAATTAGTTTTCAATAAATATTTAGTATTTGCACATATATATTTAAAAAAATTCAATAAATATTTAATTATTAATAAAAAAATAAAATTGATACACACACATATATATATATATATATATATATATATATATAATTTTGAATTTAACTTATATACTTTGTCAATGTAAATAACTTTTACACTATCAGGGAATCACAACCATTAAATTATAAGAGGTATTTGACTTACCAAAACTACTTCTAAAGTTATTTCCTTAAATGGTTGTAATTTGTTGATAGTATAAAACTTTACACTATATATCAATTAAACCTTATAGTTTTTACATTAGTTATTTTCAATTATATTATTTTTTTTAATATTTAATTGTTAACAACAAAAAAGACAAAGTATTAATATTTTTGTCAATTTTTTTTGCAGTTATTAACTAATAGTATTATAATTTAAATTTTAAATAATATTTTATCAATGCGGGCTACCGAAGCCCAAATGAGCTAACCCTTCACAAGCTCACACTTATGATGGACGAGTTATCTACCTCGCACCTCCCATCTATATTGCCACCCCCAACTCATATGAAAATACAATTTTGTCCTTTTAACCATTTATAAAAACTTCAAATTTTTTTACCTCATTTTTCTATTCTCACTTTCGAACATTTAGAGAAATCGCCATAAATTCAAATCTTTCCAAATCTTCGAAACCAAAAAGTAAGTGATATTAGAATATTTCAAACTTTCCAGGAACTTGAAACTTTCGAAATGGAAAATTTCCAGAATTTCGAAAGTTTCGAAATAGAAAATTTTCAGATTTTTCGAAAGTTTGAAAGTTTCGAAACGAGTAAAATTGTCGAAGGTTTTAGAAATCAAATTTTCGAAATAAGAATTATATTTCAAAAGTTTCGAATTTTTCAGTTTTGCTGAATGTTTCGAAATGTAATATAATTTTTTAAAAATAGTTAAATTTTTTATTTTAAATATTGTATTTATAATATAAGTATTAATTAAATTTAGTATATTTTTTAAATCAGGTATGAGTAGAGTTGAGGGTGAAGTTCCTGCTACAATACCGACTATAGATTTTACAGATAAATTCATGAATGATTAGATAATCTTAATGATAATTGATTTTATAAGTTTTGGTATCATATATTGATGGTTTATTTGAAATATATTTTGTAGATATTTTCCTCTCGAGAAGCTGTATTCAAATGGGCAAATACTATTGGAAGGCAAAATGGAATAATAATTGTTACCTTTCGATATGATACAACTACCGGGAAAAAAAGAAGAAAAAACAAATTAATTTTGGGATGCGAAAGAGGTGGAAAATATAAATCAAAATCAACAGTAACTTGTTCTCACAAGGAAAACTGTTCATTCAAATTCAAATGTATACCGTTGAGTATCGGTGAATGATTGAAAATTAGTGTTCATTGTGGAGCACACAATCACGATTTAGCAGATACTTTAGACAATCATTCATATTTGGGGCGTTTAAATGAAGAGGAGAGAAAATTTGTTAATGACATAACAAAGTATAAACTTGCACCAAGATTAATTTTGAATGCTTTGAAAGAGAGAAATAAAGAGAATCCCACAATTTCCACTCAAATATATAAAACAAGGAATACTTATCGATCATCTTCGAGAGGTTCGTACACAGAAGTGCATCATCTCTTAAAGCTAATACAAAATGAAAATTACGTGCATTGGACACGAAGACGAGATGATTCAAATGTTCTAAGAGACATATTTTGGACGCATCCTGATTGTATAAAGTTGTTGAACATGTTTCATTTTGTTTTGATATGTGATAACACATTTCATTTTGTTTCATTTTGTTTTGATATGTGAAGGTGCAAAGACGAGAAGGGGGGGTTGAATTGTGTTTGTCAAACTTGATTTCTTTTGCTGTTTTGTTGAATGTTAATATGAATTATTCGATATATAACTAATCAGATTCAACAGCGGATAATAATAACATAATAACACAACAATTTATACTGGTTTACCGTTAACTAGGCTACGTCCAGTCCCTTCCTCCAAAAGGCCTTTTCACTAATTCAAACTTCTTTGAATTACAACACCACTGACCCTACAAGCCATTCTTCCCAAACAACCTAACAACCCCAGACTTTTGAGGAACAACAACACCTTAACTAAACCAGCTAAGTCTTCTCAAACAGCCTGACAACCCCAGACTTTTGAGGAACAACAACACATTGACTAAACCAGATTTTCCAGAAACACCTTCACCCATTTAAAATCCTTCTCCTTTAAAAATCACCATCAACACAATCAACAACAGATTTTTAACAACACAATAGAAAAACAGAATCATCACCACTAGAATAACCTCACTGTTTTTCTTTAACCATAAAACTCAGGACAATTTTCATCAACAACAGATTTTCCAGAAAAACACTTCCACCATTTTAAATCCTTTTCTTTTGAAACCATCATCAACACCAGATTGTTATCAACATAGCAACAAACAGAATCACCACACCAGAATAACCTCCCAGTTTTGCTTAAACCACCCAAAATAGAATGTCAACCACAAAACAGAACAGACATTTTTAAACATTTACATTTTGATCATTCCCAAAAAACATGCAAAGTATTTTTCAGTGTTCCCACACAACCAAAACAGCAATGTTGTATCAGCCAAAGCAGCAAACATCACAGAATCATCAAAACATCAACAGAATGTTTTTTTCGCATTTTATAAAACATGCACAACAGTTTCGTTTTTCAAACCAGAAACTCGAATATAACCACACATCAATCATGCATTTACAGCCCTAAAATGCAACTAGAAAGTGGAAGGTGCCCCTTACCTCTGTTATGTTTCTGCTCCCATTCACGTTTCCGCGACAAAAGTCGGCGAAGTTTCCGTTTGCGTTTGCCGCTACCAAAGTTAGTTCTCTAGCTCCGTAATGAGGAGAGGAACAACTTTTGTTCTTGGTACTTGCTGGTTTGGTGCTTGGATTTCCAAGTAATATCACTTTTGAGCAACTCTTTTTTTTTCTACTAACAGAAAACATAATGGGAAGAGGAAGAAGAATGGTACTGTTTCATGCAGTAAGGAAGGAGGAAATGTGTTTGTTTTGTTTCTGTTCTGGCCTCTCCCATCTATATATAGACACATAGCTGCCACCTCACCCAACACATCAATATAATAATATTGTTTGATCCTCCAACACTTAACCAGTCTCGTCGCAATTAGCAGATAACATCTTAATTAACTGCCCGATAATTTAATTACTCATAATTAAATTAATTTATCCTTCATCCAATAATTTTAATTCAACCTCCAAAATAAATATTTATATATATATATATTTACACAAAATGTGCATATATTAAATATTTTACAATTATTCCCCAAAATACACTTAATATTAAATCCATAATTTAATTTTAAATTTAAGGGTCTTACAATACTGAAGTAGAAATGTTGCTTTACAAGGAAAGGGGTTTGAATTGGAAAGCTTTCTTTTTAAAAATTTTCCTGTTAACACTTAAAAAATAACTCAAGAATGATCTTGGTTAATAAGACAAAAATGGAGAAAGTTCTTGATTCTGGAAACAGAGAAAGAAGAACGTTCTTGGTTAGTTTTAAAAGGTAGAACGATTTTAATAGTAAAGGCAGAAAAAGGAGAACGTTCTGGTTTGTTTTAAAATAGAAAATTGTTTTTTCAACTTAAGTAAATAAAGAGTTGAATGTAAATAGAGTTAAGGAAGAGATAACACACATAGATTTATCCTGGTTCACCGAACTTGGGTTACGTCCAGTCCTTACACCAGCGAGTTTTTCCACTAAGTGTTTAAAACAAAGTACCCTCTTGGTTTTACAACTCCTAGCTCAGATCAACCTTGATCTTTGTTACATACTTTAATCTAATTCCACCCAGAAAGAGATTAATCAAATCACCTACCAACCTTGATAGGATTTCTTACAATCTATCCCAAACTATAATAAACTCTTATAGTTTGAGTTTTACAATTATGATGAGATTGTTTTGTTAGAATCTGAGATGTCTTAACTCTTGTTTAAGAAGGAACTCAATCTTTCATACCAAGCTCTTGGTGCTTGTTTTAAACCATAGAGAGCTTTGGTATGTTTGAAAACATGATTTGGTTTTGATTGATCTTCAAAACCAGGAGGTTGTCGTACATAAACATGCTCATTTAAAAATCCATTTAAAAATGCACTTTTAACATCCATTTGAAAAAGTTTTATGAGTTTATGAGATGCATATGCAAGAAGGATTGTATAGCCTCTAACCTTGTAACTGGCGCAAAAGTTTCATCATAATCGATGCCTTTTTGTTGATTGTAACCTTGAGCAACCAGTCTGGCTTTGTTACGAACAACCTTACCTTCTTCATCCAGTTTGTTTCTGAATACCCATCTTGTTCCTATGATTGTTTGGTTATGAGGATCAAGAACAAGATCCCAAACTTCATTCTTTTCAAACTAAAAAGTTTCTTCTTTCATTGCATCTATCCAAGATTGATCAACAATGGCGTTTTTGATTGACTTTGGTTCAATTTGGGAGATCATTGCCATGTTGTTGTTGTCATCTTCTTTGAAAGACATTCTGGTTCAAATCCCATCAGATGTATTTCCAATAATCTAATTTTGGGGATGGTCACTAATTGTTCTCCAGCTTTTGGGAGGAGAATGAAGTGGAGACTATTTATCATCTGGGTTTCCTGGGGAACATTTTGTTGCTGCTGTCCAAAATGTCCTTCTTCTTCATCATCTTTCTTGCTTATTTTCAGATCATCAAATTCATCAAATAATACATGTATACTAATTTCAACAACCTTTGTTTTAAGATTAAACACACAATATCCTTTAGATTCGGTTAAGTAACCCAAAAATATGGCTTTGTCTGATTTAGCATCAAACTTTCCAAGGTTTTCTTTGTTGTTCAAAATGTAACAATAAAAACCAAAAATGTGAAAATATGAAATGTTTGGCTTTCTGTTTTTCCAGATTTCATATGGTGTTTTGTTGATGATTTTTTCTTATTGATACACGGTTTAAAATGTAGCATGCAGTATTAATAGCTTCAGCCCAAAAGTATTTTTCAACATTCGATTCTTCCAAGATTGTTCTTGCCATTTCTTGTAATATTCTATTCTTTCATTCAACAACTCCATTTTGTTGAGGAGTTCTTGCACAAGATAGATTATGAGAAATGCTAAGTTCTTCGAAGAAGGTTTTAAAAGAGGCATTTATGAATTCTCCTCCATGATCATTTCTTATAGAAATGATATTGGAGTCTTTTTCATTTTGTACCTTTTTGAAAATGTTTTTGAAAGCATCAAATGCATCATCTTTGTGTTTTAAAAATAAAACCCAAGTATATCGTGAATAGTCATCAACAATAACAAAACCATATCTCATTCCACCTAGACTTGTGGTTTTAATAGAACCAAAAAGATCTATGTGAAGCAGCTCAAGGATTCTGTTTGATGAAATAAGATCCTTTGGACGAAAACTACTTTTAACTTGTTTTCCTTTAGCACAAGCTTCACATACTTTGTCTTTATCAAAATTAATTTTTGGTAATCCTGTAACAAGTTCTAGTTTTGAAATCTTTGAAATTGTTTTCATACTGATGTGTCCTGTCCTCTTGTGCCATATCCATTTATCTTTGTTTATGGACATGAAGCAGGTTGCATCAGGTAGTTCTTCAAGGTATAAAACATAAAGATTTTTCTTTCTTATACCTGAAAAAATGAGTTCGCCAGTTTTGTTTTTAACTTAACAGAAATTTGGTTTGAAGATAACCTCGAAGATTGTCACATAATTGACTTATGCTTAAGAGATTATGTTTTAGACCTTCTACATATTGAACATCAGAAATTTGAGCTGAGTTTTTCTTACCAATGGTTCCTTTACCTTTGATTTGAGCTTGGTTATTGTTACCAAAGGTTACTGAACCTCCTTCTTTCTTTTCAAATGACATGAAACAATTTTTATCTCCTGTCATATGTCTTGAACAGCCACTGTCCAAGAACCATGGCCTTTTCTTGACAAGTTGAAATCCATCTTGCATAAGATTGTTTCAGATTTATAAAATTTCTTTTGTTTTTGATTTTGTCATCCCTTTTTTTGAAATAACATGCAAATTCTAGATGTCCTATTTTATTACAAAATGAACACTTAGTTTTGCATTTATCATCTTTACTTTCCGGAACAAAGAAGTTTTCATATAATTTCATTTTTTGTGTTTTATCTAAACCAAGTTCTGCTTTATCAAAGATACCTACTTGAGAACCCATAATTTTTTGAAAGGTTTCAGTAGATTTAATGAATTGTAATGAATCATTTTTCATAATTTCAATTTCAGCTTTAAGGAGAACGTTCTCTTTTTGTGTTACAGAACATTCTGGTTTTTCAAGATTTTCGATTTTGTAATTTTCATGCTGAGATTGTTTTAGATCTTGAATGATTTTTTTAAATTCATTATTCATAGTTGGAGCTTTCTCTTTCTATTCTTTTTCTTTATAAATTGTTCTTTCAAGGAGCTACATTTTTTAATAAGAAAATTTGAATCATTAAGTAGGTTATCAAACTCATTTCCCATTTGTTCACATAGAGAGCAAGGTTCAGATTTATTTTCTTCATATTCTTTTGTACTTGCTATCAAACATATATTAGCTTCTTCTTCTTTTTCTTCTTTTGTTTCTAATTCTTTTGAATCATCCCATGCGGCCAACATTGATTTCTTTTTGAAAGGAAATCTTTTTGGTGTTTTCTTGTTTAATGGACATTCTGCTTTGTAGTGTCCAAGTTTGTTGCAGCCAAAGCATGTGATCTGACTTTTATCTACTTCTGTCTTGGGATTTTCTCTTCTTCTTGGGAATCCTCTTTTTAGTTGATTTCTTCTTTTCATCATCCTTTGAATCTTTCTGGTGAGCAGAGCTACTTCGTCATCAATATCTTCAGTTTCTTCTAAGTCCTCTTCTGTTTGTGATGGTGAATTCTGATGTGCTGCTTTTAATGCTATTGCTTTATTCTTCTTGATTGGTTTGTCTTCTTGTAGCACTACTTCATGTGCTCTTAATGTACCAATCAACTCTTCTAGTGCCAATGCATCAAGGTTCTTGGCTTGACTTATGGCAGTCACCATTGGCCTCCAGATTGTCGGAAGGCATCTCATGATTTTTCTAACTCTATCTTGCACTGAGTATGCTTTTCCTAAGGAGCGCATCTCATTTACAATGGTTATAAACCTTGCATACATCTCATCAATGGTCTCACCTTCATTCATTTCAAAGAGTTTGAATTTCCTTATGCCTATGTCGATTCTGGTTTCTTTAACATGGCTTGTTCCTTCTTGATGAGTTTGCAATGTGTCCCATATTTCTTTAGCAATATTGCATTCGTCAATTATTTCGCTTTCTTCCCTGCTTAAGGCACATGATAAGAATAATTAAGCTTTAGAGTTTAAGAGTACCATAGTTTTGTCTTCAGCTATCCAGTCAGCTTCTCTTTTTTCAGATTATGTTGGATCTGAAGGTGCAACACAAGAAGGGGGTTGAATTGTGTTTGACAAACTTTAATTCTTTTTTCTAATTAGTTGAATAATGAGTAATTAGAGTAAATAAGCAATGGATGATAAAAGTTAACACCTCAAATTTATACTGGTTCACCTTTAACTAGACTACGTCCAATCCCTTCCTTCAGAAGGCCTTTTCACTAATTCAAACTCCTTTGAATTACAACACCAATGACCTTTCAAGCCAGTCTTCCAAAACAGCCTGACAAACAACACCTTGACTATACAAGCCAAGTCTTCTCAAATAGTCTGTCAACCCCATACTTTTGAGGAACTTCACAACCTTAAACATACAAGCTAAGTCTTTTTCTAACAATCTGACAGGTTCCTCTAATGATATCCTCCGGTGATATCCTCTGATGGTATCTGAAGGTGCAAACACGAGAAGGGGGGTTGAATTGTGTTTGTCAAACTTAATTACTTTTACTGTTTTATTAAATGTTGATTTGAATTATTCGATAAATAACTAATCAGATTCAGCAGCGGATAATAATAACATAATAACACAGCAATTTATATTGGTTTACCGTTAACTAGGCTACGTCCAGTCCCTTCCTCTGGAAGGCCTTTTCACTAATTCAAACTCCTTTGAATTACAACACCATTGACCCTTCAAGTCAATCTTCCCAAACAGCCTAACAACCCCAGACTTTTGAGGAACAACAATACCTTGACTATACCCGCCAAGCCTTCTCAAACAGCCTGACAACCCCAGACTTTTAAGGAACGATAACAACACCTTGACTCTACAAGTCAAATCTTCTCCTACCAATCTGACAACCCAATCATGAAAAAGGAATCTACACCACTATCGGGTTATATAATAAAGGTTTGAAACTTTGCAACGTTGCTTCTGAAAAGCTGTTTGCTGCACTTATTCTTGCACTCTTTTATTGCTTCTAGAAAGCTGATTGTTGCACTGTATTTCTCACTCGAAAACACTTAGAAAATATTTCTCTTGCTCATTTGTGTTTATCTCTTTTGAACTCTCAGATAACTTTGAATTGAAGCATGAGTTCTTGTGTTTTTCGATACTTTATTCTCTAGCATTAAGCCTCTATTTATAGTTGAAATTAGGACTTCACTGATGCTTTACTTCTGGAGTGTATTTTGATTAATCTATTTGAGAATATTCTGTAGTAGTTTGCTCAGATTCTGTTTTGAGTCTTTTGCTCACTGATGCTTTACTTCTGGAGTGTATTTCAATTAATCTGTTTTGAGCATTTTGCTTCGTTTCTGTTTTGAGCATGCTTTTAGCTAGATTCTATTTCTCGAGTCTTTTGCTCCAATTCTGTTTTGAGCATTTTTCTCAGATTCTGTTTTGAGCATATTTTTAGCTAGATTCTGTTTCTCGAGTCTTTTGCTCCAATTCTGTTTTAAGCATTTTTCTCAAACATATTCCTCTAACAGATTCCTCTGATGATCATCCTCTGGTGACGTCATCATCTGATTTATGCTTCTGGTGACGTCATCTTCTGGTGACATCATCCTCTTATTTCAACTTCTGGTGACGTCATCTTCTGGTGAAATCCTCTGGTGACGTCATCATCTGATCTATTCTTCTGGTGACATTTTTCATTCTTCTTCTAAGTCAAATATGTTATTTTCATAAAATACATTTGTTAACATCAAAACTTTAATTGCAAGAACCAACTTGGTTCCAACAATATCCTCTGATGATATCCTCTAGTGACCATCATCTGGTGACTTCATCTTGCTTCTGACTTGTATCTTCTAGTGACGTCATCTTCATCTTCTGGTGACATCATCTTCTGGTGGCATCTTTCATTCTTCTTCTAAGTCAAATATGTTATTTTCATAAAATATTTTTGTTAACATCAAAACTTTAAGTGAAAGAACCAACTTGGTTCCAACAATCTCCCTCTTTTTGATGATGACAAAACCATGTATTTTTTATATTTTTTTTTCTTTTGACTTTGACTCCCCCTAAGACTAAGCTTCATTTTATATTTTCTTCCCCTAAGTCTAATGCCCAGATACCATATCAAATACATCATCTTCTCCACCTTTCAAATACATCATCTTTTCCCCAGATATTTTATCAAATACTACATCTTCTCACCCTTTGTCATCAGACAAAAATAAATATGTTGAATTTTAATAGTTGGGGGAAAGACTTGTGATAATTAAGAATGAAATTTTGAGATAATGTAAAGTGAGAATGATTGCTTGATTGTTTAATCATTGATGTGTTAATAATTAAATTATTTGTGTTGAGATGCTTTGGGGGAATGCTGGAAAGGATGAGTTTTTCTGATATTGCATATTGTTTTCAGTGAAGAGAAAACATTGCATGTCCATGCATTTTATAGTCAAGTGGTGACCGCGAGGGGCCACAGAGTAATGCGGTAACCATGATGGTCCGCAAAGTTAAGTAGTAACCACAGTAGTGGGCTACGGAATGGCCGCGTGTTCGTGCTGGTCCATTCTATCCGTGCGAGGATTTAACTTCTGTGTATTTGGCCTGTGAGAGGCTAATACACGTGAGAGTAGTAACCGTGATGGGTTGTAGAGTGACCGCGTGTTCGTGGTGGTCCATTCTATCCGGGCTACGGAATGGCCGCGTGTTCGTGGTGGTCCATTCAAATATGTAAAACGTGCTAGTTGAAGGTGCAAACACGAGAAGGGGGTTGAATTGTGTTTGTCAAACTTAATTACTTTTGCTGTTTTGTTAAATATTAATTTGAATTATTCGATAAATAACTAATTTGATTCAGCAGCGGATAATAATAACATAATAACACAGCAATTTATACTGGTTCACCGTTAACTAGGCTACGTCCAGTCCCTTCCTCCAAAAGGCCTTTTTACTAATTCAAACTCCTTTGAATTACAACACTACTGACCCTTCAAGTCAATCTTCCCAAACAGCCTGACAACCCCAGACTTTTGAGGAACAACAACACCTAAACTAAACCAGCTAAGTCTTCTCAAACAGCCTGACAACCCCAGACTTTTGAGGAATAACAACACCTTGACTAAACCAGCCAAGTCTTCTCCTACCAATCTGACAACCCCAGATTGAAGAAGGAATCTACACCACTATAATAAAGGTTTGGAACTTTGCAACGTTGCTTCTGGAAAGCTGTTTGCTACACTTATTCTTGCACTCTTGTATTGCTTTTGGAAAGTTGATTGTTGCACTGTATTTCTCTCTCAAAAACACTTAGAAAATATTGCTCTTGTTCATTTGTGTTTCTCTCTTTTGAACTCTCACATAACTTTGAATTGAAGCTTGAGTTCTTGTGTTTTTCGATGCTTTATTCTTCAACATTAAGCCTCTATTTATAGTTGAACTTTAGGGCTTCACTGATGCTTTACTTCAGGAGTGTATTTCGATTAATCTATTTTGAGAATATTCTGGAGTAGTTTGCTCAGATTCTGTTTTGAGTCTTTTGCTCAGATTCTGTTTTAAGCATTTTGCTCCACTTTTGTTTTGAGCATTTTTCTCAGATTATGTTTTGAGCCTTTTTCTCCAATTCTGTTTTGAGCATTTTTCTCAGATTTTGTTTTGAGCATTTTTGTCTGACAGACTCATCTGACAATATCCTCTGGTGACGTCATTCTCTGATTTTTGCTTATGGTGACATCATCTGGTGACGTCATCTTCTGATATATTTTTCTGATGACATGTTTCATTCTTCTTCTAAGTCAAATATGTTATTTTCATAAAATACATTTGTTAACATCAAAACTTTAATTGCAAGAACCAACTTGGTTCCAACAACATGGACCAAACTTGGTCCAGATCAGCAGATCATACGATCCAAAATTTAAATCATGATGCAGATCAATGAAGACTTGATTAAAATTCGAAGAATACTTGATTGAATTTTGATAGAAATTTGGTCAAAGTATTAAGGGGATTTGATTCAAAAATCACTGAAGACTTGAAGGAAATTCGAATGAAATTTGAAGCTAAAAGATACGGACTGAAATTAAGAGAAACATGATTGGTCAATATAATTTTCAAATGAAATCTGAAGCTAAAAGATACGTTTTGAAATTAAGAGAAACATGATTGGCCAACATAATTTTCAAAGGAAATCTAAGCAGGATTTATCTTGGATTTAAGCTTGGACAAAGCCCTAATTGCAGCTATAAAATGAGGCTTCAGGCAGCAGCATTAGGTATCAAAAAACATAAGAACTCAAGCTTCAATTCAAAGTCATCTGAGAGTTCAAAACAGAGAAACACTTGAGTGCAAAAGAAATATTCTCTAAGTGATTTTTTGAGGGTGAAAGTCATTGCAATAATAAACTTTTCAGAAGCAACTTTGAAAAGTTCCAAACCCTTGTAATCAAACCCGTTAGAGGTGTAGATTCCTTCTTCAATTTGGGGTTGTCAGATTGGTAGGAGAATACTTGACTTGTAGGGTCAAGGTGTTGTTATCATTCCTCAAAAGTTTGGTATTTTCAGACTGTTTGGGAAGACTGACTTGGAGGGTCAGGTGTTGTAATTCAAAGTGTTTTGAATTAGTGGATTAAAGCCTTCGGAGTGAAGGGACTAGATGTAGCCAAGTTAATGGTGAACCAGGATAAATCGTTTTTGTTCTTATGTTGTTATTATCCGTTGCTTAGTCTGATGATTTATTCATCAAACAAATCGCATCAACATTCAACCAAACAGCAAAAGAATTCAACTTTGACAAACAAAATTCAACCCACCCTTCTCGTGTTTGCTCCTTCAATTGACATCAGAGCTCGGTCTCAAGGATGAGCACTTTACAATGTTTGAGGAAAGATCCAAGGGTTCAACATGTCTGGATTCAATGAAGAAGTCGTTGGAGGAAACATCAACAAGCCACCTTTGTTTGATGGGGAACAATTCGAGTACTGGAAGGACAGGCTGAGGAGTTTCTTTGAGACTTGGTGGAAGATGGCTATACTACTCCAGAAGATGCTGATGGTGTTGAAATTCTCAGAAAAGATATGGATGTTGACCAAAAGAAGATGTTCAAGATACATCACAAATCCAAAACGTTCATGATCAATGCAATCACATTCAAGGAGTTCGACAAGTGCACTAACAAAGAAACAACAACGAGCATCTATGATGGTCTGATTCTGACTTATGAAGGCAACAAGCAAGTCCAAGAAACAAAGGCCAACATTCTAGTCAAGAAGTACGAGCTGTTCAAGATGGAAGAAGATGAAGACATTGAAGCAATGTTTTCCAAATTTCACACTATGGTTTCGGGATAAAGAGTACTTAACAAGAGCTATACCACTACTGACCACGTGAAGAAAATTCTTAGAAGTCTGCCAACCAAGTGGAGACCAAAGGTGACTGCCATTCAGGAAGCAAAGGACTGGAACACTCTGAAGCTGGAAGAATTAATCAGCTCCCTCAAGTCACATGAAATAGAGTTGGAAGAAGATGAGCCCAAGAAGAAGAACAAAACCCTAGCCTTAAAATCCAAACAGAAGAAAGTTCTAAAAGCATAAGCAGAATAAGAAGATAGTGATTTTGAGGACCATAATCAGAAATTAGAAGAAGAAGATATTGCCTTCATAACCAAAAAGGTTCTGAAGATATGGCAAAACAGAAGGAAGAAGTTTCCCCAGAGGTATTCCAAGCATTCCAATAGAGGAAAGGATGAGCAAGACAAGAAGAGTATCATCTGCTATGGATGCAATGAACTTGGGCACATCAAGTCAGAATGTAAAAATCTAGAGAAATGGAAAAATCAGAAGAAAGACTCTAGACCCAAGAAGAAGAATCTGATGGCAACATTGAAGTAGCTAGAATATCACTTGAATGGGGGTTGAATAAAGATATTCGAGGTTTTAAAAATTCTGTTTTAGTTTTAAAATGCTATCCTCTTTGAGAGGATGAATATCAGAAGTTGAGAGACAGAGAGAGAATAATGACACACAAAATTTTATACTGGTTCACCCAATGAAGGCTACGTCAAATCCTCACACACTTGTGATATTTTACTAAATATCAAAAGCTATTAGCCTCTTACAGAAGTTGATTACAAATCGTGTATTCTAGAGCTTTGATGGTGTTTCAGCAAGTGTACTGAATCGTTGCAAGTAATAATTAAAAAACGGTAATACCGAGTGTCGAACTCAAGGATTGCGTTTTACTATCGAATTATCTTTAATTACTGAAATTGAACAAAAAGTTTCCGAATTGATTTAGGTAATATTTAAAATAACAATAGTAATGAAATTGAACTTTTATGATGAGAAAAATGTCAGGGATGAGTTTCACTTTGAGTCCAACCTTGGTTTCTAATTTGATCCTCATTACTGAATTCCTTTGTTGAATTATTACCGAATTCCTTTGTTGAATTATTACCGAATTCTCTTTAGTATTCTTGCCCTAATGTCTTAGTGACAAAACCTTTAATTCTAAAATAGCCTCTAATTCCTTAGTGGGTTTAAAATTAGGATTAAGCTTTACAGTACAAAAGTTCTCTTTTTAAACTGTTGTCTCTGCAACTAATTCAATTGGTTTCATGACCTGCATCTATCCCTAGACTACAATCTCATGAATTTATCATCTCAAGCATTCGTAAAGTCCACTTCCGTTTCAAATTACGAATCATAGAACATTTTAAAGTTGATCAGGCAATAAAAAGCATTAAGCACAGAGATGATAAAAATAATTCAATAAATTTATTCATATTACCAGGAGTCAATTCAGACAAATAAAGCTTTCATCTTGTTCCACTCATCCCTAACAAATAGGACTTAGTTACTCATTACAGAGATTAAAGAGATAGAGATTAAAGAAGAATTAAAAGAAGGATTCATGAATGATTCTTGATAAACTTCCTTCAATGGTGTAGAACAGCCGTCTCTGAGTTTCTCTGCTAGGGCACAAGTTTCTAAACTTCCCAATTGACAAAAAGATCCCTAAAAAATCAGAAAAACTCGATTTTATGCAATCTACAGCGCGCCACGCGACCCAGGCACATGCCTTGCGCTTCAAGCGAATTTAAACAGAATCAGCAGTGCAGAAATGCGCTTCAGGCACATGCTTTGCGCTTCAGTCGCACATCATCTTCTGTCTGACGTATACTGCTTTTCTACTATATTGAGTCCGAATTTGGCTCCGGTGTCCTCGTGAAAGTTGTAGCTATGGATGTTAGCTTTCATTTGCACTTGGTTTGACTCCAATGGGACATATATAACTCCATATATCACTGAAATACTCCACATAGGTCATGTTGATTTCTCACCAGAATTCAACACTGCACTAAAAACAAAGAAACGACGCAAAACTCCGAAAAATCTCTACTTAATCAACGAAATAAGAACATAAGTATTTTTATTAAACCCAAGAACTAGAATCAACAAAATATATCAAATAAATCATTAAATTAACTAATGATTGAAGATAAATAAGACTAAAAACAATGAAAAATTTGTATATGATGAAGAGTCATCAAGCTTCACCAAGCTTACAATTCTTTCTTTCTGATTCCACTCAAGTGTAACTCACTTGAAGTTTTCAAGATTATATGAAGTAGTTTTGATTGGTATTACTTTCTACAAAGATAAATCAAAGATCTAGTGTAAGATTATTGAAAGTTTGAGGGGAGAATGAATTGCTCTTGATAGCCTTTTGATATTTCCTTTTTGTGCGTGTTGTTGTGTGTATTTTCTGAAGAAGAGCAGCCTTCTTTTTATAGAGAGAAGGAAACTTTCTCTTCAAGAAAGTTTGTCCTTTATGACCATTTACCCAAGTCATAATGATCCTGAGTTTTGTTTTGAATTACAGCTTTGCCATTGAATTATGTCCTTTTTAAACCTAGCACTTGGGAGGTTACTTCTTTACATAACTTTCCAGGAGGTTAGATCTTTCCTTTCGTTTTGACAACTAGAAAGTGCTCTTTTCTGGTTCCAAGGCATGACCTTTCTCTTTTCGTGAATGATGCAGCTTTTGATACTTTGGCACTGTTTGTTATTTTCAATGTAGTAGGATGAAGAAGCAGCTAGAGTTCATCCTCTGGTGTTCACCTTTGGGTGTTCATTTTATGATGTTCACCTTTTGGTGTTCATCTTTTGATGTTTACCTTCTGATGTTCATCTTCTGATATTTTATCCTCTGATGTTCATCTTCTGATATTTTATCCTCTGATGTTCATCTTTTTATTTTTATCCTCTGATGTTCATCTTCTGATATTCATCTTCTGATGTTCTGCTTCTAGTTTTCTGCTTCTGGTGTTCAACTTTTGCTTTTGGTGTTCTGCTTCTGGTGTTCAATTTCTAGAGCTACTGACTTAGTTTCTTTTAAACATTCATCCTCTGGGCAGGAGGTCGATATGTTGTCCTCTTGCTGGGAGGTTGAGATTTTTGTTCTTGAATCTTTGGATTTTAATCCTGTTCCTTTCTTAGTAAAATACTTAAATGCACGCATTAGTATAATCATAATCTTGAGATAATTTTGTTATCATTAAAAGAGATTTTTTCTCAACAATCTCCCCCTTTTTGATGATGAAAAAATTTCTTTAGATTATTTTAAAATAAAATTGTAAAGGTGCTGCTTTTTGAGTATGAAGCTCCCCCTCAGTATGAGCTGAAAGGAATAGGGGCTCCCCCTCAGAAAGTGCATAAAAGGATTAAAGATTTTGAACCAATCAGAATACTTTATATGGAATAGGTGCTGGTTCATTGACGATTTGATGAGAAGAGGGAGTAGTGATAAAATTTGTGGGGTACATTTTTGTAGGAGAGGAAAAGATTTGAGCCATTGTACACGACGGTTGAGCTGGTTGGGATGGACTTGCAGGAGGATATGGAAAGAGAAATGGTTCTTGTAGATTCTGAGATGTTTCTAGTGGGTCAGATGGGAGTGGAGTTTCTGGAGGTGAATATTTTTGAGTAGTGATATTAAGATCAAAAAAGAGTTTAGCATCGTTTTTCATAAGTGGAGAGGGTGAACTGAGTTCTTCATCTTCTGCTGAAGGATGGTTTTGATTTTCAAGAGGGACAAGTTGAAGTTGAGGAAGTTGTTCAGAAGAGTTGACATTTGTGGAGGGTGGTGAGGACGGGAATTTTTGTTCATTGTCAGAAGGAGAATTTGATGTGACTGGAGGTTGAGGTGGTGGAATGGAGGTTGAGTTCCTTTTTGATTTTTTCTTAGATGGCCGTTTGTGAGAAGGCTTTTCAGTGGGGTCAAGGCGCATTTGGTTTACGTTTCTTGCAGAGAAGGTGTTATTGAAGGTAATAGAGTGTTCATCTTCTAAGGGTACTTTAAAAAAATTGAAAATCTTGTTGAGAATCATTCCATAAGGAGCTGATATTCCAAGATATGCATCGTTTACCATAAACCTGAAAATAATGTTTCCTAGATGAAGAGGGGATCCAGAAATGAGGTGATGAATGATCCGAATGTCCAGTTCAGTTACTTTTGCATAACTGCCAGCCCTAGATACAACAGAGTGTACACAAATATTGTGCAACACTCTACAGATTGGAAGAAGGTTGGATGCTACCTGGGCTTTGGTGGATGAATAAAAATGTTGGCAAGGACAGATGAGCGAGTAATCTTGTAGCTAGAATACCAAGCTTCAGAAAATAGATAGGGGCCTTCATCATGTATGTCAAAGATTTGACATAACAAAGTTGGGGTTAGCTCAATATGTGCCCCTTTGAGAATAACACTGATGCAATTATTACATTTAGACACATTTGCAGCAGCGTAGAAAGCTTTGACAAGTTTGGGATATTGGGGTTCGTTGATAAGGAGGAAGGGAGACCAACCCAGTTGATCAAAAATTTCTTCTACATTCACGCCTCCTTGAGTTAGACCTTTTAGGTCAATAATTTTTCCATTAATGACAGACTTGTCCTGCCATTTTTCTGTAAATCTTGCTTCCAGGAGCGTGTTTTCGAAGAGAGGGATTTTGGGTGTTTTTGTTGAAGCTGGTTGTTGTGAGGTTTTTGGAGTCACTTTCCTTTTTGAAGTTGCTATTTTGGAGGATGTAGGTTTGGAGGAAGGAGTATTTGTGGAATCAGATTGTGTTGCCTCAGAATCATCTGAGTCAATGACATGAATAGTGTTGTCTTGAATGGGTTGTTTAGATGATATTTTTCCAGGTATGATACGTGCTGAATGTCCAGAAGGAGTTGATGATGTGATTTTTTGAGAAAAGGTTTTTCTAGCTTTGGAGAGGTTTGATGATGGTTGAGTGGACAGAGGAGGATGAACCATGTTGATTGGTTTGTGTGAGGAAATGGTAGGGTTTGGATCATTTTGTTGAGATGAGTCACTTGAGTAGTTTTCAGAGTGATTTTCAGATGAGTTTGAGGAAAACTTTCTTTTTCCAGCAGATTTGGTGCGAGCCATGAGTGGAGATTTTAGGGTTTTTCAGAGGTTTTGAATTTTTACAGTGGGTAAATGGAAGAAGACACATGAGTTAATTTAAAGAGGAAGAAGCATAGAGTAATTATTAGTTACCGTTGGAAGGAGGAAGTATGGAGGCTGTAGGTTTAATCATTTCAGCCTAGGGAAGTTCACGGGTAATTATTCGTTGGGCACTGAGTAGGCAGCGGAAATCGAGGAGTTTTTGTAGAGAGGAGTGTAACTAGCAGTGATAGACGTGCCTCATTCTGACTTTTGTAAATTTTCAAAATTTGGAGGAGGATAGAGGATTTTTCTGAGTTGTCCATCCTCAGATTTATTTTTCTTTAGAATAATCCACAAAAAATAACATTATGATTAAAGTTTTATAGTAAATCTTATTTTTTAGACAATTTTTGAAAGATTTATGATGGAAAGTTTTTCTAAATTTTTTTTGAAAGTTTTTCTAATATGTCAGCAAGCTGATTTTCAGTTTCAATGAAAATTAATTCAACATCTCCTTTTTGAACATGATCTCTTAAGAAATGATGTTTAATCTCAATATGTTTAGATCTAGAGTGTTGAATAGGGTTTTTGGAAAGATTTATAGCACTTGTGTTGTCACAAAGGATGGGAATTTTTGTGTACCTTAAAGAGTAGTCCTCCATTTGATTTTTTACCCAGAGAATTTGGGAGCAACATTGAGCAGCAGATACGTATTCAGCTTCTGTAGTGGAGAGAGCTATGGTATTTTGTTTTTTACAAGACCAACTTATGAGAGATGAGCCAAGAAATTGACATGCTCCACTTGTGCTTTTTCTCTCAATTTTGTCACCCGCATAATCAGCATCACAATATGCCATAAGATCAAGATTTGAGTCCTTTTTGTACCAAATTCCCAGATTTGTGGTTCCAACTAGATACCTGAAGATCCTTTTTACTGCTGTGAGGTGAGATTCTTTAGGAGATGATTGAAACCTTGCTTAAATACCTACTGAAAACACAATGTCAGGTCTGTTGGCTGCTAAGTACAGCAAAGATCCAATCATTCCTCTATACTCTTATTCAGAAATAGAAGTTCCTTCATCATCTTGATGTAGAGAGGAGGATGGATGCATAGGAGTGTTCATTGATTTTGTGAGATTCATGTTATATTTTTTAGGAGATCCTTTGTATATTTTTCTTGAGAAATAAAGATTCCTGATTCCAATTGTTTTATTTGCAATCCAAGAAAGAATTTTAATTCTCCCATCATGCTCATTTCAAACTCGCTTGGCATGAGGTTGGAGAATTCTTTGCACATTTTTTCATTTGTGGATCCAAAGATTATGTCATCCACATAAATTTGAACTATCAACATGTCCTCATTGTGAATCTTTTTGAACAATGTTGTATCAATCTGTCATCTTGAGAAGTCATTTTCTTTTAGAAAGCAACTTAACCTTTCATACCAAGCTCGAGGAGCTTGCTTTAATCTATAAAGAGCTTTTGAGAGTTTGAACACATGATCTGGTTTCTTTTTATCCATGAATCTAGGAGGTTGGTGAACATACACTTCTTCATTTAAGAATCCATTCAAAAAGAAGGTGTAACACCCCGAGTTTAAACACAGCGCGGGTGTATTTTTTTTCTTTTTCTTTTTATAAATAAATAAAAGGAATTTTCTTTTTCAAAATTATTATTTCAAAAGAATTAAAATCAATTCAAATTAAAAGTTGTTCGACGTCGTAATCCCAAAATAGAGAAGTAATTAAATAAATACATCACAATTAATCAAGTAAAATATATTTGGGAATTGAATTTTCAGAATATATCAAAATAAAGATACATCCAAAGGTTGTGTCCTGGACCCACCAAAATATTATCAGAGTGTGGAAAAGTTAGCGGAAAAATATTCAATAATTCCCAAAATAAATAATTACAGCCCTCAACACTAGGCCCTATACAAAAAGTCTAGTCTGATCACGCACTAAGCTACAGTAGCACGGTCTCCGCCGCATCCTCTACAAGTCTCGTCTTCAGCCAGATGTTCGTCCCTCCGCGTTGTCCACAATTACTCCGTATGCGAATATCAAGGAAAACTAACGACGTTTCGGTCGTTAGTTTAACCATCGGTGGGACGAGTTTGGGGTTCATCTGAGGGCAAAGCCCAATTTCCACAATAATAGTAAAGGGTCACCGACCGAAATTAACACATAGCATTTATATCACAGAACAATACATCCATGGTATAACATATAATCAATGATGATAAATAAAGATGCTCATTTTGAAATTTCATGACATGTATGCCTTTTCAAAACATGTTGTAAGTACAACCAACACTTCAGCAATCACAATCATTTATCAGAAATTGAGATTTTATAAAGTACTTACACACAACAATTTCCAATCATCAACATATACCAAAAATCGTGACCCACCGGTCAATCACCCCGATGCAATATGTATATGCTCATGTATTCAACTTCTTGGAATTACCAAGGTGCAGTCGCTCAACAGACCAACACAATTTAAATATGTTTGACTTTAACGGCCCTCAAGACCAGGGTGCAATCGCTCAACAGATCAGCACCAGTGCAGTCGCTCAACAGACCAGCACTCGTGCAGTCGCTCAACAGACCAGCATGTTTGACATATACTTGAAGGTGCAAACACTAGAAGGGGGGTTGAATTGTGTTTGACTAAACTTGAATACTTTTCTTGTTTTAATACTTTTGAAACAAAACTTGATGTATAATTAAAACTGAGTTAGCAGCGGATAAAAATAAAAATAAAAACTCACAAATTTTATACTGGTTCACCGTTAACGAGGCTACGTCCAGTCCCTTCGCCTTGAAGGATTTCACTAATTCAATCTTGAATTACAACCTTGCTACTGACCCTCCAAGTCAGTCTTCTCAATAGTCTAACAATCCTAGACTTCTTGAGGAAAACAACCTTGTCTTCAGCCAATCTGACAACCCCAGATTGTAGAAGAATTCACAACACTATGAATCTAATTTCTAAGTACCTTGCTACCCTTTCTGAATCCCTTAGTTTGTAGACTCTACTTCAACAACTTAGATACAACCCTATCTAATTGCCAAGTACCCTTCTACCTCTACTGACTCCCTCAGATTGTAGACTCTACTTCAACAACTTAGATTTGCCATAGTGGAAAGAAAATAACCGAGTACTTGCTTCTTGAAAGCTAAAACTCACAATTGACTTCTATGAAAATTTGGGTGTTTGTTGCTTTGGAAGTGTATGACTCTTTTGTGATTTTTCGATTACTTTATTCTTCAGCATTAAGTCTCTATTTATAGTTGAACTTTAGAACTTCACTGATGCTTTACTTCTGCAGTATATTTAGATTAATCTGTTTTGAGAATATTCTGGAGTAGTTTGCTCAGGATTCTGTTTTGAGCCTTTTTCTCCAATTCTGTTTTGAACATTTTTCATTCTTCTTCTAAAATCCATATGATCAAATCTGCACCATTGGATCTTAATGCGATAGTCCACATCTGGACCAGCCTATTTGATATTCTGTGATCCTCTGATTTCGGCCATTCCTGTACCACACTTCCTAACCCTCTAATTTCGGCCACCACTGGGCCATGGTCTAATTTTCTGATCTGGACCATCACTGGACCAAATAATTATTTTTGAACCATTGATCTGGAAATTTTTACTCTGATCTGGACAGATTCTGGACTTTGGTCTGGAACAAACTGAAATTAACTTGAACAAAAAATATTTCAGTCTGGACATTTTATCTTTAATTTTGGACCAGGTCTGGATTGATTCTGGAACTCATTTCTTTTGGTCTGGACTTAGTTCCATGCCCCGAATCATGCTATCTTATGATCTTAGCCAAATCTGAATTGATCCTTTTGTTCTGGACTCATAAACATACCTTCTGGTCAAGTCTGGAACAAGTCTGGACTGTGTAATTTTTCACTGTCAGGCCATCTTCTGGTCAGAATAACTTCTGGAATAAAATTGATATTCGACTCCTGTTTGTCTCGAACAACTCTCCTTCTGGCAGGCTTTCCAATGATATGATCCATGTGTCATTATGATTTTTTATTCCTTCTGTTATGGGCCACCAAACATATCCTCTGGTGATGTTTTGACATCCTGGAACATCTTCTGGAAATTCCAGAATTCATTTTACTTTGATCTCTGCTTCTGTTTCCTTCAGTTTCTGGGGCATTTAACTTAATAATTCAAAGTACAAAATAAGTTTACATTGAGTACATTTGTAAGCATCAAAATCCTAAGTACTTAGAACCAACTTGGTTCCAACAGTTATGAGCACTTTGAATATTTGGTGATATCTTTTGGTGTAATCAATGTGCTGATTACATGAACTGTGTCATCCATTCGTTCTTGGACAAGTTGTTGGTGTTTTCATTGATGATATATTGATCTATTCCAAGTGCTGGAAGGAACATGAAGATCATTTGCGGTAAGTTTGGCAGGTCCTGAAAGAGAAGTTATTGTATACTAACTTGGGGAAATGTGAATTCTAGTTGGAGGAAGTGAATTTTCTAGGGCATGTCATTTCCAATGAGGGAATTATTGTTGATCGAATGATAGAAATGGCATCATTCAATCTTCTCGTAGCTTGAATGTTTCCACATCCTGAAAGTGGAAGTTGTTGTAGTATGGGAACAACCAAAGACTATTATGAAGATTAGAGGTTTTGTGTGCTTTAGCATTGTGAGAAGAGTTTTCAGCAAATGAAGAAGAAAATGACCACTTCACTAGTGTTAGTTTTCCCACGACTAGAAAAATCAATGCATGTCTTCAGAGGTTAGAATGTTTCTTTATGCAGAATAAATAGATTAAACAGATTGTAGCCTATACTTTGAGGGAATCGAAGGTTCATGAGAAATTATTCCACATATTTAAATAAATTCATATATTATAAAAAAATAGATAAATAGATACGTTAGTGCACATGTTTTTTGCTAGCATTTATAAGATTCTTGTTTATGAGAAATATAAAACAAATAGTAGTATATTTTATCAATTACCTTGTAATAAGTGGAACTCAACTTTCTTTAGAAGCATTTCTTGCACAAATTTAATTTTTAGCAACATTTTTCTTTTCAAATAGATCTATTTATTTGTTCTTACCATCTTAAATTATTTGTTATTTTAAAACATCAATATATAATATTAATTATTTTTTTAATTATATATTCTTATTTATTGTATTTCAATTCATCCAAATTTTCAACTAATTATATTTAAATAAATGAAATTTATTTATCATTAAAATCTACCAAACTGGCCACATGTTGTTATCTTGTGATATGAGAAACAATCTCATCTTACCTTTCCAGTGGTAGTAGTCAGTACCATCGAAGTAGATTGGTCTGCTGGATGATCCTCCTTTGGGGATATACTTAGCTTTTGACATTTTTCTTTTGGATCTTTATCTCTTACACTGTTAGGTGTAGTTTTTTAGAGAACCTTGCTCTGATGCCAATTGAAGTAGCTAGAATAACACTAGCATGGGGGGTTGAATAGAGATATTCGAGGTTTTAAAAATTTTGTTTTAGTTTTAAAACACGATCCTCTTAGAGAGGATGAATATCAGAAGTTGAGAGATAGAGAGAGAATAATGACACACGAAATTTTATACTGGTTCACCAAATGAAGGCTACGTCCAGTCCTCACACACTTGTGAGATTTTACTAAGTATCAAAAGCTATCAGCCTCTTATAGAGGTTGATTACAAATCGTGTATTTTAGAGCTTCACCAAGCTTACAATTCTTTCTTTCTGATTCCACTCAAGTGTAACTCACTTGAAGTTTTCAAGATTATATGAAGTAGTTTTTATTGGTATTACTTTCTACAAAGATAAATCAAAGATCTAGTGTAAGATTATAAAAAGTTTGATGGGAGAATGAATTGCTCTTGATAGCCTTTGGATATTTCCTTTTTGTGCGTGTTGTTGTGTGTATTTTCTGAAGAAGAGCAGCCTTCTATTTATAGAGAGAAGGAAACTTTCTCTTCAAGAAAGTTTGTCCTTTATAACCGTATACCCAAGTTATAATGATCCTGAGTTTTGTTTTGAATTACAGCTTTGCCATTGAATTCTGTCCTTTTTCAGCCTAGCACTTGGGAGGTTAGATCTTTCCATACGTTTGGAAAGTGCTCTTTTCTGGTTCCAAGACATGACCTTTCTCTTTTCATGAATGATGCAGCTTTTGATACTTTGGCACTGTTAGTTATTTTCAATGTAGGAGGATGAAGAAGCAGCTAGAGTTCATCCTCTGGTGTTCACCTTTGGGTGTTCATTTTATGATGTTCACCTTCTGGTGTTCATCTTTTGATGTTTACCTTCTGGTGTTCATCTTATGATGTTTATCTTCTGATGTTCATCTTCTGATATTTTATCCTTTGATGTTCATCTTCTGATATTTTATCCTCTGATGTTCATCTTCTGATTTTTATCCTCTGAGGTTTATCTTCTGATATTCATCTTCTGATGTTCTGCTTCTGGTTTTCAACTTCTGGTGTTCTGCTTCGGCTTCTGGTGTTCAACTTTGCTTCTGGTGTTCTGCTTCTGCTTCTGGTGTTCAATTTCTAGAGCTACTGACTTAGTTTCTTTAAAACATTCATCCTCTGGACAGGAGGTCGATATGTTGTCCTCTTGTTGGGAGGTTGAGATTTTTGTTCTTGAATCTTTGGATTTTAATCCTGTTCCTTTCTTAGTAAAATACTTAAATGCACACATTAGTATAATCATAATCTTGAGATAATTTTGTTATCATTAAAAGAGAATTTTTCTCAACAAACATGGGATGATTCTGATGAATCTTTTGAAGATGAAGAAGCAGAATTAGCCATGATGGCTCACATCAATTCTGCTAGAGCAATCAAAAAAGCCCCTGATTTCAAAGTCCCCTTTAATAAACTTCTTATTAGGCTCCAAATTTTAAGTCCCTCTTAATCAATTTTTTTCTTTGGCCCCATCCCCCTATTTTTTAATTTTTGTGGGCTTGGGCCAGGGGGGCCTATGGCCCATTTCATGTTTTCATTAAGATAAAAACATGAAATGACGTATAAGAAATAGTTTAATAAAAAATATTAATGACATATTTTAATTTTATTTAGATTTTTAATTATAAAAAAATTCGTGAATTTGTTAATTTTATCAGAACATAAAAAAAATCGACAATTTCTAAATCGAATAAAATTCGAAAAAAAAAAGCAAAATTAAAAAAATATTTAATTTGTTAATTTTATTCGGAACATAAAAAAAATCGACAATATCTAAATCGAATAAAATTCAGAAAAAAAATAGAAATTGAAAAATTATTGAATTTGTTAATTTTATTCAGAACATCAAAAAATAAATCGACAATTTCTAAATCGAACAAAATTAGGAAAAATATCTAAATTGAAAAATTATCGAATTTGTTAATTTTATTCAGAACATAAAAAAATCGATAATTTCTAAATCAAATAAAATTCGAAAAAAAAAAATCGCAATTGAAAAATTATTGAATTTGTTAATTTTATTCATAACATAAAAAAGAAAAAAAAATCGGAAAAAAATTGAAATATTTTTTATTTCAAAAAAATAATTGATTTTTTAATGGGCCTATGGGCCCTCTAAGCCCACACAATTTTGTGGGCTTTTTTACATTGGGGGCTTTCTTTTAATGGGCCTTTATATTATAGGATTTTTTGGCCCCCTCCAATATGTGGGCTTGGGCCAATATAGAAGGGGCTTGACAAATTGACAGCTCTAAATTATGCCTCTAGATCCAACATAAAATCTAACTCTGGAAGTGAATTAGAAGAAGCAGAATTGGCTCAGACAGTTCCCACTCATTCTGCCTCTAGATCCAACTCTGGAAGAAAATCAGAATAAGCAGAATTGGCCCAGACAGTTCGCACTCATTCTGCCTCTAGATCCAACTCTAGAAGTGAAACAGAAATAGAACTGGCTCTGATGGCTCACACAAGCTCTGCCTCTGGATCCGATACAGAATCTGATTCTGGAAGTGAATCATCAGTAGATGAAAAAAGGTATTTTCTGAACTTACCCGATTTGATTTAATTACTGCAATGAATGATATTTTAAATATCAATAACAAACTGACTTTAAATCTAAAAACACTTAGGAAAGAAAATAAAATTCTAACAAAAGAAATTGATATTTTAAAGAATCAAAATGCATAATGTAAAATAGAAAATACAACTCTTAACACCGAAATTGCTGAACTTAAATCTGAAAACCTAACTCTAAAAAGTAATCTTTGTTCGACATCAAATGAAAATATTGTATGTAATTCTGATTTGCATGAAGAAGTGTTACAAGATTTTATTGCTAGTGGTATGGAAAGAAGCAAATATGGTTCTATGATTTATGGAGTTAGTAATAATGGTAAAAGAGGCATAGAGTTTGATGAATCTGTAACTGTAACTGAACATATTCCCTCTAATATTTTGTGTGCTGTTTTTGCCATGAAAGGTCACTCAAAATTGTCTTGTCCCATGATAAAATCAAGGAGAGACAAGATACCTTTCAAGACTAACAAACCTGGACCCAACCAGATTTGGGTACCTAAAAACAAAATTATCTTTGTTGCAGATGTCGTCAGCAATCAAGTTGCAACACCAGTCATACTACCTGGATAGTGGATGCTCGCGACATATGACATGAGAAAAGTCTATGTTCCAAGAACTAACTTTGAGCAAAGGAGGGACAGTGGCTTTTGGAGGAAAGCAAAAGGCCAAATCATTGGTCGAGACACGGTTGGTAATGGTACTTCTTCCTCTATTAAAGATATACTACTGGTTAAAGGTCTTAGGCATAATTTATTAAGTATTAGTCAAGTAAGTGATAGTAATTACGATATTATATTTAACCAAAAAACATGCAAAGATATTAGTCAGAAGGATGGATCAGTACTCTTCACAGGTCATAGGAAAAACAATATTTACAAGATAAATCTGTTTAGTCTAGAGAAACAAAAAGTTAAGTGTCTAGTGTCAGTAAATGAAGAGAAATTAATTTGGCATAAAGGATTAGGTCATGCTAACCTTAGATTAGTTTCAAAATTGAATAAACTTCAACTGGTGAGAGGTCTACCTAAGCTCAGCTACAAAACTGAAATCATGTGTATAGCTTGTCAAAAGGGAAAACAAACAAAAAATTCTTTCAACCCGAAAAACCCAATCTCTATCTCAAAGTCCCTTGAGCTATTACACATAGATCTATTTGGACCATTAAAAATAGCATCTCTAAGTGGAAAGAAATATGGGTTTATTATTGTAGATGATTACACTATGTGGACAAGGGTAAAATTACACTAAGTAAGGATGAATCCCACAAAGTGTTTATCACATTTTGCAAACAAATAATGAATGAAAAAGGTCTAAAAATTATAACAATTGAAAGTTTTTGTGATGAGAATGGAATATCTCACAACTTTTCTTCTCTTAGAACACCCCAACAAAATGGAGTTGTAGAAAGAAAAAATAGAACACTCCAAGAAAAGGCCAGAACAACGCTAGATGATATGAATGTTGCAAAACACTTTTGGGCAGAAGCAATTAATACCGCATGTTATATTCAAAATAGAGTCTATATTAGATCCATATTGAATAAACACCATATGAACTGTGGAAAGGTAAAAAGCCTAACATCTCTTATTTTAAACAATTTGGTTGCACTTGGAAATTTTGGTTCACGATCTCAAAAGTGTACCTTCATTGGTTACTCTGAAAGATCCAAGGCCTATAGAGTGTTTAACAGGGAAACTAATATTGTGGAGGAATCCATACATGTTAAATTTGATGACAAACAGCTTGACCTTGAAAAGTCAAAGCAAGATGATGATAGTGCAGGTTTACCAGAACCAAAAGAAGCTGATGCAGACAAACCAAGAGAACTTGAAAAGGTGGAGGATGAAAGCAAAACAGAAGAACTCGACAAATCATCAAAGGATGAATCTGAAGATAAGTCAGAAGGAAGATGTGGATGGAAGTACAAGTCATCACATCCCGAAACTCTAATCATTGGGAGTGCAAGTGATCCCTTAAGGACCAGATCATCACTTAAAGAAACCAGTTTGTTTGGCTTACTCTCATCTATTGAGCCTACTTCATTTGATGAAGCACTGAGGGAAGATGGATAGATTCTTGCCATGCAAGAGGAGTTAAATGAATTTGAAAGGAATGATGTTTGGGATCTAGTTCCAAGACCAGAAAAAAAAACATTATTGGAACCAAGTGGGTTTTCAGAAACAAGCTAAATGAAAAAGGAGAAGTTGTCAGAAACAAGGCACGACTTGTTGCACAAGGCTATAGTCAGCAAGAAGGTATTGACTACATTGAGACTTTTGCTCCAGTGGCCAGGTTAGAAGCTATTCGTATCCTACTTTCCTTTGTTGCTAATAATAACATTTCATTATTTCAAATAGATGTTAAAAGCGCATTTTTAAATGATTATATAAGTGAAGAAGTCTATGTTAAACAACCCCCAGGTTTTGAAAGTTCTGAATTTCCAAACCATGTTTTTAAACTTAAAAAATCTTTGTATGGTTTAAAACAAGCACCTAGGGCATGGTATGATAGACTTAGTAACTTATTACTTAAAAATGACTTTGAAAGAGGACAAGTAGACAATACTCTTTTTAAAAAATCAATAAAAGATGATATTTTGATTATTCAATTTTATGTTGATGATATTATCTTTGGATCTACTAATGCCACTCTCTTCCAAGAATTTTCTGAATTGATGTAACAGGAATTTCAAATGAGCATGATGGGAGAACTTAAGTTCTTCATAGGAATACAAATTCAGCAAAGTCAAAAAGGTATATACATTCATCAAACAAAATATACAAAAGAGCTTCTCTAGAAGTTTAAGATGAGTGACTGCAAACCTATCGCTACCCCAATGCACCCTACCTACTCACTTGAAAAGGATGACTCAGGCAAAAAGGTTGATAAAAAATCGTATAGAGGTATGATAGGATCTCTACTCTATTTCACTGCTTCTAGACCTGACATTATGTTTAGTGTATGCGTATGTGACTCTGATTATGCTGGAGATAAACTCGAAAGAAAGAGTACAAGTGGAAACCAACATCAGCTGGAAGACTACAAAATCATGGACACCAACATCCCTTTATACTGTGACAACACTTCAACCATCAACCTAACCAAAAACCCTATCCTACATTATAGAGCCAAACACGTAGAGATCAAACACCACTTCATCAGAGATTATGTTCAAAAAGGGACACTCAACATCCAGTTCGTAGACACTGACCATCAATGGACTGACATATTCACTAAACCACTACCTGAAGATAGGTTTGACTTCATCAAGAAAATCCTAAACCTTACCCTCATCCCTGACCAATAGCCTAGTTATGATTTTACTGTATTTTATTATTATTATTATTATTATTATTTTCGTATAACTTTTTTTCAAAAAAATAAAAATTCAGAGGATCTCCTTTATTCCTTCAATCTTTTTTGTCTGATGACAAAGGGAGAGAAGATGTATTTGATAAAGTATCTGGGGCATTAGACTTAGGGGGAGAAAAATAAAATTGGAGCTTAGTCTTAGGGGGAGTCAAAGTCAAAAGAAAGAAAAATAGTTATAAAAAATACAAAGTTTTGTCATCATCAAAAAGGGGGAGATTGTTGGAACCAAGTTGATTCTTTCAATTAAAGTTTTGATGTTAACAAAAGAATTTTATGAAAATCATATTTTGACTTAGAAGAAGAAATCTGTAACACCCCGAATTTAAAACACAGCGCGAGTGTATTTTTTTTTTAAATAAATAATTAAAATGATTTTCCAATTTATTACTTCAAAAGAATTGAAATAAAAATTTCCTTTAATTCGTTTCATAAAATGGTACGTCAAAATTTTATCGATGAATGTAATTAAATAACTTCATCATAATATTACTAAGTACTTAACTTTGGGAATTAATAATAACATTAATACATTTCAGAATAAGAGCAGTGTCATAACATCTCAGAAGAAAATATCAGAGTGCGGAATGTGTTTAGCGGAAAAGTGGTTCAATAATTCCCAAATTAAAACAGATTACATTTTCCAGCTCAAAATCCTATACATCAAATCTAATTGATCATGCACTAAGCTACAGTAGCACAGTCTCCGCCGCATCCTCTACAAGTCTCGTCTTTAGCCAGTTGTCTGTCCCTCTGCGTTGTCCACAAAGACTCCATATACGAATATCAAGGAAAACTAACGACGTCTCCGTCGTTAGTGTAACCGTCGGTGGGACGGGTTTAGGGTTCATTTGAGGGCAAAGCCCAATTTACACAATAACACATAACACGTAGCATTTATCACAGAATAATTACATCCATGGCATATCATATAATAATGATGATAAATAACACTTCAGCAATCACAGAAATTCAGATTTTATAACGCACTTACACACATCACTTTCCAATCATCATCATCTAACCAAATCGTGACCCACGGATCAATCACCCCGATGCAATATGTATATGCTCATGTATTCAACTTCTTGGAATTACCAAGGTGCAGTCGCCCAACAGACCAGCACAATTTAAATATGTTTGACTTTAACGGCCCTCGAGACCAGGGTGCAATCGCTCAACAGATCAGCACGTGTGCAGTCGCTCAATAGACCAGCACGTTTTACGTATTTGAATGGACCACCACGAACACGCGGCCACTCTACAACCCATCACGGCTACTACTTTCACGTGTATTAGCCTCTCACATGCCAAATACACAGAAGTTAAATCCTCGCACGGATAGAATGGACCACCACGAACATGCGGCCATTCCGTAGCCCACTACTGTGGTTACTACTTAAATTCGTGGACCATCACGGTTACCGCATTACTTTGTGGCCCATCGCGGTCACCACCTGACTATGAAATGCATGGACATGCAATGTTTTCTCTTCACTGAAAACAGTATGCAATATCAGAAAAAACTCAGCCTTTCCAACATTCCCCCAAAACATCTCAACACAATTAATTTCATCATCAACACATCAATGATTAAACATTCCAGCAAACATTATCACTTTATATTATCTCAAAATTCCATTCTTAATTATCATAAGTCTTTCCCCCAACTCTTAAAATTCATAAGACAGTGTTTAAAACTGAGATTTCTGGAAAATACGAATCTGTATTCGAATACAGAAGCCAAAACAGTGCAGAATTAACACTCTGTATTCGAATACAGAGGCTGTCACAGTGTAAAAATTAGTATTTTCACAACTTCAGTAGAAGTCTCAAAAGTTTCATCATTACCACTTCAAACTATCACAAAAATTCCATTTTAATTCTTCACAAACCTTCCCAAATGATCCCCAACACTTAAGGTTTATAAAACAATGTTTAAAACTCTGGATTTTTGAAAACACGAATCTGTATTCGAATACGACCCCCTTGTATTCGAATACAGGAGCATGAAACTGCAAATTCACCATTCTATATTCGAATACAGCATGCCTGTAGTCGAATACAGGAAACAAAACATTGTAAATTCATCATTTTCTCTCAGGTCATTAAAGGTTTCCAAAACATCATCATCTCCTCTTCAAAACGATTTCAAGGACTCCATTTTAAATCATTTTAACCCTTCTCAATGTTCCCCAACACTTTAAGATTTATATGACAGTGTTTAAAACTTGATTTTCTGGAAAACACGAATCTGTATTCGAATACAGCTTCCTTGTATTCGAATACAGAAGCTAAAACTTGAGTTTCTGGAAAAACTCGAATATGTATTCGAATATAGCTCCCTTGTATTAGAATACAGAAGCAAAAATTGTGAAAGTCAACATCCTGTATTCGAATACGAGACTGTCGTAGTCGAATACAGATGCGAATACAGTGTTAAAATTTCACTTCTGTATTCGAATACGATTGAGTCGTAGTCGAATACAGATGCTAAGTCAGAAGCAAAAATCCTTCCTCTGTATTCGAATACAAGTTTGAAAACTTGAGTAAAACAGAAGCTTGGCAAGTTGTATTCGAATACACTCATGTTGTATTCGAATACACCTTCGAAATCAGTGAAATTTTTATGAGATTTCAACATGACAGAATACAAAATCACCAACACCAGATCATTCATCACAGTTTTGCTTTAACCACCCAAAACAGAATGTCATCCTCCAAAAACAAAACATGCAAGGTATTTCCAGCATTCTTACACAACCAAAAACAACATGCAAAGCATTTTCAGCTTCCTCACACAAGCAGAACAACATTAATACATTCAACCAAACAGCAACCATCACATAGCAGTAAGACACCAACAGAATGCATTTTTTTGCATTTTATGCAACCAGCACAACAGTTTTGAAAATATGCATTTTAATCATCTTCAAAATAACATGCAAGACATTTTTCAACTTTCCCACATAAACAAAACAGCATTGAAGCAACAACCAGAACAGCACACATCACAGATTATTAAAAACACCAACATAATGCATTTTCTTCATTTCTTTCAAAATGTCATTGCAAAAAAGTTTTACTTCAAACAATGATGAAAACATCAGTGATGTCATGACAATTATGCATTTACAGCCCTAATGCAACTAGAAAGTGGAAGATGCCCTTACCCTTGTTGCGTTTCTGCTACTGCTCACGTTTCTGCGTCAAAACTCGGCGAAACTCCCGCTTGCGTTTGCTGCTACGAAAATAGGTTCTCTAGCTCCGGAATGATAAGGGGAACAACTTTTGTACTGGGGGTTTTCTGGTTTGGTGCTTAGATTTCCAATTAATGTCACTTTTGATGAACTCCCTCTTTTTTTTTTTGAAATCGTGAACAGAATTCAGAATGGGAAGGGAAGCGAGAAGGTGATACTGTTACATGCAGTAAGGGCAGTAAGGGAGGAGGAATGGAGTTCTGATTTCACCCATCCTTCTCACTCCTATATATAGGCTTGTGTGGTTGCCACCTCACCCGACACTTGTCTGATCCTCAGCACTTAACCAGTCTCATCGCAATTAGCCGATAATCCCTTAATTAACTGTCCGTTAATTTAATTACTTGTAATTAAATTAATTTATTCTTCATCTAATAATCTTAATATATCTTCAAAAATAAATATTTATATATATATATATATATATATTTACTCAAAACATACGTATATTAAATATTTTACAAATATCCCCAAAATACACTTAATATTAATTCCATAATTTTAATTTAAAAATTAAGGGTCTTACATTACTACCCCCCTTAAATTAGTTTCGTCCTCGAAACTACATGTTAATAAACAACTGAGGATATTGTTCCCTCATCTTACTCTCCAGTTCCCAAGTCGCGTCTCCAGTAGTCGGATTCCAAATCACTTTGACTAGTGGGACTTCCTTGTTCCTCAACTGTTTTATCTTCCTGTCTTCAATCCTTACAGGGAATACTTCAAATGACAGGTTATCCTTCAGCGGAATTGTATCTGGTTCGATCACATGTGACGGGTCTGCAATTTTATTTCCTTAACTGTGACACATGAAATACGTCGTGAATATTGGACAGTATGGGAGGTAAAGCAATCCGATAGGCCAATGGTTCAATACGTGCAGTAATCTGGTATGGTCCAATAAATTTTGGAGTCAACTTCTTTGACTTAATAGCTCTGCCAACACCAGTTGTAGGCGTGACCCTTAGAAATACATGATCACCCTGCTCGAATTCCAAAGGTCTACGACGCTTGTCCGCATAACTCTTCTGACGATCCTGTGAAATCTTCATTTTCTCTTGTATCCTCTTCATTTTCTCTATAGTTTGCTCCACCATCTCAGGTCCAACAATCATACTTTCTCCGTCCTTATACCAGCATAAAAGCGTCTGACACTTGCGTCCATATAAAGCCTCATAGGGTGCCATTCCAATACTTGCGTGGAAGCTATTGTTGTAAGTGAACTCAATCAATGGCAACACCTCGTCCCAGTTTCCTCTGTCATCCAACACACATGCTCTCAATAGATCTTCCAAGGACTGATTTGTTCTCTCATTCTGTCCGTCTGTTTATGGATGATAAGCGGAACTCAATTTCAGTTTTGTTCCTAAAGCTTCATGCAGTGCTCCCCAAAAATGAGATGTGAACTTTGGGTCACAGTCCGATACTATACTCGATGGAACGCCGTGTCACCTCACAATCTCAGCGATGTAGATTTCGGTCAGCTTATCCACTTTGAAAGTGGTCCTTACTGGTAAGAAATGTGCGGACTTTGTCAATCGATCCACTATTACCCAAATTGAATCATTCTTTTTCCTTGTCTTGGGCAATCCTGTTATAAATCCATGGAACTGTTGTCCCACTTCCATTCCGGTATATCCAGAGGCTGCAACATTCCAGCAGGTCGTTGATGTTCCACTTTCACTTTCTAACAAGTTAAACAAGCCAATATGTACTCCGCTACGTCCCTCTTCCTTCCTGGCCACCAGTAATTCTATCTTAAGTCCTGGTACATCTTGGTCGCTCCAGGATGAATACTCAACTTACTCTTATGAGCTTCTTCCAAAATCATTCTTCTCATATCTGCAACTTTCGGTACACAAACTCTTCCATTACATCTTAGAATATTATTTGTTTCGACCCTAAACTCAGTTGTCTGTCCTTGCGCTATCAGATTCCTCTTTTCTTGGATCAATGCGTCATCTTGCAAGTTCACAATCTCCTTAAGTAGACCACTCGAAATTGTTATCATTCCACACTTTAAAATTCCTGGTGCAAACTCTACGTCCAAGTGTAGATCTCTAAATGCTTCCCACAACTCTTGTTGTCTGGCCATTATTATTGAAGATACTGACACACTTTTCCTACTTAATGCATCAGCCACCACATTGGCCTTTCCAGAGTGGTACTGCAATGAAAAGTCAAAATCCTTGAGAGTCTCTATCCATCTCCTCTGACGCATGTTCAATTCTTTCTGATTGAACAAATACTTCAAACTTTTATGGTCACTAAACACCGTGAACGTGCATGGATAAGTAGTGCTTCAAGACCTTTAATGCAAACACTACTGCAGCAAGCTCTAAATCATGAGTAGGATAGTTTCGTTCGTGAGTTTTCAACTGCCTTGAGGCGTAGGCTACAGCTTTCTTGTGTTGCATCAAAACACATCCCAAACCTTGATAAGATGCGTCACAGTAAACTTCATATGGTTCCTCCGACTGTGGCAAAACCAATACTGGTGAGGTTGTCAACTTTTCCTTAAGCAACTGAAAATTTTCCTCACACTTCCCCGTCCATGCAAACGGCTCATTCTTTCTGGTGAGTTGTGTTAAAGGAGCTACAATCTTAGCAAATCCTTCAATAAATCTCTTGTAGTATCCTGCTAGTCTGACAAAACTTCGTATGTCTGTGATAGTTTGGGGCGATTTCCAGGCAAGAATTGTCTCAATCTTTGCCGGATCCACAGTGATTCCTTCTTTTGTTATCACATGTCCCAAAAAGTTCACTTTATCTAGCCAAAACTCGCACTTCGACAAGTTGGCATACAATTGCTTCTCGCGCAAGACTTCAAGAACTTGGCGTAGGTGTTCTCCGTGTTCTTCTTCATCCTTTGAATAAATCAAAATATCATCGATGAACACCACCACGAATCTATCCAGAAATGGGCTGAAAATTCTATTCATATAATCCATAAATATTGCTGGTGCATTCGTAACTCCAAAAGGCATAACGAGATATTCATAATGTCCGTAAAGGGTCCTGAAAGTAGTCTTTTGAATATATCCTTCTCTTACCCGAATCTGATGGTATCCTGACTTCAAATCGATCTTTGAAAACACTACGGCTCCCCTCAATTGGTCCATCAAATCATCGATGCGTGGTAAAGGATAATGATTCTTAATAGTTAACTTGTTAAGTTGCCGATAATCCACACATAAGCGTGAACTTCCATCCTTCTTCTTAACCAACAACACCGGAGCTCCCCATGGCGACACACTTGGTCTGATAAATCCTTTCTCCAATAGACCTTCAATTTGACCTTTAAGCTCACTTAATTCCAATGGCGACATCCGATACGGCGCAATTGAAATAGGTCCAGTTCCTGGGTGCAAATCAATGAACAACTCCACCTCTCTCACCGGGGGTAATCCTGGAATTTCTATTGGAAATACGTCCGGATATTCTCTAACTAACGCCACATCCATCTTGGTCTCCACGTTAGCCAATGATAAAAATTCATGAGTTCCTTCTCTTAGAGATACTTCGAGTTTGTTAGCAGCCAAATACCGAACGACTCCAGGTTCGGGGAAAAGAACTAATTTTCGAGCGCAATCCAAGACTACGTAATTATATGTCATCCAATCCATGCCGAGAATGATCTCGAGTGATTGTAGGGGTAGACAGATTAAATTAACCAAAAAAATCTCTATTCTGAATCGTTACAGTACAATGTAAACATGCAGAATTTACGGTCAAAGTCTTAGCAGGTGTGGAAACAACCAAATCAAAAGGTAAAGCAGACACAAATAACTTCAAACGATTCACACAGTCCATAGCAATGAAAGAGTGGGTTGCCCCCGAATCAAAAAGTGCAGTTAGTGTGTTACCTGCAATCTCACAATCTTGCTGGATTAAATTTGGGGCTTGACTCCCAGCTTCAGCACCCATGTGATAGACGCGGCCTCTAGCAGTAGGGCGAGTAGCCCTAGTCGCGTTCACTGTTGGTTCCACCTTCGGAACCCGGCAATCCCTCGCCACGTGTCCCAGTTTCTGGCAATTGAAACTTATAATATCCCTTGTGGTACAAGCAGTAGAAATATGTCCTCTCCCACAACGATAACACCGGATTCCTTGCCCTAATTGTCGTCCAAAATTCTGATTTCCCGGCCAATTCTGGCCTCTCTTGTTGTTTTGTGGCCGGTTATACGGCTTAGCCACTTGCTTTCCTCTATTGTTCTGATAATGCATCCGACTAGGCCCTCCAGATTTAAAGTTACCTCCTCTGTTGGCCCTCCTGTTCTTCATCTCTTCAACCTCTCTACACTTCCCTACTAACACTTGGAAACATTGAATCCCCAAGGGTAGGACTGAATCTTGAATCTCATACTTTAGTCCATTTTGAAAGCGGTGGCACATAAACTGTTCATCAACTTCTTCCCGGAAAAATCTGAAATGTCTTGACAGGGATTCAAACTTAGCCGCATATTCTCCCACCGTCATATTTCCCTGGTGCAATTTCAGAAAATCGTCACCCAACTTGGTCCTAGTGCTTATCGGGAAGTATTTGTCCAAAACCTTCTTTTTGAACGACTCCCAGTTCACCTCCTCTTGGGCTGACCCCATCAGTAGTCTTGTGCTTCTCCACCAATACTGTGCATCCCCTATCAGCAGATACGTGGCATAGTCCGTTAATTTAATTACTTGTAATTAAATTAATTTATTCTTCATCTAATAATCTTAATATATCTTCAAAAATAAATATTTATATATATATATATATTTACTCAAAACATACATATATTAAATATTTTACAAATATCCCCAAAATACACTTAATATTAATTCCATAATTTTAATTTAAAAATTAAGGGTCTTACAAAATCAGAGCATGACATCACCAGAAGCAAAAAATTAGATGATAACGTCACCAGAAGCAGTAATTAGAGGATGACGTCACCAGAAGCAGAAATTAGAGGATGACGTCACCAAAGCATGTCACCAAAGGATGACGTCGGCAGAAGATACCTCCAGAATATACAAATCAGAAGCAGAAGATGTCATTAGAGGATAACATCACCAGAAGATAAAAATGCCACCAGAAGATATGGCCAGAAGATATCACCAGAGGATACCAGAAGATACCTCCAGAGGGTACCAGAGGATATCACCAGAGGATCCCATCAGAAATAAGAATTAGAGGATCTCATCAAAGGCAAGCATCAGAGGATATCGTCTGAGGGAAGAAACAATGACATTATCAAAGGATATTATTCATGGCCCATATCAAAAGGAAGCATGTCCAGAAGGAGACTTGGTCTAGACCAGAAGGAAACATTGTCCAAAAGGAAATTTGGTCCATACCAGAAGGAAACATTAGTCAGGCTTGGTCCAGACCAGAAGATAGCATTGTCTAGAATAGAACAATTGGTCCAGACTTGGTCCAGATCATAAGATCATATGGTCCAGAATTTAAATATTGATGCACATTAGTGAATTCTTGATTAAAATTCGAAGAAGACTTGATTGAATTTTGATAGAAATTTGATTAAAGTATTAATGGGATTTGATTCAAAAATCACTGAAGATTTGAAGGAAATTCGAATGAAATCTGAAGCTAAAAGATACATTTTGAAATTAAGAGAAATAGGATTGGCCAACAGAATTTTCAAAGGAAATCTGAGCAGGATTTATCTCGAATTTAAGTTTAGACAAAGCCCTAATTGCACTATAAAAGGAGGCTTCAGGCAGCAGCATTAGGTATCGAGAAACACAAGAACTCAAGCTTCAATTCAAAGTAATCCGAGAGTTCAAAAGAGAGAAACCCTTGAGTGCAAAAGAAATATTCTCTAAGTGATTTTTCGAGAGTGAAAGTCATTGCAACAATCAGCTTTCCATAAGCAACTTTGCTAAGTTCCAAACCCTTGTAATCAAACCCGTTAGAGGTGTAGATTCCTTCTTCAATCTGGGGTTGTTAGATTGGTTGGAGAAGACTTGACTTGTAGGGTCAAGGTGTTGTTATCGTTCCTCAAAAGTCTGGGGTTGTTAGACTGTTTGGGAAGACTGACTTGGAGGGTCAGGTCTTGTAATTCAAAGTGTTTTGAATTAGTGGATTAAAGCCTTCGGAGTGAAGGGACTGGATGTAGCCAAGTTAATGGTGAACCAGGATAAATCGCTGTGTTCTTATGTTGTTATTATCCGCTGCTAAGTCTGATTATTTATTCATCAAATAAATCGCATCAACATTCAACAAAACTGCAAAAGAATTCAAGTTTGACAAACACAATTCAACCTCCCTTCTTGTGTTTGCACCTTCACAAACAATATGTGAAAAAGGATAGACAAAATCAGGTAATGGATTTATGGGAAAAAAATTGTATTTTCGACTAGTGTGGAGGAGTATGATCATCACTTGCAACACTTTGAGCTAGTGTGTGCCGATATTATCCTTTTTGTTGATTATGTTAAAGATTCGTGGTTCACACCTTACAAAGAAAGATTTGTCATGGCTTGGACTATTAGATTGATGCATTTAGTGAATATAACGTCCAGCAAGTACTTTTAAATTATGATTTGTTTTGTTTTAGAAATATGATTTAGTAATTTATGTGATTTGTTTTAATTTGTGTTATTTAATTTATTTGTAGAGTTGAGTCTGCTCATTGGAGATTGAAAGGCATGCTGCAAACTAGTAATAGAGACTTGTGTAAAAGTTTGGATGTTGTGAATATGATGTTGAAGAACCAAATGTGTAGCATCAAATCGTCTTTTCAAAAAACCATTATCGATGTTGAGCGTAGGTATTATTCACTATTTTATGAAAGATTACATCACTTTGTATCAAGGAAATGTTTAAAAAAACTTGATAAACAATTAAAGAGGGTAAAGATTGTAGGTACTGACAAAACAAAATGTGGTTGCTCAATTAGAACAACTCATGGATTACCTTGTACTTGTGAGTTGGCAACTTTGTAAATATCTGGTAATGTTATCCCTTTAGATAACATTCATGTTTTTTGGAGAAAATTAAGCATGAAACATAAATTGGAGAATTAAGAATCTTTATGAGAATATGACTTTTTAGAAGAGTGGGAGGCAATGAAAGCATACATTAAGACACAATATATTGTTGGTCAAAGGCTATTCAGGACAAAGGTGTGTCAACTTGTATTTCCACATTCAACAACAATGCGTCCACCACCTGATAAATTGAAAACCAATGGAGCTAATAAAAAGATAAAAGAATTTGATGCTCCTCGTGATCCTTCATATTGGGAGTACGTCGATGCCTCTTATGGATTTCCAAAGCAATCATCTACAGAATATGCAAAGCAACCATCTTAGTGTTATGCAAATCAATCATCTCAGCATTCTGCAAAGGCAACCATCTCAAGAATCTGCAAAGCAACCATCTAAGATACATTTTCTTACTTTTATTCATCAATATATCAAGGATATAATAGATGTTGTGTCTGATGGAAATTGTAGTTATCGCGCAGTTGCATCATTGTTAGGTTGGACCGAAGAATCTTGACCTTTAGTTCGAACACATTTGGATGAAGAGATTAATCTACATCAAGACCTTTATTCCAATGTTTTCGATGACAACGTTGAAACAGTGTGGAACTCATCGAAGATTTCTAGTTTGGGTGCTCAAGAAAAAGATAAGTGGATGACTATACTAGAGTTGAGTTACATGATAGCAACAAGATATAATGTCGTATTGGTGTCATTGTCTCATAATTTGAAGACATTATTTCCGCTGAATAAATCACCATCAAATGATTATTCTCTTAATTCTTTAATAGCAATTGGATTTGTGAATGAAAGTCATTGAGTATAGGTAAAATTTATGATTGATAATACTGCTTCATAGTAAATTAATGTTTAATATTATCTTGTTCAGATAAATTATTATTTAATGTTTTCTTGTTCATATAAAATTGAAATCTGATTTTCATTTGCCACCAACCTCACAGAAATGGAGAGACTTTTGTAGTGATTGTACGAAGACATGAGAAATATCTTATGTAGGACGTCTTAAGCATTGGGAACACATAGATCTATCATTTATCAAATCATCTAGTATTTTATTAAATGAAGATTAATATAGATGTGTGAAGTTTTCAAACAATTGTATTTCTTTTTTAGTATCGAGTTAAAGTTGAAATTTTAATCATTTACTTATAGCATAGATAACACAAAATATTGATATTAGAATAGAAAACCATTATACAAAATATATTTATCATACATAACACAATATACTAATCGTCTCTAGGGAACATGCGGAGTAACTCACTTAATATATTATGAACTTCACCCACTGGATTTACCATCTGTATAGCCCTAAGGAAAAGCTCAGATGCTCTACGATCTCATGTCAAAGATGGATCAGCTTGTGCATAAGATGATGGAACATGTGCAGCAGTAGATGGACTGACAGGTGAAGCACCATGGAGGATCAGAGGATGTGAAACATTTACGTACCACACATAATAGTCTATAGTGACCTCTCTGGGAAACGTCACTAGAGGAGATAGACTCTAAAAGGTCGATATACATGCTCTCATAGTATTCTGCCACTCCCAATTTGTACTATCTGGCACCCGAGAACGTCAAGTGGAATGCACTGACTACGACCAAATTGTCGAAGACATCGCTCCGGTAGATATGGGACTGAAACTCCACCCCAACGAAGGTAGCCAGAGAATATCGGCATTGCTTCAACGGTAAGTGAAGCAATGCCGATATTCATTCATTCGTCGATACGATGTTGTTGGTGGAACTCTATCGGCTCTATCGCCCCTACCACTAGAGCTGTCAAAAAAGCCCCTGATTTCAAATCCCCTTTAATAAACTTCTTATTAGGCCCCAAATTTTAAACCTCTCTTAATGAATTTTTTCTTCGGCCCAGCCCCCTATTTTTTAATTTTTGTGGGCTTGGGCCAGGGGGCCTATGGCCCATTTCATGTTTTCATTAAGATAAAAACATCAAATGACGTGTAAGAAATAGTTTAATAAAAAATATTAATGACATATTTTAATTTTATTTAGATTTTTTAATTATTGAAAAAATTCGTGAATTTGTTAATTTTATCATAACATAAAAAAAATCGACAATTTCTAAATCGAATAAAATTCGGAAAAAAAAATCAAAATTAAAAAATTATTGAATTTGTTAATTTTATTCGGAACATAAAAAAAAAT
This sequence comes from Cicer cuneatum, assembly GCA_037974295.1. NCBI lineage: Eukaryota > Viridiplantae > Streptophyta > Magnoliopsida > Fabales > Fabaceae > Cicer > Cicer cuneatum. The sequence goes on from JBBPBO010001986.1 coordinate 9,383,731, forward strand.
CGACAATTTCTAAATCGAATAAAATTCGGAAAAAAAATCGAAATTGAAAAATTATTGAATTTGTTAATTATATTCAGAACATCAAAAAATAAATCGACAATTTCTAAATCGAACAAAATTAGGAAAAAAATCTAAATTGAAAAATTATCGAATTTGTTAATTTTATTCATAACATAAAAAAAATGACAATTTCTAAATCAAATAAAATTCAAAAAAAAATCAAAATTGAAAAATTATTGAATTTGTTAATTTTATTCAGAACATAAAAAAGAAAAAAAATCGGAAAAAATTCAGAAAAAAAATTGAAATATTTTTTATTTCAAAACAATAATTGATTTTTTAATGGGCCTATGGGCCCTCTAAGCCCACATAATTGTGGGCTTTTTTACATTGGGGGCTTTCTTTTAATGGGCCTTTATATTATAAGATTTTTTGGCCCCCTCCAATGTGTGGGCTGGGGCCAATATAGAGGGGGTTTGACAAATTGACAACTCTACCTACCACATCTATTGCCCCCAAGGCCTCTGGCGATAGTACGAATAATTTCCTGTTCTCACCTCTAGTTCTAGGCACTGCAAAGTTAAGTTAACATAACTATTATATCAATAATTTAAAAAAAAAAATTGGAAAATTTTAAAATTTCAAAACCTTCAAAAGTTTTGAATAATTGAAATATTCCAAAGTTTCGAAAATTTTAGAAATTTTCTGTTTCGAAATTCTGGAAATTTTTCATTTCGAAAGTTTCAAGTTCCCATAAAGTTTCGAAAATCTGTATTTTTCTATTTCGAAAGTTTGAAATATTCGAGTATCACTTACTTTTTGGTTTCGAAGATTTGAAAAGATTTGAAAGTTAAGGTGATTTCTCTAAATGTTCAAAAAAAGAAGTGAAAAAATGAGAGGTAAAAAAATTTGAGGTTCTTATAGATGGTTAAAAGAACAAAATTGTATTTTCATGTGGATTGTAACACCCCAAGTTTTTAAACAGCGCGCGTGTATTTTTTTTTTAACCAAAATCAATAAGAGAATTTTCAAATTAACTCAAAAGAATTAAAAGAAAATTAAATTAAATTATTTCATAAAATAATACGTCGTGAATCAAATGACGAACGTAATTAAATAATTACATCACAACTTTAACCGAGTAAATTAGTTTTGGGAAATTGATCTTCAAAATATACTAAAATAAAAATACATCCTAAAGCTGTATCCTAGACCCACCAAAATATTATCAGAGTGCGAAAAAATATACAATGATCCAAAAATAAATAAAGACAGCCATCAACACTAGGCCCTATACAAAAAGTCTAGTCTGATCATGCACTAAAGCTACAGTAGCACGGTTTCCACCGCATCCTCTACAAGTCTCGTCTTCACCCAGCGGTCCGTCCCTCTGCGTTGTCCACAAATACTCTGTACATGAAGATCAAGGAAAACTAACGATGTTTCTGTCGTTAGTGTAACCGTCAGTAGTACGTGTTCGGGTATCATCTGAGGGCAAAGCCCAATTTTCCACAAGAATAGTAAAAGGTCACCGACCGAAATTAACAATTACCACATAGCATTTATGTCAACAATAACAAGTATATTCATGGCATGTTCCAATGTTTATGGCAACAAGAATGAATAAATATGCTCACTTATTAAAATGTATGATATTGACATTATTGGAAAAACACAAACAATTTAACATATAAGTCATGTTGCAAGTACAAATACATTCAACAAAACCCAAGAACGAATTCAACACTTAGAGTTCATAAGTTACTTGCACACAACGATTTCCACCCGTCAATGTAACACCCCGAGTTTAAAATACAGCGCGAGTGTATTTTTTTTTTCAATAAATAATTAAAATGAGTTTTCCAAAATTAATGTCAAGGGAATTAAAATAAAATTTTCATCAGTTCATTTCAAAAGAGAACACCCGACCTGTGGCCACTAAACAGTATCAGAGTGCGGAAAATACAGCGGAAAAGTCATACAATAATTCCCAAAATAAATTACATTTCCCAAAACTCAAGACCCTATACAAAAGTCTAATCTGATCATGCACTAAGCTATAGTAGCACGGTCTCCACCGTATCCTCTATAAGTCTCATCTCCAGCCAACCGTCCGTCCTTCTGCGTCGTCCACGGATACTCCGTACATAAAGATCAGGGGAAACTAACGACGCTTCCGTCTTTAGTGTATCCGTCGGTAGGACGGGTTCGGGTAACATCTGAGGGCAAAGCCCAATTTCCACAATATAATAGCAAGGGTCACCGACCGAAATTAACAAATAATCACATAGCATATATTTCACAGCAACAAATATACACATGGCATATCATAAAATCAATGATGATAAATAAAGATGCTCATTTTAAAATTTCATGACATGTATTTTTCAAAACAGCAACCAATTAAGATGGAAAATAAGTTGTAAGTACAGCCAACACTTCATCATCACATAACTCAATCGTGACCCACCGGTCAATCACCCCGATGCAATATGTATATGCTCATGTATACAATTTCTTGGAATCACCAAGGTGCAGTCGCTCAACAGACCAGCACAATTTATATGTATGATAGACTTTAACGGCCCTCATAAAATTGTTTTAAAAATGGTTTTGAAATGCAAAAATGCATTCTGTTTGTGTATTGCTGCTCTATGAATGATGCATGCTCTTCTGATGTGTTGTGAAAGCTGAAATGCTTGCATGTTATTTTGATGAGTTGTGAAAGCTGAAATGCTTGCATGTTATTTTGATGTGTTGTGAAAGCTAAAATGCTTGCATGTTCTTTTGATGTGTTGTGAAAGTTGAAATACTTGCATGTACTTCTGATATGTGTGAAAGCTGAAATGCTGTGTGTTATTCTGTTGGTTTGAAGTTCTGGATGATTTGGTGTTGATGATTCTGATTCTGTTTTTTTTTTAGTGATTCTGGTAATGTTGATGATTTAAGAAGAAAAAGGGATTTTGAATGAGGATGGTATTGTCTGGAAAAGTACTGAATCTGTTTTTGGTTGTCTTTTTAAAAGGAAACAGTTCTGAAAGGTGTTGAATTTCACTGGTTTTCGAAGGTGTATTCGAATACAACATGTGTGTATTCGACTACAACCTGTAAAGGTTCTGTTTTACTGAAGTTTTCAAACTTGTATTCGAATACAAGCCCTTGTATTCGAATACAGAGAAAGGATTTCTGCTTCTGACTTAGCATCTGTATTCGACTACGACCATGTCGTATTCGAATACATAAGTGGGATTTTATACTGTATTCGCATTTGTATTCGACTACAGGCATGCTGTATTCGAATACAGAATGCAGATTTTCACTAGTTTCAGTTTCTGTATTCGAATACAGTGGGTCTGTATTCGAATACAGATTCGTGTTTTTCCAGAAGCACTATTTTTAGCTTCTGTATTCGAATACATATTTGTGTTTTCCAGAAAATCAAGTTTTAAACACTGAGATATGCATTTTAAAGTGTTGGGAAACTTCGAGAAGGGTTAAAGTAATTTTAAAAGGAGGTCTTGAATTATTTTGAAGATGAGAGGATGAAGTATTGAAAACCTTTAAGGAACTGGGAGAAAAGATTGAATTTTCAAGGTTTTGTCTTCTGTATTCGACTACAGGCATGCTGTATTCGAATACAGAATGTTAAAATACAAATTCGAGTTTCCAGAAATTCCAAGTTTTCAAGAGTGTTTGTAAACCCTGGGTGTTTTGGGAATGTTGGGATTGTTGTGGTGAATTAAAATGGAACTGTTGGTGATATTTTGAAATGGTGGTGACAAAGTTTTTAAGACTTTACTGATGAAATGAAAGAGGTGTTTTGTGCACTGAGAAAGCCTCTGTATTCGAATACCAGAGGGCTGTATTCAAATACAGAGTGCCATTCTGCACTATTTTTAGCTTCTGTATTCGAATATAGAGGAGCTGTATTCGAATGCAGATTCGTAAAATTCTAGAAATCCTCAGTTTTAAACTCTGTGATTGAATTTTTAAGAGTCTGGGAAAACCTTTCAAAGTGTTAATGATTAATGGATTGTTTAATCATGTTTGTAATGATGTTAATTCTGACTATGCTGAAATATTTTAAACATGATGAGAAGCATGAATTTTCTATTTTTGCATTATGTTTCTAGAGAAGTGAAACACTGCATATTCAAGCATTGCATAGTCAAGTGGTACCCTCGATGGGCCATAGAGTAATGCGCAACCACGTGCTGATCTGTTGAGCGATTGCACGAGTGTTGGACTGTTGAGCGTCTGCACTAGGTACTGATCTGTTGAGCGATTGTACTTTGGTATATAAGTGCTGAACTGTTGAGTGTCTGCACTGGTACTGGACTGTTGAGCGTCTGTACCCTGAAATGCGCAGCCACGTGCTGATCTGTTGAGCGATTGCACGAGTGCTGGACTGTTGAGCGTCTGCACTAGATACTGATCTATTGAGCGATTGTACCTTGGTATATGTCAAACGTGCTGGTCTGTTGAGCGACTGCACGAGTGCTGGACTGTTGAGCGTCTGCACTGGGTGCTGATCTGTTGAGCGATTGCACCTTGGTCTTGAGGGCCGTTAAAGTCAAACATAATGTGCTGGTCTGTTGAGCGACTGCACGAGTGCTGGACTGTTGAGCGTCTGCACTGGGTGCTGATCTGTTGAGCGATTGCACCTTGGTCTTGAGGGCCGTTAAAGTCAAACATAATGTGCTGGTCTGTTGAGCGACTGCACCTTGGTGATTCCAAGAAAATTGTATACATGAGCATATACATATTGCATTGAGGTATTGACTGGTGGGTCACGTTTGTTTATATGATGAATGAGTGGAAATTGAATGTGTGTAAGTACTGTCCAGAACCTGAAATTCTGATTTAATGATTGTGTTTGCTGAAGTGTTGTTTGTACTTACCACATACTTCATAATAATTGACTGCTGTTTTGAAAAGGCATGTATGTCATTAATTTTCAAATGAGCATTATTAATTTCCCCATCATCATATGTTATACCATGATTATAATTGTTGTTGTGCAATATATGTTATGTGAATATTCGTTAATTTCGGTCGGTGACCCTTGCTATTATATTGTGGACTTTGGGCTTTGCCCTCAGATGCCCCCCAAACCCATGCCACCCGTGGGTACCCGAACGACGGAAACGTCGTTGAACTTCCTTGATCGTTATTCGCGCACTGCTTGGGAATTCGACCCCATCTCAAGCAGAGCGACCTACACGGGGTGGTTGGAGCGGACGAGCAGGACTGACGGCATAGAGGATTTTGTGGAGCGTACGCATGCGAGTATAGATTTTCCCGTGCCTTCCCGTCTAGTATTGGAGGCGCACAGAATTTTCGACGATGCTGAGGAGTCCGTCAGAGGGGTTGAGACGGAGGCCACCGTAGGTGTGGTGACTCCCAACCCGGTTGTTGGAGGAGATGTACATGAGTCTGAGGCAGAAGGGAAGCATGATAAGCCGAGGCCAGTAGCCGTTGAGACTCCGGGTCCGTCCAGGATCTCCGAGGACTGTTATGAGATTCCGGCGCCGCCGAAGCGACCGAGACTTGTTATCGATCTGACTTCTGAGGATACCGACCCCTCTCTGGATGATGAGGAGGAGGAGGAGGTCATGTCGAGGCGAGCGGCAGATTCGGAGAGGACTTGTTTGGGATGCGGAGGGAATCCGTGCTACTGTAGCTTTAGCGCATGATCAGTTAGACTTGATGTATTAGGATTTGAGCTGGATATGTATTTTGTTTTTATTTTGAAAAACAATTGTTGTATTATTTAATTCCGCACTCTGATATTGACTTTTTGGGAATATTATGATATTATTATCTTTCAAAAATGTTTTATTGTTTATCATTAAAATTCCGGAATTAAGCAATTATGTTAATTCTTTTCGAATTAATTTTGGAAAATTCATTTTTAATATTTATTTGATAAAAAAAAATGCATCCGCACTGTGTTTTAAACTCGGGGTGTTACACAATCTCAGTGCACAAATCAACATCTTTCACTACATCAGTAAAGTCTCAAAAACTTCATCACCACGTCCTCAAAATATCACCAAAACTTCCATTTCAATTCACCACAACATTCCCAATATCCCCCAAACACTCAGGGTTTACAAAACACTCTTAAAAACTTAGAATTTCTGAAAACTCGAATCTGTATTCGAATACAGACCCCTTGTATTCGAATACAGAAGCATGAAACTGCAATTTTAACATTCTGTATTCGAATACAGCATGCCTGTAGTCGAATATAGAATATTCCAGAATGATCAACATCAGAAGCAGAACCAGAATGATCAACATCAAATCATCAGAAAACAGAACCAGAATCAGAATGATTAACATCAGAACATCAGGAACAGAACCAGAATCAGAATGATTAACATCATGAACAGAACTAGAATCAGAATCATCAACACCAGAACATCAGAACCAGAATCAGAATGATTAACATCAGAACATCAGGAACAGAACCAGAATCAGAATCATCAACACCAGAACATCAGAAACAGAACCAGAATCAGAATGATTAACACCAAAATCATCAGAAGCAAAACAGAATGATTCACACCAGAATCATCAGAAGCAAAACATAATGATTAACACCAGAATCATCATAAGCAAAACAGAATGGTTAACACAAGAATCATCAGAAGCAAAACATATTGGTTAACACCAGAATCATCAGAAGCAAAACAGAATGATTCACACCAGAATCATCAGAAGCAAAACAGAATGATTCACACCAGAATCATCAGAAGCAAAACAGAATGATTCACACCAGAATCATCAGAAGCAAAACAGAAAGATTCACACCAGAATCATCAGAAGCAAAACAGAATGATTCACACCAGAATCATCAGAAGCAAAACAGAATGATTCACACCAGAATCATCAGAAGCAAAACAGAATGATTCACACCAGAATCATCAGAAGCAAAACAGAATGATTCACACCAGAATCATCAGAAGCAAAACAGAATGATTCCCACCAGAATCATTAGAAGCAAAACAGAATGATTCCCACTAGAATCATCAGAAGCAAAACAGAATGATTCACACCAGAATCATCAGAAGCAAAACAGAATGATTCACACCAGAATCATCAGAAGCAAAACAGAATGATTCACACCAGAATCATCAGAAGCAAAACAGAATGATTCACACCAGAATCATCAGAAGCAAAACAGAATGATTCACACCAAAATCATCAGAAGCAAAACAGAATGATTCACACCAGAATCATCAGAAGCAAAACAGAATGATTCACACCAGAATCATCAGAAGCAAAACAGAATGATTCACACCAGAATCATCAGAAGCAAAACAGAATGACTCACACCAGAATCATTAGAAGCAAAACATCATGATTCACACCAGAATCAACAGAAGCAAAACAGAATGATTCACACTAGACTCATCAGAAGCAAAACAGAATGATTAACATCAAAATCATCAGAAGCAGAAATAGGATGATTAACATCAGAATCATCAGAAGCAGAAACAGGATGATTAACATCATAGTCATCAGAAGCAGAAACAGAATGATTAAAATCAAAATCATCAGAAGCAGAAATAGGATGATTATCATCAGAAGCAAAAATAGGACGATTAACATCAGAATCATCAGAAGCAAAAACAGGATGATTAAAAGAATCATCAGAAGCAGAAACAGGATGATTACCACAATCATCAGAAGCAAAACAAAATGATTCACACCAGAATCATCAGAAGCAAAACAGAATGATTCACACCAGAATCATCAGAAGCAAAACATAATGATTCAAACTAGAATCATCAGAAGCAAAACAGAATGATTAACACCAGAATCATCAGAAGCAAAATAGAATGATTAACACCAGAATCATCAGAAGCAAAACAGAATGATTAACACCAGAATCATCAGTAGCAAAACAGAATGATTCACACTTGAATCATCAGAAGCAAAACAGAATGATTCACACCTGAATCATCAGAAGAAAAATAGAATGATTCACACCAGAATCATGATAAGCAAAATAGAATGACTAACACGAGAATCATCAGAAGCAAATCAGAATAATTCACACCAGAATCATGATAAGCAAAACAGAATGATTCACACTAGAATCATCAGAACCAAAACAGAATGATTCACACCAAAATCATCAGAAGCAAAATAGAATGATTAACACCAGAATCATCAGAAGCAAAACAGAATGATTCACACCAGAATCATCAGAAGCAAAACAGAATGATTCACACCAGAATCATCAGAAGCAAAACAGAATGATTCACACCAGAATCATCAGAAGCAAAACAAAATGATTCACACCATAATCATCAGAAACAAAACAGAATGATTCACACCAGAATCATCAGAAGCAAAACAGAATGATTCACACCAGAATCATCAGAAGCAAAACAGAATGATTCACACCAGAATCATCAGAAGCAAAACAGAATGATTCACACCAGAATCATCAAAAGCAAAACAGAATGATTCACACCAGAATCATCAGAAGCAAAACAGAATGATTCACACCAGAATCATCAGAAGCAAAACAGAATGATTCACACCAGAATCATCAAAAGCAAATCAGAATGATTCACACCAGAATCATCAGAAGCAAAACAGCATGATTCACACCAGAATCATCAGAAGCAAAACAGAATGATTCACACCTGAATCCTCAGAAGCAAAACAGAATGATTCACACCAGAATCATCAGAAGCAAAACAGAATGATTCACACCAGAATCATCAGAAGCAAAACAGAATGATTCACACCAGAATCATCAGAAGCAAAACAGAATGATTCACACCAGAATCATCAGAAGCAAAACAGAATGACTCACACCAGAATCATCAGAAGCAAAATAGAATGACTCACACCAGAATCATCAGAATCAAAACAAAATGACTCACACCAGAATCAATAGAAGCAGAAATAGGATGATTAACATCAGAAATATCAGAAGCAGAAATAGGATGATTAACATCATAAGCAGAAATAGGATGATTAACATCATAAGCAGAAATAGGATGATTAACACCAGAATCATCAGAAGCAGAAACATGATGATTAACATCAGAATCATCAGAAGCAGAAACAGGATGATTAACATCAGAAGTAGAAATAGGATGATTAACATCAGAATCACCAGAAGCAGAAACAGGATGATTCACATCCGGAGTAGAAATAGGATGATTAACATCAGAATCATCAGAAGCAGAAACAGGATGATTAACATCAGAATCATCAGAAGCAGAAACAGGATGATTAACATCAGAAGCAGAAATCCTTCCTCTGTATTCGAATACAGGGGCTCGTATTCGAATACAGGTTTGAAAATTTTAAGTAAAACAGAAGCTTGACAGGTTGTATTCGAATACACGCATGTTGTATTCGAATACACCTTCGAGATCAGTGAAATTTCTCTGAGACTTCAACACATTTCAAAACTGTTTTTTTTTTTTGAAAAATCAACACAACTCCAAAACAATTTTATCACTCTTTTAAACCACAAAACTCAAACTTTTACATCGAACCAGATTTTCCAGAAGGAAACACTTTCATCAGTTTTAAACCCTTTTTATTTTGAAATCATCAGCAACACCAGATTTTCAAACCATCAGAACATCATGCACGCATTTCTGTTTTCTCAAACATCAGAACAACATGCAAACCATTTCAGCTTTCTCAATCATCAGAACAACACGCAAGCATTTCAGCTTTCTCAACATTAGCAAAACAGCATGTTATATCAGCAAAAAAAGCCAACATCACAAAATCATCAACATCAACAGAATCACTCAAAACAGAAACAAAATCAGAATCATCAGATTCATCCAGATTTTCAAACCATCATAATGTCATGCAAGCATTTCAGCTTTCACAACACATCAGAATAACATGCAAGCATCACAGAGCAGCAAAACACCAACAGAATGCATTTTTGCATTTCAAAACCATTTTCAAAACAGTTTTATGAACATGCATTTTAATCATGTTTAAAATAACATACAAGACATTTTTCCACTTTCCCATATAAACAACACAACTTTTAGTGCATTCATCCCAAACAGCAATCATCACATAGCTTTTAAAACATCAATAAAATGCATTTTTCATTTCTTTCAAGCAACAGGCAAACCAGTTTCAAAACAGTAATGAAAACACTAGTAATGCCATGAAAGTTATGCACTTACAGCCCTAATGCAACTAGAAAGTGGAAGGTGCCCTTACCCTTGTTGCGTGTTCTGCTACTTCTCTCGTTTCTGTTGTCGTTCCCGTTTTTGCGCCAAAAACCGGTGAAACTGCAGCCTGCGTTTGCTGCTACGAAATTGGGTTCTTTAGCTCCGTAATGGTATAGGGAATAACTTTTGTACTGGGGTTTTGGTGTTTCGGTGCTTGGATGTCCAAGTAATGGCACTTTGAAGATTTCCCTCTTTTCCTCTTTGTAATCGTGAAATGGAAATGGAGGAGGCAGAAAACAGCAAACAGAATGAGAGGGAAAGGGGTACTGTTACATGCAGTATGGGCAGTGAGGAAGGAGGGATGGTGTTCTGATTTCACCATCCTTCTCACTCCTATTTATAGGCTTTTGTGGTGCCACCTCACCAAAAATAATGTTAAAATAATGTTGGATCCTTCAGCACTTAACCAATCCCGTCGCAATTAGCTGCTAATCCCTTAATTAACCGCCCGATTAATTTAATTACTCGAAATTAAATTAATTTAATCTTCATCCAATAATTTTAATTCATCTTCCAAAATAAATATTTATATATATATATTCACTCAAAACATACATATATTAAATATTTTACAAATATCCCCAAAATGCCCTTAATATTAATTCCAAAATTAATATTAAATTTAAGGGTCTTACAGTCAACATCATATCCAAACATGACTCACCGGTCGACCATCCCAATGCAATATGTATATGCTCATGTACACAACTCTTGGAATTACCACGGTGCAGTCTCTCACAAACCAGCACACGTGCAGTCTCTCACAGACCAGCACGATTTACATATGTTAGGCTCTCACAGTCCAACATGACCATGGTGCAGTCTCTCACGGACCAGCACCAGTGCAGTCGCTCACAGACCAGCACACGTGCAGTCGATCACAGACCAGCATGTTTCACGTATACCAAGGTGCAGTCACTCACAGACTAGCACCAGTGCAGTCTCTCACAGACCAGCACACGTGCATTCGCTCACAGGCCAGCACGTTTTACGTATGTTAGCCTCTCACAGGCCAGAACATACAGAAGTTAAATCCTCGCACGGATAGAATGGACCACCACGAACACGCGGCCATTCCGTAGCCCATCACGGTGGTTACTACTTAACTTCGCGGACCATCACGGTTACCGCATTAACTCTGTGGCCCATCGCGGTCACCACCTGACTATGCAATGCATCGACATGCAATGTTTTCTCTTCACTGAAAACACGCGGAACTACTCTGACCCCGGATAGAATAGACCGTCTAATACACGCGGAACTATTCTATAACCCATGGTTACTACTTAACTTCGCGGTCCATCACGGTCACCGCATTAACTCTGTGGCCCATTGCGGTCACCACCTGACTATGCAATGCATGGACATGCGATGTTTTCTCTTCACTGAAAACAGTATGCAAATACCAACTAAAAATCCAGCCACTCCATCACCACCTCAAACCATCTCAAACCATCTCACAATTTTATTATCACCACATCAATAAAAAAATTTCAAGAACCTCATCATCACCACCTCAAACCATCTCAAAAATTCCATTTTAATTCATCACAAGCCTTCCCAATGTTTCCCCAACTCTTTAAGTTCAATAAACCAATGTTTAAAATTGGATTTTCTGGAAAAAAAAACAATTTGTATTCGAATACAGCTTCCTTGTATTCGAATACAGAAGCTAAAATAGTGAAAAATCAGCATTTATCACCACATCAACAAAGAATCTCAAGAACCTCATCATCACCACCTCAAACCATCTCAAAAACTCCAATTTAATTAATCACAAGCCTTCCCAATGTTTCCCCAACTCTTTAAGTTCATAAACCAATATTTAAAATTGGAATTTTTGAAAAAATAACAATCTGTATTCGAATACAGCTTCCTTGTATTCGAATACAGAAGCTAAAACAGTGAAAAATCAGCATTCTATATTCGAATACGAGGTTGTCGTAGCCGAATACAGATGTGAATACAGTGGCAAAAATTGCAGTTCTGTATTCGAATACGACAGGGTCGTAGCCGATTACATATGCTAAGTCAGAAGGAAAAATCACTCATCTGTATTCGAATACAGAGGGTCGTATTCGAATACAAGTTCAAAATTTGAATAAAAACAGAAACTTTGCATGCATGTATTCGAATACACCAATGCTGTATTCGAATACACCTTCGAATGCAGTGATATTTTCCAGAAACTTCAACACGTTTTCAAACTCTTTTCTTTGAAAAACCAACACAACTCCAAAACATAATCACCATTCTTTTGAAACCACAAGACTCAGAACATTTCTCATCAACACAACAACAACAGATTTTTCCAGAACACCAACCATTTTAAAATCCTTTTTCCTTTTGAAAAACCACTATCAACACTAGATTGTCAACAACACAACAGAAAAACATAATCCCCATTCTTTTGAAACCAGAAGACTCAGAATATTTCTCAATCAACACAACAACAACAGATTTTCCAGAACACCTCCACCCATTTTAAAATCCTTTTCCTTTTGAAAACCACTATCAATACCAGAACAAAATCACAGTTTTTCTTTAACCACCGAAACAGAAAGTCAACAAAACAATAAAAACGATTTCATTCCCCACAATGAAACCATAAAAACATCCTCCACTCAGAAACGAGTCAACAACACCAGTAAAAACCTTACCCTCAAAAATAACCACAAAACAGTGCAGCACAATCCAACTCATGCATTTTGATCATCCCCAAAACAACATGCAAAGCACTTTCCAGTATTCCCACACAAACAAAACAACATTGATGTATCAACCAAAACAGCAAACATCACAGATCATCAAAACATCAACAACATGCATTTTCATCATTCATAACGGCATGCAAAACAGTTTCACTTCAAAAACAACAACGAAAATATCATCAGTGCCACAACAGCATGCATTTACAGCCCTAAATGCAATCTAGAAAGTGGAAGGTGCCCCTTACCTCTGTTACGTTCTCTTTGCTCGTTTACGCTACCACGACAAAAGTCGGCAAAACTCCCGTTCGCGTTCGCCGCTACAAAAGTTAGTTCTCTAGCTCCGTAACGAGGAGAGGAACAACTTTTGTTCTTGACACTTTCTGGTTCGGCGCTTGGATTTCCAAGTAATTTGACTTTTGAGGATGCTCTTTTTGTTACCACCACACAAAAACAGAATTGGGAGAGAAAGAAGAAGGTTGGCGCATGCAGTGAGGAAGGAAATGTTTTCTGCCTTTCTGTTCTGGCCTTGTTTGACCATGAGGTACTTAACCACTCTCGTCGAAATTAACATATAACATCTTAATTAACTGCCCGGAATTTAATTACTTGTAATTAAATTAATTTATCCTTTATCCAATAATTTTAATTCCACCTCCAAAATAAATATTTATATATACATATATAAAAATATACATATATTAAATATTTTGCAAATATTTCCCAAATACAATTAATATTAAATCCATAATTTAATTTTAAATTTAAGGGTCTTACATGGATTGAGGGTGACAAGTATAGGTAGAAGATGCGGGATAGAAAACTCGTGGTGTGGATTGAATAGATCATTTCTACATTACACGCTTTTCAAATTGACAGGAGGCCTACAGTTTCTGATAGATATATATATATATATACGCTTTGAATGAGTAAAAAAAACATAGACACTTCGAAGAGCTTTATAGATATGTTGCTTCATATTTCACTTTATTAAAACAATATGAACAAATTATAATAATTGATAATATAAAATATTCAATATTTAGTTAGAAGACTTTATCAACTAATTTTCGAGTCTCATATTGTTGGATTGATACTTAACTCATATGACTTTTATTAGTTAAATAAGACTCTAACATGCACCTGGGCCAAACATGGACCACTTGGTGTAACCGGATGTAATCGGTCTTTCATGTTGTTCAATTGTTTTCATTTATTTTGTTCAATAGCACTAATCATCTCTTCTGCATCACATTTAAACACCTAAGAATGTTCCTATGATTCCTGAGGAAAATCTCATACTCGGTAAGACAAAAAGGAAAGGGCAGGGCAAGGCAAAACCCAAATTTAGTTCAAGAGTTTAAAGGCGAACTAATAAAACTGTGGAGATTTTGCATGTGCCATTGTTGGAGTGAAAAATTGTTCACAATCAAAATCCGGAAGGAAAATTTTACATGTGCCAATGTTGAACTGAAAAATGTTCAGAATAAAAAAATAGGAAGGAAAATTTGGTTTTAAAGCTGAGCTGAGTGCAATATTCACAATCTAAAAAGCTGACATGAAAATTTGATTTGAGTTTCTTCATTTTTAAGAACTCCTACTGACAATAGAAAAACCATCATTGTTAAGACAAAAAAAAAAATTTATTTTTTATTTTTTGTCCTGATCAGACTATGTATTGTTAAGCTGATATAATTCAAAGCATCCAGGACATGTTAGATGAAGATTAGACGGTAAAGTTGGCTCATACACGAAGAGAGGGCAATACTTGTGCAGATTGTTTGGCCATATTATGTGCAATAAAAAAAGATAATTTCAAGACTTTTGAGACTCCTACTCATGGACTAAGCTGCCACTTTCAAGCTGATGCTAGGAGTATGCAATTCATGGAGTTTAGGTGTTCTAGTTTCTTTTTCCTTTTGCTTTCTTTCTACACTATCGTGAGTCGTGACAGTTGAATGAATGTAACATTTCCACCCTCACCATCAAGCTAATATGAAACAATTAGAGATAGCTTCTGCGGTAGCAATGCATTCAAACGCAAGAATTTGGCTTCTCATCGCAGTTTCAATCAGACATGACAAATTTAGATAGTTATCACAAACTGATTGCTGGATTGAACTTGCTGTAGAAGATTTCATCTCATGGTTTCACAGTTGGAGAGTCTACCAACTTTTATCAGTAAACTAGTCACTGATACATGCACCGCCCATTCTGTATAAAACACATTGGAACTTTCCTTTCAGAACAGCATCACAGCACTCCCACCAGTAGGTTCATAATCTTCAACAAAATTTATCTCAAACTTACTCTCTTTCAACACTGTTCCTAATGTCCCATTTTATCATAACATACATTAATAATAATAACCAAGCTTCATTGTTATCTGGTAAAATCCAAAGGTTTACCACTTGAAGTAAAAACAGAATTCCATTTCCTTATATCCTGAATGGCTTTATTATCCATGTCATCATCTCCCTCATAAATTGTTGGATCTTCAGATTGGGAGTGCTTCCTCACTTTGCTTTGTAACTTATGAAGAATCCTCCATGTCACACAATCAGGTGCCACTCCATTCCTATTCATCTCTCTAACAATTTGGTAAGCTTCACTTTTCAAACCTAGATTGCAAGCACAGTTGATCAGAATATTATAGCTATATATATTTGGAATGACTCCAGAATCTACCAATTCATACAAGAAATGACTAGCCTCGTTAAATTTGCCAGAGCCACATAGCCCTTTCAGAATGGTTGCATAAACAAAATTATCATGGATCCCTGAAGGCCATATAACACTCTGCCAAAAACTCTTTGCCTCTTCTATTTGATCACATTCACATAGACCTTCTACTATAACCGTATAAGTGGTACTATCTGGAGTAATGCCATCGCTCGCCATGTTATTAAAAACCTTGAGTGCATCGTTCGGTCTCTTTAGTTTGTATAGACCTCTGATAAGAGCGTTATATGTAACAACACCAGGCTTCAAACCATTTTGAGGCATCACTCGATTGAACAGATCAAGAGCTTCATAGACTTTTTCAGCATCCAATAGACCAAAAATCAATGTAGTGAATGTCACAACATCAGGTGCACAAAATTTACCCATCAACATGTCATCCAATACTTTTAAAGCTTCATCAACCCTCCCCATCTTGCAAAACCCATTGATAACTGTGTTGAGAGTAATAACATCAGCTTTACAATGACTCTCAAGCATAAACACAAGCACATTTAAAAGCTCTGTTGGATTGTTTACAAGACAAAGAGCTCTCAAGTAGATGTTGTAAATCCTAGTCTTGTCAACACCTTCCTTACACAACATGAGTTTCAGAACTTCCCTTGCCTTGTCCACATCCAATACACGACAAAGAGCTTCCACCAATACCTTATAAGTATGCTCACACAACGAGAATCGAAATTCAGCTCCTTCCTCTAACAACTGATAACCCCTCATACAATCACCATCCTTGCTAAGTCCATGTATGACATAATTATATGACACATCACTTGGAACAAACCCTCTCTTCCTCATCAAATAAACAATCCTAGCTGCTCCATGATACCTTCCAACTTTGCAGAATGAATCAATCATCTGGCCATAAACAACCTCCTCAGACAAACTACTTCCACATGGCATCTCTTCTGCAATCTCAAAAACTTCATTGAAAAACCCTTCTTTACACAAAGAATCAACCAAATTTGCAAAAGCAGCAACCTTCACACCCAATTCAACTTCCACTTTCATTCTCTCCCACAACTTGCAAATCAACTCTCTCCCACCTTCCAAATCCCTTTCCCGAAGAAATCCACGAATCAAGACACTATAAGTCATCGAATTTGGCGCTAAAGCACATTCACGCATTTCATCAAACACCTTCATTGCATCCCTTATTCCACCAACTGAACAGTACCCATTAATCAAAGTAGTATAAGAAACAACATTGGGACAATGCCCACGATTCTTCATGTCGAAAAACAACCGGTGAGCATCAAATGGTCGATGAATCAAGCAAAACTGATCCATCAAACGATTGTAGTTAATCAAAGAGGGAACAAAACCAGGTTTGGTTTGGATCAATGATTTAAAAAGAGACCAGGTTTGGAGTGGGGTTTTGGAACGGAGTAACCGTGCGAGGAGGAGGTTACAGGTTCGGTGATCGGGGATTGAACCGGAGGAGAGGAAGAGGGAGAAACGTTGGTGGGCTTCGGAGAAACGGTTGGAGTCACAGAGAGTGTGGACGATGGTGGTAATGGTTTGTTGTGAGGGTTGAAATGAGAGAGATGAGAATGGAAGAGTAAGTAGAATGAGGGATTTGGGTTTGTGGGGAATGAGAAAGGTGAAAGCTTTGTTGCGCTGACACCAGTTTGTTAAGGTCGTTTGCATGGTCACCTAATGAAGACAAACTCAGTGTCACTTTGCATAATTACAACATATGATTTCCAAGGTCATTCATTCATTTTTAATGCATGCAAATTCACGGTCATTTATTAACAACTATCATTATTATTAAAAATATGTCTTTGAAATTTGAATCTTGTGATTTCCTGCATGCAGTAAACTTTTTATTATTTTTAAAAAAAAAATTCAGTGTTTTATTTTTAGACTGTCCAATCAAGATTGAATAGTTTTCAATATGCTAGATGTATAATTGTATGCAATTGTGACTACATGAGATGCAAATTCTTCATTTTGGAGTGTGGCCATTAAATTACTCCATCATGACTGAATTATAAACAGAAATATTATTTAAGATCAATTGAGCTAGATTGTTTGTAAAACTCAACCCAACTTACATTGTCGATTTTGTTATTTTGAAATTTTTTCATGGTGATCAGGATTTGAACTCAAAACCTCTATATTAAATATATGAAAATATGTGTAATTATTAGTAGTGTTTGTTAATTCATTAAAAAAACAAAATTAGGCCAAAAGCTTATAAATCCACCCAAAACTGCATACTGTGAGCACTTCACAAGAAGTTCCCAATATATTATTTTGTTTGATATTTCAAAGAAATGTTTTGATTTTTTAATTAATTGATCTAAAATATAATCACAAAACAAACAGTGTCTCTTAGTCCTTATAGTGAGAATCTCAAATATGTGAAATTAGACTATTGTAACCTAATTACACACTTTTTTACTTTATAATTAATTTCTCTCATGTAAGTCACCATAATCGAATTGAGATCTTCTCTATTTTATAAAAGAAATACATAAATCCATTACTATAATTTTGAATGTATATTTACACATATTTTTAAAACATGTGACATAAATTAAGCATTAATCAACTTTATACACACAAAATTATAGAATTAGAGTTCTCAATCTCCATTTCTAAAAAGAAATGGAGATATATTATCAACTCATCATAATCCAAGTTTCTCAAATAAACCCCGAAGACATTCACGAACTCCGCTCCACCTCAAGTACAATCTCATTAGCGTCATTTCTTATTCTATAAGTGTCATTTCTTATCATGTTATTTTCATTTTATCCTTTTGGAAAATGGATCCCAACTTTATAAATGTATTTAATAGAAAATTGAATTTGAGATTACAGAACCTATTTTTAAAACATTCACAAACAACTTCAATCTAACATGCACTATTACCAGAGGTGCGATTTATACTTGGTATGATGGTAGAAGGGCGGAACTCACAAAAAAAAAGTTAGATAAAAGTAAAAACAAAATTTCAAAACTAAGTAGAAGTATTTGTAACATGGATTGATTAAGTTATTGAACTTCTATTTTCTTTTTCTTTTGTTCATCGTATATGAGCATGACTAACTCAATATATAAATTTATTTTTGCGGATATTATCTTCAGTAAATGGATAAAAAAAAAGCAGTGGAGAGAGTAATACAATAAATTATTTTAGCATCATTCATATCAACCACAAAATACACAATATATATAAAACCATAGATAGGTATGGGTGGAGCAGGACAGCCACAACTCCATCTCTTCTAAAGCATCCTTTGATGTAAGTCATGAATGCTTATTATGTCCTCAAAAGACGAAAAACTAAAGTATATAATTACTAGTACCATAACATAGCACAAAAAATATAACTAATAATGAGTAAAAAAAAAAACTTATATATTTGGCCTAAGTTTTAAACTGCATTTATTAACTTTTTTTTAATCAATTTTTATTTATATTTTAGGCCAGAGTATCAATTAATAATGTAACACAAAAATATTGTACTCAACTATAGCATCATTTGTCTTGGATGAAAAGGAATGAGTTCTAAGTTGAGCATATCCTCTAGCAAATCGAAAAAGACCACTACCACCAATTATAGGCATTTCCCTAACCTTATCAAGAATAGGGTTCCTCCCCAAAATAGTGATGGTGCTACCATGGTACTTTCCTTGAGTGATAGCAAAATTCATAGCCATGAGAAGGTCTACCTCACTAAGTGATGTGGAGGCATAGAATCCTTGTGCTTTTCCAACCAATTTTGAGCTTAATTTAGGTCCTAAGGTCAAAGGATTCTCAATCATGTTAACAAAACCAAACGAAGTGGCTGAGTTTTCCAAAGGTGATGGAACAATTTGTATTGATGAAGGGTTGTTTCCACTAACTATGTCATGCCAATAGAACTTTAAATGGCTTAGCTTCTCTTTTTTGTTCTCCAAACTTAATGCTTTGAGGTCTAGAGAACGTACGAAATTGTTATTGTCTTGTTTTGCTTTGATTAGAGATGTAAAGGGAGTAGTGGAGAGGAGGAAGAGGATGGAGAATTGGATGAACATGGTGGTTGTTGAAGAAGGTGATTCTTGTGTTAAAGTGAGGTTTAGAGAAAAGCTTTAAGATTTTTTTTTACAAGTATCTTATATAAGTATAAGTATACATCGTCGTTTAATAATGATTGATTTTTGAAATTTATTCAACACATAAGATGAATAGTTACATTTAATTGAATTTTTATCATACGTAAGAGTCCATGATTAAACCACTAGCTAGTTCCTTACCAACCCACGTACATTTTAAGAAACATGGATTGATTTATGATGAACGGAAGGTAAGGAAGCAAATGAAAGTATTATGAGTAGTGGGTGTAGTGTAATATTAATATTTTTGGTCAGAATATATTTTATGTGACATATGCATTTGCTCTTACTTTTTAGGTAAAATGTCATATTGGACAATGGAACCAACTATCTCTCTAGTTTTTTTCTGAAGGAATCTCTCAAGTCTTATATTAAGTTAGAAGAGTTTGTGCAGTTGTTTTCTAGATTTTTATAGGATTTAATTAAGGTATATTTTAAGCTTAAAATGTGTTTTCTCCCGTTTTTAAAATTTTATTATATGCTATAGGTATGGTTTTTTTTTTATTAAATAGTTTAGTGCTCAGATTCACATATAAATATAAGTAAAGAGAAAATAGAAAATTTTAAATTTAAACATGAGATCTTATATATCATTGTCATTGTGACTATCAATTATGAATATTTTTCTCCCGTAAAAATGAAAGTGTCCATATCTAATTCAAAATAAAATGTAACAAGCCTAATCAAAAATCTAAAACTGAACAAGCCAAACATAAATAAAGAAATAAACAATTTTTTTAATGGATTGGATTTGTTTTTCGGTTCTTATGATGCAAATCGAATTGAAAATAATACTATTAATATATGTGTTAATAGTAATTTCACACATTTAGTGAGTTGAGAAAACATTGGAGTATTAACCATGAGGATTAGAGTTCTAACCCTTAAATTTAATGTAATTTATTAATATTTATCAATTAAAAGTTTAAACCCTTGAAACTAACGTAATACTTAATTTATTGATAAGTTTGTGGGATTGTATTCACCCTCTTAAACAATTGTCTTTTGCTTTTTTAAAAAACATTGAACTTTAGAGTCTGATTTTCCTTAAATATTTGGAGTATTTGACATGCTCAAAATGAAAAATAATGATTTGTCTTCTCATCAAATTGTGAAAAGAGGACATAGTTTTCTTTTTGATTGAATCAAGGTGATTAATCAATTAAGTCGATGTCGTGGAAGTTAGAAATTAAAATGATTATTTGGATAGACGGCAACCTTCTCTCATTGGTTTTTATAAATGTAATGTTATGGAAAACCAGTTTTAGTATGTCTGTATGTGTATGACAATCTTGTCTAAGCAAAAATAGTTTGGGTTCCTTTTTTACTCTATTTGATAAAATTAGTTTATAACTAGTTTATAACTTATATTTGATAATTGTTAATCTAATTGAAGTGTTTGATAAAATTAGTGATTTAATTAATTTAAAATGTAAAATGAAATAAAAGAATATTTTTAATTAAAAATAAATTTTATCATGCTTGAAATATTTTAAAAGTAGTAATTTAAAATTTATCATTATGTTATTTTTATTTATTTATCTATTTTATTTATTTTAAATTAAAATAAGTAAATAAATAAATTATAAAGGATACAAATATTTTTAGTTACAATAATAAAGATAAAATCGGAAGAAAAAATGATAAGTTATAAACTATGGACTCATAAACCACTTGAATTAACTTTTCAAAAAATATTACAAAATATAAATTCATGTGTTACCATAAACTCATTTTTTTGCTTTGTAGAAACATTTATCTATCTATTCTTGAGAGTGAAATTACATGTCTTCTTAAAGCTCTTAGATGAGTAAGAGAATTGGGTGTCTACTTTGAAAAATATAAGAAAATTAATTTGTATTCTTAATTTTGTTCATAGTTTGTAAAAGAACTAAATATACAAACCAAATTCATAAGATTTCAAAATAACACCAAATTTAGTCTCATGAAGACAATTAAGAATACAAATCAAACAGTTTTTTTTTAAATTAGCTGGGAATAAATTTCCTATTATTTTTCCAAAAAAATTATTCCTAAAAATAAACTTTTCAACCACGAAACAAAAGCCCCTTAACATTGTGAAAATTTGAGGGTTGCTTGAAAATTAAAAACTCTTAAAATAAAAGTCATTGAAATCAGTCTTGGAGTTTGAAACTTAAGTATCCATATGAAAGATATTACCACCTAACTGTGTTTGGAAATGGTTCCTATAGGCAATAATAGTCTAATATGTATCTAAAAAAGTAAAATATTATATAAAATACATATTTAAATTTTTTTTAACACATAATCCAAATAAAGGCTATAATTGTCTAATATCAGTCAATGTAACTATTATCACTTTTTGTTCTTTAGTTTCCAAGCTACACATCAACTTTTCTTATTATTTCTATGATACAATAAATAAAAACTTTTACTCACTTTTTTTTAATGCATCTATTCTCAAATTTTTTTTATGCATTTCTACTCCTATTTCTTATAATTTGCCACATTTTTTTTTACAATTTTGCTATTTTTTACATTAAATACATATCTAAAAAAAAGTAAGATATTATGAAAAATACATATTTTCTTTTCTTTTTTGAACACATCATTTAAATAAAGACTATAATTGTCATTTAATATAAATCAATGCAATTATTATCAGTTTTTGTTCTTTGGCTTCCGTGCTACACATCAACTTCTATTCCTATGACACAACAAATAAAAAGTTTCTACTCAACTTTATTTAATTTTTTTTAAGGCATCTACACTCAATTTTTTTAATGCATTTCTACTCATTTTTTATATAACTTGCCACATTTTTTTTACATTTTTATTATAAAAAATATACATATAACATATAACAAATGTTTGACATTAAAGAATTAGCTAACATCTGTATTTAATAAAATTGTCGATATAAAAATAAAATAATTATAATATATTAAATATAATTTTTCATATTGTCTTAAGGGCAATTAGTTAAAAAAAAATTATTGAAACATACAAATCATATACAAAACAAATATTTATAATCACTTAAGTAAGTTTAACAATTTTTATATCTTCTAAATAAAAATGAGAATAATTAAATATATTATAAAAATCATGCACATGACAAAATATTTGTTAATAAATAATTAGTTAAAATTAACATTTTTTTAATATCGTCGAAAAAAAAAAACAATTATAATACACCAGGCCAGATAAATGTTGGTCACTAAACTATTAGTATAATTTAGTATTTTTTTTATAGTTTAAAAAAATCAGTATAATTATAATATACTAATTATAGTTTAGACAAATATTTATCACTAAATATATCATTAAAATTAGTTTTATTTTAATAAATTTAACATAAAAATGAGAATAGTTATAACACACTAACTATAATTTTCACACATCAATTTTTTGACGTTGGAAGATATGAAACTTAATAAAAACTGAAACAATTGTAGCGTACGATTCATACATAGAAAAAAAATATTTGTCATTAATCAATTAGTTTAGTAAAAAAAAGTAGTTTAATTTAGAATTTTCTAAATATCTTCTAAATATAAAGGAGAATAATTATAGTATACTAACTATAGTATATTATAAAAATCATACACGAGATAAATGTTTGTTAATAAAGATATCGTTAAAATTAATGTTTTTTAATATCATCTTTTTAAAAGTGAGATCAATTATAATATATTAATTATATTTTTTTCACATATAAACTTTTTAACATTATTTTATAAAAATAAATCGCTAAAGAAACAGTTGTAGCGTATAATTTATACATGAGATAAATATTTGTTATTAATCAATTAATTTAATTTAGTTTATTTTAAATATCTTCTAAAAATAAATGAGAATAATTATAAATATTAATTATAATTTATTATAAAAATTATATGCGGGACAATAATTTTTCACTGAAAAATTTATTAAAATTAATATTTTTTTAATATAGTCGATAAAAAAACAAAAATAATA
>JBBPBO010001986.1:9407530-9430950 GCA_037974295.1 Cicer cuneatum
TTATATATATATATATATATATATATATATATATATATAATTGATTATTGATTTGGCCAATTTTATTATTGTAAATTTTTTTAAAATCTCATTTTAAATTTTACTTTAAACATTTAGATTTATTGAGTCGACCATGTTCAATTATAAAATAAAAAAGTAAGCAACTAATTGAACTATGAAGCATGCATTATATTTTTTAATAAAGAATAAAAAAATGAAAAAAATAAAAATAAAATTTTAGTTATTGTAAATATTTAATTACTAATAAGTTACTCGTTACTAAATTCGAATTCAAAGAACTTTGAAAGAAATTTTAAATAATATTTCGATCTTTATATCAATTAAAGAAAAGGAAATCGAATGATAAAAAAATTAATAATAATTTAGACAAGACAAAACAATCTTTGAGATGTCACAATGATAGATAAATAAATAGATATTCCTCTAAACTTATGTGTCAGATATCTTCAGAAAAAGGAGAAAAAGAGAATCATATCAAGTATCAAAAATGAAATAGCAATATTTGTGTGTGGTTGAGGTGGCGTGGTGCAGTGCAGTGCATGCACCAAAAAGAAGAGAGTTGGTATGTCTGTGAATTGCAGAGGCAGAGAGGTAGTGGCTCAAGATGTACCTTTGTGTGGGAAGAAATGGAAAAGAGCATCATATTAACTGGAAAGACTACTTACCATTATACTTAAATTAGTAATATCAGTCGCTGCTCTTTTTATTTTTATTTTTTATTTTAAATGAAATGAAAAATGGTTCCAGAACTAAAAATGGGCCTAGACTTGAACAATAAGTCATGGGCCAAGGACTCATAAATGAAATTTTCTTTTTATATTTCTTTTACATATATATTGTTTTGTTTTTATTGAAAATAAATAAAATAAGAATAAAACAGGAGCAAACAAAATAACATGCATGAACTCAAATAAAGTAAAGTTGCAGCAATATATTACAGGAATACAAACAAATAAAAATTAGTGTGAATAGAAAATAAAATAATTACTCTTTGCACTACAGGCTTCGAGGTGTAAGTTTCTTTTATATCATATGAAAAATAAAAGACAAAAGTAAACAAATTAATTCACAAATAACATACCAACTATCTAGGAGCACATGGGCGAGTTGAATGAATTTCATTTTTTTACCATATTGATGGTCACAAGAGAAACTAATTCACAAATAACATATTTATGTTCAACTATCCAAGCCAAATTCAATCTCTAAAGCATAGTCATTAACTCAACATTCATAACGGTGTTAATGCCACAAAAGTTGAAGTAACCTGATATCCATTCACCACTAGAATTCCTAATGATTTCCCCAAAACCGGAACTCCCTAGATTTTCAAGTGAGCTGCCATCAACATTAAGCTTAACGTAGTTCAAAGGAGGCAGCAACTAGGAGAGATGACGAATATTACAGAAATGCTAGATGTACCAAAAACCTAAGATATGGCATGAAGAGTCTTAAATTTTATTGATGGCAAGCCAATGTGCCTATGTTTTAGCAGAAAATATCTCATGATTCCTAGTTTCCCAAATAATCCCACAAACAATAGCAAACATAATCTCGTTGATGAATTAAAGATTAGTAGTAACCCATCGGTCATACTCCAAATTATAGAATTGGAAATGTTGATCTAAGACTAACAAATTCCAAATAATCTTAGTTGTCGGACAATCACGAATAGTATAAAGAATACTTTTTTAAGTGATGGTCATATTTATGACAAGACGAATCAATAGTCATGTGCCACCAAGCCTTGAAGGGATTGGTGGGAAGACTAAAGTGAAAAATCATAATATTTTTTAGAATTTTCAACTTCCAAATCCAAGACCAACCACCATCATGGATTCCTTGGTTGTGTTGTCGCTTCATCAATCACCTATAAGCAGAATTAGCATAATATGCCCCAGTAGGAGACATTATCCATATAATCATATCAACAACCTCTACAAAACAAAAATGATTCCTAATCCGAAGTTGAATGTCATCAGAAAGAATCGTAGCCACATGATTAAATTGTCGTAAGCCTTCTTCAAAATTATCATGCACATGCAAGTTAGCATCAAAAATATGCACAAAAGAAATTAAATTGCACAGATAATTTTCACCTAACCATCTATCATACTATAGGGAGACATCACTTTTTCCTAGTCTTACAACGAATGCCATATGAAGGGTCTCTAGAGCTTTAAGTATCAATGACCAGATGTAAGAATCTCAAACTCTATATTGAGCGTTTAAAATATGAGAATGGTACAAATACTTATCTTAGAGAAGTTGAACCCAAAGCTTATCAGAATTGTGCAGTAAGTCCCACACATGCTTGCCAAGAAGAGAGATATTGGTCTCCCTAGCCGAATGAATATCAAGATCAACTAAATGTTTCGGTTTAGTAATGGTATCCCAATTCACCCAATGACTAGCCTTGTTGCCCCAAATAGAATGACGAACACTAGAATCAATCATCTCACACACACCAGTGGGAATCCAAATATTTTGCATGGAATATATAAAGACAGTAGTTAGTATAGATTTAGCAAGAGATGATCTAATCAACTTGATTTAAGATATTAGACTTTCAACCAGACAATTCCTCATTTATTCGATTTAGAATATAATTAAAGTCCTTGTTGATAACTCTTTATATGAACATTGTTATTAACATTTGAAGTATTCCTCAAAAAACAATAACAATAATCAAAGTTGAGGAAAAAAAAAACAACAATAAAAAACATTTACTTATGAGTTGCAAAATATGACATGGAATATGAAAAGCTAAGTGAAAATTGACCTCCACAATACAATACTCCCTCTTAGATGTCAATTGAGGATATGGGTTGCTAAATCTTACTTTAAAAAATCTAGTAAAAGAAAAAGAGTATAATATCTTTTTTGTGAGAATTAAATAACATATCTATAATATACTATTACAAGGATTTTTGACAAATAACTTGCCTTGACATAACCAATTAATTCTAGTTTGGGTTCTTTGAATAAAATAAGTTCATATGTGTTGTACCTCTAAAGTTATGAAGTATTATTGCTTGACTCCATTTCTATGTCTTCGGGTAGGTGAAGAACTATCTTGCTAATAGATTTAATAAAATAACATATCATAATGTGTATAATTAGCTAGATACGTAAGTGATCAGATTGCACTAAGATATGATATTTTTGGACCAAATAATTCTTCTTCCTTTTCTCAAGGTGTGAAAGGGTCTTTATTCACATTTAGTGACCTCGCAGCTATTAAAGTACACAATAGATTAAATTTATCCATATAGAAGACTTTTTGCACCTTTGCTATATAACCTTCATGAAGCACAAACTTC
Organism: Cicer cuneatum; assembly: GCA_037974295.1. Taxonomy (NCBI): domain Eukaryota; kingdom Viridiplantae; phylum Streptophyta; class Magnoliopsida; order Fabales; family Fabaceae; genus Cicer; species Cicer cuneatum. The sequence goes on from JBBPBO010001986.1 coordinate 9,410,875, forward strand.
ACTTCTTTAATCACTCAATTAAGCAATCTATAACATTTATAAGTTCTTTTTTAGTTATGATAATATTTATGTCATCAACAATAATAAGAAATTTATTACCGGATCTTTTCCCAAAATTGCATGAACAAATAGAATTATTTTTATAGAAATCACTTAACAAATAATCATTGGGTGATTATACCACATGTGCCTATATTGTTCTAGGTGATATAGAGATTTATTCAATTTAATTGAGTAATATTTTTTATAGTTTTAAAAGTGTTCCTCAAGCAAATTAATTCTTTTAGATAGTTTTATGTAAAAATTATTATCAAGTGACCCATATAAATATGGTGTAATTGTACCTGGTGGCAAAGCTTGAACAAATATTTTAGGGTGTCGAAATTTTAAAATTTTAATTGATAAATTAAATATAGTATTTTATTGTATATTAAAACTTTAGGTTGTAAAATTGCGATATAAACACAATTTTTTTGTGCAAGCAGAACTGCAAAAACAGGACGAATTAGACTAAAAAGTTGCACATGTTTATGAGTGACAGAGTTATAGGTATAACATATTGCATTGGGTCTTATGTTTGGAGAGGATTAAAAATCTAAAGCAAAAACATAGTTAGTTTGATTGAGTTTTTATAATTTTAATCACAAAATTAAACCGAAAACGATGAATAGCATGTTGATTTGGTTCTGTTCAATCAAATTGACGTTAATAAAAATTAACTTACTTATTTTAAAAATATAAAATTTTCTTTTTGAAACACCAGATTTTTTATACTATTAAAAAAATTACGTAAACACTTTTTAAATTACAATGGAAAAAACAATATGTAAATGATTAAAAAATTCTTAAATACAATACATATATAAGATAACACTATTGATATAGTCTAATGATTTTATTCAGTTATCAATCGGTGGTCGATTTTAAATGAAGTAAAATTATATTCAAATTACCAGAGATTGAGTTTATTTGATTTGATTCAGACTGAACTCGAAACAGAAGAAAAAAATCAATTTAATTGATTTCGATTTTTCTTTTGAATTTATCAAATAATTAGTTTGATTGTTATATCTCTAGATGAAATTCAAAACACACACAATTGAAATTTAAATTGAAAGATGTAGTATATTTTTTTAATTGGTATTTTTTTAATTATTTTATAAGTTTTTTTTAAAAAAAAAAGTTGTTTGTGTCCCCCTATATCCCCACTAAGATTCGCCAATAATATTGTATCCATCATATGCACATTTATCCATTCATGTGCTGCTAACTAGGCTAATTGAAAATAAAAAATTTCATGCATCCAAAACAAGCAAATATATCTCTTCAAAGTTAATAGTAGATTTGCATCGATACTCTTTAGTAGTAGTTATATTTTTCAATTTTAGTATTTTATTTTAACGCGAAAACTCATTCATTTTCGATTAACTTAACATTTTTAGGTGTATAGACAACTCATCCAAAAATATTATGTTTTGCAAAGTGAACGTAATTACACACCAAATGTATTTTTCCATTTGTTCGATTATTATTTTGTTTATAATTCTTAATAAATTTAATGTATTTGATAAAAAAAATTCTGAAGCTGCAAATTCAACTATATTTAAATACTTTTTTTTGTAATTGTCATATTCTCTTTTGGACTATCTTCAATTTTTGCTTCATATTTTCTCTTGATCTATTCACTAAGTTTTATGATTTGTTTAGAAACACGATACTGAAGGTGCAAACACGAGAAGAAGGGGTTGAATTGTGTTTGTCAAACTTGATTACTTTTGTTGTTTTGTTGAATGTTAATGTGAATTATTCGATAGATAACTAATCAGATTCAGCAGCGGATAATAATAACACAACAATTTATACTGGTTCACCGTTAACTAGGTTACGTCCAGTCCCTTCTTCCAGAAGGTCTTTTCACTAATTCAAACTCCTTTGAATTACAACACCATTGACCCTACAAGCCAGTCTTCCCAAACAGCCTGACAACCCCAGACTTTTGAGGAACAACAACACCTTGACTAAACCAGCCAAGTCTTCTCAAACAGCCTGACAACTCCAGACTTTTGAGGAACGATAACAACACCTTGACTCTACAAGTCAAGTCTTCTCCTACCAATCTGACAACCCCGGATTGAAGAAGGAATCTACACCACTATCGGGTTATATAATAAAGGTTTGAAACTTTGCAACGTTGCTTCTGGAAAGCTGTTTGCTGCACTGATTCTTACACTCTTTTGTTGCTTCTGGAAAGCTGATTGCTGCACTTATTCTTGCACTCTTTTGTTGCTTCTGGAAAGTTGATTACTGCACTGAATTTCTCTCTCAAAAACACTTAGAAAATATTGTTCTTGCACATTTGTGTTTCTCTATTTTGAACTCTTAGATAATGTTGAATTTAAGCTTGAGTTCTCGTGGTTTTCGATGCTCTAATCTTCAACATTAAGTCTCTATTTATAGTTGAACTTTAGGACTTCACTGATGCTTTACTTTTGGAGTGTATTTCGATTAATCTGTTTTGAGAATATGCTGGAGTAGTTTGCTCAGATTCTGTTTTGAGCCTTTTGCTCACTGATGCTTTACTTCTGGAGTGTATTTCGATTAATCTGTTTTGAGTATTTTGCTCTGCTTCTGTTTTTTACCATACTTTTAGCTAGATTCTGTTTCTTGAGTCTTTTACTCCAATTCTGTTTTGAGCATTTTTCTCATATTCTGTTTTGAGCATTTTCATCTCTAATGAGATCCTCTTATGATATCCTCTAACAGGTTCCTCTGATGATACCCTCTGATGACCATCGTCTGGTAATCATCCTCTGATGATATCCTCTGGTATTTTCTAGAGGTATCTTCTGGTACCCTCTGGTGACATCCTCTAAATGTATCCTCTAGATGCATTTTTATCTTCTGGTGATATCTTCTGTTGACGTCATCTTCTGGTGACATCCTCTGATTTCTTCTTATGATGATGTCATCTTCTAGTGACATCCTCTGGTGACGTCATCCTCTGATTTCTGCTTCTGATGAAGTTATCCTCTGATTTCTGCTTCTAGTTACATCATCTGATTTTTCATTCTTCTTCTAAGTCAAAATACGATTTTCATAAAATACATTTGTTAACATCAAAACTTTAATTGAAAGAACCAACTTGGTTCCAACAGATACAATATGGTACACAATGTTGAGGCAAATTTCTAAATTAATGTTTTGAAATAAACAAACAAAATTAATTAATTAATTTTTAATTATGATTCTAAATTATGTTGTTATTTAACTTATGCTTTTGAGTGTGCTATTCGAATATAGGTAATCATATACAACAACACAAGATCATTCTAGTTCATAAGAACAACAGTCTGGACAAACCAAAAATCATTTTGGTTGTTGACAACATCAGTCTAGTCTAGGGATGACAATTAGATCTAGACCCAGTGGTACTCACAAAAAAAAACCCGCAATGGGTAGAGTAAAAACCCGCATAATGGGTATGAATATGAGGACAGGTAATTACTTACAAAATTGAATGGGTATGAGTGCGTGCACGGGTACTATATATAGTACCCACCCCGCACCTGCACTTATATATTATTATTATTATTATTATTATTATTATTATTGGGTATATTTGTTTGAGATTAAATAAAAATAATTTTTGATTTTTAAATAATTTAGAGATTATTTTTTAGAGATTTTTTAAAAATGATTTTTTAATTCCTGTTTGTTTACTATTATAAAAACGGTTATTTTTGTAAAATGATTTTTAACTTGTTTGAATACAATTTTATAACAATGATTTTTTTAAACTACAAAATAACCATAAAAGACATAAAAATGATTTTCAAGAAAACATGTTTGTTTGAAAAAATATTTTTTAAATACATGATTTTTCTAAATACACATATGTCTCTCTACTCTCTCATGCATCCCTATCTACTATCTCTCTCACTCTTTAATATCTCATGTCTCTCTACCTCTCCTTTTTATTCCAAGCAAATCAATGAATTTTGGTCCTCAATTTCATAATTTTTGAATCGTCCTACAAAATAAACATATAAATAAATCATCACGGAAATATGCTAGTAATAGATTTTAGAGGTCTTGTTCTAATCTTAAAAATTGGACCCTCAATAAAAAAAATGCAATTTTAATAATTAAAAAATTGGAAAAATAAATTTTAATATATTTGAATTTTTTTTTAAAATTTAATCACAACAATAGCGATTATTTATCGATATATTTTTGTTAAAGTGCGGGTAATGGGTATGAGTACGAGCACTTAAGTACCCAGAGGACAAGGGTACGAATATTAAAGTTGATACCCACGAGGGTACGGGCGGCACGAATATGGGTATTTTTTTATACTGCAGCTATGGGAACGGATACTATATTACCCTACCCAAACCCTACCTATTGTCATTCCTAGTCTAGTCAAACTAAGATTATTCTGGTTAGCGAAAAGTATCAGCCTTTTTATACAAGATCATTTTGGACAATTTGTTTTAAAGATAAAAATGAAATGAATCAATTCCAGATCTTAAGTGAATTAAATATTAAGGCAACTCATAACCATGATCAAGCATAAAAGTTTAAAAGAAGCAAAACAACATCAAGAACCATAACAAGATCAATCTCCAGATTGACGGCCTATGAAACAAGTACATCTAAGACATCAAGGGTAAAGAAGACACTAATGTTACACCTCTGCAGAAAGACAACTTGACATTAAACAGCTGTCAAATGATTTCAGTCACAGTACTCACTCAAAGCAGAAACGAAAAATATTCTAGTTATAAAGCAGTAGGAATGGCAATGGGTAGGGTTTGGGTAGGGTAGTATAAAACCTATCCCCGTACCCACAGTTTAAAAAAATATCTGTGCCCGTGTCCGTACCCTCGTGGGTATCAACTTTAATACCCGTACCCTTGCCCTTTGGGTACTTAAGTGCCCGTACCATACCCATTACCCACACTTTAACAAAAATATATCGATAAATAATCGCTATTGTTGTGATTAAATTTAAAAAATGGGTATGGGTAGAGCATATGTAAATTGGTATGGACAGAGCATCATGTAGTTTGATATGTGTATAGGGACTAAAATTTATTTATTTTTTCAATTTTTTTAACTATTAAAATTGCATTTTTTTTTATTAAGGCCCAATTTTTAAGATTAGAACAGAACCTCCAAAATCTATTACTAGCATATTTTCGTGATGATTTATTTATATGTTTATTTTTTAGAAAGATCCGAGAATTAAGAAATGGAAGACCTAAATTCATTGATTTGTTTGGAATATAAAGAAGAGGTAGAGAGACATGAGATAATAGAGAGTGAGAGAGATAATAGATAGAGATTGAATGGGAGATAAAGATGCATAACAGAGTATAAGGACATATATGTATTTAGAAAAATTATGTATTTATAAAATATTTTTTCAAACATGTTTTCTTGAAAATCATTTTTATAAAATTATATACAAACAGGTTAAAAATCATTTTACAAAAATCTCAAAAAAATAATCTCTAAAGTATTTAAAACAAAAATCATTTTTATTTAAGCTCAAATAAACACATCCAATAATAATAGTAATAATAATAACAATATATAAGTGCGGGGTGGGGCGGGGTGGGTACTATAGTACCCATACCCGCACCCATACCCGTTTAATTTTACGGGTAATTACCCGTCCCCATACCCATACCCATTATGCGAGTTTTTACCCTACCCATTGCGGGTTTTTTTGCGGGTACCCACTGGGTCTGGGTCTAATTGTCATCCCTATAAAGCAGGAACGTTCTTGATAAAATAGAACAAATGTCTATTAAAGTATCAATCTGAAGAGCTGGATTATTAACGATTATATGAATTGTCATCAACCTTCATCATGTCTATAAAAGGGAACCTCAAGGTCAAGATAATAGCAAAAGTTTCAAGTGCAATCAATTAATCACTTAAACAATCATACTTGAGAAATTAAAGCTCTGGTTCTCTTCACTAGATTCAATGATCTTTTTTATTGAGTTTTCTGCTGAAAATCAATCTCAAACAAGTGTTGAGTAGATTCTGATCCATCAACCTTATTTCAATATTTCATTTGAAACTCAAGACTATATTCTTAAAGATAGTTGGAGTGGTTTGTAAAAATCCTTTTTGTAATTAAAAGGTGACATGTAAAAAACCCTTTTTAGACTGAAAGGTAATTGTAAGAAATCATTTCAAAGTTGAAAGGTAAACATTGTAACTGATCAAGTTTGATCAATAAAGTTTATGTGAAAGCAAGAACATTTTTGTTAAAGCACGTTAGTGGAAAAACTCACAAATTGTGATGACTGGACGTAGCTCACCTTAGGTGAAACCAGGATGCATCATTGTGTGATTCTCTTATCCTTATCTTTAATTATTTCTCACTCACAAGCATAGAAATAATTCTTTTTATTTATTTTCACTAACCAATAGCGTTCTGCATTTTTGTTTTGAAACCAAAATTAATCTTGAATTAATTTAAATTAAAGTAGGAATTAATTTTTAAAAGATAATCACAATTCAAACCTCATTCATTGGGATTGACATTGCTACTTCATATAGAACATAATACTCGATTGTAAATGACTTATCGCTATGATTCATGTTTTTTGTTTATTAGTATTGTGAGTGATATAACGTACGTATCAAGTGGAAGAATGTTGGGTTTTTTTCTTATTTTTTTACGAGAAATAGAAGAATACTTGAAAATATGTGTTTTGTTCGATCATGTTTTGACTAACCATGCATGTGATAGTGAATGATTATTATTTGAAAGAATTATATGTTGCCACTAAAATTCGTGTGTTATGTTTTCTTTTAACAGTAAGTAAGTAGTTTCCTAAAAAAATATCTATTCACTCTAAACCACTATTTTACGAACAATCTACTAATTGTTTTCTTTTAATAGTAAATAGCTTCCAACAAAAAATGATCTATCCACTCTAAACTACTATTTTACGAATAATCCACTTTGTAGTGAAGAACAGTTTGCATATTACTAATTTCTATGATAGACATAGACTATAAAAGAAAAGTAATGCATATGGTTTAATCTGATGTCTAAGATCTCTTTTAGAAAATTAACAACATCAAAATAAAATTATACTGAAAAGAGCTTTAATTAACATCTTCAAATAACTAATAATAAGTGGAGGCAGGTGATTGAATCAATTTTTCCTTTTGGTGTTTTGGTCTAGATCATTTAGAATTTTTTGCACACATGTCACAATTTCTAATTAAAATAAATTTTATTAAAAAATATTCAATAATATATACTCTTACACCACACATTGATTCTTACACTAGTATATTAACCTAAGAAGAAAAAAATTTCCTTTCCATTATATTTTGAAATATATTTTTACAGTGTCCTAGGCAAGTTAAAGACGTAAAACAATTATGCCACTTTTACTACTATTAGTGAGAATAGTTTATGCAGTCAAAAAAGAAAAAGCTTTGGTTTGTTTTGCTATTACTCATGGGGAATAAGATAGGCCTCGGACATCACACGTTATGAGTGTCTAAAAATACATATGAGATGGGTATTGTGATTTGAATAACCTCCCTTCCGATCCCCAATAGGAAGTGACTGCATCATTGTATTCGTGTGATTAAAATTATTTTTATATTAAATTCGAAACTGTATTATATGTATTATATCAATTAAGAATAATATAATTTAAAATTACTAAAAATAAAATAAAAATAATTTACGATCCAATTCACAGTACATAAGTTAATAGTATAAAAAAATATATATACAAATGTGATCAAGCTTATAAAGATGGTAGTGTTTAAAATACTCATATTTATGAAGTTATAATGTTTGAAATATGCATTAAATCAAAATTGATATGTCAATTTAAATCAAATAAATGCTGTAACAAAATAAAAAATCAAAATAACACTGTATGAAAACGATGAACAAGAGAAATGTTACTTTTAATATTTATGATTATAAATAAAATAAATAAATTATACAGTTTTAAGGTAGAATGAATTTGGACTTACTATTACAACAAATTATTTTGGTCTTACACTACAAATAATTTTATGTTTGACTTATTTTTCTGATTTTTGAATTTAATTGACATATATTTAATAATACAAAGAAATTTTAATTAATTTTTGTCAAATATTTTGAAATATTATGAAAATTAAACTCATTTATGATAAATAGTCAAGTCTGTTATAGTAACTTTTTTTTTACAATCTGTTATAGTATTTTGTTCTTCTTGTGTTGACGGTATACAATATTGATTCAAATTCCTTTATATGTATAATAACACATGCATGTAAATTAATTATGTACAAATAATTCCAAATTTTCTTTTAAATTTACACTACTAAAATTAGCAACAAAAAGCATTTAAACAAAAAATGAAACCATTCTCTAATTTCTTCGTAAAAAAAAAATCTAGTGACAATTCAGAAAGAGAAATTACTTTTTTTCTCTCTAAATTTTTCCCATTAATTTTAGTTTTTTAAGAGTCTTAAATTGTCATGTTAAGTTATAATCTTTTTCATGACATGAAAGCATATATAACTTTTACTCTTTATTTTTAAAATTGTACTATTAGTTTCAACTCAATCCGAAAGATATTTCAATGTATAAATAAATAAAAAATAATAAAAAATATTCTTAAATTATGTATAAATTATTTACCAGCTTCATATTCAAATTTTTATAATTCACAAGTATAAATTAATTTAAATAACAATTGTAAGAGCTCTCTATTTTTTTATGAGATATCATTTATTTAAAAATCAAATACAAAAGTAGAGTGATCCAATAAAATAGTGAATATTTACTAGATGTAAGTCTAAAACAAGTTGATATTAAAAGTGTATATCCTATTTTATATACTTTGAATTTTGTTTTTACAAGAATAAATTTATTACATTTTAGCATAAATAGTGTGAGTAATACATGTTAAACTCAAATCAAAAGTTTGAGAACTAGCATAAGACTTTGACACCCTTACAATCGTTTGAGTAACAAGGTTCGTTTGTCTTTCGGTGAAACTAATCATATAGTTTTTATGAAAAGATAACAAAATTTTACAACGTGTTAACAACAAACCAAACTCAGTTACATCTTGTAGTCTTCCATTGATGCCATCAACTACGACTTACAATCCATCTCGATGGTAACTCTTTGGAATAATAGTTCATGCAACCAAGAAATAGCTTCTAAAACACCAAACGCTTCATCCTATTTTGGTAATAAAATTGCGTCTCTCCACAAAGTTTTTGCTTTGATGAGTTCACCTTTATCATTCTGCAAACACGTGCTAATCTCAAACTGCCTTTGCTCTTGGAACATTGCAGCATCAATGTTGCACTTAAATTCCCCTGAAATCGGCTTATTCCACTTGACTGGACCATGCAAATGTGTAGTATTGTTGTTGTTCCTACTAGTGTTTTTTTTGAATCGCAAGCCACTCGAGAATGTGATATTTGGCCATTGCGACATAGATTGGAATCGGCTTCTCAGTATCATCTCATACATTTTCATTCCTCATGCGCCGAATACACCAAAGAATCATTGCAAATTGTTGTTTCGATCCCAACTTCAGGTCGCTTAACAACTTAAAAACCAATCATTTAGATTCGTCACACTGTGTTTCATATTCACAACATGTTGTGCCACACCTCAACTGTTTTTCAAACTTATCGGCTTGTTTACAATCAATAAAGATGTGTCATTTAGACTAAAAAACCTCACAAAAAAGACAATTAATTATAAAATTCAAATCACTATCCTAATACCACTTTTCGAAATAAAATTCAAATCACCAATAAAATTCAAATCTTTTCGAAATCAAATCGATTATAAAATGATGGTTAATAACACTTTAATCAATAATTTCACCATCCTAATTTTTTTAAGAAACTTATTTTTTGAGTACCTTTTTAAGAAAATGCTATGTGCTGAACTCTAAACTGCATTTAATTAATATATAAGATCGAGGGAGTAAAACGTAATATCCATCTATTTTTTTAATAATAAATAAATAAATAAATGCTCTCCCTCCTTTTCTTTGTGTCTTTATGTTGCTTCTTCGTCTTCAGTGTTGTTGATCCTTCCATTTTCTGTTCCACAAAACAATCTCCTTCATTCTCTTTTTTTCTCTCGCTTCTCCTCTTTTTCCTTCTCTGTATCGCTCTCTTTTCGTATTCTTCAAAAGGTACGATTCTAAAATGCAGTTCATTCATGATCATTATCAAAAGAACTTTTTTTACCATGTTTTCAAAATTTGCATGTCATTTCATAGTTTTTATGCTATTGGGGTAAACCCCATTTCATCAAGTTTGGATTTTTCAAATGGGTTTTTCTTCTTCTTCTTCTTCTTCTTCTTCTTCTTCATGTTACTCCAACTTACTTGTTACTGTGCATTGAGTGTTTGCCAGTTATGGAATTTTTTTATACTTTTGTAAAGTTTCTAACTTTGTTATATTATAGTGTTTCTTGTTTCATTCTTCTCTTTGAAATGTGGTCCACGATCTTTTTTTCTGTTCTTGGAAAACACTTCGTGTGTAGGTTTTCGTTGTAGCATTGCCATTTTTAGCTAAATGTTTGTTCTTTATTTATTAGTTTTGTTATACAATGGACTCAACGCTGTTTTGGAATTAATGCTTAATAAGAGTATGTTTTCAGCTTTCACAAAGTAGTAATTTGTGTGTTCGCTACTTTTCATTTTTACATAGAAGAAAAAGAAAGAGAATAAAAATACTATTGTTATCATAAGCCATATTTTTTGTGTTTTCTGCTTTTGAAGATGAATTATCAGCTTTTTGATAAGTTAGATTTGTTTGTGATTTTGGTTTTGCCATAGATTTTTCAATGAAATAACTTTTTTCTTCTTATGCCAGGATGGGGACATGGAAGAAAACACAATATTCTTATTCAAATGGGAATCAATTTCTCCCTCCCAATCAATCGGTGTTTGGAAGAAATTTGACAAAGGATCAACTTGGTGGTGTCATATTTGGGTGCAAGAACGGGACGATTAAAGAATGTTTAACCAAACAACTATTTGGTCAGTCATTTTCTTGTGATTGCTTTTCTTTTAGTTGATAGCATCTTGGTTTTTTGTTAGTATCAATTTATAGTCCCACGTAGGTAGCTCGGTTGTTGAGCTAAGGGACACCGAAGGATTTAAGCAGGAAGTCGTGGGTTTAAACTTGGAAAGTAACATAACTCTACTAATTTACTAACATTTGCTTATAAAAAAACATGGAAACATGATGCTTGGAATTTGTATCCAATGCCACAAAATTATCAGCATTGGTAACTAAGTTTTCACTTTTTAGGCATTTTGGTTGTCAACTCTAACACATGGAAATTTTATTTGTTCCACAGGCTTACCGGCTCAGCACTTCTCTTATGTGAAGAATATTCGACCTGGTTTGCCGCTGTTTCTATTTAACTATACTGATAGGATGCTTCATGGAATTTTTGAGGCGGCTTGTAATGGGAGAATGCTCATAGACCGTTATGGATGGACAACCGACGGTTCAGATGTAACACAATTTCCTGCACAGGTAAAAATTTCTTGCTTATTATAATTATGGATTATTATTATTCATGAAAAGAGCCTTATGTTTATACGCTTCTTTGTTATTAATGTTGAAGGTGCAAATTCGCGTTCAATTACAGTGCCGGCCACTGTCTGAAGATAAATTTAAACCTGTAATTGCAGACAACTACTACCATCATAACCATTTCTGGTTTGAGCTTGACCATGGACAAACAAGCCAACTGATTTCCTTGCTAAAACCCTTAGCAATTGCCCCTCGTAGTTCTGTTCCACAGAATACGAAATGGACGGCTGTGGTGTCCCGACATCTTCCACCGCAAGAGCTTGCATGGAAAACAGAAACGTTTAAAATGCCTGAATCAGAGTTTGAGCATCGTTCTACTCACTCAAGTACAAAATCAGGTTCCATTGGGAGTGATTTTTTGTTTGATGAATACAGTCAGCCATTGGATACTCATTCAATTGATAAGGAGGAAACAAAACAAATTGAGAAGGATCTCATTGGGAGTGATTTATTGTTTGATGAATACACTCAGCCATTGGATACTCATACAATTGATGAGGAGGAAGCGAAACAGAACGAGAAGGACCTCATATGGATGAAACTAAAGGAATTGGCTCTTAGTCGTGAAAATCAAGATCTCTCTTGGGAAAACAATGTAAGCAATACTCCTTATGCGAATGAGAGTTGCTTCGGAGGAAAGCATTCGGAGAAGGAGGAAAATACTAGTTCTCCATCAGAGAAGGAGGAGAATACTAGTTCTCCATCAGAGAAGGAGGAGAATCCCAGTTCTTCATCAGAGAAGGAGGAGAATCACAGTTCTTCATCAGAGAAGGAGGAGAATTTCAGTTCTCCATTAGAGCTTCAATACAACATAGCTCAGGTGGTTGAGAATTTTTGATAACTTTCATTATATGTAATATATATTAATTATTTTTAAACAAAAAACTAACTTGTAATGTATCTATATTCTTTAGTTGGTTCAAGAGATCAAAGAACTGACGGATTTCAAAAAAACTCAAACTGAAAGGAATAGCTACCTGGAGCAGAAGCTGGTACCGTTTGCTTTTTTATAGTCAATCTCTAGAATTTACCATATTTGTCAATCATTTTCTGTCTGTATGATTTTTTTGTATATTACTGGCGTGCATTAAATTGTATATGGTCATCATAACAATGTTCAAAGGATGTGGAACTTCTCTATCTACCCATATTTTTAGATTTTTTAGAATTTCTGCGCCTGTTTGAAGTTCGAAAAGATGCAGATCACTTGCAAGTATGCTTGTTACTCATTTCACGGTGTTTCCTGATTCACATGGTTTTGGTTCTGCTGCATTGTGAAATAAATAAAACAAGATGAGTCCAACAATTCAATTGTAACGAGACCTTTTGGTTTTTTCTCTCTCACTACATCTATGCTGTGACCACTGTAGATTCAAAACATAGAGTTCTTTGCTTTTAATTTCAATGATGCATAATTCAAAGTGATTTTTTAATATAAAAAATATCTTTAGGAAATTAGGAAGTAAACTATGGACAACATTGGCTACAAATTACAAGTCTTAATATATGGCTTCATAAGGGAATGAAAACTAAAAATCGAAGTACATTGAAGAACGTATAAGAAGCTTGTGTTGGGTATTTGATGAGTTCAATAAGTAAGCTAAAGAGAAGTGTTAATGACTTTAACCAATTTTAGGTTGGAGAGTATTTACATGACAATTATCTCAGTGAAAGTGAAGTCAGAATTGTCTTTTGAAGTGCACTTTGTATCTTTAATTGAACTGGTTTTTTATTTATCATATCATGTGATAACGCCTTTTCCCATATCACTGTTAGCTTGTTTGTATTTTTCATTCAGATAGAGGCAGAATTGGAAATTCAGCTTCTAAAGGATCGTTGTACACTGTTAGAATCTACACACAATGCTCCTTCATCACACGTTGAGGAGACAGTAATCAATCCATCTGCTGAACTGCATTTAGATGCCGAAGATTCAATATATTTAATAGGCGGCTCTGACGGACGATCATCATTAGCAGCTATGGATCAGTATTGTACTTCTCAGAATGTGATTCAATCTCTCAAGCCTATGAGCTATCTTCGATCGTATGCTTCAGTTGTAGAGTTGAATGGTGAGATTTATGTTTTCGGCGGTGGAAATGATTGTGATTGGTATGACTCAGGTATGAGATCTTACTGCAGTTTTCAATGTTATTTTCTTACAATGAGATGAAATTTTTGTCAACCATTTTTATGTTATGTTTGTGCAGTTGAATCATACAATCCAATTCATGACAACTGGACTTTGCGTCCCTCTTTGAAACAGAAGAAAGGAAGTTTGGCTGGTGCTGCCTTGAAAGGGAAAATATTTGCTGTTGGAGGTGGCAATGGATTTGACTGCTTTTCAGATGTTGAGATGCTTGATTTAGACATTGGACGGTGGATCCCCACACGTTCAATGATAGAAAAGGTAAAGTGGATCTTCAAATGGTAAATGTTCATGTCTTGATTGATATTTGAGAGGTATAGTTATTTATGGATAACTGAAAACAACGGGAAGGAGATATGAGGTTGGCTTGTTGGCTAAGGTGAGGAGTGGAGTGATAAGTAGGTTGTGGGTTCGATCCCCACCTTCAGCAAAATGCTTACAATATTAAAATTACTAATTACTAACATTGCTGTTGCCAAAATATCAAATGAAAACAACGGGAGAGTTTATGTGATTTTTTAGCCTTAAACTTCTAACATGCCAACTGGATTAATTGTGTTACATGCTGCTTGGACCAAATACATGTACTTTTTGCTTATATTTGGTTACAGAGGGACAAAATTGTTGAAGCTATCGCATAAATGTTCGTCATATTTCCAGAGATTTGCTATTGCTGCAGTGGAACTCAATGGTGCGATTTATGCTACTGGTGGATTTGATGGAAAGAACTACTTAGAGTATGATTTATAACTTGATTCATGTCTATAGTTAAAAAAATTTATCTTCTAAACAGGGTTGATCTAGAAATGATTTTATTTTATACTTTTATATAATAGATAGATAAATTTTACTTAGATTTGTATAATTGTAATTTGTACTAATATGAATGACACTTCAACATAATTGCAGTACTGCTGAAAGATTTGATCCCAGGGAACATTCTTGGTTCAAAATAGCAAGCATGAATACTAAACGGGGCTGTCACTCATTAGTTGCTCTAAATGAAAACTTGTGAGTTCAACATATTTGCTTCTTCTTGATTGCCTTTAATTGTTATTTTTATGATGTAGTAGCAATGAGGAATTGTACACGTGTCCTTGGAGTGTTTTGTAATGTGTAGCATTTAACTCCATCAACTTGATAAGGGAAGATATAAAGAAAAAAACAGTAAAGAAATAAGGGAAAGAGAAATGGAGAGGGATTTTTATACTAGTTTTCAATCAAATTGTTGTTACATCTAGTCCTCCTTTTACATAGAGATTTTGCCTTCTTCACTCGAAGGACTTAATCCACTATAACCGGACTTGGTTACAAATCCCAACCTCTTCATGCAACAAGTATTCTTTACTCTACCTCTCTAGGCTTAGAACATTCTTTACTCTGGCTCTCCAGGCTTAGAGTATTCTTACCTCTGCCTCTCCAAGTTTAGACTATTCTTTGCTTTGACTCTCTAAGTTCCAAGTATTCTTTAAGCATCTTCAGACTTTCACAAGTATTGTCATCCCTCTTTAGGCTCAAGTATTCTTTACTAGTGTCTTCAGGCTTCCCGATCAGTCGAAAACGACTTACCCAAACATAAGCCTTTTGAGAAACATATTTTGCCACTAGTGGGCATTTTACAAATGAGGTTGTGTCTAAGCCACAATTAATTGATAACTCTAAGAGAGGATATGCTATACAATCTCAATGTATCATTCCAATTATTTCTCACAGAGAGGATATTCAATTTTCTTTCTTGGATAATTTACAAGATAATTACTCTCAATGAAAGGATATCCAATTTGTATTCTGCATTGTGCTTTCTATTTAAGATTTCCCTCTTTTGGACAAAGTACCACTTTTTCGTTGTGGTCATCGACGCCAACTTCAACTTGAGGTCAAAGTGAGTTTAAATAAGTTTTCGATAATATAGTTGTTGAGGAGATATGTTCGTAGTTGTTGTTGCTGTGTGAAAGAGTCGTCGGAACTTTGACATAATGTTTATGACTGCTTTCTAGGGTGCCTTGTACAGAGGGTTAAGTCTTCAAAAGTACTTTGATCTTTGTGATCAGTCTTCGTACAACTTTGCTTTTGCCTCTGGTGATTTTATTCAGTCTGATAAAAGCTAATGATGATGTTGTCTTTGTATTGTGAGCTTAGCTAGGCCAAATGATGTCTTGATGTCATGTGCAAATGCTTAATGATTCTTTATACCAAACTATCTTTTGTGCTTCACTTGTGTTTGCAAATGATGAATGTTAGATCCAATTTGTTTCATCATGGGTTCCGTACTTTGTTATAGTGTAAGCATATGGTAAGCACTAGATGGTCTTGATCTTGAGTGAAACTGACTCACTATATCTTGTTAATTCATTACCAGTTGATACATTATTTTGTTACAGACTCAATACTACATATCACTTAAAAAGTGAGCACCAGATGATATTATTTTCTTCTTTTCTCTCCTTTCCTTTGGTTTTGCAATATGCTTACCTTCACACTTCAGCATAAGTCAAAGGATAAATAGTTCTCTTATATTTGTTATCATCTAAACATCAAAGGTTTCATTGATCTTAAACCAATTTGGTTCTTACAACCTTATAATTAGAGGCGTTTGTAGTTCTACTTAGATTTTTGTAGGCATAAAGTAATCCGATTTAAAGATTATAATTGCATTCGTTTTGTTTCAGTTTGGACTACTTCCTTCAAAAAATCTAATCCGATCTGATTAAGTGCGGTTTGGATTGATTCATTTTGTCTTTACCAACACATAATTATATATTTTTATTATGTTTAATAACATATTACATATAGATTAACACATAATATACTAAAAATTAACATTATAAGGCAAAGTATCAACTATATTTGAAACATATGAAATAGTAAAATCAGTAGATTATATTAAACTAAAATTATGAAAAAATTTAAAACGAACAAATAATAGATTAATACAATATTTTATACTAATAACAAAAGAAATAAGTATTAAATCTATAAATGTGGTTGGGTTTTGTTTCAAAAAAAGTCTGAAAAATGATATGATCTGAATAGTTTTCATAAAAGGTGATCCTATACATCTAATAAAAATTTGTTTCTTTTTGTAGTTTTTGATTTGTTTTGAATTAGTTTGCAGTTTTTATTTAAATCAATTTGGATCACCCCTTCATGTTCGCATTTGAAATATGACTTGAGAGGCCCGATGGCAGGTGACCTAATAGATTTTGAATAAACTCTAATACTATCTTATAATTTGGGTGAATCTAATTCAATGTCATAAAGTGGGCGCGTAAGATGAGCAATGTCTCTTTTAACTTTTTTTTTTGCAACACTCAATGTTAGTAATTAGTATTGTTAATATTTTGTTGATTCCTTATTGCTCAACTTCCTGTCTCAGCCACTAAGTCAACCTTATATCTGTTCGACGTCTCTAACTTAATAAACACATTTTTAAACAATATATCTTCTAGCGTGAGTTTTTTCGAGAGTAATTATTTGTAGCGCACTTGAAAACATTTTGGACGGAGTTATGTGGTCATTAACAAGGTAAACGTGTAAAGATAGAAATGTTGTTATTTTAGCCAGACACACTCGACTTCCCATTCTGTAACGTTCTATAACTTCTGTTCTTATTTGAAAAATGCTTCGCTCAAAACTTCTTCATTCACCACATAGGTATGCGCTAGGTGGTTTCGATGGAGAAACAATGGTTCCAAGTGTTGAAGTCTTTGATCCTCGTCTTGGGATATGGACAGTGGCGGAAACAATGAATCATCCTAGGGGTTATTTTGCTGCTGCCGTTGTCAAAGATTCCATCTATGTGATCGGGGGTGTTAAAGGTTGTCAGACTATTGTAGACACGGTAAGTAAATTTGTTAACAAAAGTCTTTTGCCTCTAGTGATACATTTAGTATTAGTCTCACACACACTTCTAATCGAAGGCGTGTCTTAGTGTTTGACACGACACAGACATATTTATATTCATTTAATTTATTTTTTCAAATTATTATCAAAGTTGACCTGTCAATATCACAATCGTGTTTGGTGTCTGTGGTCACTATACATGCTTCATAGTTCATATTCATATTCATATTTCATACTATATGTATATTTATATTCACGCAGGTTGAGAATTATAAGGAAGGCAACGGTTGGAAGGAAACATACACATCTTTGGATGTCAAAAGATGTTTCATGTCGGCCATTGCCTGCACTTACAAGTGACATAAGGATTGTCCGGCGATCACATATATGCTCTTCGCCGTGCTATTGCTTTTGTAAAGTCAAAGGATAAAGAGAAATTTATGCATGAATCTGAATACTTCTTTACATTGCATTGATTTGCAGTTAACTCTAGTGTCATTGCAGCTAGTTTCATAGATACTAGTTTTTGTTAAGGTGTTTGTCTGTTTGATATATGAAGTAAGTTGTGCATAGTATTGCTGAATTTGCGCATGAAGTTACCAAGACAAACATTGTATATGAATTGTTTTGGTTAGTCCGACAACTTAATATGCATAGTACATGTAGTTGATAATCTTGTACTTATGTTTCATGTTAAAGCAATTTTGCTCTTCATTTTTTTCTGCTGCGTTGATAAATTTCATGATTGTCAAATTTAAGCATTTTGTTACTTGATTGAAAATCTTCACAACCTTGTAGTTGAAGACTAAGGTGTTATAATTTTTTTTTGTAAGATAATCATTTTTTTTAAATTAATTATTTTTGAAAGTTTTCATTTTGTTACAGTATTTTAGAAAAACGAGAATTGAAAATAAATCTAAAAATTGTTTTGAATGAAAAGTTGTTTATAGTAACTTATAAAAAAAAATTACATTTTATAATTGATTTTTTTATATAAAAAAGTGATTTTTATTGTGATAGATAAATATAAAATAATTTTTCTTTTTCTTAAAAATTTCTACAAAATAACTTCGATATTATTAAATAATAAAATTACTTTTTTAGAATAAGTTAGATGGCTTAGATCTTATATGTCTATATATCATTTTTGTCATAGACCCATTCTCGAAAGCTTTTGCAAATTTAGGGTTTGTTTGGGAATTTGATAGGGAAGATAAGGTTCATGGACGGCCCCAACGTTGATCAAGTGTGTAGACAACAATCCCTATTTGATTTGGGGTAATTTTTTTATACTATATTTCACTCAATAATTTAAATACCACAAATAGAGAAAAGATGATATTGACTATTAGCCCGCACTACACATAAAGGGAGAGGATTTTGACTACCATCCTTGAATCATGAAATAGTATACTACCTCCAATTTAAAATACAAGAGAGATATAGTTGGATCAACTTAATTAAAAATATAAAAATATAAGAGATAGTTGAACCAACTAAAGTTAACGTATTTGATATAGATTTTGGATTTTGATTAAATACATGATCCAATTGTCTTTTATATTTAAGATTAGAGGTAATATATATTACTCCACTACTCAAAATTCTTAAAATCCGCTTTTAATAGGACTTTGCCAAAAAAAGGAAGAGACAGAAACAAGAAAAGAATTTTGATATGAGAGTTTTTTTTTTCATAATACATAATCCATTTAATAAGTTAAAAATTCTCTCTTTATTTCTATTGGTTCTTCTTCCAAAGTCCTCTCCTCTTCAAACTATAAAATAGAGCTGCGTTTAGTGACTTGTGTTTATTGTTTTTAAGCGCGGTTAGATAAATAATTTAGATAATTTCCAAGAGATTTTTAAAAAGAAGCAATAACTAATTTGTTGCTTTTTACAATAATAAAAATATTTGTTTAATCTTCTTTTCTATCTATCACATTCATTAAACAAATATTGTCAAACACCCCCTACTTAATTCAATGATAACTCATATTAAACTAAACTACCTTTTTTTAATGTTTATTGTAATAATTTGTTAATAACTTATATTCGGTGCATACTGTAAATAAATAGTTTATGTAAACATTTTTTAAAAAATAAAGTAAATACTCAATGTGTCTTAGAAATTTAGCACTTATATCATATTTTAAAGATCATAAGTTTGTACATGATAAGATTATTACTATTTTAAGGGAAAACATGCTTAGATTTTGTCTTTTAAATCTAGAAGACTAGAACGCCCTAGATAAACTTGTACACAGTCCGAAATTTTGAGAGTTAGGTTTGTTACATCATAGTTTGTTTACCTTGTTTCATAGTTGTAAGAAAAAAAATCTATCATTTCATTAAAAATGTCCAAACAGGTGTTATTGCAGCCTAATGCATAATTTACGATGTAGACCACTTGGAAGTGCATGTTTTTTTTTTTTTTTTTTTTTTTTTTGGAAGGAAGTGCA
>JBBPBO010001986.1:9431024-9450124 GCA_037974295.1 Cicer cuneatum
TTTTTTATGGAAGGAAGTGCATGTGTATTTAAAGAGCTAGTTTTTTCGCTAGCAAGGCTATATAAAATTAATCTTTATTAACTAACCTTGGAAAAATAAACTTGTTTTTCTTTACAAAGAGGTACTAGTTCATATTTTGGTCCTCCACACCTTTGGACTGGACTGACATTTTCAAACAAACATTCTAAGCTAATACAAACCTTCAATGTAAAAGAATTAGCTTTCGGTGTTCTGTAAAATGGCGCAACAAAAACAAAATTTCTTACATCTCCAGAACCTAATAATATGTCCAAATCAAGAAAAACATATTGTACTAGACCATCATCAAAACTCATCCTCAACCACAACTTACACTTTCTAAAAATATTATGGAGTGTGATTTCACATGGTATACTAACTGGTAGTCCTGAAACAAAGGGAAAAGGATGTAGAGAGTCGTTATTGGAAATGCTTAGTTCTGCCATTAAATGTCTGATTGTTCCATGAAGCACAAACTTCTTCAAGGAGAAGAGCTTGAGACATCGATTGAGCTGAAGTGGACTGCATGAAGATCCATTGATGGAGGCCGTGTGACATTCATGTAATAACTTACCAAGTTCAGCTACAAAAGTGGATGGTAAAACGGATCTTTCTTTAAGGGTAGATTCAATGCATGAATATACAGAAGTCAACCTCTTGAATGTAAGATTGACAAAGCAGGTTTCAACTTTACATAGCCTGAGGGCATAAGTCACTAATATAAGCTCTAAGATGTTAAATTCTTGTTCTGCTGAAAAACCTACAAACTTACTCATCAATTCTTTAACCCTCCTATCAAGCTTTCCTAGTTTGAATTCCAATTCTCCCATTCCATGAGAACACGAGCCATTTGCATGTAGCAAGTGCTCCCACACTTCTGCAAGTAGTTTTATCATCCGAAGATACTGTAATGTAAATTCCAAAGCATCATGAGACCCCAAAGAGTCAAATTTCAGAGCTGCTAATTCCTCTTTCAAACACCTGCATCATTAAGATCATCACAGCAAAAGGAACAATTATTAAAAAAAAAAGAGAGAGAGAATATTAGATGCATACATACTAATTACACGACCGCAAGACCAGTTTATAAGCTTGCAGGATGTCTTAAATTTCAAGCCTTCAAGCCAAATATAGACACCAAATAACCAGAATCCATGTATCATATAAACAATGTAAGCTCAGTACAAAAATATACATCTATAGTGCAAAAGTTTAGTAACTGTAAGCAAATTCCGGATGTCAGTGTAAACTAGTTTTACACTGACGCCCAATAAAAATAGAGTATGTGGTAGTTTTTAAAAAAAAAAAGGTTATAATATGTACCTACATGGCAAGATGATTGGTTTGTGTGGACGACGGTGTAAATTTACGCTGTCAGTGCATAACTATTACTCTCAAATAAAAATTGGATGAAGCAAATTGAAGTAAATACTGAGGCACAAATGTTACTGAAGCAATATGACAATTCATTACCTCAAAGACCTTAACACTTCATTTGTATGACCTGTCTGTATCATTTGCCACATGTCAGGGAAATTTGCAAGGATGTAATTTGCGAAATTCATAACTTCATTATACTCCGACTGATGTTGTTCCACCTGATATTTGCCTAGCTCTTTTGGTTCCTTCATGATTTGGGATCCAATTTTAAAATTCATAACTTCATTATACTCCGATTGATGTTGTTCTACCTGATAATTGGCTATCTCTTTTGGTTCCTTCATGATTTGGGATCCAATTTTGGAATCAATCGTCTCATTGCTAGAAAATTTTGGAGTATCACCTTCAATAAAAGGCAACTGTTGCTCTTCTTTCCCAAGGTTAATATTTAGGGCAGTTGTACATCTGCTTTTCTCACATAGGTATGCCAAAAGGGTATCCCTATCCATGATATCACTAAAAGCACAATTAATTCTACCCAGCAATGTAACTGCATAAGAAAACATTACTGGTGGTATACTTCCTGCATCTTCATTCAATAGTGGAGCAGATATGGAAATGACCAAAAGTGCAGCTATCCTTGCACTTTTAAATTCAACATTTCCTTCAAAAGCTGCATCTACCTATAATGAACATAAAAAATTAATCAGCACCACTCGTTCTAAAGACTCTAGCTATATCTGTTTCATTGGGATGCAAAATATTGACGATTTCATGTGGTTATATTATACTCTGAACAAGCGCACCTCTTCAAAATTTTCCCTGACAACCATGCCTACAAATTTCTTGTGATTTCGACCAAGATGAGAGAAAGCAGAAAATACATCAGCTTCATCCTGAAAGCATATTTTAGTTAAACACAGGTGAGAAATAAAAGTCTAGAATTGCTAAAAAGTGGTTGTATTTAGTATCATGATTGTTATTTCAAAACACAGTAACATCAAGAAGCATGTAATTGATGAAACAAAACCAATATGTTGGATGAAATGAGGAACAATGGGATATGTCCAATAATTTCCCTATCACATTTGTTTTGTAAAAGCTAATAATCTCTTCTTTGATTCAGCTAGGGCATCATTCACTCTTTCACTTTATTGTTCTCTTCCAATAGTTAAACCAACAAAATGAAAATGACCAATAAATTTTTTTTTTGATGTTTTCATAAGCAATGCCATAACAACTTTAGTTTGTAAGGTCACGTTCTTTTACACTGTCTTTTGAAGAAATAAAAGACAACGGGAACATAGTACAAAGTATACCTGCAAATAACTGTCTAAATTTTCCAGAAGTCTGTCAATAGATGATTTGAACATTGCCAGATTATTTAGCTTCACTATTTTAAGTATTTTCCTTTCAGCATATCTTACTTCCTGACTGTTGTCCACTAGAGCACCAAGAAACTGCAAAAGGAATGAAACATTAGCAGAATATCAGCAACAAATGACCACATAGATAAGGAAAGAGGTAATGCCATTATGGGAATCAGCAAGAGAAAATTTCATCTGTTTGGCAAAATAAATATAAATATATATTAAAATAGATTAAAAATTCCACTTAGAAAAGCCCACTCAATGTCCATAATCCATCTCAATAAATCCGAACAATTTCATGCGGTTCACTAGGTTCTATTCCATGAAGAACAATTTCTCCATGCACCCCATTAGTCATTTTTCCTTTTCCAAAAGCAATTTTTTCAACCCTAGTGATTTAGTTCATTCTACAAATCTAGTGAGAAAACTTATTTATCATATTGTAAAATTGCAACCGAACAGCTGTAAATCTATTCATCTTCCAGGAAAACAATCACACCACTAGCATAACTTATTAACCATGAAACCTACAAATACAAAGACATGTCCCCACCCTCCGATTTTTGTCCCACCACAGAAAACAAGATAAAAGTAATAATTATGAAAAGAAAAAGAAACATAAGCAGAGTGTAATCATTAAATCTCCATACACAAACTGGAAGGATAATTTGACCAATAACAATGAGGTGGATATTGCAGTTTCAAACGGAAGAAAAATTATTGGGACTAAATTATATTCTGGATATAGAGAAAAATGACCAATTAAGGATGAGAAAGATACCATGTGTAAGTGCTTTTCCTGAAGCTTTAGACATTGATTGATTGCCATATGATGCATAGTTTCTAAAGCTTGTAACCGAACCGCCACTGAATCATCATTCAACATATCCATTAACAAATCTAAGGCTTCACGAGCAAACTCAACAGAGAGGATTGTCAGTCTGCCTAAAGACTGGCATACAGACTTCCGCACCTACGGGTAAAGCAGAAACACGATTATTTTCATATAATCAAAAAAGGAATTAGTATTGAAATTAAGACGGATAGTTACAGTCAACTTATAGATGAACCTTTGTAAACAAAGAGCTATATATGCGTATGATACATACAAACAATTTACCTCAAAAAACTCATCTTCAAGTCCATGTACTAGTGCACCGGCAACACCAGCTGCCAACGACGCAAATTGTTCAGATGTGCTCTGATCCATACTCTCCCTTTGCTTTCCAACTCCTAAAACTCTCTTTGACAAGCTTTGCATAAGAAAATCCTCAGATACTATTTCCATCTTTGCAAGGGCATTAAAGGCTTCAACTCTGACCTTCATGCTCATGTCTCTTGCCATAGAACAAAGCTACATGCACATGCAGTGAATGTGTTATGTGATATTAAGGAGACTGGCCAACAACTGTCAGAAACCCCTGAAACTCAAACAGATACTCAACACCAAAAGGTATTGACATGGAATCTACAAAACCATGTGCAAACCACAATATAAAGAATATACCTTAGCAAATACTTCATTGCACCAATATGTCTTCATGTCTGCATTAGAAGCTGATAACATCAGACCCCATGAAGCCACCTGAAATATAACAACTCACATCATTCAAACAATTACTACTATCAACTCTCTATACGTCTTGCTTACACAAGCAACTTCAAAACAGAATATTAATCATTCAGCATTGACTGAACTCAACAAGAACACAACTTCTAGTGAGAATAACACCAAATTATGTAATTTTCCCATTCTAAACAGACATTAAAATTAAGCCAGGTTTTAAATTGTGATCTCGTCACAATCCTGAATATTATGAAAAGTTACAAACAAATACAACTGACATGACCACTATTGCAATGAGACTTTCTAAACCTTGAAAGCAGCTGCAATTGCAGTTTTGAAGCACAGTTTAATACCTTGATTCTAAGTGTATTTTCTAAGACCAAAATCCACATTTAGTAAAAACATAAAATCACATACTTTCAATGAGACCTGCTACGGATTGAAAATGAGAGTCAACAGAAAGAAAATGAAGTATATGTTGAAACCTAAAACTCTTCTCATTTTATTCTTAGATTTTAATAGAGCTACACTATGCCTATTATCTCCCATTCAACAAACGCAAAAAAAAAAGAGATATACCTATTTAGTAGTGATTAAGAAACATAATACAACATTTTAGAATTGAATTCTTTTGAAGGGAATATAATTCACTTCAAAAATTAAAAGAAAATACATTTTAATCATTTGGTAAATATTACGTGCACACCTTGGATACTAACTTAATTAAGCACTTATCGGTGAATCATTATTACAACTTAAACACTCGAAAGTTTTAAAATTAATCCAGAAAAGTGTGAGAGAGTTGATCTTACAACACGAACTGCAGAGAGCCTAACGCAATCTTCCATATCAGTGAGAAGCTGAAGACCACGCTCATAACAACCTTTCACCATGCTAACGTCATCAAACTCTCCGCGCTCGCTCAAACCAACAAGCCCTTCCAACGAAGCCTCTCTCACATAAGGGTAAGGATCCTTCGTAAACCCTAACAGCACCGTGAACAACAATGCGGGTCGGACTCTGAACCGATAACCCGCGTTCTTCAGCATCCATACCCGTCCGGGTACGGAGGATCCGAAACATAGTGCAACGAAGCGTCCGTCGTCGAGTTCGAACTCTTTGGGGAAACTCAGTTCTGAAATTGTTGCGAGGGAATCGACGGCGAGGCGAGTGGGGGACTCGGTGGCGCGGAGGAGTGAGTCGAGGGCGAGTTGAGAAAGAGAAGGGTGGTGAGTTGTGAGGTCGGAGAGGAGGTTGAGGGTGTGGTGAGTGAGTTGCGGAGAACGAGTTAGGGTTTGGAGGATTGAGGAAACGGTGCGTTTTGGGGTTGAAGGGTTGATGAGAAGGGACCTGATGGAAGATAGTGTGTGGAGAGTGAGAGGTTGTTCGGTATGATTCTGTAGAGGTTCGGGTTCGGGAGTGTCGTCCATTGCCGGCGGGAACAGTGAACGACGGTGGAGCAAAGAAAGGAGGAAATGGTAAACAAATTGGATTTTTTTTAAGAATATCCCATTTTTTAAAATAAATATATTAAACACCAAAATACACTAATACAATATATATTTTGTTGTTTTATCTTTTTATTTGACGTCATATTTTTTGTTTTATCAAATATTGGTTGAAATAAAAATATAGTCATTAAAAATACTGTTCACTATCGATATTTTTACACCGTTTATTATAATCATTTATAAATACAATTTTAGAAACTATTTAATAAAGATTGTCTAGATAATATTATGTAGACACTTATATAGACATTAATAAAATATTTGTATATTGTTGCCTATAATGACATACTATCTAACATAGTTTGCATCTTAAGATGACACTTTTCCGTAATATTTAAATTAAATAGCATATGTGGTCCTTTAACTTAATTTCAATTAACGTTTTAGTCTTTTATCTTTTTTTTCTCGATTTGTTCCTTTATCTTAATTTTAAGTGACAATTTAATCTTTTATTTTTTAAAATGTTAACAATATTATCTTTTTTTTTTTACAAAAATTCAAAAAACTCATCAAAATTTTCAACCAAAACCCATAAAATTAATTATATTATTTAATATAATACAAATTTCATCAAATTCATAACTCAAATCTTTAAATAAACTCATACAAAAATTTCATCAAATTTTATTCTTTATTTGATGTTGTTAAAAATGGAAATATAAGTTTATTTGAAGATTTGAGTTTTGAATTTGATGAAATTTGTATTATATTGAAGAATATAAATAATTTTATGGATTTTGGTTGAAAATTTTGATAAATTTTTTGAATTTTTGTAAAAAAAAAAAGATAACATTGTTGATATTTTAAAACATAAAAGATTAAATTGTCACTTAAAATTAAAATAAAGGACTAAATTAGAAAAAAAAAGATAAAGAAGTAAAACGTTAACTGAAATTAAGTTAAGAAACCACGAGTACTATTTAGCCTAAGGGCAAAGGGCATTCATAGTAGTATTTGGACGATTTATATTATCTCCATATATGTTGTATATAGATATGAGTCACTATCCTACGTTGGAAAAGTATAATCCGGTGTATGCACTTTTATTAGCTTGTAAATATTCGAGATAGCTTCAAATACCTACGACGAATTACGGATGAAAAGTAGTGACAAAAGAACTAAACACATGTAGGGTTTCATTTATTTTAGTCGCACCATGTACTTTGAACTTCAAGGGCACCTCGAATTTTTCCATAAGCGACGATTGAGTTTGCAATTTTGCGCACCATAAAGTAATAGTCATTTTGCTTGAATTGCATCAATTCGAGTTTGCTTCTTGATTGTTGTTTCTTCTTTGCAAATAGATGACTCAACCTATATAGTATGTCGGATTAATTATAGTTTTTGTCATCTGATACTAATTAATTAATATGTAAAATTGATTTTTTTATTTTAAAATATAATAATTTTTGTCTTTTCTTTAAATATTTTAATTAAAAAATAATAATGTGATATATTTTAAATAACATGATATATGATACGATAATGTTAAATAATTAATATTCATAAAATTGTAATAAATCACTCTAAAAACTTCAATTTCAGCATTTAAAATTATCTATTTTTATAATTTAATTAATAAACATAAATAATTAAAGATCGTTTAGAAAGTCGAATCAATTACCTCTAAATTTATTGAG
Source organism: Cicer cuneatum (assembly GCA_037974295.1). NCBI lineage: Eukaryota > Viridiplantae > Streptophyta > Magnoliopsida > Fabales > Fabaceae > Cicer > Cicer cuneatum. Next base: position 9,438,511 of record JBBPBO010001986.1, read on the forward strand.
GGTGTCTCTTATTTATTTATTTTTTTCATTAGTCTTTGTTTATTTTTTCTGATATATTTTTTTTCTTCTCTTTAATTTAAGTAGGATGAAAACTTCAAAGAATCCACGAAAAAAATAAGAAAATTACGAAACTAGATAACTCAATTTAAGAAAAAAATAAAAAAAGGTATTAAGGAATCTAAGGATCAATCTGAGAGTGTGTGTTTTATGCATTACTTTAAAGGTTTTCAGTTCTCTAAGGATTTTCATGTGAGGAGTGTTGCTTTGTTTAAATTGAAGATGAGCTTCTTATTGACTTGATTTTTCTAATCTTGGAAAACAAAGAACCCTCTTCCCGTATCTCTACCTTCATGATTATAGAGATATGATTTGGGAGATAAAAAATACATAAAAGTTCCAGATAGCTAATGAGAAAAAACTTTCAATTCATATTAAAATTCTTGAGAGTAATTATTCAATTTTGACTAAACAAAATTTTCACTATCAAATTGAGGAACTATTATATTATTTAAAAAAAATTAAAGGTTAAATGACCGAAATTCACAGTTATAGAAGTTGTCTATTCACTTATTGAGTGCTAAAAAAATTAAAATTTGTAGCTCATAATTTCAAATTAAATGATTAGGTGTGATAATTTAAGACTTGGTTCAGACTTTGTCCTGACCAGAAGATAGCATGGTGGTGAATAAGACTCAGTCCAGACTTAATCCATACTTGGTCCAAACCAGAAGATAGCATGGTCGAGAACATAAAACTCAGTCCAGATCAGAAGAAATGATTGTTCAGAACATATGACTTAGTCCAGATTTAATTCAGACTCAATCCAGATTTATTCCATACTTAGTCCAGATCAGAGGATAAGCCTTAGTCAAGATTTAACTCAGAGTCAAATCCAGATTTAATCCAGATCAGATGGAGAAATCAGAGGATACTAGAGGCAGAAAATCACACCCAAAAATCACACATAAATCATAGGATACCAAAGGCAGAAAATCCCACCCAAAAATCAGAGGCAGAAAATCACACCCAAAAATCACACATAAATCATAGGATACCAGAGGCAGAAAATCACACCCAAAAATCACACATAAATCATAGGATACCAGAGGCAAAAAATCCCACCCAAAAATCAGAGGGAGAAATCAAAGGCACAAATCAGAGGATACCAGAGTCATAATCAGAGGCAGAAATTAGAGAAATAAATCACAGCAGATTTCAAAGGAAGAAATCACATGCAGACTGCAGAGGAAAGAATTAACATGCACAAATTACAGGCACATATCAGATGATGATATCAGAACATATCATCACAAGATACCAGAGGCAGAATGACATGATACAATCACAGGGAGAAATCAGAGGGATAAATCAGAGGCAGATATCACACAGAAATCAGAGGATATCATGACATGCAAAAATCAGAGGGATAAATCACATCCATAAATCAGAGGAAGAACTCACACACAAAAATCAGAGGGAGAAATCACACAGAAATCAGAGGATATCATCACTTACAGAAATCAGAGCAAGAATCAGAGGGAGAAATCAAACTCATAAATCAGAGGCAGAATCTCAAAACCCAACAACAACAACAACATCAATTTACAAAAAACATGTTAATTACTTGTGAATCACTTTGGGAAATTCAGAAGGGTATAATTGGTATTTTCAAATTTTGTAAAAAGTGCAAAAAATGCAAAAACTTCCTTCAGGAGGTTTGTTCCTGGGGAAGAGACATCTCACTAGGGGCAGAAAAACATTTCCTTCAGGAGGTCTCTCCATGGGGAAGGTTTTAAAAAGTAGGGCAATTCCGTCTATGTTTTCAAAAGTGGGGCATTTTGGTATTAAAATTTCAAAAAGGGGATATATAGATAAAAAAATCTTTTTTTAGAAGTTAAAATTAATTTTTGAGAGCAGAATTGATTATAACTTGTTTAAGTGTTACTGAACACAGTTGATTCTATTTTAAAGGTAGAATTTATAGTTTTTGAGTTCAAACGCAATTTTTAATCTAAAATTTATTGTTCAACTCACTTTTATTTAAAAATATTCAAACATCAATATATTCAAACATCAATTACTTTATGTTTAACTTATTTTTAACTAAAATTAATTTTTTTTAAATTAAGTTAAACACCAGAAAATCAAACCCACACTTAAATATCTTTATTTTTTCCGTGGACGATTTGAACAAGACCAATGGGTTTGTATAATGATTAAATTTGAAATAAAAAACTCTTTATTATTGGAGTAAGATTAGAGTTTGAAATCAAGAACTCTGCATAATATCCATTGTAATATATATTAGTTTTGTGTCGTAATCTTGAAATAAAAATAATATTTCTTCATCTTAAACTTTTATTTTATTCTCATTTGTTCAAAACAGGGTAAGAAGTAAAAACGTTTTATATAAGATCCACCATGCTTACAGAAAGAGGAGTTGGCAAAACACTACTGCCATTATTTTGTCGCTTGACAATTTAGGCGCAATGTCACACTTATAATTTTATTCGTAATAATTAAAATAATTAATGTGATGTGATAGTACATCATAGCTATAATTAATAATGTCACCCTAATTTTTTTTAATAAAAAAAAATTAATTAACTTCATTCGTAGTTGAATATGATGATGTTTTTCAAACGGGAATAACCAATGGCAGCAATTCATACTCCAGTCTTATGGTTGGAGGTAATAAGAGCATCACAATGGCGTTGTTTTTATCAATAGAGCTATTTGGTACGAATGATTTATATAATAAATATAAAGAAAACACATAAATAGGAGTTTGGACTAATAAATAATTGGCTAAATATACATTATCGTGTGAATAGTCATAATTTATAAGTATTAGATGATGTTATATATTGCTTTTTTCTTTCTTGCAAACATCTCTCCTAACAAATTTTTTATTTATTTTTAGTTGAGTGTAAGTGGGTCTCACATTTATATATTATTTATTTATAATTTTTTAATATAAATATTTAATTAACACTTAATTCTTAAAACTCACTACCTCAAAAAAATTTACTAAATAGAGTCATCAATAACTATTTATCAATATATTTCAACAATACTTATTAATTTTAATACAATTTATTAAGTAGGACAACAATAAATAAAAAAGTGTTCTTTTACAATCACTCTTCTTTAATAGCCACCCATATTTTTCATCTTCAATAAAATTGGCTAATAGATAAAGCACATCCCATTAGAAGTGCTCTAAACAGCCTTAGTTTATCATGAATATGGTATAATTCAATAATTTTTTGGAAAAAACTTAGGTACACATGAGAAAATATTGCTGGATACTCATAAGACAAAACAAATACAATATTTAAAGTACTAAAAATAAATAAATGTGACAAATTGACGTGTCTGTGAACTAACGGTTGTTGATACTATACTCAACAAAATTTTAAATTGGTTACATATTTTTAAATTATATTAAAAACATGCAAGTGCTCACTTTGATATTATTGAGTAAGTGAATATGGTAGCGTGTTATAGAGACTAATTCGATTTCAACATGATCTTTTAACTTTTAGATATGGGTCAGTTGTTAATTGGTGAGATTGAAGTAGCAATATCGATTTACAAGAAATGGGGGTTTGAATTGTAAATCTGCCATTTTAAAATTCCTGTTAGAAACTTAAGAAAATAACTCAAGATTGATCTTGGTTGTGAAAACAGAAAAAGGAGAACGTTCTTGGTTTTCACTAGAAAACAGAGAACGTTCTTGGTTAGTTAAAATCAACAGTTCAGTTTATCTATTTAACTTGATAATTAACAGACTGAAAGTAAATAGAGATAAGGGAAGAGATATCACACACAGATATATTCTGGTTCACCCAACCCGGGCTACGTCCAGTCCTCACAACGGTGAGATTTTCCACTAAGTGTTTTAAACAAGAACCTTCTTGGTTTTACAGCACCTAGTTCAGATCAGCCTTGATATGTTACAGTTTGTCAATCCTTTCCACCCAGAAAGAATTACAATCGGATCATCTATCAATCCTTGATAGGATTTTACAACTTCACTTTTTAACCTGAAAATGATTTTTCTAAAAATGACTCCCTCAAGCTATAAACAAGCCTTATAATCTTGAGTGTTGAATGACAATGATAGGATTTAAGACAGAATCTATTTTGACTTAACTCTTGTTTGAGTTTAGATTCTTTACAAATGGTTTCAGTAAACTAAAGATAAAGAATTTGATATAGAAGGTTACTGATTTCTTGAGAAGCTTTCAAGTGTGTAGATTTATGTGAGTGATGTTTTTCCCTGTACTTGAAGCTGTGTTTTCTTCCTGAGCTTTGGCCTTCCTTTTATAGGCGTGAGAGCATTTAATGATGGTCAAATAGAGCCGTTGGTAGTGCTCTTATCAGGCTTGACCAAAGGCTTGATCATTCTGAAGATAGTTGTTAATCATGCTGGAGAGTGGTAATCATTCTGGAGATTGATGATCATTTCTGGAGACTAATGATCATTCCTAGAGACTGATGATCATTCTTGATAGAAGATCATTCTGGAGACTGTTCTGATTATTCTGGACATTTTGATGTTCAAGAACAGACTAGGTTCTTCCTCTGAATGTATTTTCTGGAGGTATCCTCTGATATAGTTTTCTAGAGGTATCTTCTGATAGTATTATGGAGGTATCCTCTGATAGTATTATGGAGGTATCCTCTGAATGTATTTTCTGGAGATATCTTCTGATATCGTTTTCTGGAGGTATCCTCTGGTGAGGTATCCTCTAGTGACGTATCCTCTGGTGACGTCTTCTGGAGGTATCCTCTGGTATCCTCTAGTATCCTCTTCTTGAGGTATCCTCTGGTGACATCATCATCTGGTGATGTCATCCTCTAGTGATGTTATCTTTTGGTGACGTCATCATCTTATGATAATGTCATCCTCTGGTAATGACTTCATCCTCTGGTGATAGCTTCTGGTATCCTCTGGAGGCATCTTTTGGTATCCTCTGGAGGTATCTTCTGGTGATGTCATCTGGTAACATCTTTTGTTTTTCCAGATTGTGTCAAGAATGTTCTTTATGCTGATTTCTTGGCTTTCCTTGAATCATTAACATGCTGTTAATTCTGGACATTCTGGAGACTGTTCAGTCTTGTTTTGGCAGCTTGATTCATGGCCTTTTTCTTTGTGATTCGAATGGCTTCTTTTGATTGTAATTGATCACATTTGTGCATTTTGATGAAGTGCATGGTTTCTTGCTTTGTTCACTTATGAATTCATGTTTCTTAAACAAAACTTAAGTGAAATCATTAGTAGACCACCATTCATAAAACTTAATCATTTAATTTAAAAGGTTTGTTGTCATTAAAACATATATCAAAAAGGTTTTTTCCTCAACAGAGATATCATGCTAATTGGAAAATTTGATGAGTTTGAAACTAATTGGTTTGAACAACTTGTTTAGGAAAAGTTGGGAAGAGGTGATAGCACATCGTTTTGGAATGATTTATGGTTAAGGGGGAAACTCTTTGAAATCTCACTTCTCGCATTTTTATTTAGTGTTATTTAATAGAGAAATTATTGGGGTAAATATGGGGTTTGGATTAACAATAATTAGATTTGGAGTTTGGGTACATAATTAAATCAATTAAAAGTTGTGTTTGTTGGAAATTTGTTGTTTGAAATCACATAGGCACTCTCCTAAGGCAGTCGAGTCTAATTGTTTGCTTTGAAGATCAGAACAAAAGACAAAGACTTATTGTCTAAACATGTTATTTAGTTCTTTTCAAAAACTTTTTTTTATCTTTGACACAGTTGGAATCGCAAAGGGTTAGCAAGCGCTAATCCTAAAACAAAAAAAGAATACGTTCTGGAATTCACCAGAGAAGAGAAAACTCTCAAAATAATTATTTTATTAAAAGATACCTTTTGCTAAAGCATTGAAAGTCTTTAAATAGATAATAGAAACCCTAGTACCAAAATTAGGTAAAACATAAAAAGCCCGAAATTAAAGGAAAAACTAAAACGGCCGTTTTGAGGCCCAAGACGAGCTCAAAACGGTTCTGGAGCCCATACATCATGGCAAAGCCATGTGTTGTGTTTGTGGCACGATTCCCTTTCTGGAAAGGTATAATAATAGGCAATTTGACATCAGACGATCGTTTTCCGCATTTCCTGTTGCGTTTGTCCGCAAAGCCGTTTCTTTCTCGATTCTGGCTGTGAACCTTCCTACATCAACCTTTTCATGTGATCTCCTACGCACTATAAAGAAGAAGAATGTTCATTTAAAAAGAAGTTAGACATTTCACTCTATTGAAATTCAAGTGTGAGTGGTTAGTCCTACATCAACTATAAATGGAAGAAATGTTGGATATACAAAAGTTATGATTCATATACTGTTGTCTTAAGGTTTTGGGTTCAGATGTGGTGTCAAGGTGTCTTAGGGATCTTGGACGTTTAGCCCATTATTGTTCTCGCGCTCCCCCGAACTCCCCCAACAAATGGTATCAATTGCTAGAAGTTTTCTCTCTCTTATGCAACTTTCACTTCCAATGAAGCTTGTGGTGACCTCTTGATAAGATGGCACGCAATATTAATATCCTATGCTCATAACCCCTTAGAGAGTCGCACATTTATGTTCGCAAATACTGGATATTTTTGTCCATCTGATTTTGAAATTTTTTGTATATGAGTCATCACTCTTATATATCCAACATTTCCTCCATTCCTATTCCTAGCTCTCCCATCAAATCAAACCATGGCTCTGATACCACTTGTTGGGGAGTCTGAGGAAGCGCGACAACAACAATGAGCTAAACGTTCAGGATCCCTAAGAGACTTTGACACCACATTTTCACCAAAAATCTTAAGACAATGAGTATATGAGTCCTCCCTCTTACATATCTAACATTTCCTCAATTTCTAGTCGATGTGGGACTAACCACTCATACTTGAATCCGAACAATTTCCCCCTCAAGTATAAGTAACATTTTACACATTCAAAGAATTTGTTTATTAAACAACTATTTTGTCCCTTAAATGTACGAGGCTTAAATGTACATGCCTAAATATATCTTTTATTAGTTATTTTTATCTTCAATTATGTCTTTTGTTAATCAATTTACTCTTTAAATGTGTTTTTCGTTGGTCAATTGAGTTTATAAAAGGACTAACAAAATATATATTGTAGATATATTTGTAATTTTGATACATTCAGGAACTATATTAATAGCGCCTCACAAACTTGGTCTTTTTATTTATTTATTTATATAATTGCATGGACTAATTTGAGACCATTTTATGGAATTAACATCAATTTAATGATTTACTCGTTATTCTATGTAACGATTAAGACTTTGAAGAATTGGAGATTATCTTAGAGTATTTATATTCTCGTGCATGAATATTCTTTAACACTATATACATTTTTGTTGTTTTATGTTATTAATTTAGATTATGTGAGTTTGTTTAGTATTCATTCTTTTTTAATTTAACAATTTTAAATTTATTCTTAATCAATGCATTTTATGAATTTGAATAAATAATTATATCGTTTTTGTTTAATAGTCTCATAAAGTGAAGAAGTATATTACTAGTAGTTTAATCTATATATAGATGTTTAATTCAATCTATATATAGACAGACACGCACATATCTGAGGAGGAATTGACCAGAATTGAAAGTTGCAATAAAGACTAAACCAAGTCAAGTTGGGTTCCAAATCATTGAACAAAGCACCACATACACATAGTTCAATACTCCAATCTCCAAGCACAGAAAAAGAGGAAGAAGAAGAAGATGCCTTGCCTTTACATCACCACCAATCTCAACTTAGATGGAGTTAACACTGATCCAATCTTTTCTGAAGCAACCACTGCTATTTCCACAATCATCGGAAAACCCCAAAAGGTAATTAATTCCTTTCTCTCACTTTTGCCTGAATGAATTCTTTGTTGGTGTAAACGCAACTTATGGGGTCAAGTTTTTTCTTCATTTTTTGGTTGGTTGATTTTATTTTATGGTACTTCTCATCAATAGAATCATTCATTTCATTGGTTATTGTCTAGCTTAGCTTAGCTTAATTTAATTTGGGTTGGCTATTTATTTCCAAACACTCTGAATTACAATAATTAAATTCTACTAGTACAAAATTAAAAAATACATTTATAAAACAAATTTAATTTATTCAGAATTCGGAATCACAAGGTTTTCATCATTCCTATGTGTGATTTCATCATTATGTACCCAATTTCGACAATACAAACAGGTTAGGTTTCATACAATACAATTTTTCGAAACGCAGACAAAGTTTTGGTATGGGGATGCGCAGTACTAAAATAATGATATTGTTAATATGTATTTTTAGAACACTTCTAAAAGTTATAAAATCGATTTTAGAAGTGGTAAAATCTACTTGTTGAAAAAAAAATTGAACTCGTAAGAAATTGAATAAAAAAATTTTAAAATAAGATTTTTACATTTTCAATCATAAAATGTGATATAGATTAGCATTTGTCATAAAATATTGTGACAATGATGTAATACTGTTGCAAAGGTACTACCAATTGTCGTATTGCTTGTAAAAAGAAAATGTCGTCTATTGAAATTTTTATTGAAAAGTGAACATTTTAAAATCATTATCTATTAAATATACTACTTCTATCTCTTATTATAAGTTCATTTTGCCATTTCTCACATATATTAAAAAAATAAATAATTGTTACATGAGTAAATTATGTGTATGAATATTCTCAAAATACTTTTTTTTTGCAAATCATTTTGTTTAAATTAGAGGTACATTCTCAAATTAGAGGTATATTTACAAAAATTAATAAATATATCTAATAATTTTAAAAAATATAATATATTTAGAGATTTTTATTGTTTATGAAGATTTATATTTAGAGAAAAGATATTTCACTTTTTAATAGGTCTTTCTGTGTATTAAATTAGAGCATTCTTTGAAAATTTGTCATAATTCTTTGCAGATATTTTTGTATAAGCAAATGTTATTATATTAGTATTATTCTTCTTTACCGTGGTTCGAACATTAATTCTTTTATCTTTAGCTCTTTCCACTCTTAATTTAAATTAATTGAGTTATCTAATCTCCTTATTTGTAAATATATGATTTATTTCAAATGAACTTTCAATTCTTTAGGAGGATGAAAAAATTGTAAAGAGATTTAAATTCAAAGAAGTAAATTCTAAAGCAATTATAGTATACAACTCTTAGATGATCCAAACACTAACTTATGATGCAGACAACTATAAATGATTGGATTGTTTGTTTTCCATGTAACACAACCACTAAAGCATTAAATGACGACAAATTAAAATAATAAAGTTGTATGATTTTGTAGGATTTCCTACTTTATGACTTTATGTTCTAATGACAATGATAATATTGTTAAATTAGATATTTCTTGTGATAATTTAAATTTAAATTTGAGATTTTTACTTTATATGTGTGAGTTTAGTAGTGATGGTTGTAATTTCAGCTATAGAGGATATCACTGATCCTTCAATTTTCTTTCCCCATCCCATCACACATTTAAGCAAAGATGCATAAGTGTGAGGGCATTGGAAAAAGTGAAATTGCAGTTATGGAAGCCGACCCTAGTCCTCATGCCACTCATCTTTATCCTCCATGTGGAGGGTCCAACACCACTTTTATATGGATTTTTGTGGTAGTACTTAATATCAACACCAATCTCTTCAAAAATATATATTTTTTAACATAGGTTTAAGCAAATCCTTACAGCTTACATGATAACAAAATAAAATTAATGATATTTTGTATTTTATAATTTTAAAATTATAGGAAAAAATTATAAAATTTTAAAGTGGAGGTCTATTGACATTAGAAGTAATTATAATGAGTTATTCCTCTAAATAATTTATTATAAACAATAAATAATAAATTTTTAAAAAACGTAAATAAATATTGATTGTGAAATTAATAACACAAATTTTGTATTTATATAGAAATTTGTGCGATCGATTACTAATCTATTATATAAATAATTAACAGTTATATAAGTGATATTCATTATTTATAATAAATTATTAAATGAAATAATAATTAATCTTAAAGTCACTTTTGGAGTCAACCGTGTCTCCATCCAACATTATAATATACCAAATATAATTTTGTAATGAGTCTTGGAAACAAGTGCTTCAAGACACTTGTTAAAGAAACAAAAATATAAATTTTATATAAAAAATAACAACTTTTAAACTTTTAAATACTTATAAACACAAATTTTAATACATTTTCAATTGATTGTTTTCCATTTTTTATCTGTTAAAAAGTGTCTTTTAAACACTTGTTAACATTTTTTTTTTTAAATATACAAAACAAAACGAATATTGCAATCTAATTGCCAATTCCTCTGATCATTCTCACAAAGAAAAATTTACCGATACCCATATATATGTTGTCATAATTTCTCTTGTCCATTGCTGGAATTAGTATACTCTGAAAGAGAAAAAAATCTTGAAAATGTTTTTTTAGTTAAAAAAAGAGAAGGAAAGTTTCTTGAAAAATAAACTATCTTTTTTTTTTATAGCAAAAATAAAATGCAAAAAATAATATTATTTAGTTGACATTTCAACTATGTTAACACGTTAATCGCATATTATTTGCAACATTTTAAAATATTATTAAAAATAAAAAAATTATAAAATATTTAGAAAGACTATACTAAAAAAATACAAACTACTCTCTCATTATTGTGACTTGTTTCGTTTATGTGTATTGTGCATATAATTGTTCAGTTTGTGATGGTGATATTGAAGTCATCGGTGTCAATATCATTTGAAGGTAACAAAGAAGCAGCTGCTTATGCTGAAATAATATCAATGGGTGGTATAAATAAAGAAGTGAAAAGGAAACTCATTGCAACCATTGGCACCATATTACAATCCAACCTATCTATCCCAACAACACGTTTTTTCCTCAAAGTATTTGATACCACTGCATTTCCTACCCACTCCAAAATGTAGTGTTTCATATTTGTACAATATAGCTACAAGATTGTGCTCTAATCATACCAATTTGTTTGTATGATTATGATATGTTTTTTTCTATTTGATTTTCGCGCCGCAAAAATAAATTCTCTAATTATTTATAAAAGTTAGGTTTTTATGTATGGAATAATATCTGTTGAAAAATGACAATTCCTTAACCAAACCACAAAGAAAAACATGAATTGGAGCTTATTTGTTATAGTTTTGTTTTTTTTTTTAAAAATCACTTTTTAAATAAAACAATCAGTTTTAAAATTTTGCATCTGTTTATTATAGTTTAATAAATGAGAATTTGAAATAATTTCTTTTGAAAAAAAATTGTTTAAAATAAGTTGTTTCTAGTAGCTTCTTTAAAAATCATTTTTTTATAATCGAGTTTTTTTTAAAGAAAAAATGATTTTTAGAATGACAAACAAACACAAAACAAATTATATTTTTCTTTAAAATATAATCTCTAAATTATTAAATATCAAAATTATTTTTTTTATAATCTATAACAAATTAAATGTGTCATTGTTATATATTTAAAAAAAAATAATTTTTATAGTATTGTATCTTTTTTTTATAATCTTTTTTTAAAAATAATTTAAAAAATAAAGTTCAAATAAA